>OU343223.1:246144819-246314782 GCA_910596185.1 Chrysanthemum makinoi
TCAAACCTAACACGTTTGAGTTACCCCGTAATACTACACACTTTTCTATATTATTGATTTTTATCGAATCAACTTCAAATATCAAGACATCTTCAGATGCTCCAGAGTTTGATGCAGTTTTTCAAATTAACAAACGTGATGAACAGATTCAAGCTCAGTGCAACACGATCGGAAAGTTGAAAGCCCAAATCTCTCAATTAAAGGGTCAAACGAACAATATGACAGGCTCCCAAATGCCTCCTCCTTTAGATTCTAATTTCAAACGTTTCATCTTCAAAACCTAGTAAATGCTTTACAAAAGGAAAACGAAAGTTTTCTTGAAGAAAATGAAAAGGTTAAACGACATTTTAAAGAGTTATATGATTCAATAAATCACCCCGCGGACCAAAACAACTTAAAAAATAACGTCTTTACAAAAGGAAATTGAGAATCTGAGAAGTCGTGGAAATGGAACCGCCACTTGTTTTCAATAAGAATGTTGTCTCAAAATCACCCTTAGATCGCAAATACACCTGTGACAGCTTAAATTTATTCCTCCTCATCTCAGGAATAATGAACATGCTTTCATGAATACTGTGCTCACCTTAAGGATAGTCTAGAATGTCTCCGTGAGATTGTCGAAGAGGATTTCATTAACAAACCTCTTGATAGTGAAATTAGGTTTGCTTGCCTCCAGGCCAAACGATCTCAAGAGTTGCTAGAATGTGTAATTGCAACATGTCCCAAATCCTTAACCTTAGGTGCAAAAGGCAAAGCTGTGATGCCTTGTTCTATGCCTAGTTCCAAGAGGAAACTGTTCTATGCCCAATTTTAAAAAAGGAAACACTAATGTGCCTTCAAGTAGTTCAGATTCCAGATATGTTAGTACTAAGAAAGTGAACGTCAGCAGCCTACAAAAAGCTCAAAGCACAGTCTTAAGAAAGTATACACTAATGTGCCTTCTAGTACTTCAGATCCTTGCACATCAAGTTCAGGAATGCAAAAACTAGATCAACGAACTAATGTTTCCATTCTCTACAGGAGTAACGGACTTTAAAGCGAACAGGTCAAAGTCTCAAGACAATACAAGGAATGATAGGACCATGCAAGCTAAGAATGTGCATTGGAAGAGAGTAGAAGACCAATCTAGGAACTTTAAGCTTGAGTTGAATAAAACGAATCGTGTTGATTCTAGTATTAGCCTAGGCGTCTGTAATTAATCAATTCTGATACTATTTGCATTCCTTGTAATGATGACTTGCTGAATTCTGTTACTAATCATGAATGTGGTCTGAATGTTTTGCCTAATGCTATCAAAATTGCTAACGCTAATAATCGTACAAATAAGGCAAAAAGGCAAAAACGAATGATTGTTAGAAAACAGTGGAAACCCACAGGAAGAACTTTTATAAAGATAGGTTATTATTGGATACCTTTTGGCCATAAGAATAATCAGTTTGCTCTCAAACTACTAAGATTATGCCCACTAGAAAATGGATGCTCATGGTAGAACTATTCCCTTAAGAAGTGAACATACTTTGAATAGGTTAAATACAAACACCAGCATTTATCATTCCCAATGATTCCATTGCTTCTACCGAGTATGGATGTTTCTAATGTGGTGTTCCACCATCAAGTTACTAAGTGGAACCCAATCGCTCATGGGGTTCCAAATTATCCGCTTATCCATTCTTTCTGTGTTCCAATGCAGGTCGCATAAATCGCCCCTCCTCGGGTATTTGGACTCAGTTGTTCAAAGCATATGACTGGTGACCGTCGCAGTACTCATGAACTTCGTGAGTAAATTTATTGGAATCAAGTAGATTCGAAACCACCATTTTGGAGCTATTATGGGATATGGTGATTATGTGGTCGGAGATAGTGTAATTTCCCGGGTATATTATGTGGAAGGTCTTGGTCATAACTTGTTTTCTGTTGGTCAATTCTCGGATTCCATCTTGAAGTGGCTTTTAGAAAACATACTTGTTTTGTTAGAGAACTTGATGGTGTGGAATTATTAAGAGGAACTCGTGGTTCAAATCTATACACCATCTCTATCGAAGACATGATGAAGTCCTCTCCAATCTGCTTGTTGTCAAAGGCTTCAAAACAAAGTCATGGTTATGGCATCGCCGCCTCAATCACTTGAACTTGGCACCATTAATAACCTTGCCGAAAGGATCTTGTCGAGGATTACCTAAACTTAAGTATGAAAAAGATCATCTTGCAAGATGCCAATTGGGAAAAGCACAAAATATGCCCACAAACCCAAACCCTCAAACTCAGAATGGAAGTTCTTCATACCCTTCATATGGATTTAGCGACCAATGAGAGTCCAAATGATTAATGGGAAGAAATATATTTTAGTCATAGTTGATGACTACTCTCGATTCACTTGGGTAAAGTTTTTGAGGACAAAGGATGAAACTCCAGATATCATCATCAAACTTATCAAGCAACTTCAAGTTCGACTTAACAAAATGGTTAGAATTGTTCGAATCATTAATGGCAATGAGTTTGTTAACAAAAACTTAAGTCAATTTTATGAAAGTATTGGAATCAGTCATCAAAGAAGTGTTCCACGACCTCAACGTAACGGTGTAGTTGAAAAAAGAAATCGAACTCTTGTGGAAGCCGCAAGAACAATGCTAATTTATTCAAAGGTTCCAATGTTTCTATGGTCAAGCCATTGCCACGCCATGCTAACCCAAAATCGCTCCCTATTCACACCTCTCATGGAAAACTCCATATGAACTTGTCCATAAACTAAAACCCGATCTTATCCTATCTTCGTGTGTTTTGTGCTTTGTGCTATCCAACAAATGATGGTCAAGATTTAGGTAAATTAAGAGCTAAAGGTGACATTGGAGTTTGGTAGATATGCACCAAACAAGAAGGGTTACCGAATCTACAACAAAAGAACTCGAAATATCATGGAAACTATTCACGTTACGCTCGATGAGTCGACCGCAAATGGCTCCGGACAATCCGCTCGACCAAGACTTCAAATGAGTCCAATTGGTTCATCCCTTGTACCAATTTCCTCTCCAAAGAACTCCATGTACCTCCATCCAAGATGATTTGAAGAAATTATTTGATCCAATGTTTGATGAACATTTTGAGCCAAACGCCAATGAATCCAATTCCATCAACAGAGGCTGCTCCTATCCCCGTCCAATGAAGTCACTCTTCCGCTTCAATGTCATTAAGTCAAGAAGCTACCGCCGATCACTCGCTCATCAACAAATCATCAATCATCAATGTACATCATGGAATTGTTTCTGGCATCAATGATGAAGTTAATCCCTTTGCTACTCAAGATGTCCATTTGAAAACATATTTGCTCCTCGAATCATCATCGCCATCTTCATCGAGAAATCGATGACCAAACTTCCGCCTCAACAACAACCACACAAACACCT
Organism: Chrysanthemum makinoi; assembly: GCA_910596185.1. Taxonomy (NCBI): domain Eukaryota; kingdom Viridiplantae; phylum Streptophyta; class Magnoliopsida; order Asterales; family Asteraceae; genus Chrysanthemum; species Chrysanthemum makinoi. Next base: position 246,148,221 of record OU343223.1, read on the forward strand.
TAGAAAATGGACACATGATCATCCATTAGACAACATCATTGGAAACCTCTCGCCCCAGATCCACACGGAAACAATGCAAATGATGCCTTATGGTGCTTCTTCAACTCAGACTCTAAGGTCGAACCAAAAGATGTCAAAACCGCCATGAATGAAGATAGCCGGTTCAATGCCATGCAAGAAGAAATTCATGAGTTTGATCGACTGATGTGGGAATTAGTACCGCCTGATTGTGCTATGATCAATGCACTAAAGTGGATCTTCAAAGTGAAACTTGATGAGCATGGTGATGTTTTAAAGAACAAGGCTCGATTGGTTGCAAAAGGATACCGCCAAGAGGAGGGTATTGACTTTGAAGAATCTTTTGCTCCTGTTGCATCGCGATCGAAGCAATCAGAATCTTCTTGGCTAATGCCGCAAGTAAGAATATGGTAGTCTATCGATGGATGTAAAGACCGCTTTCAACGGAGATCTTAAAGAAGTCGTGATACGTCAGCCCAACCGAAGGTTTTGTGAATCCGAGCATCCTACTCATGTCTATGCAAAATCTTTATGGCTTGAAGCAAGCTCCAAGGGCATGGTATGATACGCTATCAAAGTTTCTTCTATCTACCGGATTCAAAGAAAGGAGCAATTGATCCAACATTGTTCACCGTAGTCCAAACATTTAATTCACGCCAAATTTATGTTGATGATATTATTTTGCCTCGACTCGACCCCAATGCATGTGACCGTTTTTCTAAGTGAGATGCTCCAAATTTCAAATGATGGGACAAATGTCATTTTTCTTGGGATTACAAATTTCACAAAGTCCCTGAGGCATTTTTATAAATCAATCTAAATATGCAAATGAGATTTTAAAGAAATTTGGATTTGATTCTAACCTGTTGACACCCCATGATAGCCGTACTAAACTCGATGAGGACCACTCAGGGATCATGGTAGATCAAACGAAATATCGTAGTATGATTGGATCCTGGATGTACTTCACGCCAAAAGAGACCGATATTCTGTTCGCTGTTTGCATGTGTGCTAGATACCGTGCTAAGCCTACCAAAAGCACCTTGAAGCGTTAAAACGGTCTTCTACATTCCAAGGAACCATCAATATGGGTCTGTACCGGGACACCGGTATGTCACTAACAAATATGCAGATGCTAATCATGCGGATGTCAAGATACAACGAAGCACGTCAGAGGTGCTCAATTTTTGGGTGATAAGCTTGTGAGCTGGTCTTTTAAGAAACAAATGAGTACTTCTATATTCTCTACAGAGGCTGAATACATAGCCATGTCATCTTGTTGTGCTCAAATCCTATGGATGAGATCCCAATTATCCGACTATGGCTTTGAATTCAATAAAACTCCCTGTATTGTAATAACAAAGTGCCATTGCTCTCTCATGCAACAATACAACACTAAAGAGCAAAGCACACGATATCTGACATCATTTCATTAGTGGAGCAAGTGGAAAAACGTGTGGTGGAACTTTATTTTGTGAGAATGAATAATGTTAGTGACATCTTTTCCAAAGCTCTTCGAGAACGTTTGAGTTTATCCTCCCAAGACTTGGTCTAAAGAGTCTACAACCATAAACACTTAAACGTCTTCAAGAGGAAGAAGAGGAGTAAAAGGTTTTCTTCATCCATCTCTTGTATATAGTTATTCAAAAAAATACAAAATACAAAATTATAAAACCAACAAAAAACAAATAGAAAAATATAAAACTTTCAAAATTTTCAAAAATATTGTCATTTTGTCATGTTTTTTTTTATTCGATAATATCTACGGTCTTTGTGCTGTCATTCAAAGAGTGACACGGTCTTAGATGTTGTTCGAATGTGTATAAAAAAAATTTTAAAAAAAATTGAGAGAAAGTGAAGCAAAGGTTTATAGTCATTTCAGTCTATAACCCGTTTTTTAAACAAAGAACAGAGCCATGCTTTATCTTATTTTTTCATCTCATGCTCTGATTCTAAAAAAAAATGTTTATCACTAAAAATACAAATATTTCCCTACAAATATTTCTCCTTCTAATGATTCTTCTAAAAAATATTTGTTATCTTTGTGAAAACTAATAAAAATAACTCGGTCTCAATTTTTGAAAATCATCCGGCTTTGACATTGGTCAAAAATCTCTATCTCTCAATCAACAACTTATGTCATTGATTGAGGGGGAGAATGATTTCATTTAAATCAAAAGGTTATTTGTCATACAACTGGTTCATACCAAGGTTTATGTCATGATTTCAAAAGATACTCAAGCATGTTTTTGGAGTTTAAAGTCTCAGCTTTGATCCTTATCGGTTAAATGTTTTCATAAGCAAGTCACAATTCTTCTCAAAAGCTTTTAAAATCAATTTAAATCTACAGAGATCACAAATCTCAAATGATTTGAAAATTGTGATCGGGGGAGAATGTAGGATCGTGAATATTATGTTGTTTGATGATTCGGGTGGTCTAAGACAATGATTAAACAAGAAAGCCATTTTAGATAGATGAAGAGAGTTGAGAGGAGGTTCCTTGAAGAGAGTTGCTTAACAAATGAAAGGTTAGATTCAAAGAAGCCACACCCTTCCATGGATGGAAGGGGTATTTATAGCAATAATACGACCTCCTATCGACCGTGGATCGTGCATACGTGGGTAAAGACCCGTTCTTTCTCCACGGTGTTACACTAAACTAATCTACGCTACTAATTAACTAATAAACTACTAAATAACGTAAATAACGACATGTCTACGAGCTAACTGATGCTAGATAATATTTGGGGTGACCGACTCTTTACTATGGAATTTTCTAATTCCTAACAATCTCCCCCTAAGGGAGGTCACCCCATGTTTTACATTTTAAATCCTAGCATTCCATTCTTGACTTTGTTCTTGAGCTCGTAGACTTCAATTCTTCAATTCAGCAATCTTTGTGCTTTTGTAGTGACTCTTCATAGTCCGATTATTTTGTACTTTCAGTGGAGGTCTTTGAACTGATCCACATCTTGATGATCTTGAACTTTTTGAGATCATCACCACGCAGAAATCTCTCGATCACCCTTTGTTGTGTTGCCATCATGTGAAGTTGTCACTTTCGGACCGACATGCTCACACTTTTGAATCATGACATCTTTCCATCGAGTAGCGAAGCCTTATTGGTTCATGATATTTGCAAAGCAAGAAGGAAGCATAGTATGAAATATCAGAGCCAGGTTATGTAGATATGCACCAGTCATGATTTCTTCAAATTAAGTGTGGATGCTTTGAGCATGCGTTTTGATTGACTCCTCATTACGACAACTGCAACCGCCCAAATGTACCGCAAACAACAAGCATATAAAACACACCTAAAGTGTCTTTGATCACTTTCGTTGAATTGAGGTACACGGCCCACGGTTCCCCGTTGATCAAGCATAAGTACCGCCTGTGATCGTAGGATTCCTAAGAATCTCCTGACGTGGTTTCGCAGATGTTCTAGCCGTTCTCAAACCGAACGCCTCAAAGAAGACAACACGAGGAAAGGAACCAAATGAATTGAGATTCAATGATTGATGAAAAAATGATTTGAAAACAATCGCGTATTGCTTGAAGAAAGAGTTTTGAAATACGAAGAAGGTTTTATGAGAAAGATCAATTTTCAATCAAAAATACTTTTTGTATTTGAAAAGAGTACACATTCGACGTGCTAGAGAAAAGAAGAGATTCGCACATCGAACGGTTTTTCCAAAAGCATTTTTTCAATCAGAGATACTTTTTGAATTTGAAACATGAATACACATTCGATGAGCTAGAGAAAAGAAGATTTGCACATCGAACGGTTTTTCCAAAAGTATTCGTCAATTCCATTCCTGGACCAAGGTTGATTCACAAGTGAATCGCCCCATTGTTTCTATCCAGTTGTCACAAGCTTGATCTTATGAAAGATCTCACATGCCACCTACCAAGAGCTTGTTTGATGTTGGCTCTAGAAGGATTTCCATCTTCATTGTGAATATTTTACATATCACTGGATGTTCTCGCAATACCACAAGGATAATGTAGGACTCTTAATAATATATACTTACTTTCCACATTGTGTGGAACAACAAGTCTTCAAGAATTTAGTGTCCTAATGAGATATTGTGGATGATCTCTTGGCTCTAGACTCAATTGTGCACATTTGTTCCTATGCCGAGACTAGGAGAGGGTCTCCTTCTTCAACAATCTCTAAGAGAAAGTCGATAGATTATGTAGGTTCCCCGTGAGAATGAAACAAGCCCTTTTAAGAGGAACTTGAGTAGCTTGGGAAGTTTAGCTAGCGCCATCGGGTCCATGACGTCTTGTCTTCAATACCGGGTTACTTGGTAACCACCACAAGAGTATATGTATTGAAACCGGTTTCTGCCCTAAGGTTGAATTATTGGAGGGCTATTTCTTTTCACCCTTTTCACATTCATTTCTTTTCATTCTTCAACCCCTTCAGTGCTTACCGAGACTTCATTACTAGAACCTTGTTGGGTTTATTCCAGATTTAGCTCGCTCTCAGTCGGCACTCTTCCCATATTCTCATTTTTCTCCTTTTTCAATATACCTAAGGACTCTACACTATCTAGTGGATTGTCCCTCGGTAGATCCCTCCGGCTCAAGGGATCGTGGGAACAACTACCTAACCTAACCATCCTTATAACACCATGCATAAAGTAAATTGGTCGGTCTTTTGGTATTGTTCTTCCCTTCATGAAACCAATTGAAAAATCATTTGGAAAAACAATCAAGGTACTTGTGATACGAGATCAAAGCATTTTGTACCTTAATAGTTTTGATCATTTAGAAATGCTCTCCCTCAACATGTGCATATGATTTGAAATTGTTTAGCACATGGAGGCAAGAGTTCTTTGAAAACTTTGAAATAATTTCTTGATCACATTTTCCTTAGAAAAAGCCATTTGAATTTCTTTGGTAAATTCTCCCCTCAATATGTGCATAGGATATTTGAAATCATTTTATCACATAGAGGAAAGAGTTCTTTTGAAGCACATCCACGATCACAAAACCATTAAGAAAACCATTTGAAAACTCAATCAAGGTACTTATGTTAAAACATAAAAGCTTTTGTACCTCGATAGTTTATTTTCTATTAAAATGCTCCCCCTCAATATGTGCTTCAAGATTCGAAAGAGTTTAGCACATATGAGAGAGCAGCCTGCACAATTGAATCAAAACGATCACCTTTTATCAAATTTCATTATTAAATCACAAATTCTCCGCCGATCAAAAATATCAAACCCTTTGAGATTTTGGATCCCAAGTGATTTAATAAGGTTTAAAACATGGAGAGAAAATGTGCCTTGTTTAAATACTCATCTTGTTTTTGATAAATGCCCTCCTCAACATGTGCATTGTGTATTTGAAATCGTTTAGCACATGGAGGCAGGAGTGCCTTTAAAGGACTAAAACCAATTCCATTTAAACAAATTTGAGATTTAAATCACGATCTCTCCCCAATCAAAAATTTCAAACCTTTTGAGATTTGTGATCCCAATTGATTTAAATCATTTAAAAGATTTTGGGAAAGACGTGGCAAGATTTAATTTGAAAAATGATTGATAGGACAATTTTAAGACATTAAAGATTGTTAGTGTCAGGTATGATAGTTTTAAGAGATCTTTAAGTAAAATAAAACAATTTCACAATCAAACAAGAATAGAAAAAATTTCATTTTGAAAGATCTTGATTTTAAAGAAAATCATACCATGACATAACATTAAATCTTTAGATCACCACTTATTATTGTACAACCGGAACTTTTATGAAGAAATATCGTTTGAAAATATTTTATTTTAAATCAATCTCCCCCTCAATCGATGACCGTAGCCGATAATTGAGTGACATAGGTTTTGATAAAAAGAAGTCCAGTGATTTTCAAAATTTAGTCCAATTTATTTTCAAAACAATATTTTTCCATTTTCAAAACAATTTTATTCAAATTTTAGAAAATTTTTAAAAATGGTATCCTCGCACAAAGATACATTAGGTGGTTGAGAAGCTTCATTGTTGTTGCTGTAGGGTTTGGAAGAAAACCATCTCGCGATGCGTGAGACTTTCTTACGTTGCATTTTGAATGCCAAATCGAGGTCAAATTAAGCTCCGCTTCTTCAATCACTTAGAAGAAAACCATCCGCCGATGCAAGAGACCTCTTACGTTGCATTTATGCCAACTCCATAGAAGTCCAATTAAGCTTCGCTTTCATTTGTCAACCCAAGATATAGTTACCCTTTCCTTCGGCATCCAATCATCTTCAATTGTGGGATCCGGATCGGGAACATTCTTTATACCAATATACCTGTATATGTTAGTGAACACACATACAAATATATGGTGGTCGACATCACCCAAACAACAATCGACTAATAAAAGTCAATGCAACATATCAATCAGATCATTTAAATGTATGGGAATAATGTGTTCATCAAACTCTAATCATCTAATCCTAAAATCATATCCTAGGCACCTAGTCCTTCAACATAGGTTAACATCATTTTTAATTAAGCATATTAGGATAATTAAGAAAGCTCGTTAGATGATATAGATTTGAAAACATTCTCCCTCTCAATCAATGACTCATTTTATAAAAGATTTTAAAAGTGTGAAGTCATTGATTGAGTTTCAAATTTTATAAAACTCAACTGATTGTTTTGCAACTCATTTTCCACCATTTTGAAAACACCAAATATTTTTCTAAAGAATTTTAGACGGAAAAACATTTGTGTAGGAAATGCAGCCCTTCGACATACTTTCCTCATTTTATTTTTAGGATAAGTGCACTAAAAATATTTGAAAATTGGTTTAGCGCAAATTTCCTTCTTTTTGAAGAGCGGTTGCTATCGAAATAATAGCAAACCTTTGTTTAAGCACGGGTTACAAATGGGTAATCGTAGCCATATTTTTAGACATGTTTTGAAAAGAATATTTACACCTCGCCAACTTCATCTATGGTCCCATACCATTATTGAATGACATTTCTAAGACCGCAGATGTTATCGATACCATAAGACATGTCTTGAGAAAACAATATTTTTGGTCTTTTTCAAATTTTTCATTTTTATGGCTTTTGTTGGTTTTATATTTTTCTATTTTCTTTTGTTGGTTTTATATTTTTGTATTTGGTTTTTGATAAATATATACAAGGATAGAGTAGATGATATAGTTAAAGAAGATGATGATCTGAAAGTACCGAGATAAGGATATCGAAAGCAGCCCCGTAGAAGATAGAAGTCATCATCTCTTAAACATTCACCACCAAAGCTTCCGAGGTCTGAATCGTGAAGATAGAACATGAGCCTTTGAGAAAGAGAGACTTGGCGCTTCCCCAAACCAAAATCCATTAGAAGAGCGATTCGGCTCTATTTCAAGCTTGCCTTAGCTAGGCATACAGAAGCAAGACACCATTATCATAAATCTCGCCGCTCCTTTTAAGAACAGTATATATCTATCGACTTTCTCTTGAGATTGTTGATATTGAAGAAGGAGACGCGATCTCCCACTATAAATAATCTTCAAATTTCAGGAAACCAAGTATGCCAACTATGAGTCTTGAGCCAAAAGTGTCAAGAGAACAATTCCCCATCTATAGTTGAATCTCATTAGACTCTTTGTATATAATGCTCAAGACTCTGCTTCACAAATACACATGTGAGGGAAGAAGAACACCTCCCCATGTTCATTTAAGAGTCCTACGATTATCCTTGTAAAGCTATTGCTGTAACATCCGAAAGTGATATGAAAAATATTCACAAGAATGAAGATGGAAATCCTCTAGAGCCAATAACATTCAAACAAGCTCTGGTGGCGTAAGTCATGTGAGATCTTTCTCAAAATGATGACAAGCTTCAAGTGACAACCGATAGAAACGATGGGGCTTATTATATCTTTTGAATCACTGATTAAGCCTGGTTCAAAGTTGAATTGACAAATACCGAAAGCCGCCAATGCAAAAATTCTTTCTCTTAGCACACTCGATGATAATATTCCATCATTCAAACACAAAAAGTACCTTTTGATTGAAACTTTCTTAACATTAGATTCCCTAGAAACCTTCATTGAATAAAAAACAATAAACGCTGTTGTTATTGAGCAATCAAACCTTGAGTTTCAAATCTCTTTCTCAAGGTAATGACTGGATTATATTCGCCGGGTTTCACCCGTGTTGTCTTCTTTGAGACGCTCCGTTTGAGAAACGCCGTACCGCTAAACCCCCGTCAAGGGAATTCTTCGAATTAGTATTAGAAGTGCAAGACTTAAGTTCAACGGGAACCGTTTACCGCGGAATTCAATTCAACCTTGAAGTGTTCAAAGACACTGTCGCGCTTTATTGCTAACCTGCGTGCATGCCCGATCGCTTGTACTGATCGTAATCATGCGGTCTTAGAAGAATCCTTATAAGTTCTTCAATTTACTCAATAATTCATTTCTAAAGAAATCATGATAAGTGCATCAATATCGATATGTCTCCATGCTTCGCTAATGCCCCTTGCTAGTTTTGACAAAGCTTCCGCTAATCGGATAAAGAAGATTTCATTCCGTAATGTGAGCATGTCGGTCCAAAAGTCACAACATACATTATCAACACCACAATGGATGAGTGTTTATGGTTGCCGATGACCTCAAAGCTGGTTCAATATCTTAACACTTGATCAAGATAAGACCTCCACTGTTTGATCAAAACTGCGTAACATGCCTGGATGAATCAAAGACTCGAAGCTAAAGAACAAAAGTGCTTAATCAAAGAAACCAAGAACAACGAAATGTCAATCGCTTTGTAATCAACCCTTGTGAAAGTAGACCTCCCTTAGGGGAGATTTGGGATTTAGTTGCAACCATCATTACTTAGTGTCGTCAAGAAAAACCCGCTATACCATACTCGCTGAAAGCTCGTAGTCGTAGTACTTCCCCACATTGTGTATTTAATCTTTGTAACAATCGCGGGTAATGATGGACGGACGGGTGCTTTACCCAATCGTTTATGCTTCATGCCAAATACCTAAGTAGAGGCTGCTCACAACCCAAACAAAGTATAAGATACATTAACACCTCTTTGCATTTCTTATCCACACCGTTCCTAAGGCAAATACCCGAAGTATACTCTTTAACTCCTATAGTGATAGTTACAAGGCAAAAGTGGAGCTTCAACCATAATACATTTTTCGCTCTGGGTCACTAGGTTCCCATAAACCAAGTTACAAATCCCCACTCAAATTCTCTCAAATAGAAAGAGCAAGTTATCAAATAAGATACACTCTTGTTGAAAGTCAACTAAACCAAACACAACACACTTATAAGTGATAAATGATTAACTCAAGTAATCATGTGTTTCCCTGAATAACGTGAAACGCAGTCAAAATAATAACAACCAACCCTCAGGAGTCACCGCTTCTATCAAGTCTAATCGGGGATTGAATCGACTTTATAGGGAAGCGTCAACACTCCTAGTGAAACTTCTTAAAACCTAATAACCTTGATAGTTTCGTGATTAAGCCTGAAGAACTTTAATAACAAAATGGCTAACTAGTCTTAAGTCTTCGGGTAACTATGTAAAAAATGTATTGGAACACTCTGATTCTTCAAGATGTCACATCATTGGGAATAGAGTATTCCAACAATCTTTGTCCTCAACTTTTCCAACCAAAAGCATCCTACAGTGATAAAGCATCCCAATTAACTTACATCATTAAACTTTAACTATGAATCCTATTTCCGACAGCTCAAAACAAGAACGTAGTATTCATCAAGAAAATCTGAAAACTCGTGCCATAGAATTTATCGAACACACAAGATGGTAACATCGCAAAACTACCAATCACATCAAACAAGAAATCGATAGATTCGAATCATCATGTTGATGTATAAGTGAAGCATTAACCGAAGCACTTTGTCTATAAACTCATCAATCCAGGAAGATTGTCAACCAACGCTTTATAAGAAAATAAAAAATTGTTAGGTCACAAAGTTTACCACACAAGCTTATAAGAAAGATAGAGAGGCGATTGAACAAGTATCACAAACACACACACACGATAGATAGACTAAACACTGTTATGAGTATGTGAAAGAGAGTGAATAACTTGAACAACCAACCTTCAAATGAAGGTTTACATAAGGTATTTATAGGCAAGGAGCTAGGGCAACACTCCTACCCTTCCTTTTCCTATGGGCTTGGGCCTAAGCTCATGGGCCTTCTACATAAGCTTAAGGCTAATAACAAACATAAAGGCCATAATAAGCTAACTATTACATATGAGTAACTAACACTTGAATAAGGTTTAGGAGTGATTCCAACAATCTCCCTCAAGTGTTATTACATATGAGTAACAAACACTCAAGTGTTGGTGATGAAAAACGGTGAAGGCGTTGATGTAATAGTAGCTTTGACGCCTTTCTCGACATTCTTCTTCTTGTGAGAAGAACTGCCTTGATTTGAACAATCTCCCCAGTTTAGAGAGATAGTTTACTTTGAACGGTTATGCTTTGACGCCATCTTTAACTTTGTTCTTTGATCATTGTTCTTTGTGATGAAAGTGATAGTATGTTGTTGTTCTCGCATCAAGTTCCGCCAGTGTCTGCTCGCCAAGCTACGTGTCTCCACGCCATTCTTCAACATGCTCACACGCCCTTTGACGTTGGAATTCAAGATCGATGGAGTTCTTTAAGTCTTTAACTTTGTAGATTCTCTGATTGACGAAGAATCATTCCGATCTGTGTTGCTTTTGGATAGAACTTCCATTAGTGATGATGTTGGCGTGAGCATGAGAAGAATCTGCACGATCATTCCGGGCCCGAGCTTCCATAAGAAGAAAACATTTAAACGGTTAGTAATAAGCGGATTCCGCACTTACAAGTTTGAACTTCGAGAGTGTTAACAAAATAGTGTGAAAACACAACTCTAATTCTTACAAAGGCCGCCTCGATCGGAGTCCCACAAGTGAGATAACACGATGTACCGGTACACCTACGATTCGTGATGAGTCACGAGGTACACCAAGCATCACCACGCATCAGACCGCTTGAGACCAAAGCTGCGCAATCCACGGGAGTTGCCGGGTTTAACGGCCGCCGTGGCCGCTTGATGTTGACCCCGGCAGAGTTTCCATTCAATCACCGAGGATCACAAATGTGAACCTCTCATAAATGTTCTCGCATTGCTAAGATCCGTGAAGGACTCGATATGAACCACTGATAACCTTATTGTTGATCATCAAGTGATTAAATGTCAAGTGTACCTAAGAGATCTTTTGATGAATCTCGTGGCTCTAGACTCAATAGTGCTTTTGGTTTTCCCCGAAGGAGACTAGGGAGAGGGTCTCCTTCTTCAATACCAACAATCTCTATGAGAAAGCCGATAGTTTACGAGGGTTCCCGTGAGAATGAAACAAGCTTCTCGCTAAGAGAAACTTGAGTGGATAAGAAGGTTTAGTGCATGCCATGGGTCCATGACGACTTTTAATCTTCAATACCGGCGTCACTAAGTGACAACCAAGAGCATATGAATTGAACCCGGTTCCGCCCCTAAGTTGAATAACTGAGGGCTATTTCTTTTCACCATTTTCTTTGCATTTCTTTTAATTCTTCAACTCCTTCTTTCTCCGATTCTCATTTTCTCCTTTTACAATCATACCTAAGGACTTCTAAATACTAACTATTTGTGGTGTCCTGGGTAGATCCATCCGCTCAAGGATCATAGGACGGTTTTTCCTAACCTTAGTCACCTTATAACTCCATGACTAACCTATGTTGCCATAAAACCATCGATATGTTGAAAAATCTCTCAAAGTGTTTGTGAATGAAAAACATTTTAGTACCACCGTTGAGATAAGATTTTGCATAAATACTCCCCCTCCACATGTGCTTAAGAGTTTTAACGGTTAAAATGCACAGTGAGGAAAGAGCGCCACAGACTTTTGAATTGATTAACTCAAGATAGACATTCCCCGAGACACTAAGTACGCTGGCATAGTTAAAGAATTGCATTGTCAACTTTTAGGTGACAACTAGCTCTAATAACTACCTTGAAGGTGTAGACAATCCTCGAAAGGTCGTCAAACCCGCCAGAGTTCATGTTTATCAAGAGTTTCTCGAATGGTACATTCTACTCGCACAAGTCCTTTGTAGACACGCTTACATCACTAGCTTAACTAGCTTGAAATTATTACCCGCCCAGACAAGTCTTTTCGAAGTTACTAACAGCTTAAGCATCACAATTCGGGTTAAGTCTATAGCAACACGATTCATTTGCATTTTACACAACATATTTCTTATCACATATTTTCTCCCCTCAAAATGGCATATTAAAGTGTTATTTTTGAAACGTTGAGAATAAATATGACCATTTCGAAAGTTTGCGGAAGAATGACCACTGTGAACAATTTTGAACAAAGTTTTAATTCAAGTACTCCCTCAACGAAGTGATATAAACGGTTGAGGTTTTGAAAATCATAAGGAAAGTACTTGTTCTTTTGAGCAAAACCTTGAAAAGTGAAAGGTTTGATAGGTTTTACTCAAAAGTAAGAAGCTTTCGCTCCTTTATAAGGATTGTGGCAATCGAGGCGCACTACAGGTCCTTTATTTACAAGTACGGGTTGTACATCGTAATGTGTGCAAAGCCATTGACATAATTAATCAAACATCCAAAATGATATGAAGAAAACAATTCAAGGGGTACCGTGAAGTGCAAAGTGATGTTCCTGAGTGTGCATGTATGGCGCTGAAATCCGTTATGTTTCTCCCGGTCACCACCAACATAACTCTCCAATCGTCCCGAATCGATCCCTTCAAACAACCGCTCATCAATCATTGTGATGATCCGCTCTCACATCCCTCCTTTCCCGAGAATTCCAAATGCTAGGAGACCCAATTTTCTTCGGCGTATATCCTTCAACCTCAGTATGCCAATCCATCCCTAACCGCCTTCAAAGTATGATCCCCTAACTTGTGGAGTTCGCTACACGCCATTAAGCAGTTTCTTTGAAGTTCACTACGTAAACAACGCGAAAGGTTTGCCGATGAGTGTATATTGAGATAGCCGTTGATATCGGAAGATCAAGCTTGGAGGAGTGAAGTTGACACGCTGCACCGATAAGATTCAACAGCCACGGAGATCTTCTACACGTTCCTTGATGACAATGCGTCCTATGAAGATGAGAAGTGACTTGATAAATTCACGCGTAATGCAGCTTGAGAATTGTCTCATGCGACTCGCACTTTGGCAAGGTACATGTCTTCGATGTCATTGAGAGACAAATTCTCAAAGTCACCTTCAGAGAAAGCATAGTCCCGTTCATCTTGTCGCTTGACTACGATCTTCTTTAGGAATGTGTAGTCCCACTTAGACGAAAGGTCAACGTGTATGATGGCAACGATATCTTTAGAACTATGCACGCATGTTGAGACTTCAACCTGATGCTTCTATAGTAGATTCGCCGTTCGCTCGCCAATGATGAATCCCATACATTGCATCTCGGTTGTATGCTTCCACTGTGTTGGAGAACAAGTGATTGGCACGTTCCTCAATGGCTATGCAGCTTTGAGTAGACAACTGAATGGAAGTGTCAACGATGTAGCATATTTTCTTGAATCATCGCCACCGTAGAAGAAAATCCGTGTCTTTGTTGAAGAAGTATCCGAAAGGAATCCTTGGTTCAGCTGGTTGGCCAATTGTTGGTAGAGGTTTGGTCCAATCGGTGTAGTATGGAGGGTTGTCCCTTTGTGTGAAGTCAATGTTTGCTTCCGGTTTGAGCCAATCCATGTTGTTAGACATAGCTCGAGCAATGTTTTCAAGGTGATATTCGACCTCGAGGGCACTTTCGTGAGTGTCTTTAGAAGTTGAAACGCTTCATTCTTTGATTCGCCTACCAGATTTCGCCATTTTCTTCACATGGAACTTTTCTTGCAATTTTGCATGCTCCAATGTAGAACCGTCTACCAAATTCTGACCTTCTTCATGGTAGGGAGTGTTGTTAACAAGAGTAGCAAACCATTCAAATTCCTTTGTTTTATCGCCATCTAGCCATGATACTGACGCCACCTTGAGGCGCCTTCTTCTTCTTCTTTTCAAGGCCTAGATGATGATTCCGTTTCTCGAACTTGTTTGGGAGAGGTGGGTTGTTGTAGGCTCAAGGACCTTTCATCGCCACCACCCGTGATACTCAAAGTGATCATCGGTTTTCTCGAGTCGGGGTGGTAACTCGAATCGCCCCGAGGTTTTTCAAGAGAAGAACGAGGAGGAGATTTTGTTGAACAGAGCCCGCTGTGGAGGAGGTTGCATCAAAGAAGATTCACCGACGCTCGACGCTTAGGTGCGAGTCTTTATCCTTATCCTTGTCTTCATCGCTCTAGGACGCTTAGACTTTTCTACCATCTACAAGCTTCTTGAAGTTGGTAGTCCAAAGAATGCTTGAAACAAATTTTCCTTCATCGTAGTAAATGTCCAGATCGCGGCGCACATTTGTGTGACAATCTTGGCCACCAATTCATTATCCGAGAAAACTACCGGATCGGTTGGATTGATTGTGACGTTAAGGGCGTTGATCGAATAGTTTGCTTGGCGATCAGCATAAGATTTGGATAAAGTTGTTTGGTGAACAACTCCTTTGTGACTTTAGGAACGATTCCGTAAGGTACTTTTTCGTGTAGCCTTCGATCATTTCGCTCAGTTCCTTTTGACGGTGATTTTTCATGAATTCCTGAACAAACTTCCTTTCTCCTTTTATCTTTTCATGCTCGCATACATATGTCATGATGTGATTTGGTCAAAGAAAGAAATTTAGCTTTTGTTGAGCACGCTTTTCTTTCTGACTTGTTTGACAGCTTTGGTAATCCGTTCATGAGCTTGAGAAATCCAAGATTTAGATGGTTTCTTCACGATTTGGATGATGATTTGTTGACTTCTTTGATGGTGGTGGTGAAGAGTGAGAAGACGAATCTGATGATGAAGAGATATGAGGAGACTCTGGATCCTTCTGAGGTTCAGAGGTTTCTTCCTTTGATCGCGCAGGACTATCTAGAAGAAACGTATCATAATCAACATCTTGATCTTTTCGACTTCTCAGCTTCCTTCCTCAAACTCATATTCGATAGTATCCTCACAAGCTTTTGTTGTTGCACAAGAGTGGTGGCACCAGCTCCCTTATCGGGTTGATTAACCGCATCGAGATGGTTCGAGTGGCAAAGACCACTTGATCCTCCGACCACCCATTTGGTCTTTAGCAAATTCTTCTTTTGAAGGTGTCTAACGATTTGAAACTTCTTCCGTATGATATATCCAGTTGCTCTTCTTCTTGATCCGAAGCTTTCATCATAGGTACAAGTACAGTGAGTCTTCCTTTTGCCTTTGTCACCGGTATTGGACTTGGAGGTTTAGTAAAGGAGGTAGCATTACCTTGCGCATTCGAGTAGGTAATCTCTTCATCCGTGTCACATCTTCGAGCTTTCGCCCACAAGCTTTCTTGTTCAGTGGGAATAGGTTCCCCTTTCTTACGGAACAATCCTTTTACGAGGAGGATTCCTTTGGGAAGCTTCCTATAAATATCTATGTACTTGTAACACTTCCAAGATCGCTTTTCCGGGTCCTTCGGTAGGTGTACCGTAAGATTTTTCATCGAGATGACCAACTTTGCCTTCTTTTACCGCTAACCGATACCTTTTATATGTTTCAAGCTTTTTGATTTCGGTGGTTAGAAGGTGATCGTGTAAACCGCAACCTCGTTTCTTTGTTGACGATTCTTTGATTCCGGACGGCAGATAGTATGGGTTCACCAATATGTCATGATTATCTCGGGTCATTGAGCCTCATGGGATGTCGATGAAGTCCGTGCTCTCGATCAACGCTTTGGTGTATCGACATAGGGAATCTTGAGCCAAGCTTCTTGTGAAATACCATCATGTCCTCCCATATCGCTGCTTCGATTTCAATGTCCTTCTTGTTGATCAACGACTATAAAATTTGTAGTTCCATGAGCTTGGGATGCTCATAGCCACCGCCACGCACCGAGACCGATTTGGTGATGATCATGTAGAGTGTTCTCCATGGTTGAGGAATATTCTTTAGCTCTACGTGAGAGTGCTTAGTAATGATTCCTGAAGCTTCATCATAACCAATATCTATCAAGAATTTCGGACTGCTCTTCAAGAGGGGTAGCAAAGAAGTCGGTTGGAGCGATGTCAGGAATGATGAGAACAGCCCGTAAGTCAGAAGGAGTGATAATGACTTGTTTGTGATTAAGTGTCACATTCATCGCGACTTTGACCGCTGATCCTCTGCATAGAATCCCGAATTGTTGAATGTAGACCTCTCGAACTGTGCAGAGTGTGAGAGCATGTTCGTAGGGATGATTCCCGAGAATATCCACGCAATCAAGCAGAAGATTCGAGTGTGAGGGTATCAAAGTCAACCCTAAGGTTGTTCTTTCCAATCTTTCTAGGATAACCCTCTGGAAAGATATCAGAATTGTAAGAACTTCGATGCATCCACATTCATTTGTTCAGCCATGTCGTGATCTCAAATAACATTAGCCAAAAGAACCAACATATCGAAAGACATAGTGTTAGTCAACGGAAGGTCTTATTGTCTAGTTATTGAATGTACAGGGTCAATGATTGTTACGAGTCCTAAGTCACTTGTTTGTTCAATAGTCCAATGACGCCGTGAAATGTTTCGTGAGTTAGTTAACTTTAAGTTTTAAAGTTTATGTTATCACTTATTGTTCACAACATATCAAACGATTAAGTTTATTAGTGACATTATTGGATTCGTGACGTTATGATTAGTTTATTTACAAGTTTGTACACGAAACAATTCATTATGAAGGTCAATCCGGCATAAGCGTAGTTTTGGCAAAGTTGCTGCAAGTGATGATATACGCGTAGACTAAAGCTTATGCGTAGGATCTAACTTACGCAGAAGAAATACGGTGGAGGAACAGAAGAAAAGGGGACCTTATGCAGAGCTTACGCCAGTAGCGTATATATACCTTACGCTGCAAGGCTTACTGCAGAGAGTCTCAGTGTCATACTGTTTACGGCGCCAGTAGTCCCATTGTAGAACCTTATAGTTACGCTGCGAGAATCTAAGTTGACGCGATAACGACGCAGTAGGGTAATCCTTAGCGAGAATCAATGACCAATAACACAAGTAGTGAACATTAAACCCTAATTCCAGGTCAATTGTTAAACAGTGAATTTATTATGTGAGAGTTCGGAATCAAAAATACCCAAACTTTAGAACTTTAAACCCTAACTTCAAATTGTTAAACAATTAGTGTTTCTGGGTGGTTAACAACCATGGAAATCATCAATTCAACAACATATGACCATAACCCAACAATCTTTAGACCAAAACATCACATTTGAAAACCCAAATCAACACATAAACCCTAATTTTCAAAAATCATTAATAAGTGTTTCTGGGTGGGTTTTAATGGTTAAAATGGCTCACTTGATGTATATAGAAACGTTTTGACACTATCCATATAACCTAAAACACACACATAATGATTATGTGTTCATACGCTTATGCGTAGAACACATAATCACGCCAGAAACAATTTTTTAGCTGTTGGATTTGTATGAAATTAAAAACCTTGGCTTAAAAACATGTTTAGATCGTTAAAAAAACTTACAAAATGATGATCAAATCAACGGATAACTTGAATGAATCTTAGGTTCGAGGATGTATAGGTTGAGAGTAATAAATGAGAAGTGAATAAAGTTAGGTGGAGGTGTTTTATTAAATGTAACTTTAACATTTTGACAGTTTTGGTCCCTCCACCTTTTCCTTTTTCATACAAAGCCATTTAACTTCCATTTTGGTTACCAAACAAAGATTTTAAGAAAGAAACTTTGACTACACTCCCTCGACTTGAGAAATAATGAAAGGTTATAAATTTTAGTCCGAGGAGTGTCATTTAACCAGAAAAATTTACCACCATTGATAAAAGAAACAACCGAGATAAGATAACATGCAAGTACATGATGTTTTGAAACAAGCTTAAGTTTATTTCTCCCTCAACACTTGATCGAAAAAATATTGAATTTTGAAAGATTAAGGTGTTGACGGAAGAAATGTACTTGCAATGTTGAAAGAAAAATAGATTAGAAGAATATTTTTGTTGTTTTATCAGATTTTATATTTTGTATTTTGTTTTTGAAAAATTATTTACAAAAGAGGTTTTGGTGTTTGACAGTGTTTTAAGACTGCTTTAGGAGATCATCCAATTCCTCTTGAGTCAAACACCTCATACCAATCCGTTGGACCAACTCATTAAACCTAGCGGGAGGCAAGGCTTTGGTGAGAAGATCTCCAATTGGTATTCTGCACTCCACAAAATATAATTCAACAAGCACTGCTCCACGGATCCTTGATGAAATGATATCAAGATCGATGTGCTTTGATTTCGAAAGTGCCAACCGAAGTTGCACGAGATCGCAATGGCACTATTGTCGCAAAGACATCGATTCTGTCACAAATACGAACCATAGTCTTTGAGTTATGTTCTCATCCAAATGACTTGAGCACAACACGCATACATGGCTACATATTCTCGCCGTTGATGACAATGATGTACAATCCTCGCTTCTTCGATTGCCATGACACCAGCTTTATCACCAAGAAATTGTAAAGCTCCAAGTACTTTTCCGTGAGTCTAAGCATCCCGTGGTCACGGCCCTAAAAGCGATTAGTTCAAAACCGTAATCCTTCTGGATACCGTGATCCCCAAGTTAATGGTTCCCTTTATGTATCGGAGGATTCTTTTAGCCTCGGAGAGGTGGGTTTCAGTTGGTCGCGACTGATAACGAGAGCAAAGATATACGGCAAAGACAATATCGTGTCCGCTAGTCTGTTAGATACATGAGAAACCCAATAATACTACGGTATTTTGTAGGGTCCACCAATTTCCCATGTAAATCAGCCGCCTAGCTTCTTGGTATGACCCATTGGTGTGGCATAGGTGTCACATGTTTTCATTCCAAATTTGTTTAACAATTCAAGGGCATATTTGACTCAAGAAAATACCACGGGGTGATTGATGAACTTGTAGTCCTAGAAAGAACGTGAGTTCACCCATCATGGACATTTCAAAATTTTTCTTCATTAGTTTTGCAAAAGCGATTGAAAACTTTTTATGTGTAGACCCAAAATGATGTCATCCACGTAAATTTGAACAATTAAGATATGTGCCCCGTGATATTGTATAAAAAGAGTTGGGTCAACCAACCCTTTGGTGAAATTATTAGCAATGAGGAAGGATGATAGCTTATCGCACCATGCCCGAGGAGCTTGTTTGAGACCATACGAGCTTTGTTCGCTTTGTAGACGGATTCGAAACTCAGTGATCAACGAATCCATCCGGTTGGTCGACATAAACCGCTTTTTAAGTTGTCCATTGAGAAACGCAGCTTTGACATCCATCCGATAGACCGCATATTCATATGAGCCGTGAACGCTAGAAATATCCGAACAACCTCAAAACGAGCAACCGGAGCAAATGATTCTTCAAAGTCAATACCCCTTCCCGACGATAACCCTTAGCCACCGACGTGACTTATTTCGATAACATTTCCTTCAAAGATCCAATTTGTTTTTCCAAATCCATTTGAGACCAATGACGAGACTCCTGGTCTTTCAACCGCCTCCCATACTTCAAGACGTATGAATTGGTTGAGTTCTTCTTGCATGGATTCAATCCAGTTGTCTTTTGTCATTGCGCCTTTGATGTTTTTAGGTTCGATTGGCAGACATGCTGAGTGCATAAATGCAATGTTCACCGCCTGTGTGAAGACGCTTGTCTCGTAACGATTGGTTGATTCGGGTTGCCAATAATGTTTTCAAGAGGATGGTCTTTAGTCCATCTATGTGTGGAGGGTTGATGTTGATATACATTGTGCAGATTCTGAGGATTCAAATGGTTTGTTGAAGATTCCGCGACATCCGTGCGCAGCCTCATTAGCAAACGGGTTGAAGAACGATTTGGATCAAAATCGCAGTGGGGTACTTCATTCGAATATCATCACCAGCTTCATCATTGTTGGAAGCGGTTTGTTCAACTGTTGTGGTGGAGTCAACCGTGTAGGTGCATCTTCAACAATAGTTGTTGTAGCAGTGTATCGTATAAGAGTATTATCGTTGAGCAAATGAAACAAATGGATACACCGAGCACGCTCATCAATATCGCCACCAACAATGAGCAAATAACCTTTCCATTTGTTGACGAGTGTCGGGGCTTTGTTCACCGATGATGGGGTTTGGGGAAGTTTAAGCGGTTGTGTCCGGTTCCAAGTCGTATACTCGGCCATTTCCGTAAGTTCATCAAAATGAGCATGAATCGCTTCCATCACCTCGCTTTGTATGACGATTCCAGATTCGAAACCTTTGGAATTATCACAAGATCCCATAAAGACTCCAATGTCGCCTTTGGCTTTGAGCTTTCCAAAGTCATCACGATCATTATAGCAAAGAGATCCAAATACATGAAAGTGTTTTAGATTCGGTTTTCGTTATGGACGAAGCTCAAAGGTGTTTTGTTGTGGCGTTTTGTAATCATAGAACGGTTTTGAGTATAGCATGCAGAGATACGCTTCGCCCATAAGTAATCTGGAAGTTTAGCATTGATTAGCATTGTTCTTGCAGCTTCCACTAACGCTCGGTTTCGCTCTTCGACAACTCCGCTTTGTTCGTGTACGCAATAGATGTCCGATGTCAATTCCCACTTTCTCATAGAATTCACGAAGAGTTTGATTAACAAATTCAGGCCTTTATCTGCTTCGATTAGTCGAACTGTTTCAGAGTGAACTTGTATTTTCATGAGAAAGGTGATGATCATTTGTGGAGCTTGATCTTTGCTTCAAAGAAAGTAGACCCAAGTCCAGCGTGAATAGTCATCAACAATTACTAAGATGTAGCATTTGCCATTGATCGCTTGCACGCCCATCGGGCCACACAAATCCATGTGAAGAAGATGAAGCACATGCTGAGAGTCGTGTTCCACCTTTGAAGGAAAATGAGCACGAGTGCTTTTGCCTTGTTCACAAGCCGAGCAAAGGTGATCTTTAGAATACCGAAACCGTGGGAGTCCTTCAACTAGTTTGTGTCGAGCAAGGTTGGTGATGGTTTGAAAGTTTAGATGTGAGAGACGACGGTGCCATAGCCGTGATTTTGTTGATGTTGCCTTTGAAAGTAAACATATGGGAGATGAAGCAACCATGTCTTTCATAGAGATAGTGTAGAGACTAGAATTACGCGATCCGGACATAAGGTCATTTCCTTGTAGATCACTTAATGAAACAAGTTTTCTCCCTAAAGCAACCTCCAAATCTCCATCACAAACCGACCCATCAAAACAGATTATGACCGAGGCCTTCCACATAGTAAACCCCGCTAATTTCGATGTTCCCATTGACATAGTCTCCGTGAGTCCATGATAGCCGCTAAGTGATCATTCCCTAACCTGACAAAGGCAATGAACTTTGCAATAAAGTTTGATAACAGCTTAAGATTGCCTGTCATGTGTCGGGAACATCCGCTATCAACAATCCAGAGAATGATCAGACACCGTGATTACACATGCATCTAATGATGGAATAGAAGTAGATTTGGAACCCGAAATGTTAGAGGGTTCCGTAGAAGCGCTATAGTAGATATACATACATTAATAGCTTTAGGTATCCACTTAAATCCTAGTGTGTTATATATCCATTTCTCCCATCTATAACTACTATTTGCTTTAGTCTTAGTGAATGCACTAGGTGGTACTACATTCTTAGGAGGTGAAAATGGAGCTACAGGGACAAAGAATGCGCTTCTTAGAATCTAAAGATGGCGGTCTACCAAGCAATGCACTTAGAAAGATTAGTGGGCCTAGAGGTATTCTCGTTCTTAGGATTCCTTAAACGAGAGATGATAGCTTTAGCAACACATTTATCATGACAATCGGAATTCATACTTTTACCACAAATAACACAAGGTGCATCAGATTGAATATCAAAAGTACTTAACGGTTTAGCATTCGTTACATCACTATTTCTATTACATTTGCTAGACGCAATATCTATAGTGGAGGCAACGTGAGTCTTATTCATAGTCCTAGGGTGTTCTTCTACTTTAGCATTCTTGATTGATCTTTTCTTAGGTCGCAACTTCCTATTCTTCATTAGTGCTCCTAGGCCGTGGTGCGGACATTTGGAAAAGATGCAACTATTCCCGCTTCAAGAGAAGGAGGCACGCTAGCATCTTGTGATTTGGCAAGAGGGATTCTAGGTGCATGAGTACTAAGTGTTACTGGGCTAATCTCTTAATGATGGTTGGCGGAAGTTGTTCATACTTTCCTAACATTTCTCTTAACTTGATGATAGTGTGAATCGATCTTGATTTTCGTGACCAACATTTCCAAAGAAAATGCATAACTTCCTTAGTGTGTGCAAGATAATTATCAAGTTCATTTGATGCTTCATCACGAGTCTTTTTGAGTAAATCAAATATGACACCATATTCCTTTTAACTTTTACAAGTTCTTGTTCATATTTTGAGATTTGACACTTAAAAGACACGCTTTGATCATCCAATTGCTCAAATTCGTAAGATTTTGTACACGAATCGCGATTTTGTGTTGAAACGCAAGTTGTTGATCGTGAATATCTTTTTGACACCAATTAAGACGACGTATTGCATTTGAAAGTTCGCTTGACAATCGTTTGTTTTCAACTTTTAAGGACTCGACCAAGCACATTATCGTTGTTCTCAACATTTATCACAGAATCAACAAGATCACAGAGGTATGATCAAATGCATATGACAAAGAATTCAATAGCACAACATTATGGACATCAAAGACAGATGACATCTTCCAAGAGTCGATCAACATCTTTTCTCAACAGCTTTTACGCTTAGTATTAGAAATAGATGTTTCGCTTTCTAAAACGACCTTCATCAATCCAAGTTCCTTATGAAAATCCTTTTCCCAAGCTAATGCACAATTTTTCAAATTTTTAACATTAGGTAAAAGATTTTTCTAAAAAATGTCTCTTTGTTCTCGCCAGAGGCGCATTGAAAATGATCAATTTTGATTTCATAACGATATTCTATCTCATGTTGTAAAATTTTGAGGTCAGCCATGAAGATGTCAAAATATCTAAGAATTTTTCGATTTTCGGGTTTTGAATTTACTTCACTGATGGAAGGTAAAGGACCATAAATTTGTGCATAACCTGGTTGGGGATTAACATTAGAAGACTCAGGTGTTTTGATGATAACCCTTGGTGTGTTAGAAGAATCTGCTGGTGTGACGAAAGTGACCGCTTTTGAATAGTTAAAAGGTTTGTTGTAAACAACTTTTTCTAATTTTGATCGACTCGCCTTCGTGATCTAATTCCTCTTGACGATGATATTCAACAACATTCATAATGTAATTATCAACTTTATATTCTCGCGACCGAAACTTCAGATTTGGTTTGAATGCTTTTGTTGAAAGCTTAGGTTTGTAATCAGAAGATTCGGTCCATATCCATTTGGATTGGGTTTTAAAGTAAACTTTTCAATGGTTGTGACCGACTCGCCATGTTTGTAAACAACAGCTTTAAACTCTTTAAGTTTGTTTTGCAAGCCGATGATTTCTTCAAGATGATCATCTATTCGCTTCGTTGAATGCTTTTTGTATGCAGAGAACTGTTTTTGACAAGTTAACAACTCAAATTTTAGCTTTTTGATTTTCCAAGGTGAGAGCGCTAATTTGCTTTTTATGTTCATGTTTCAGCTTGTTCTATTTCGCACAACAAAGCATTCTTCGCTGCTAGATCACGATCTGCTTTCTAAATATTTTTCATTTTGATAAGATTTGGCAAAGGTTGCTTCAAAACCATTTTCACGTTTTTCTTGAGTTTTGAAAAGTTGAGTTGCTTTTGTAAACATTCAAAATCCTTGGTTAACAGTGCATTTTTGCATTTCAAGTCCCGATTAATGGCATGACATTTTTCCACTATGGTTTGTTGGTCTTGTATTAAACGAGCAAAATCTGAATGAGGCAAAAGTTCGGCGTGTTCAACGTGAGTCTCAACATGATCATTACGGAGATCTCAAGTATAACCACGAGTCAATTTGATTATCAAGGGAAACCGTTGGTCATCTTGATCGCCAAATATAACTACGGGTCTAGTTGAAAATCGACTGAATGAGATGTGGATGACTCATTTTGAACATTCTGAGCCTTGCCGGATGCGATGTTGGCGAGATATGAGATCGAGATAAATATGGTTTGTTCGGTACCGAGACAAGCCATCGCTGTCATACACGGGCCTGTGGTCACTCATGTAACTCATGCATGTTAGCCATCAACATAACAACTGCATTGGCCTGCAAGTCCTCCATATCATCATCCGAGTCAGATTTGCCATAAAGCTCGTTTTTGTCCGTGAGAGTTCCACCAGCTTCATCCTTAAGAGGCAAAAGAAGAGCCTCTTTGAAATAAGCACGCCTCTTAGTCCTTGGCTTTGGGCATGCATTAGCCAGTGTCCCTCTCATTGCTTGTAGCATCAAGACCATTCAACCCATGCCGAGCATTTCTGCTCCACCACTTGAGCTCGTTGTTATTCCTACCCACAAAGATTAAACCCTTGACCACCGCCCATCCGACGCACCATAACCACGATTCTCAACTTCAACTCGCCCATTGTTTACAAATGCTTGATTCCTTGTATTAAATGAGGAACGAATACGGTTGTTGGATTTGTTGGTATAACGGCTAAAGGCATTAGCAATCATAGCAAATCCTTGTTGCAATGCTTCGAACGGATCGATTCCTCATTATGAAGTGCTTGATCATTGTTGTTGTAAGGAACCAATTGATTTTGTTGAGGTTGATGTGATTGATCGTTTGGTGGGTTTGAAGCAGCTTGGTTGAGTTGCGGGTTGAGGAGAATAATTTTGTTGAGCATATAAGGCAAGTTGTTGATTTTCCGGATGTGGGGGTGGAGCAATTTGAGCACGGAGAATCCTTTCCCTATCAACTTCCTTTTCATGAGGCTTCAAGTAATCGTACAACAATCCGTAGGTAGATGATGCATGTTTTTAGCTTGACGGAGAAAAATGACATACTTCTCCCATTCGAGACCAAGACTACTTAGGAACTTAGTATTCACCGCAATTCTTGGCATGTGGATGTTGTGTTTATCCAAATCATTGATGATGTCCGAAAATCGGTGATGATAGGACTCGAGTGTCTCTCCATGTTCAATCATGAAGTGTTCATAAGCCAAGTAAATTTTGGATTCCAAATCTTCCCGATTGAGTACAGATCCTTCCATAAGAAGATCTAATATGATCCCACATTTTCTTTGCAGTCTTTTGAGCATCAACACTATAAAGAATTAGGTTTGGTAATCCTAGGAGGATATATTCCATTGCAAGCTCATCCGCTTCATAGTGTAGAAGTTCTTGAGGATTCAAGTCTGCAAAAGTAGCAATGTTCGTTTGTTCATCTCTTGGTGGAATGGCATTTGGATCTCCTGTACAATGACAAGAGGCATCTCAAATGGAACTTCCAAGATAACCTTCTTTAAGAACTTTCCATGTGGCTTCTTTAGATCACAAAATCTAAAGAACCTTATCACCCATTGATCGTAGTTTCCTCGGAGTGAGCATTGAGGTCTATCAAGTGATCCACCAAATTTCATGAATTGATTGTTGGTCGCTTAAAGTTTCAAACATCTTTGCAAACCAAGTGGGTTCCCCATAGTGATCCTTGATGGATGTTGATTAAAGTCATTTGTGTACGGTTGAGCTTGAAGACTTGGTGGTGGTTGAACCATTTGAGGTTGTGGATTTGCGGCAAGTTGTGGAGTATGTTGTTGGTTAAATTGTTGTTGATAAATTGCTTGTTGTTGATTCCATTGTTGATGTTGTGGAGTTAGTTGTTGTTGACGCTGAGGATGAGGATAAGTGTAAGGGAAATAGTTAGAGTATGGTGGTTGTGACATGTTGATAAACTTGTGTTGGTAAAATGGATCTTTGTAGTCGAATGAACCTTTGTTGATGAAGTATCCTTAGGCGTAGAAAAGAAAAGAACCAAGTAGCACTTATGCGTAAAAACACCAAAGTTACGCGTAACAATAATGAGTTACGCTGAGGATTTAGCTTACGGTAAGTAGGAAAAAGCACTAAAGTTAGCGTAGACAAAAGTTAGGCGTAGAAAGTTAGGCGAGGATTTTCTTATGCGTAAGACTAGCTTAGCGCGTAAGAAAGATCTTAGGCGAGGATTTCTACGCTAAGTTTATGCTTATGCGTAATTTTAGGTTTTGCTCAAATGATCTTTTACACTATCACAAAGGCAAAAGATATCCAAAGTCGACGATTTTCGTGACTTATCCAAGTAAGAAAACACGGAATAAACCACGTAAATGAAGATCAAACCAAGGAGGCACTTACGCGTAGTTTTAGGGTTTTACTACGTAGGTTTACTCGTAACTATGATTTTGCCCAAATATGTTTCTAAACCAGATTTTTGTTATGGAATAGCTTCAATAGTACCAAAATAACACAAAAGTGTGAATCTTGATGAACTAAAACGGCTAAACGGGTTACGAGTAGAACTTCACCCACGAACAAAATCAAGTTCAAAAACGGTATCCACGATAAAGTTTGAAACTTATTGCCAAAAACAAGTATTTTAACACCTTAAAACGTTGAAAGTACAAGAATCTTGGATTAAAAAGTGTAAAAACAAGTTTTGAAGCGACCAAAGATCACGCTATTTTTACGCAGATAACCAAAACCAAAACTTCAAAACAAAAGTGTTCACCCAACTATTTGGCGATTGATACCACTGTTAGGTCACTAGTTTTACCACACAAGCTTATAAGAAAGATAGAGAGGCGATTGAACAAGTATCCAAACACACACACACGATAGACTTAGACGGTTAAGTAGAGTGAGTGAAAGAGAGAATAACTTGAACAACCAACCTTCAAATGAAGGTTTACAAGGGTATTTATAGGAGGAAGCTAGGCAACACTCCTAGTTCCCTTCCTTTCCCTATTGGGCCTAGGCTTATGGACCTTCTACATAAGCCTAAGGCTAATAACAAACATAAAGGCCATAATAAGCTAACTATTACATATGAGTAACTAACACTTGAATAAGGTTTAGGAGTGATTCCAACAAAAATAAAATAAAAATAAATAAAAAAAATTCAAAAATAATAGGGGGGGTCAATCTAAAAAAATATGGGGGGTCAAAATAACCCAACCCTAAAGTTCTTGAAGTTCATAGTCATACTCTGGTTTGGTTTTATATGTGTAAGTCATTTAGTAGGGTTTTATGACTTTATCACATTCAACCACTTGTCATGTTCAAAAAAAAAGGAAAAAGAAAAAAAAGGGGGAAAAAACACAAGTCTAATTGAAAGTTTAAATTTATAAAAGGTTACTCGTAAAAAGTTTGAATAGTAAAATTAAAAGTTATTTAATGGAAAAAAAATTACTAGTAGAAAGTTTGAATGGAAAGCAAAACTGATATCCTTTGGTATCATGTGGTAAAAAATCAATAAGTGAGATTTTAGGGATCTTTGTGGGGCAGAAAGGTTAAATGAGTATCATTACTAAATCATGATTGATATATACTCCGTATTAACTAAACTAATAGGATACTCGCGTGTTGCAGTGACGGTTATTTTAAAACAAAATTTATTTTAAATCATGTATTTTAGTTTACTAGACAAGTACCGACGACTCATAAGTTTTTTTCAACAAACTGTATTTATAGCGTTAGAGAATCATTTTCGAATAACTAACTATAATTCTGGTGTGTGGTTGCATAACATCAGAAATATACAGTTTTCAAAAAAATTATGTGGAGTCGATCTTATTGTTTTAAGTTATTAAGATTTTATTAATAATAAATTCAAGCATTACAAAAAGCAACGGTATTATGTAGTTGACAATATTATATTGTAGTTTAGAGGTAAGCCAACGTGTGTGACCGCCTTTTCTTGTTTTGTCGGTAATTTAGGTAATTTTTTTTTTTTTTTTTTTTTTTTACATGTGTAGCGTTTATCATTTGGTGCGTAGCTTTTAAAATTGTAACCTTACAAATTTTATATCATGTCACCCCCCCCCCCCAAATTACCTGTTTTGCAACGGAATGGAATTCCTGGGGGTTGACTGTCATAGCATCACAGTTACAGTTATATTGAACGACCTAAAGTGTCGTTTGGAAATCACATCGTTTGATTTAATAAAACATTCAGAGTTTATAAAAGATAGGTCCCAAAAAGATAGTCTACATTTGCGGAAATAAGTTTAATACAATCCAAACGATGTTTTTAAAGTGCATAAAATCCATGTGAGACGCGTCGTCATCGCGACTCTATGATAAGTCCTTATGCATGCCATGAAGTATGTGCCTTAGATACCTGAAAATACATCACTAAAAGTGTCAACACAAAGGTTGAGAGAGTTCATAGAGTTTATGAAAATGTTTATTACGACCAACACAAGTATAAGCTATGTATGACAAATATGTCACATAAAAATGTTACAATTGCTAAGCACTTGACACCGAAGCTAGACTGATCATGATGTTCGCCCCAGCAGAGTGTTTTGCCAAACAACTCAAATTCTGACATGAAATGAAATGCATCCGTTTGACCAGTTGGGATCACCAACCCGGATGGAGGAGTCACCCTCAATAGATCTATTCACTCACCCTCGCTTCTTCCGGAATTAACGGTTCATGATTATGAAATGGGGACATTCAATTGGCAATGAGGTAACTTAAGCAATGTAAATGAATTTGAATATACTTGGGCTCGTAATAAAATGATGTGCAATGTATTCTCCCCCGTAGGTTTGAAATAATGTATAAACTTGAAAGACGGGGCTATAAAAACTCACCTGATACAATGATTATGATGATATAATGGCAATACTGAAATGAGGTGCAATCTCTAACTGCAACCTAATATGAATGATATGATCTATTATAAGTCATGATGTAATGTTATGCATGCAACTCGTATGATATCTATACCACTTGTGAATTTTTGAAAATAACGTTTATCGTCGAAAAATAATCTTATAACGTCTTGACAATTTATAAATTACTTTACAAGTATTTACGTTAAAATGACATCCTACGATAATCATTTAATGATTTATTATGAAATTATCACTTTTCGTCGTAAAACAATGTCATTTGACAATTCATGAAAGTGACTAAATGGCCTCGAAAAGCTAGTCGTAAAATGGTGCATATCGAGTGTTAGGAAACAAACTCAACGGTTTTGGAAAGCTTGTAGCATTATCTCAAAGTCTTAGCTTTTAAATTTTCATCATAGAGGTCTCGATCATGGAGAAAAACATAGGTAAAGTAGGGTACTTGTACCAAAAATATTGTTTAAGGGTAGTTTTCGGCAAAGTTTGAGGACAGATCTTATTCGTTACAACTCCGTTTGACGAACGGTTGGACATTTTAGAAAATAGGCTAGGTGAAATTACTTTTACTAGAAGACATCGTTTTCTAAAAAGTATTCTATCGATGTTAAAAACGACTCTCAACATGGTCCTTAGCGGCAACTAGTTTTTGTCTAATAGGAAAAATATGTGTTATATACTATTTGTAATAAAAGTTACGATAACCTTGTTTAAAATGTGAATAACTTAGTCGTTATAAGTCCGTTTTCTACGTTTTATATGTCCTTAGCTTCGTGTTAAAGTTTACTAATATATTTTTGATAAATCGACTCATTTAGATAACACTTAAAACTCATTTTTAACCCTTAAAAATCTGGACAGCATGCTGAATTTTTCGGAAAATATAGTTTTCGTCGTTAAACTTGAAAATAGCATAACTTCTTCGTTATAACCCTCGTTTAACCCGCTCAAGCCACCACGCTTTCGCTTTTAAAGTATATTTTCTGAATATCTAGCCCAAAATATTTTACAAACTTTCGAAATTTCCAGACTTAGCAAAATTGATCAGACCCTTATTTATAGTTGTCGAAATTGATTTTTCTCGCGTAATACTTATTCTAACAACTTCAAATCAACACCAAAGCTATTCTAAACCTATCATACACCTTCTTAGGGTGTCATGGGTTCCTAGACATCATCAAAAATGATATGTTTCAAGGGATTAATTATAGAATGATATATATTCATTATAAGTACTAAAAACAAATAAAGTGGTATAGATAATCATATAACTTGCATGTTTTCTTCAAGCATGATACAAATAACCAAAGTATGAATATGGAAGATTAAAAATGATCATGAAATGCTTACTAGTATAGTGATTAGGTTTATAGAACAAGATTTTCCTAAATACCCTAGGTTTTTATTGCAAAACCTTAATTAAGAGTATACTAGTGTTGTAAAATTGCTTGATCCTTGAAAAGTTTTGGCTTCCTTCTTGGTTTTCTCCTTGGCCGGTTTTCAAGAGATGAGAATGAGAGGTTTATTTTTTTTTTCACCAAAAGATATATGCTTGTATGTGTATAAACTTGTATATAATTAAAAATATCACAAGTATAGGTCTATGTGTATTAGCTAGTTGAGATTTTTTTACATCAAAAGTGGTGAGTCATGTAATTTGGTCGACAAAGGGGTAAAAGAAAAAGGGGTAGTGAAGTTTTAATGTATTAATGTAATATAGTGTAAGTAATTTAGATAAGTTGTATGTATAATTAAGTATTTAGGGTAGCGTTAGCTAGAAATAAATTTTAACGGAACAAAATAAAATAGTTCGAAGTCGTAAAAATTATAAAAATACATTTCTTACAAAAATTTAGTGGAATAATAATTATCAAGTGGTATTTACGTAAACCGTCAGAATATATATATATATGTATGTATGTATATATATATATATATATATATATATATATATATATATATATATATATATATATATATATATATATATATATATATATATATATATATATATATATATATATATATATATATATATAACAATTTATATACAAAATAAATTTAAAACACCGGGTAAACTTAACAATATAATTTTTATAATCTTAATATGAGTATAAAAATATATCAGGATAATTTTTGGAAGTGTCGGATTAATTATTCAAAATAAATGATTACGCGATAGCGTTTATTTAATAGGAAGTTATACGTTTAATGAAAAATGCAAAACCATACATGAACTAATATGATGATGATGTTACTAATGATATGTAGACTAAATCTAGTCTATATGAAATGTCCTTAATGATTGTTCATGAATTCGCAGCTAAACCCTTACGGTTACGCGAATTTGATACTCGTAAACCTAGTTTACGAAAAATGATGGATAGTGAATCATGAATAGTGATTTTTCTCCGGGAATAAATAGTGTTTTATGAATAGTAAAATTTTGAAATAACCTTTCAAAATATCAAATCGACTTAAAAAATGATGAATAGTAAAATGATGAATAGTAACCGATGAATAGTAAATTCCCGAGATGAATAGTAAATTTGAGAAATGACCTCAAATTACGAGTTGTCACACATCACCATAATAAGATTATCTTGTACTATCAATTTGCATAGATATTTAAACATTGTTCAAAGCTATTTGTTTGGGGTACAAATAATTATCGCTAAAGATAACAATACTATTTAATTTTTATGATTATAATAAACATACATAACATTAATTATATACTGGACAAATGGCTATACAATAAATATTAACTTTTAAAAGACGATTCATATATGCTAGTCCCTTAAGTGGTGTAAGACAAACATTTTTTAAAATAACATTATACAAATGACAAAGTACATGTGTCAAAGCAAAATAAACAACAAAAAACGACAACTACTTTGTCTCTCATTTTTCCAAATTTGTCACGGATTCCAAAACTACTTCATCATTTCTCATATAATTTTGTCAAATATGAAACCCAGTTCGACCTGGGTGGTTCAATCGGTTAAACCGTTCTGGTCAAAAAACAAGTCGATTTCAACCGAGTCAACCCAACAGGTTGGTTCGAAAACAAGTCAAATTAAACCGGGTCAACCCACCGGGTTTGAAGCGTCTCGGGTCAACCCGTTTTTCGATGTGTATTAATAGTTTCATTTTGAAATATATGTCTTCAACATTTCCACTTTTAGTTTCAACTTTTCACTTTTTGGTTTTTCCTTTATATATAGTATATAGAGGGTACCCCGCGCGT
Organism: Chrysanthemum makinoi; assembly: GCA_910596185.1. NCBI lineage: Eukaryota > Viridiplantae > Streptophyta > Magnoliopsida > Asterales > Asteraceae > Chrysanthemum > Chrysanthemum makinoi. The sequence continues at coordinate 246,180,401 of OU343223.1, forward strand.
TTCGGCGGCGGGTACCCTGTGAAAATTAACCGGAGAAACAGATCTCGATGAGATCTGATTCCCAGTTTGTATCGGTTTCAAATGGTCCTCACTGGTTCATTTTTGGATGGCTTTAATTGGCTAGCCGAACCAGTGGCGACACCGGTTCCCGGTTGAACACGTTGGTCCGGTCCAATTTTCAAAACTATATGTACCATCAACTTGTTAACTTGTATAAAGTTTTGTGTGTTTTATTAATTTGTATAATGTGTATAATAACATGTACTTTTCATTTTATGGTGTTTTAAAAATAACATTAATTAGTGTGTTTAGTTATTTCATATTTTGGATTATGTTATACCTTCTTTAAATTGTACGTTACGAAAATTTTATTGGACTTTTTAGTAAGGGATGTTTTAATTGTTGTTTTTTAATTTGGTAGATGTGTTTTTAATTGGTTGTGCAATGTGAATAAATTATTGTACTTTTAATTAATGAAGTGTTTTAATAAGAATATTAGTTACATTATGCATTTTTCTCTCCATTGACCAATTTCAACTTTTCAACAATTCAACAATTCACCTTTGACTGTTTTTCTATTATATGTAGTATAGATATGTTATTTTTGACAATATATTTACGGATATCAAGAATTTCGTTTAGCCCGTGCTTATTCGGGCTCGAGCCCATTTGGCCCGTTGCACGTTCGGGCTCAAGCCCGTTTGGCCCATTGACCATTCGGGCTTGAATATTTGTATAATGTGTTTTATTATTTGTATTAGTGACATTTAATGCAGAGATTGTGTTTACGTTAGTTGGACAATATGTTTGATAATTTGTATTCTTATGTAAGTGGTGTTTTAATAACTTCATTAATTATATTTATTGATCAGTTAATTAATTGACTACATTAAAAACATTGACTATATTAATAGCATAAAAGTAGTGTACATTATGGTTCTAGTAAATTGTTAGGACCTAAGATATATCAACCTTATCACAAATACCCACTTAACGAACACAAGTATACCACGTTAAACCAACACTTTATGCGTAAATAATAGGAAGGAAAAGATGAAGACAAGAACTTGGTGACTTGAATATGAATTCGTGTATGTTTAGAGAGATAGAGAGAAGAAAGATGAAAACAATAAGTTGCATATTGCTTCAAAGGAAAAACACACACACACACACTCAAGCATACCCCTCAAATGACATACTCGAGGGGTATTTATAGTAAGAGAGATGATGCCCTAAGGCTTGGCCATGGGCCTTGAGATGGGCTTGGACATGGATTGGGTTACATGAACTTATACAAGGCTAACTTAACGTAAACGCTCTAACCATTTAGCTTTAGCCCAATCCATGAGCCCTTTGACTATTCTAGCACGATATCTAACACACGCTACAAAGTTCCTAAATGTGAATGACCATCACTTCTAATAAAAACTATTAAGGCTAACAATCTCCCCTAAGGGGTGGTCATTCAAATGATGCTCCACTTGATTAGGTCTTTACTTTTCTTGAGCTCAAACTTTGTGTGTAGATATAGAATAGTCTTGATTCTTTGTTCCTTCATGCTTTGTGATCAGCTAATGTGGTTGTTCTCCGTTGTCAACTTCGTTGGCTAGGTGTCTCCACGCCTTTCTCCACCATGCTCACACTTCTATTTGACTTTGAGTTTCCAATGATGAAGTTCTCTAGTCTTTACACTTTGTAGATTCTTTGACATTGACGAAGAATCATCTTTAACTTTGAGTTGCCTTTGATTTTGATGAGAACTTTCATGTGTGGTTGGTATGAGCATGTGGCGAGTCTGCACGATCCATCCGCTCCGGAGCTTCCGTAAGAAGAAAACATAAAATAGGTTAGTAATAAGCGGATTCCTGCACTTACAAGTTTGAATTTCGAGGGTGTTAACAGCATAGTGTGAAAACATGTCTCTTATTCTCACAGAGGCCGCCTCAACCGGAGTCCCACAAGTGAGATAACGCGATATACCGAAGTACATCTACAGTTCAGATGAGTCGCCGAGGTACACCAAGGCATCACCTCACGATCAGACCGCTTGAGACACACCTGCGTAATCCACGGGAGTTACCGAAGTGACCTGCCGCCGTACGGCTGCTTGATGTTGACCCCGGCAGGAATTTCCATTCAATCAATGAGGATCACAATTGTGAAACCTCTCATAAATGTTCTCGGCAGCATTGCTAAGATCTGCGTAAGACTCTAAAATATATCACTTGTGTCCTTGTTGATGAACAACAAGCGATGTCATGTCAAGTGTTCCTATGAGATCTTTTGATGAATCTCGTGGCTCTAGACTCAATTAGTGCATTTTGGTTTTCCTGAGCGAGACTAGGGAGAGGGTCTCCTTCTTCAATATCAGCAATCTCTAAGAGAAAGCCGATATATTATGCAGGGTTCCCAGTGAGAATGAAACAAATCCCTTTTGAGAGGAATTGAGTGCTAGAAGGTTTAGTGCATGCCCACTGGGTCCATGACGCCTTTGTCTTCAATACTAGTGTCATCTTAGTGACAACCAAGAGTATATGTATTGAACCCATTTTCTGCCCTAAGGTTGAATATGGAGGGCTATTTCTTTTCACCCTTTCTTTACTTTTCTTTTTAATTCTTCAACCCTTTCTTTCTCCTTTCTCACATAACTCTTTTTTTCAATCTTACCTAAGGACTTCTAGTTCTAAACTATTGGTGATGTCCTTGGGTAGATCCCTCCGGCTCATGGATCATAGGACGGATTTTCCTATCTTTAGTCACCTTATAACTCCATGACTATCCTATGTTGCCATGAAAACCTTTTTTCTTGAAAATCTCTCAGAGTGTTTATGATTGAAAACATGTTTGGAACACTCTGAGAGTTTTATATTTTCAGAAACACTCCTCCTTCACATGTGCTTATAAGTTTTGACAGAAATCTGCACATAGAGGGTAGAGTTCGACTTTTGAATTGATCTGCCATGATAGACAATTCCCACGAGACACGTTACGCTGCTCGCTTAAAGAGTTCCATTATCATCTTTTAGGTGACAACTAGCTCTAATAACTAACTTGAAGTTGTAAACACTTCTTGAAAAGAAGGTTAGACCCATGTAAGTGCATGTCTATCACAAGTTTCTAAATGGTACATTTAGTGACTTTGATTACTCAATTCATTGGTTTCGACCGAATCGAGCTCTTTTGAGATTCAAACACCATCATTAAACATTTTGATCACATTTTAATCACGCTTTCTCCCTCAAAAATAGCATATCTATGATGTATTTGAAACAAAATGATTAAAAGATATGTTTTTCAAAAGCATTTGAGAGAAACTGATTTAGCATGAATTTTGGAACAATTTTTGTTTTATACTCCCTCTTAACGAAAGCATATTTTTCATACGTAAAATTTAGAATCAATTAAGGGTTTAGATGGAGTTATCTTGGTACCAAATGTGAGAGATTTTGAAAATCTTTTTGAAAAATTTTGAATCAATGGTACGCAAGATGATGAAGATATTGAAAATCTTTTGAAGATATTGAAGAAGAATTATCTTCATTTGTTTTAGGATAAGTGCTCGATATTTACAAAAATCGATTTTGCGTAGCACTTTCCTTTCTTTAAAGATCGGGTTGCAAGCAAAAATACTTACAAGCCATTATGTTTTTAGGAATAGTGCTTGAAAAATATTTAAAACCATTGATTTGGATAAGCACTTTCCTTTCTTTGAAGCGTCATGGTCCCGGAATCATGTGTTCGTAAGCCATTATTTTGAAGTCCGAAGCTCTGCATCAAGTATACGAAAGCCATTTTTGAAGAAATTTTTTGAGAAACGACATGTTTTGAAAAACATAAAAGAACTCTCGCTCAAGCATCTGTACATACCCGTATCATTGTTGAATGACATTTCTAGAAACGTACAGAATATCGATTATACGAGAGACATGTCGTGAGAAGAATATTTTTGGATTTTTGATTTTATATTGTTTTTGTATTTTTTGAAAATTTTTTCTATTTTTGTATTTGGTTTTTGTTGGTTTTTCAAATTTAGTATTTGGTTTTTCAAAAAAATATTTACATAGAAGATTTGAAGAAAGAGAAATTAAGTTGGGACAAGTAAAAGTGGAGTTAAGAGTGGAACTAGAAAAGGATTTCCACATGCGAAATTGGCATAAAGTTCTTCTTTACCACACGGGGTATATGAACCTTCAACACTTTTACAAGTACCTGCATCCACAGAAGAAGAATTTTCACAAATAACAGTGTTAGAAGTACGTGTTTCCTCACGGTGAGGGTGATCACTAGCAACGGTTGTAGTTGATCTGACTTCCTTATCCGAATGATTGTCACTATTATCTGTGTTGGAGCAAGTATCAAAAATCTTTCATGTGGGAATCCATCTAAGACCTATTGAGTTGAAAACTTTGCCCGTGGGTATCCACCTAAGGTAAGATCTAGGAGTTGTTTTCTTTTCAGATGCAACGGAAGACTCATTTTTGAAAAACTACGTCCCCAAGAGATCCACCTATTAGGTTTCCTTTTGATGTTCATTTTGTCAACGGGTTTGTTTCGATTTAGAGTCTTAGTGGATTGTGCCTTGGCACGAGAATTATCTTTCTTGAGATATTGTGAGACACATGCATCATGATTAGCCGAAAAGACACATTTTTTACATGTAGTATGCATAAATTCAATATTCTTGTTTAAAAAAGCAGCTTTAACTTTGTCACTACAGTCTTGTGGACATTGATTCTTGTTCAAAAAAGACTTAGAATTCCTAGTGTTGTTTTCTAGGGGCATAGCATTTTCTTTTGCGTAACTACTCTTAGATGCAAGCCAATCCCTAGTCTTTTGTAGAGTGTTCCTAGGTAATGGTTTACTACTACTAGCAGTGCCTTGAAATCTTGTAGAATTCATCACCCTAGATGTTGCACCTAAAATTCCGCTCTTTTCGAAATCCTGTCAGGCCTTTTCCTAGCTTCTTCTAGATAGTGATTGTTGACCATGTCGTTAGAACCACGATTCTTTAACTGATTTTTGGTCACATTCCGTGTACTATTCCTAGAAAGCCAGGTGTAATCACATTTGGTTTTTCAGCAATCAGCCTTTTCCTTTTTCAAAACTTTTGACAATTCTCTTTTAATAGGCAAAGACTCGTGGAGGACTGCTTTTTGACAAATCATTTTTCTCATTGACTTTGGAGGAGGCATAGAAATGACATTTTGGTTTGAAAACCGTTTGGGAACATTTGATTTCTCCTCACCAATGGTTTTGCAAACTTAGTATCCACAGCCTTTCCTTTTAGACTTTCCAACTGAACTCTCAAAAGATCATTTTGCTCTTGCATGTCCTTGTAGGCACGCCATACGACACAGTTTGTCATACTTGCATTCCTCGATTTTCATCAAGTTGTTTAAAATAGGACACGCTTTTCAAGTTTTTCAAGAGCTTTTTCATATTTTGAAACAATTGCGGAGGTCTCAGACTCGAGTCTTTCATGATCTTCAACAGAATATGTTTGCAAAATAATGGACATAATATCAGATTCGTAACATCTTCAAGAGAGAATCATTCAAAATTTCCAAAACTTTGATGTGTTCAACACTTTCATTAGCTTGCTTTACCAGGGATTTATGGTCCTTGACAAAGTCAGCCTTTTCTCAAAAAATGCTTGTTCGAAATGAATTACCCTCGCACTGATGCCACTAACGGAGGTTCAATTTGAGTTTCAAAACTTTTTCGTTTCGCCATCATGACGAGTAAACCGATGTTAGTTGTAATATTGGTTTTAGACTTGACGTTTCTCTGAAGATACCCAATTATAGTTTTAACGTCATCTAAAATGCTTCTAGTATCACTTGTGTTAAAAGGATTGTTTGAAGACATTTTTTCGATTTTCGAAAGAGATTTGGAAACTAAAACTGTTTCAAACCGGTTTTGAAACCGGTGTTGACACTTTGTTTGAAACACTTGATGTGGTGGAAAACGTTGATTGTTCTTTTTGATTAACAAAAGTAATTCAATTAATTTTGTTCCATTTGTTATAATCAATCGGTTTAAGATCTAGATTCTTTTGTTTCATTTTGATCTACTCTCCTCAGATAGTTCCAACGCTTCAAGAGAATCACGAACAATTATGGGTTCATGCAAAGGTTTTCCATTGTTCAACACATTCTGAGATTTCTGAGATTTCAGCTTGAGGAACGGAAGAAGGGTCGTTACCAAGTGCCATTTTATGTGAAGTATGAAAACGCCGATTTACTTGGTTTGAAAGCATCTTGTTTGTTTTATCCGAATGACCCGCTTGAGAAGCAAATTGTACAAAGCTTTAATTTTCTCATTTTTATCCAGAATTTCATCAAGAAGAGAATCTTCTCGTTTTGAAAAATCAAGAATCAACTTTTCTTCTCTTTTCAAGATCGAAAAAAGTTGCTTTTTGTTTAGATAGTTGGTCATTTAGATCTGAAATTTCCTTGTTTAAAGATTTAATTTTCAAGTGAGAATTCACATCAAGTGTGTTATACTTGATTTGCAATTCTTTCTCTTAAAACGTAATCTCGATAACCAATTTCTAATTCTGACACTTTGTTTGTATGAAATTCATAGGCTTTCGTGTTGCCTTGTAACTCTCAAGCCACGCGGTCAATTTCTTATTCGCCACCTTAACCTCGCGATTGACCTTACTAACTTTCTCAATTTCAATGCCACACTTATTGATTAATGATTCCAAATAAGCACGGTTTCCTCATCGCCTCCTGATTTTGTGCCACACCTCCATTAGGATCCACGTATGGAGTTTCAGAGTTAGTATTGCTACAACTCGTATTGTCCATGTATGTATCATAAGTAGGTGCCGATGTCACAGCATGCTGTTCATCATGAGTAAACGCATCACATATGACATTGTTATAACATGGATCAATGATTGGTACCTTAGATAATGCATTTGCAGGCAGGATATGCCAGAGTCGTTGTCGACTTAGTCTCCTCAAGATTTGCCATGAAGACGCAGCTTGCATTGATGTCCTCGGTCTTCCAAATCATCCATAATAGCGAAAAAGTCATGTTCCTCAAAGACTCAACCGCATTCCAGATTCTGCTTTGTGCTAACAAAGATAGCTTTCAAGATACGCAAAATCTTTCTTTTTCTCTTAGTAGGACAATTCCTTGCCATGTGACCCATTTCCTTGACTTATAACACTTAACCCATTACCCGATTCACATTTCCATAATTCCTAACGACCGGAGCTGCAACATTGCCATTCTGATTACTCCATGCTTTTATTCCCAACATTCTGCGTCCCATCCGATTTCCAACATTCTGACCAACTGATTACTCCCGATACGGAATAACTTCTAAAATTACCCATAATAAATCCAGAGTATAGCTCGTTGATTCCCCATAACTCCAACCATTTGTCCTTGATTACCCATATTCACACCTGGGCCGTGCAATTTGCCTCGCTTCGAGTGTTTGATGAAACTTGGTTGTTGTTAGTTGGTGTGGAATAGCGACTTTTGTGCGTACCCAATAAAGAGTATATCCGATGCAAGTTCGCTTCGTGGTCAGATCGCGATTCCTTGTTCCCTGTATTGTTGATCCGATAGAATTGTTGTTGTGGCTGTGGAATGTATTGCCGCAAGTTGTTGTTGTTGGAAGATGATGAAGCTTGTTGTTGTGTATTCACGAAGGTTGAGTCTTTGTAATAAGTGCCAATGGATCATGATTCTTTGCCAATCTTTCTTTCCTGACTTCATTGACTTCAGCTTGGTTTTGTTTCAGAAAATCATTCAATTGATCAAAGTTCACCTGATGAAGGTCTTTTGTTTGGTTGACAATAGTGACATATCGCCCCATTCTTCCTGAAGATTGTTCAGAACTTGATGTTTTGAACGATAGTTCCGTGCCAGCTTGTTTCTGATAAGCTCATTCATCAAAGTGCAAAACCTTCCATAGTAGGATTCAATCAATTCTCCCGAGTAGATGTGAACTTTTCCCATTCAGTTAGCAACTTGTTCTCCATGTCTTGTTGACCAATTTCTGTTCCATGACAAAGTCGCCTAACACGCTTCCCACATATCGAAAGCAGTTTCACAACCGCCTACAAAGAAGAAAATGTCTATTGGTAAACCCAGCTTGGACAATATGAATTGCCATGTCATCCTGATAGACTTGTTTCTCGATCCTCTTCAGTATTCCGATTCAGTTTGAAGATGAGAGGATGGTGGGATGGGAGGTGTTGCATCAAGATTTCCCGTGTACATGAACTTGTCGAGGCTTGAAGGGTCCATCCCGAATGGATTTAATCATGAGTTTTCCATTAGGTTTGGTCTTGATGTAACGGCATATTAACTTTTGTCCATTGAAGATAACCACCTTTTGCCAACATAGGAGAGGTTTCGCACCTACCGCATGAATGTCTTGTTAAGTAGCCATTGATGAAGGTATGATATGATAAAGTTGATGTAGGATCGATTCAACGATAGAGGAGTTGAGGTTGATGATGATTAAGCTCATTGAGGTGATTCCGAAAGTCGATCAGAACCTTGGTTCTAAAAAATTTTAGCCCAAAATTTGAAATTCACTATAAAAATCAATTCTAAGGACGTATGAAAAATTTGAGTTATGACAATTTTGACGCCAAATTTGACCCAAAAATTTGAATTTAGGCCCAAAAATTTGAATTTTTGACCAAAATTTTCACAGCTAAACCAAAATTTGAATCTCGAGTAAAAATTGAACGTTTAGTCTCCTCAAAAATTTAAATTTTACTCAAGTTTTCCCGCCAAAAACTTTTTTTTTTAAATCTTAGGCGTAGACTTAGAGAAAAAGAGTTACGAGTAGAATTGGTTACGAGTAGGATGGCTTAGGCGAGGATATTATGCGAGGAAGCTTAGGGGCGAGGATCTCTTGGGCGAGGCGATTCCTTTAGGCGAGGATCTTATGCGAGAAAGTATCTTACGCTGCAACCTTAGGCTTATGCGTAGACAAAAAACTTAGTCAAAACCTTACGCGTAGTGTGATCTTATGAGTTCTACTCGTAAGAGTTTATGCTTATGCGAAACTTAGGTTAAAAAAAAAATCCTTTACACTGTCATGCCCGTAAGGGATATCCACAAGTCGAAGTGTTCCACACACTTATCCAAGTGAGCTAAGCACGAGTAAATCAAGTAAAGCTCAAGAATCTCGCACCAAAAGTTATGAGTAGGACCTTATGCGTAGTTGACTTTCTTACGAGTAGAACTAGGGTTTTGACCTACTCGTAAAAAATTTCCAACGATTCAAACGATTCTTGCATGCATATCCTTAAAACACCTCAATAACCCAAAAATGTTGACCTTTTTCACCCAAAGTGCTTAGAAAAGTTACGAGTAGAAAACTAGGGTTTGGACTTTTTGACTTCTACTCGTAAGAAATTTCCAATGATTCAAACGATTTCTCTTGCACAGATATCCTTAAAAACACTCGAATAACCCAAAAATGTTGACCTTTTTCACCCAAAGTGCTTATAAAAGTTACGAGTAGAAATGACCAATGAACCAAAACGTGTTCAAAAATGAAGAAAAAAACACGTAAAGCTTCAAACTTTTGCAAAAATAAACTTTAGCACCAAAAAAACCTTAAACCACAAGAATCTTGAATTTTTAAGTGCAAAAATTAAAGCTTTATGCGTATCAAAGATGTAAAACGTGAGCTTAACGCGTATCTTACCAAAACTTCAAAACAAACACAAACACTCCTAAACCATTGTTAGGCGATTGATACCAATTGTTAGGACCTAAGATATATCAACCTTATCACAAATACCCACTTAACGAACACAAGTATACCACGTTAAACCAACACTTTATGCGTAAATAATAGGAAGGAAAAGATGAAGACAAGAACTTGGTGACTTGAATATGAATTCGTGTATGTTTAGAGAGATAGAGAGAAGAAAGATGAAAACAATAAGTTGTATATTGCTTCAAAGGAAAACACACACACACACACTCAAGCACACCCCTCAAATGACATACTCGAGGGGTATTTATAGTAAGAGAGATGATGCCCTAAGGCTTGGCCATGGGCCTTGAGATGGGCTTCGACATGGATTGGGTTACATGAACTTATACAAGGCTAACTTAACTAAACGCCTAACCATTTAGCTTAGCCCAATCCACGAGCCCTTTGACTATTCTAGCACGATATCTAACACACGTTACAAAGTTCCTAAATGTGAATGACCATCACTTCTAATAAAAACTATTAAGGCTAACTTAAAACTTGTGTTTTGTCTTTTAAATTTGTGTATTAAAGTAGTGTACATTATACTTCTTGTCATGTAAGCTATTCAATTTCTATAGTAAGTAAGCTGAATTTTTAAGTATTTTTATTTAAAGAAGGTCTTCCTCTATTATAAGATATAGCAGGTACCCGCAAGTGGCAAATGCGACCTCAAATAAAAATTTTCATGAATAATGTATTTTAGTTTATTATGTTCTTTTTGACAATAAATTTACGGATATCAAGAATTTCGATAGCTCGTGCCCGCTCGCTAGAACCCGCTGGTCTGCCGTCTGCCAGCTCGAGCCTGCTTGGTCCGCTACTGCTCGCTCAAGCCCATTTGGCCGTCTGCCTTCGCTTCGCTTGAATATTTGTATAATGTGCTTTATTATTTGTAGTAGTGAAATTTAACGCATTTAATTGCTGTTTAATTTGGTTGTACAATATGATTGATAATTTATATTTCTTATGTGGTGGATGTTTTAATAATCAGTATTAATTGTATTTATTGATCAAGCTTAATAATTGACTACATTAAATAGCATTAATGTGGTGTTTTGTTGTACACTATGCTTTTCTTGTCAGACGCCCCAAAATTATGTGCATTAAAGTGTTGTACAATATGTTTCTTTTCTTGTAAGTAGTAATCATTATAGTCATTAATAACATTGGCCACTTTAATAGTATTAGTGTTGTAAGTCTGAAAATTATGTGCATTAAAGTGTTGTACACTATGCTTATTTTCTTGTAAATCTGAAAATTGGTTGCAGCTACTGTACATTGTGCTTAAATGGTTGTAATTTTTGGTGAAGGGGTGTTTTTAATAGCATTAATGTTGTTTGATAGAATTTTGGTCTTAAAATGACATCACACTTTATTTTCACAATATGCTTACTTTATTGTAATTCTGAAAATTGGGTGCATTAAAGTGTTGTAAACCATGCTTAATTTATTATACGTCTTAAAATTAAGAGTGAGGTGCCTTCGTGCATTATATGTAGTATATATAAGATAATACCATCCTTATTAGAGGGTCGGGCGATTGAGTCTATCCTTATTATGATTGTGGTCATCTTTGGTCACCTTTATTACATCTCCTTTACCCAAGATGCGTCTTCAATAAATAAAAAGTAAGTCTCGGTCGTCTGCACTACCAAGTCGTGTGATTTGTTATGTGTGTGAGTGGTTTTATAATTGGTTTTTGTAGTATATTTATGTTTAAGTGGGGTATAATTTTGCCAGACCGCATTATCTTATCACATTGTTGGTCAGTAAAGAAAAAGTTGAAGCTAATACGACTGATGCAGAATGGTGACCATGTCGTGAAACTCCCTTATTACATTTAGTGTAATGTAGTTTTGCGTAATCATATAATAAAAAAAAAAAAAAATTGCCGTCACATGTCTACGGAAGGTGAATATGTAACTGGCCAAGTATGAAGATTTAGGGTATAAATGGCAAAACTAGCTGTAAGTTGTATGCTGTATACTGTAAAGCTGTTAACATGAGCTATAAGTTGTATCCTTTTTCAATTAAAGTGTTTGGTAAGTTAGCTGTTAAATGTAATTATAAGATGTAAAATGACATAAAAGGACATATCTATAATTGTAAACATATGTTTGGAAGGTATATCAGTAATCTAAAGTTTTAAGAGCTCCAAGATGTTTAAAAAGCTTCATAAATCAGCTTTTAATTTAGAAGTTGTTTGTTTGAAATAAAAACTTGAAGTTAATGTATCCAAACGAAGCTACTTATTTTAGAGAAAATTATTTTTGTAACAAAAAGCTAACAGCTATCCAAAAAACTCCTACCAAACATGTCATTAACTTTCATTTTGAAAAAAAAGACAAAAAAAAAAGGGAAAAGAAAAATAAAAATAACTTTAGGCATGTACGTTGTACAAGTTAAGATTGCGGGTTAGATTCTTTTAATCAAAATCCGAGTCAACTTTGCATTTTAATCAAAGGATTAAACAGAAAAATAACAACGAATTTTTTCAAATATACCGATTTAGTACGTAATTTTTTTTATTTCACTAAATATTACGTATTTTCATGTTTTTGCTTTGTTCCACTTTAATACGTGATGATGACGTGTCATGTTATAATGTTGACAGGTGTCAGACTTTCAGGTATGACACATCATAATCACGTATCAAATTAGAATAAAACATGAAAATGCGTAAAATTAAGTGGAACAAAAAATGTTCACATATCAAATCGGTATATTTGAAAAAATTTATTGTTATTTTTCAGTCTAATCCCTTTAATCAATAAAAAGATTTTAGTAAGTGAAGAAATTATTTGATGAATGAAAAGAATAGCTAAAGGATTTTTTTTTAAATTTATATGTTTTGAAAGTACACACTTATTTTAGAACATAAAAATAAAATAATTTTGATAGTTTATATTAATATATATCAACTTATTTTAAAAGAAATGACAATTTCAATGCTTATAGACATAACCAAATTATAATCTAACAACATTCCATCTAGTTTGATCTAATGGTGGGATTAACTAAGATATTAATTGTCTAAACTGTCCGCTTTCCTTTTATCTTTTTATTTTTTCCTATTATTTATAATTTTTTAATCACTTTTAATTTCACGTTTTTGTTTTTGTTTTTTTCGCTTTCGCTTTCGCTTCATAGGTTTTTCACCGGCTTTTCCTTTTATACGCTTTCATACGCTTTCGCTAGTTTCTTACACTCCGCTTTTCACACGTTTCGCCCATTTTACGCTTTTCCTCGTTTTCTTACGTTGGTCCGCTTCTTACGCTTTCGTCCGTTTCTTACGCTGGTCCGTCGCTTACGCTTGTCTGCTTTCATACGCTGTCCGCGTTACAACATGTACGCTTTAGGTCCATTTTTATCATTTTTCTTTACGTTTCGTCTCGTTTCTTTTACATTTTCGTCCGCTTTTCATACGCTTTTGTCTGTTTTTCTTACGCTTTCGCTCGTTTCTTACGTTTTCTTTTATGTTTCTTTACTTTTTTTCCGTTTTTTTTTCTCCTCTTATGTTTCAGATCGTTTTCTTACGTTCATCCGTTTATCACGTTTCCGTCCATTTTCATATGTTTTCGTCCGTTTTCTTACGTTTTTGTCCGTTTTCATACATTTTCTTAGGTTTTCTATTTCTTTTAGTATTTTCATCCTCCTATGTTTTCGTTGCTTTCGTCTGCTTCTTATACGTTTTTTCCGTTTTCATACCTTTTCGTCATTTCGTCCGTTTTAATACGATTCGTCTGTTTTCTTACGTTTTGTTCGTTTCTTACATTTTCACCGTTTTCATAGGTGGTTTTATATTCTTTCAGTTTTAGACATTTTCAACTTTTCGTCCATTTTCCTCCGTTTTATACGTTTTCGTCGCTGTCGTGACGTTTTCGCTTTCACGTTTTTATATGCTTTCATTCTGCTTTTATATGTTTTTGTTCGCCATACGCTTTCGCTCGTTTTGCAGTTTTTAAATTTTGTCTATTTTCATATATTTTCAAACTTATTATTAAACTTTATTATGTTACATGTCTAATATCAATCAAGATATTTTATTATATAAAAGTTAACGTCTAATATCACTTGTGATATTTCATAAACAAACAAGTATGTTTTTTAACCTTTAATATCACCCTAGATATTTCATGCTCTGTGATATTTTTATAGATTATCACTTATATGTTTCTAATATTTTATAATTTTCAAGCATAAGATAGTTTTTGTACTTTCATCGCGAATTGACAAGCGCATATTTTGTTAATGCAATCAATGTATTATACTCTTAGTAGAAATAAAATGGTTAAAGTCTCTTTAGGTGAATTCTTATTTTGTTCAAAAAAATGCTAATTAATGCAAACACTTGTTTGATTTTGAGAATATGTCAAGTCTCTATTTCTTATATTTGTTTCATTTTATTCATTTTTTGATATTTTAAGTGACACTTATTTATCTCTTTGTGATATAACATCAGTAAGAAAGATGATATTAACTATTCATCATATATATATATGTTATCAGTTGTGATACTCAACTAGAATGTGAAATATTAAATTCATACCAAATGTGATAAGAATTTAGTATTTTACCAAGTATATGAAAGAAATGGCAATAAACATCACTTATTATATTACTGTGATGATTCCTGTTCTTTTTTTATTTTGTGTTTTTGGAAAATATTTAGGAAGATTTTGTGTTTTATGATAATATGAATTATTAGAAAATGTGTTTAATGAAAACAAAAAGATGTTACGAGACTTTTGTTAGACTTGTGGTGGATTTCTCTATTTAATGGATACATTGTGCATGTTTCGATAGGTTTTATAAGCGGAATTAAAAAATCTACGGTTGAATCAAAGCAAAACTAAAGAAGTTAGCGTGGTTGAAGAAAGTACACGTGATTTATAAAAAATTGAGTAAGCTCAAACACCTGTGATATCACACAAGATATCATTGTGTGATATCACATGATATCACTGATATCATTGAGATATCACAATGATATAAACTCCGATATCACACATGCTATCACCGGCATTATCACACATGATATCACAGTGATATCAAGTGTTATCACACATGATATCACGCGTGATATCATAAGTGAGGTGATATCACCGTGATATCACAAGTGTTTGAGTTTTCGTCAATTTGTTTTATATGTGCTATCTTCAATCATAAAGCTTATTTAGTTTGCTGATTCAACCATATATATTTTAAATCCCGAATATAAAACCATTGAAACATGCACAATATACCCATTAAATAGAAAAATCCACCACAAGTCTAACAAAAGTATCATAACATCTCTTGCTTTCAGTTGAATAACTTTTATAATATTTCATAATATCATAAAATACAAAAAATCTTCCTAAATATTTTTTCAAAACACAACCATCACATTATTAGTTGAGTATCACAACCGATATACATACATGATGAAGAATGTAATACTTTTCATCTTCCTTATAGTGTTATAGCACAAAATATAAATAAGTGTCACTTACAAATATCAAAATGATAATTGGTGGTAAAACGGACAAAAACGATAAAATCGAATGAAAACGATGAAAACGGACAAAAAATTCAAAAAGAACAAAACGTGATAAAAATAGACAAAAGAAATAAAAACTAAGAAAATGTATGAAAAACGACGAAAACGGATGAAAATCGTCTTCAAAACGTAAAACGCTCTAAAATGGATGAAAACGTGAAAAAATGGATGACAACGTATGAAAACGCTCTAAAATGGACGAAAACGTATAAAAACGGACGAAAATACATGAAACCTAAAACACGCATAAAAACGTGATGAAAATGGCCGAACGTAAGAAAACGACGAAAATGACGAAAACGCATGAAAGCGAAAAGCACGCCTAAAACGTATGAAAACGACGAAACGGATGAAAACGAACGAAAACGTAAGAAAATGGACGAAAACGTGAAGAAAACAAACAAACGTATGGAAACACGAAACCCGAAAATCGTATAAACATACAATAAAACGATGAAAATACACAAAACGATATAAACGAATATCGAAAACGTCTGAGAACATTTAAAATGTCTAAAAACTACGTAAACGTATGAAAACGGAAAAAACGCCTAAAACATAATGAAATGTATATAAACGTATGAAAACGTATGAAAACGGACACGAAAACGCATGTAAACGCATTTAAAAAGGATGAAATGCATTTAAAATGTAAAGAAATGAGAGGAAAACATATGAATACGAAACTAAAACGTATAAAATGAATCGAAAAAGTATGAATACATTGAAACGTATAAAAGCTCTTAAAAAAAATAAAACATGAATAAAAAAAAACATGAATTTAAAAATTAAAAAAATAATGAAAAAACGTGAATTCAAAAAAAAAAAAAAAAAAACTCACAATTCCCAAAAAAAAAAAAAAAAAGGACATGAATTTAAAATAGTAAAAAAAAAAATTCCAAAAAAAAAAAAAACGCCAAAACTTGAATTTGAACTAGTAACGAATTCCAAAAAATAAAAATAAATAAATTAATTAATTAATTAATAAATAAGAGTAAATAAAAAGACAAAGAAAAATGATAAAAAAAAAAACACGGACTTAGGTTTCTTATTAAATCTTGCGCTTATCCCAACCATTAGATCACAAAAAGTATTGGATTTATGGGATTCGGTCCTCATAATCACCAAAATAAGAGTAAGTACTAAGAGTAAGCATTTGAAAATTCCTCTATATTAATATATATCAACTTATTTTAAAAGAAATGACAATTTCAATGCTTATAGACATAACCAAATTATAATCTAACAACATTAATTTATTCTCTAAAATCTGAGAACATGAAAAATCAGTTAAAGACATGCGGAGTATATTAAAAAAAAAAACAAAAATGACAATTGTACCCTACATGTACCACGAACATGTACTCCACACAACATCTATATTTAACCCCACAATCAAACACTTCTCTCTCACTAAAAAACACACACACACACACAAATGAAGAAGCTCATTCGCCGCCTGTCGCGCGTGATAGACTCCTCACCCTACATTCTCCTCCACAGAGACACACGCGCCACCACAGCCTCCACGCGCTTCCGCAACTCCTTCCGTATCACCAAGCCTAGCTGCACTTCAGGTGTACCTGAAGGACATCTTCCAGTGTACGTAGGGGAAGAAATGGAGCGGTTCGTTGTAAAGGCTGACTTGTTGAACCATCCAGTTTTTATAAACTTGTTAAATAAATCTGCTCAAGAATATGGTTATGAACAACAAGGTGTGTTAAGGATTCCTTGTCATGTTGTTGTCTTTGAACGTGTCCTTGATGCGTTGCGTGCTGGCAAAGATACGTTTTTTAATGATGATGTTCTTGATGAAGTGTTTTGACAGTTTTTTTTATTTTTTAATGAAGGTTAAGGTTATGTATATTAGGTGAGATCGTTTGATAATGATGATGATGATGATGATTATGAAGAATTTATCGAATCGAATCGGTTTTAGTTTCGTTTTGTATATAAAAATTTAAGTTTGAAATCGTGTTTTTAGCTTTTGAATTATTTTATTTTGTTTGATTAATATTGTACGTGCTTCATATCAAGCATAGAGCACTGTGTGATATAAGTCATACTTCTAAAAGAAAAAAGAAAAAGAGAAATATATTGACCCTTGGTGGCCAGCCAACGTCTATTTGACTATTTGTCAAAGCGAGATATAAAAGGTAGAATGTAGAAAAGTAATACATTTACCTAATTACAGATGACCGTTTTTTAAAAGAGTGTACAAATGGGGTATGATGTTTGTTTGTATGATATTTTGGTTTCTCATCCAAAATGAAGAAGTTGAAACTCCTTAAGCTAAAGAATGATTGGTGTTAGAGTATAGGGTTATGTAGAGATAATAATATATTTGATTCGTGTAAATAATTTTGAAGTGGTTAATTACCTTAGTTTTTTTTTAAATTAAGGTTGTTTAACCATGTTTGAGTCTTTGTACGGTGATTGTAAATTCTGTTCATGTCAATTAGCCTGGCATGTAAACTGTGAAATAACAATGTTATTGTTTGGTCCGTTAACGTACTGTAGAAATATGTCGATTATAACGATGGTAAATAATTTTTTTACAATTAACGATGATTGTGTGTTGGTATGTGAGTGGACAAAGAATGTGAAGAACTTTGTCTCGTAACAATATTCAAGTGACATGGGAATCTGGTATATGTTGGCTTGAGAGTAGCGAACATGTAGCAGCTAGTTGTGACTTGTGATACCATTGAGTTGACATGTGTTGGAAGCTTGTCAAGGAATGTGTCATCGTTTTTTAGATCTTCTTTTGCTCGTGATTTATACTCCTTCAGTCCCAATATAAATTATCAAGAACAGAACAAAAAAAAAAAAAAAAAAAAAACAACCTTTGTTCCTTTAAGAAATTATCATTATTATAACCTTCTATTTCTTATTTTTTGAAAAAAAAAATAATTTTATCCTTAACCATTTTTTTTTTTTTTTTAACTTAGTAATAATAATTTCAAATGAGGTTAATATAATAAACTTGATATATATTACATATTTATTTTTTAAAGTGGACAATTAATTAACCTAAAAATGAAATATTGACAATATATATGAGACGGAAGAAGTATATTTCAACAAATATTGTTGTACACATACCGCATATTGGGCCTATAGCGTTATACTATCTGGTCACACCATTAAACTTCCACCTCTGCGTCACTTTAGCATCACCTCACCATTCACTTCTTTTCACTACCACTCACTTTTTACCCGGCCAACACTCATCTCGCATTTTATTAAAATACTCACTTTATACACACATATCTCCAAAAATAGCACACACTCACAAATTAAATAACTAATAAAAACACATCATGGGTCCCACTTTTGCACATAAACCAAGTAATGAAGCCCTCACCTTTCGTCACCTTTTTCTCTTGACTTACACGCCATCAAATATCCCCACAATGGCACTCACGCGTGACGGTGACCCTCCTACCCTAGGCCTAAATTCACAATTCATATATCTTTTTCGATATTGATCATTTTAATTATTTACTATTAAATATGGATATGAACGTTTGATCGAATTTACTATATCACTTATAGTTGAAAGTATTATTGCAAAATTTAATAAAAATATTAATTAATTAATTAAAAGAAAAATTATCATCCTGCAAAAAATAAAAGAGAGAAATCAGTAATAATATTGTTTTTCCTAAGCTATGCCAATCATTAAAAATAAAACCAGTGAAATAATCAACATGTGACAGTAACAAGATAAGTAAGCAGATGAAAATTTACATATTTCTTCCATCTTAAATTAGTAGTTCATGTTTTCTTTTTAGGATGTTCTATTTTAATTGTTCAAAATTGATGTTAAAAATTGATATGGAAGTTTGACCGTGTTTACTATATTATTTTTTATTGAAATTAATATTATACATTTTAAAGAAAACATTAATTAATTTGTTAAGGGTAAAACTGTCATTCTGTAATAAATAAAAGAGAAAAAGTAGTAATAATTAGTTTTTTTTTAAATTGTATGTTTTTTATTAATATACAATTATTTTAAAATGAAAAGAGTAGCATTTCTTATTAAATACCTTTTATTACTGAATTAACTGAAATAGTTTATATAAATAATTTAAACTCGGGCGTATTATAACATTAAATAGAAAATGATTGTTAACAAATATTATAGAAAACTTGAAACTACATTCCTGCTTTTATAAATTTATTTGTTAAAGAAAGTCGTAAATTTAATTGAAACAAAATATTACAAAAATAAATAAAACTCAAATATGTGGTATGTAATTGTTGTGGTAATTATTTTGTTATAAAAATCAACTCTAATTTGTGAATTCTTATTTTCTACAGTTTATATTTCAAAGTTAAAGCTAAATATTCAGTCATGGAAGAAGAACCTTCTTATCTATTAATAAAGATAATGTTAAGGTTCGTTTGGTTTATAGATGGGTTGAAATAAGATTTTAATTTGGTTTATGATTTAAAAAGTAAAAATATATTTATTAAATGTATTTTATAATTAAACAAAAATCAAAAGGCATTATTTAAAAATTTAAATAAAAAATGAATGTGAGAGTAGAAAAAGATGGTTCCACGGATTTGACCAAAACCTAAGCAACTAGCTAGGATTTCTAAAATCCTTTGTCAGGGTTTTAAAATGAACTCCACCAACCAAAACATGAATTTATAAAGTCAAATCCAAATCTCATCTGAAAACCCTCAAACTAAACACACCTTAAATTTTGGGAACTTATAATCTGTAAAGTTGTACCAAATACATATCATATCATAGAGGGTTATGGAAGGCCAAACTCTTTTATTAGTGGTTGTGTTTTAGATGTTAAATTAAAGTAAGGTCGTTTGTTTAAGTTTAGGGATAATACCACATAAAAACATTATATTTGTTAAAAAATCATCTTTAAAGTAACGAACAAAAAAAAATACTCTTATAAACACTAACGTTGACACTTTTGTCTTTATGTGAGTAGTATGACCATTTTACCATTTCAAATTACATAATGGTTTTGCGAAAACTGCATCCAACGTCCCTAGGCTAAATTACATAAATGGTCCTTTTCATTTGGAGAAAATTGCATCCACCTTCCGAAATTTTTTTCCAATTTTTTTTTTCGAAATTCTTTTTCAAAACTTTTTCGTAATTTATTTCGTCGAAAAACTTTTTTTCTGAAATATTTTTTCCAGAAAAGTTTTTTTCGTGACATGTGAAAAAAAAATTCACTAGTAACAAAAAAAAAAATTCACATGTGACGAAAAAAAATTGAAAAAAAATTCGAAAAAAATGGACGAAAACGTAAGAAAAAAAAACGAAAACGGGTGAAAACATATAAAACGAACGAAAACGGATGAAAACGTATAAAAATGAACGAAAACGTATAAAAACGAACGAAAACGTATAAAAAAACGTAGATTAAAACGTAGAAAAATGAATATAAAAAAGTAACGGGTTAAAACCATAAAGAGTAGATTCAATATATATATATATACGTATTAGGGACTGTGGATGCAATTTTCGTTAAACCATAAGGACCATTTATGTAATTTACCCTAGAGACAGTGGATGCAATTTTCAAAAATTCACAGGTAAAATAGTCAGAATGTTTTTTTGTCTTTATTACTCACATAAAGACAAAAATGACAATATTAGTTTTCACAAGAGTTTTTCTTTTTTTTTTTTAATTAGCAACTTTAAAAATGATTTTTTGACAAATATAATGTTTGTTTTATAGTATTATCCCTTAAGTTTATAAAGAAGCTGAATAATTGAAGTAGCATATGTGGATTCAAATAATATTGTACGGAAAAAATAATAGAAGTGGTGGAGCCGGAAACCTCTAATATGTAATCTCTTCGTCTCAAAATTATTGTCAGAAGACAAAACTCATAAAGTTTAATAAAAGTGTGACCATAGCAATTTTCAACCACTTATAAAGAATATTCCTTCACTAAATTCTCTATTTATTACTAAAAAAGGAAAGTGGATAATTTTTTTGAGACATCTAAAAAAGGTAATATGGACAATTAATTTAAGACGGAGGGAGTAATTGTTAGAAGTTATTCTCACAAATTTTTTTACAAATGACACTCCTTTTTTTAATTTGTTTATATAAAAAGACTTTAAACCTGAAAGTACGGAACAAAAAAAATATAAAGTTTAATAATTTAAAAGCTTAAAGCTGACTAGAAAACACGGAATATAAACTGAAAAAAAAATATATTGTACCATAAATTGGAGGGACAAAATGGATCTTTTGTACCTTTACCCTCTTATATCACATTCCGGATGGTGGAGATAATAACCCTATGTAATTACACCTTTAATGTTATCATTAATTGTACTTTTTAGTACTATGTTATTACAAAAGTGATAAAATTTCTCTCCAATATTATACATAACATTTGTTCTAATTTTATTTCAAAACCGGTATTGTTGCGAAGCTGTCGGTTATGATGTTGGCTGCTCGGGTGTATTATGGAGCCGTGGCTTGAGCCGATATTGTTCACATGTCGTGCCAATCCGAGTCGGTTGATGAGCCAAAAGAATATGTGTGTTTTGAATGCACACTCCAACACCCTCATCTTCTTCCATCTGGATTCCACTATTTGTTCTTCACATGCAGAGATTTTTAGTATCAAAGTGACTCATAATAAACGCAAGCACAAACCAAATTCCTGTCATAATTTCAAGTCAAGATTTTGTTTAAATTTTGCAGCTGCTTGAATATTGAAGTAACTTCATAAATAACAACGATCAAGAAACTCGAAATTGTGTTAGATTTTTGTAGGTGTTTCTGACTAATATGGTGATTTATTTGGTTATTGTTTAGTTTCGACATTGGTTTGTGCATAAATTAGCTTAATTTTGTACTCAATTTATGATGCGGAGTTTGCGAACCTCCAAAGGAAGTTTTACAATCCTCCTAGGCAGTGTATCTAACCATTGTAGTTTAGTATAGGTAAGACTCGAGGGATTGACCGTTCTTTAGAGGAATAATGTTGGAAAGGTCAAGATATATGGCGAATAGGTCTAAGATGAGGGATGATTCTTTTTATCTTTTTAAAAATTATGCATGCAATTTAGACATACTATAAAGACGGTTTTTGCAATTTACTCTTAGTGGATTTAGTAGTTCAACTTCTTATAAATAAACTGTACGTACACTTTCTAGTTTGATCCATTAGAGCAGTTGGTATAATAACATAAGTTAAAGTTTAACCTCCTACCACGTCAGCGTCACATCAGCTTTATGGGTACGAGTTACGCGAGGTTGAGATGCTTCTTGTTCCAACTGTTGCTGATACCCGTACGCGGCCGTCATAAATTCGAAATCAGTTTTGTCATCAACGCCTGACCATTGTTGAGGTAATTCATCAATTTGGTTCGGATCCATTGTTAATGAACTTGAATTTGAATTATGGAAGTGTGAGAGGAAGTATATAAACTTGAATTTGAATTATGGAAGTGTGAAAAAAAATGGTGTTTTAGTTGGATATTTATAGTGTGAAAAAATGGTTTTGAATTTTATTAATTTTTTTTAAAGAGCCGTCTGAACCGGGGGTGGGGGTTTAAAATGATTTTTTTTTTAACCCCAACGGCTACTAGCCGTTAGGGGGTGTAAAGTGATTTTTTTTCTTTTTTAAACTCGTCCCTTAACGCACGTTATTTCTTTAACTTGCAACCTTTAACGCGACAATAACGTGGGGTGAGGTGTGGGTAACGAGCAATAACGCTCGGATGTTAAACGGATGCTAGTTTTCATTACCTATATTAGGTGGTGGACATTGTTATTTATGAACTTCGGATATTAACAATGTTACATGTTTTGGTTGATATTCATTTTGCGAATGATCTTAGTTTCTCATAGAAATAGTTCTTAAATATTCAATAAATTACAACTAATTAATTAAAATCTGATTAAGTTATTTATCGTTACTCAAATAGTAGACAAAGACGTATAAGACTCTAATCATGTTTTTAAGATATTAATTGTTGCATATTGGATTTCATAAACACATTAAACCAAATATCAAAGAGGCGTATACTATGGAGTTTTAGAGAGAGAAAGAGTTAGAGGTTTTGGGAACTTAGTGAGAGAAAATGAAAGTATTATTATGAGCTCCAACTCTCCATCTTGGGAGGTAGAGAGTATTTATAGTCTTACACAAATCGCCATCTACGGGCTGTGGATCAGGCATACAGTGGGTAAAGACCAGTCCGTCCTCCAAAGTGTTACTTAACTAAATACTACTTAACATTAAATCATCTACGACTACGAGCTTTCTACCGATTACATATACTTGAGGTGACCGACTCTTTAATGACTGGATTTACTAAATCCTAACAATCTCCCTCTAAGGGAGGTCTCCTCAAAAATACATTGAATACAAACAGATATTACAATAAGATGGCTCTTGGATTCTTGTTAAAGTTCTTTGCTCTGCAACTCGTAGTCATTGATTCTTCATTTTAGCATGTTTGGTTAATTCAAGTGGAGGTCTTTAACTGATCCACGTGATAATGAGTTTTGAACCAGCTTTGAGATCATCAGCTATCATAAATCTCTGACTCATCCTTTGTGGTGTTGGTATTATGTGATGTTGTGACTTTTGGACTGACATGCTCACATTCTGGATCATGATTTCTTCTCATCGGAGTAGCGGAAGCTTTCGTTGATTCATGATATTGGCGCTAGCAGCATAGCGTAAGCATAGAGTGAGAATATCAGAGTCATTGATGCACTAATCATGATTTCTTTGAAATGAATGTGATGTGTGAGCATGCGGCTATGGATTGACGCGTCATTTTGATCACCGCAAACGCGTCGCACCTGCATATAACAGTTAGCAATAAAGCACATGAAAGTGTCTTTGATCACTTTCGTTGAATTGAGGTACACGCCCACGGTTCTCGCTTGATCACACAAGTACGCCTTGCGTGATCGTAAAATTCAAGAATTTCCTTGATGGGTTTCTACTGCTCTAGCTGTTCCCAAACCGAACGCCTCTCAAAGAAGACAACACAAAGTGAGTGAACCAGTGAATTGAGATTCACTGATTGATGAAAAGAGATTTGAAAAACAATCGAGTACCGCACAATAGAAATTGTTTTTGCAATACAACGAAGGTTTTAATGAAAGTCAAATATCAATCATAAACACCTTTTATTTTGAAATATTAGTACATAATCGATGTGCTAAAGAAAAGAGTTTTTAAGCACAACAACCGGTTTTTTCAAAGGTATCCGTCAATCCATAACCTGAACCCGGATTGAATCATAATTATGACTCGCCCCATTGTTTCTGTTCAGTTGTCACATGGTTGATCTATTAGATAGATCTCACATGCCACCCACCGGGAGCTTGTTTGATGTTGGCTCCAGAAGGCTTTCCATCTTCATTGTGAATATGTTAGCATATCACTCGGATGTTCTGGCAATACCACAAGGATAATGCGTAGGACTCATAAGATATAATCTCTCTTTCCACATTGTGTGAAACAGAGAGTCTTCAATGACAGTGTCCTAAAGAGATTTATTTGATGATCTTGTGGCTCTAGACTCAATGGTGCACATTTGGTTCCTATGCCGGAGACTAGGGAGAGGGTCTCCTTCTTCAATATCAACAACCTCTAAGAGAAAGTCGATAGATTATGTAGGTTCCCCGTGAGAATGAAACAAGCCCTTTTAAGAGGAACTTGAGTAGCTTGGGAAGTTGTAGTGCAAAGCTCGTCGGGTCCATGACGTCTTGTAATACCGATGTTACCTTGGTAACCACCAGTAGCATATGAATTGAACCCGGTTTCTGCCTAAGGTTGAATTAATGGAGGGCTATTTCTTTTCACCCTTTTCACATTCAATTTTTTTCATTCTTCAACCCCTTCAGTGCTTACCGAGACTTCATAACTAGAACCTTGTTGGGTTTATTCCACACTAGCTCGTCTTTCAACCGCACAATTCCCATATCTCACTTTTCTCCTTTTTTCATCAAACCTAAGGACTTCTACACTGTCTAGTGGATTGTCCATGGGTAGATCCCTCCGGTTCTGGCGGATCATGGGAACAAATACCTAACCTTATCATCCTTATATCACCATACATAAAGTAAATTTGGTTGGTCTATTTGGTATTGTTCATATGCCATTGGAATCAATTGAAAACCATTTGAAAATCAATTCAGATACTTGTGATATATTATCAAAGCATTTTGTACTGAATGGTTTTGATATTTTTAGAAACAGAGCTCCCCTCAACATGTGCCTCATGTATTTGAAATCATTTTGGCACACGGAGGCAAGAGGAAGAATTAACTTCTTTGATTACCATTTTCTAAAAGATATCAACATCACTTCCCGATCAAATCAAGTAGGTAAAGCATATTAAGGAAGGATGAGGTTTTCATAAATTTGCTCCCCCTCAATATGTGCCTCGAGGTTTGAAAGAGTTTTGCACATATTAGAAGGAATCTGCACTTAGATACAAATCAATCACGTTTCAATTCTTTGTGGTTTAAAATAGATGCTCCCCTCAACATGTGCATGGAAAATTTGAAATCGTTTGGCACATGTGGGAGGAAAGCTTGCTAAACACTTACGAAACCATTTATCAAATTATCAGTTTAACTCCAATTTAAATCACCAATTCTCCCCCGATCACAATTTTCAAATCATTTGAGATTTGTGATCTCTGTAGATTTAAATTGATTTTGAAAGCTTTCGAGGAGAATTGTGACTTGATTATGAGAACATTTTAACTAATAAGTATCGGATTTTGAGACTTTACACTCCATTAATTAAACATGCATGATTATCTTTTTGAAAACAATTGTATGTCGAACAACCTTTTGATTTAATTGAAATCATTCTCCCCCTCAATCATTCTCCCCCTCAATCAATGACATAAGTTGTTGATTGAGAGATAGATATTTTGACAAAAGTTAAGTCCAGATGATTTTCAAAAATAGAGTTCAAGTTATTTAACAAAGCAATTAGTTTTCATTAGATGGTAAGTAATTGTTTTAAAGAATCAGAGCATGAGATTTGAAAAACAAGATAAAGCATGGCTTTGTTCTTTCTTTGAAAAACGGGTTACTGCCTGAAATAACAATAAACCATAGTTTCACTTTCTCCCAAAAATATTTTTTGATTTTTTGATTTTTTTTTTTTAAGAACATTCGAACAATATCAAAAGTCCCGTGTCATTCTTTGAATGACAACACAAAGACCGTAGATATTTTCGAATCGAGAAAAACATGACAAAATGACAATATTTTTTGAAATTTTTCAGATTTTTATGGATTTTTTGAAAGTTTTATATTTTTCTATTTGGTTTTTGAAGGTTTTGAAATTTTGTATTTTGCTTTTCGAATAAATATTTACAAGATATGGATGAAGAAAGACCTTTACTCCTCGTCTTCCTCTTGAAGACGTTTGAGTGTTTCTGGTTGTAGACTCTTTAGACCAAGTCGTGGGAGGATAAACTCAAAACGTTCTCTAGGAAGAGCTTTGGTGAAGATTTCTGCTAACTGGTATTCAGTCCTCACAAAATAAAGTTCCACCACACCGTTTTTTACTTGTTCCTTGATGAAATGATGTCGAATATCAATGTGCTTTGCTCTTGAGTGTTGTACGTTGTTGCATGAGAGAGCAATAGCACTTTTATTATCACAAAGATAGAGGGATTTTGTTGAATTCAAAGCCATAGTTCGATAATTGGGATCTCATCCATAGGATTTGAGCACAACAAGATGACATGGCTATGTATTCACCTCTGTAGAGGAAATAGAAGTACTCATTTGCTTCTCTGAAGACCAGCTCACAAGCTTATCACCCGAAACCGAGTACCTCCGACGCACTTCGACGTGGTATCTTGACATCTTGCATGATCGATCTCGCATAGGTCGTTAGTGACATACCAGAGTCCTTCGGGTACCAAAGTCCCATATTGATGGTTCCTTGGAGATACCGAAAGACCCGCTTAACTGCTTCAAGGTGCTTTTTGGTAGGCTTAGCCTGATATCTAGCACACATGCAAACAAAGAATGTCTAGTCTCATCGGCGTGAGGTACATCGGGATCCGATCATACTACGATATTTCGTTTGGTCTACCATGACCCCTGAGTGGTCCTCATCTAGTTTAGTACGCTCTATCATGGGAGTGTCAACAGGGTCACTAGAATTAAATCTAAATTTCTTTAAAATCTCATTTGCATATTTAGATTGATTTATAAAAATGCCTCCGGACTTTGTGAAATTTGTAATCCCAAGAAAATGACATTTGTCCCATCATTGACATTTGAAATTTGGAACCCATTTCATTTGAAAACGATCACATTCATTGGGGTCAGTCGAGGCAAAAATAATATCATCAACATATATTTGAACGTGAATTAAATGTTTGCCCGACTTTCTGGTGAACAATGTCGGATCAACTGCTCCTTTGCTGAATCCAGTAGATAGAAGAAACTTTGTTAGCTTATCATACCATGCCCTTGGATCTTGCTTCAAACCGTAAAGAGCTTTCTTCAAACGATAGACGTGAGTAGGATGCTCTGGATTCACAAAGCCTTCAGTTGGTGACGCTACGACTTCTTTTAAGATCTCCGTTTAGAAATGCCGTCTTTACATCCATCTGATAGACTACCATGTTCTTACTTGCAAGATTAGCCAAAAGATTCTGATTGCCTCGATACGAGCAACAGGAGCAAATGATTCTTCAAAGTCAATACCCTCCTCTTGACGGTATCCTTTTGCAACTAATCGAGCCTTATTCTTTAAACATCACCATGCTCATCAAGTTTCACTTTGAAGATCCACTTTAGAGCAATGATCATAGCACAATCTGGAGCAGGTACTAATTCCCATACATCTGGTCGATCAAACTCATGAATTTCTTCTAGCATGGCATTGAACCAGTTGTTTTCATTCATGGCAGTTTTAACATCTTTTGGTTCGACCTTAGAGAGTATGGAGTTGAAGAAGCACCATAAGGCATCGGTTGCAAGTTGTTTCCGTGTAGATACTGGACGAGAAGGGTTTCCAATGATGTTGTCCAATGGATGATCGTGAGTCCACTTAATGTGTTCATGTGGTTGTTGTTGAGGAACTGACGTAGCAGAGTCGATATCTCCTGATGAAGATGGTTCTGATGATGATTCAGAAGCAAATATGTTTTCAAATGGAGCATCTTCGGGAGTAGCAAAGGGATTAACTTCATCATGGGTGCCAGAAACAATTCCATGATGTACATTCGATGATTGATGATTTGTTGATGAGACAGAGTGATCAGCAACAGGCGCTTCTTGACTTAGTGACATGGAAACTGAAGGGTTAACTTCATTGACAGGGATAGGAGCAGCCTCTAATGATGGAATTAACAGATCATTAGCCCTTGGCTCATAGTGTTCATCAAATATAGGATCAAATAATTTCTTCAAATCATCTTCTGAAGGAGGTACATAATGAGTTGCTGGTGAGGGATTTGAAACGAGAGTAGAACTGATAGGACTACTTGATGAAAGTTGAGATGCGGGTCTAGAACTAGATTATCCTAGAGCCATTTGCCCGGACAGCTCATCGAACATGACGTGAGTAGTTTCCATGATATCTCGAGTTCTTTTGTTGTAGATTCGGTAACTCTTCTTGTTAGATGCATAACCTACAAAAACTCCAATGTCCGCCTTAGCTCTTAATTTACCTAAATCTTGACCGTCATTCGTTGGGTAGCACAAAGCACCAAACACACGAAGGTAGGAGAGATCAGGTTTTCGTTTATGGACAAGTTCATATGGAGTTTTTCCATGAGTGGTATGTATAAGGGAACGATTTTGGGTGTAGCAAGCAGTGGCAATGGCTTCAGCCCATAGAAACATTAGAACCTTTGAATAAATTAGCATTGTTCTTGCGGCTTCCACAAGAGTTCGATTTCGTCTTTCAACTACACCGTTCTGTTGAGGAGTTCGTGGAACACTTCTTTGATGACTGATCCCAACACTTTCATAAAACTGAATTAAGTCTTTGTTAACAAACTCTGTGCCATTGTCTGTTCGAACAATTCTAACGGTATTATTGAGTCGAACCTGAAGCTGTTTGATAAGTTTGATGATGACATCTGGAGTTTCATCCTTTGTCCTCAAAAACTTTACCTAAGTAAATCGAGAGTAGTCATCAACAATGACTAGAATGTATTTCTTCCCATTTATCGTTTGCACTCTCATTGGTCCGCACACATCCATATGAAGGGTATGAAGAACTTCAATTACTGAGTTTGTGGGTTTAGGTTTGTAGGCAAATTTCGTGCTTTTTCCCAATTGGCAAGCTGAACAAAGATGATCTTTTTCATATTTTAATCTGGTAAGCCTCGACAAGGTCCTTTCTCGGACAGGTTATTCATGGTGCCGAAGTTCAAGTGATTGAGACGACGATGCTATAACCATGACTTTGTTTTCGAAGCCTTTGACAACAAGCAGATTGGAGAGGACTTCATCATGTCTTCGATAGATATGGTGTATAGATTTGAACCACGGGTTCCTCTTAATAGTTCCACACCATCGAGTTCTCTAACGAAACAAGAATGTTTTCTAAATGCCACTTCTAGATCAGAATCACAGAATTGACCAACAGAAAACAAGTTATGACCAAGACCTTCAACATAATATACCCTGGAGATTACACTTTTGCCAACGACATAGTCACCATAACCCATAATTGCTCCAAAATGGTCATTCCCGAATCTAACAGTCCCGATGAATTTACTCACGAAGTTCATGATCCGCGAGCGATCTCCAGTCATATGCTTGGAACAGCCTGAGTCCAAGTACCACAGAACGATTTGAACGATCTGCATTTGAACACAGACAAGAATGGATAACTAGATAATTGGGATCCCCATGCAAGAATGGGTTCCATTTGGTTAGTAACAGTGATTGGAACACCCACATCACAGGTAGAAACAATGGACTCATTAGAAATAGATGCAGTGCTAGTGTCCGTATTTGACCTATTCAAAGTATGTTCGCTTCTTAAGGGAATAGTTCTACCAGTAGGTATCCATTTTCTAGTGGGCATTGATTTAGAAACTTTAGGGCAAAGCTCATTAATCTTACGGCCAGTAGGTATCCATTGATAACCTATATTACTAAATTTCCTTCCTGTGGGTTTCCACTGTTTTCTAACTTTCGTTCGCCTTTGCCTTTTAGCCTTCTTAGCTTGAATTTTAACATTAACAGCTTTTATCGGGCATTTGACAGCATTAGATAAAATATTCACACCACATTCATGATTAGTAACAGAAATCAAGCAGTCATCATTACATGGTTTTGCGAATAGTAGCGTAATTCAATTAATTACAAGACGCTTATAGCTAATAATAGAATCAACACGATTCGTTTTATTCAACTCAAACTTAATATTCCTAGGGTGATCTTCTACTCTCTTCCAATGCACATTCTTAGCTTGCGAGGTCCTATCTTGCTTGGTATTTCCTGGAGGCTTTGACCCGCTTGTTTTTATGTCACTGATTACTCCTGTAGAGGGAATTATGGGAAAATTAGTTGGTTGATCTACTTTTTGCATTCCTGAACTAGACGTGCAGGGATCTGAACTACTTGAAGGCACATTAGTGTTCACTTTCTTAAAACTGGGCAATGAATGGTTTGTATGCTTGGCACTAGGCATAGAACACGGCATCACAGCTTTACCTTTCGCACCTAAGGATTTAGGACATGTTGCTATTAAACATTCTAGCAACTCTTGAGATCGTTTGGCCTGAATGCAAGCAAACCTAATTTCTCTATCAAGAGGCTTATTTATGAAATCCTCTTCCACAATCTCACGGAGACATTCTAGACTATCCTTAAGGTGAGCACAATAGTTATGAAACACAAGTTCATTATTCCTAAGATGAGGAGGAATGTATTTAACAGTCACAGTATATTTGCAGTCTGAGGATGACTTTGATGCAACATTCTCATTAAAAACAAGTGGCAGTTTCCCTTTTTCCTGACTCCTCAGATTCTCAATTTCCTTTTGTAAAGACGTTATTTTTTCGTAGTTTTTGTCACGAGTGACTTTCATTGAATCATATAACTCTTTAAAGTGTTGTTTAACTTTTTCATTTTCTTCTAGAAAACTCTCATTTTCTTTTTGTAAAGCATTAACCAAGTTTTGAAGATGAAAAGTTTGAGAATACTGAGAATCTAAAGGAGGAGGCATTTGGGAGCCAGTCACGTTGTTCTTTTCACCTTTTAATTGAGAAATTTGGGCTTTCAACTTTCTGATCGTGTAACAATGAGCTTGAATCTGTTCGTCACGTTTGTTTATCTGAAAAACTGCATCAAACTCTGGAACATATGAGGATTTCTTGATATTTGAGGTTTTGACATTTTCTTTAAGATATTGATATTTTAGTTGTAAATCAAAATGTTCAACTTCTAGTTTAGAAAGATGTTTTACCAAATTATCGTGATCATCCTGATCAATTTTCTCATTTAGTTCTGAGTTTTTGTTTTCAAGCTCAATGACACGATCATGGGAAACTTTCAATGCAATAGATAATTCATGAAATCGAGAAGCAGTAATAGAATGCTTAGTAACAGTATAAAACACATCTTGAGCAATACAACTCGAAATCAAATTCTCATTTAAGATATGCAAGTTCTTCCTTTCAACCTCATTATATTTGAGTTCCTGTTCATAATCATTGACCTCAACTATCATTGCATCAAATTCCTTTTCCATTTCTTTAATATCTGAATTTATCCCTTTTTGAAGACTCTCAAATTGACCTTTTAATTGTTTAAAGAAAGACATGACCTCATTTAAATAGCATTCTTTAGTTTGCTCAAAACCCCTTTCCCCCTCAGTTATCCCAGTAGGTGTGATTCTCTTCTTACACGTTTTCTCAAAATCAACAAACTGCTGATAAACAACATACAGGCTGATTAAGGTCTTGCTATTAGTGGCAATAGATCTAGGAACTAAATGCATTGGTGTATTAGGAGGATACACAGTTTCTTTAGGGAATTTCCTACAAGGGGGATTCTTTTCAACAAGATTTTCAGCTTTTTGCATATCCATATCCTTTGTCCATAACACTTGTTCAGGGGTCAATAGAGTCTGAGGCTTAAACTTGTTTAAGGATATCCAATTTTCCTTAGTGTAATCATGGGGTTTGATTGTTATATTATTCATTTTACACTCAGGATCTTCTATCTTCATATTCAATTTTTCCTTAGTGACTTCATCTGATTTCTTATCTTCCTCAGTGCACTCAGCACAACTAGGTTTATGTCTAGGCTTAAGGATTTCATTACCATCATAAAGTACCTTATGAGCAGCTCTAGCCTTTTTAATGACCTCTGGATTTGGTTCCTCAACAAGGGGAATGCTATGCTTATCGCTTAAAACTCTATGCTTAGTGATCAAGTGAAAAGCAGGTCTGAATGGTATTTTCGTGTACGTACAACTTATTTTCAAGCTTGTTTTTCAAAGTTTTTAGATTGGAAAAATCATTCAAAAGTTTTGATTCCTTAGCATTGAATTCTTGCTTAAGCATTTTAACATTTTCTTGAAGTTCTTGTTTTTGCTTAGCAGTTTTAGAAAGCTTTTCTTGTAAGGAGTTTAACTCTTGTTTTAATACTTCTTCTCTAAAATTACTTTTTCTAATAATTGTACGCATTTGGTCATCCATTTCCTGCTCACGGGTGGTTAACTCAAACTTAGCACGTTGTTCATAAATAGCAACTTGTTCTTTATAGACATTCAGTTCAGAGATAACAGAATCATCAGGAGCACATGCAGTGTATTCATAAAAAATATAGTCATCATTGACTGCGGAAGATGCATTACTTGGCACAACCTCACTTTCACTTTGCTTCACATATTGATCATATGGGACAATATTGCTATTACCCTCATCATCAATATTTGATTCATAAGTTTCGAGATTTTGTACTTTATTATGCATCTTTTGCCCATCAACATCATCATATAGTTTTAATACCTCTGAAATGATTTTGTCTTTGGATGGACCAGCTTGTTGTGGTGGAGAGACCATAGGTGAGATGCTAGCCATGAAGATTGTTTGGGCAGTAGGTTCATCATCGACATCAGAGTCAAATGCATCACAGTCAGCTACTTGAAAGGCATTTTGATGATTATGACCTATCTCCTGAATTGGTTGTTCATCAACATCAGCATCATAGGTTCGGGCATTTCCCTCAGCAAGAAACAACAACTCCTGTTCATCCAAAGCTGCTCTATTATCCTGAGCTTGCACAAGCAACATCTTGTCTCTGAAGTATTCTGCATTCTGTGGACGTTTTGGAGATGTGCAGTTCCTAGCAATATGTCCCTCACCACCACAGTTGTAGCACTTAATTGGCTTTGCTTGACCTTGATTTCCAATCCTTCCCCGATTCTGATTTGCAACATAACCTCTACCGACTCCACCTCTTCCCTGTTCATACTGCCTTTCTTGAACTGGTTGCACCATAACCTTCCCATCTCTGACCGTAGCTTGATTGTGTGGATTGGATGCTGTTCTGAGGTTATTGTTGGTGTGTGGGAGAGAGTTCATGTTTTGACTAACCATGAGAGAAAGTTGATTGATGAAGTTTTCCATGAGTGTGTTTGAGTCGGGAAACTTATATGCTGGATCAGGGATGAGCTTGTAATTACCATTACCCATGGGTATGACTTGAGAAGCTTTGGTGGTAATTCCAACATTGGTGTAAAAAGCTGTTGAATCATTTGATGAGCTTGTTTCTCCCTGGTTGGTTTTAAACTGATCAAGAATCCTTTTTTCAAACATAGCATGTCTCTCATTTTGAAGAAGAAATGCATACAGTTGCTCATAGTTTGTATTCTTCAATCCTTTGGTTAGCTTCACAGCGGTAACAAATTTGTGCCATTCGGGATTCATGTTGTTCATAAACTTTGAGTTCAGCTGAATATTTGGCATGGTCATTTTGATGTTCCTCATGTCATTCACAAGCTTATGGAATCTCACGTAGTACTCATAGACACTCTCATCTGGTTTCATCTTGAAGTGCTCAAACTCATCATACAGCTGAAATTCTCTGTCTTCCTTAGTTAATTCAGAACCCGAGAGAAGCATCTTGACATTATCCCAAACATCCTTGGCTTTAGTGTTGTGATTGATAAGCTTGTAGATGTCTTTTGGAAGACCCTGTAGTATGATGTTTGAGGCCCTGATATCAGCATCGAATCTCTTTTTCTCCTTATCACTGAGCTCATCATACGTCTTTGGTCTGTCCAATCCAAAGATCATGGTTCCATCTGCAGCAGTATCAATTATGTCTCTTGTAGTCTCAATCTGATAAGGTCCTTCATCAATTGATTTGAGAATGTTGACCCCATTTTCCTTTCCAAGACAGTACAATCTGATTTGTTGAGCCCAAGAGTCGTAGTCAGTTCTGTCAAGTATGGGTGGACGAGTATCTAACCAACAGCTTGAACATGCCAGTGGAGATGATTGTAGGTCCGTTGGTAGACATGTTAACAGATTACACGGATTTTATAACTCTATGATTAAACCGGGAAATAGATTCTTTCACAGGATTTTACTAAATCAAGAGAAAACCGTATTACAGACAGAAATCAACCAAGTCGCTAAGAGTTATTGAACCAAGTCGCTAAGACCCAAGTCGCTGGACACAAGTCGCTAAAGCACCAAGTCGCTACACAGTCAAGTCACTAAAGAGCAACTCGCTAAGGTCCAAGTCGCTAACACCAAGTCGCTAAGAATTATGACAACAAATCGCTAAGCACCAAGTCGCTAGACACAGTTAAGTTGTTAAAGAACAACTCGCTAAGATCCAAGTCGCTAGTATCAAGTCGCTAACAATTTACACTACAACTCGCTAACAATTTCTGAAGCAAGTCGCTAACCTCACCAAGTCGCTAGCCGTAGTGGAGAATCCACTAACTTGTACTATTTGTCGGCTTGTCTCAATAGACAAGTCGCTAGGCTCAAGTCGCTAACAACTAACACTGTAACTCGCTAACTTTTACTGAAGCAAGTCGCTACGATGAAAAACACAACGAGAACCAAGTCGCTAGCAAGAAAAACTTCAAAAACACACTTTTCAATCCAAAACAAGCTCAACCACAGTGATTCAAGCTTTCCAAATCAAAACCCAAGCACTTACAATGATTCTTAACACAAAAGTACACCCAAAATTCAAACTTTAACACTAGAAATGATTCAAATGATGCA
The DNA here is from genome assembly GCA_910596185.1 of Chrysanthemum makinoi. NCBI lineage: Eukaryota > Viridiplantae > Streptophyta > Magnoliopsida > Asterales > Asteraceae > Chrysanthemum > Chrysanthemum makinoi. The sequence continues at coordinate 246,215,924 of OU343223.1, forward strand.
AAAACCACTAAACTTTTTCAAACTCAAAAACCATCTAAAAACACAAGAAATCCAAGGATATGTAAGAGAGATGATCAAACCATAGCTCTGATACCAATTGTTGCATATTGGATTTCATAAACACACTAAACCAAAGATCAAAGAGGCGTATACTATGGAGTTTTAAAGAGAGAAAGAGTTAGAGGTTTTGGGAACTTAGTGAGAGAAAATGAAAGTATTATTATGAGCTCCAACTCTCTACCTTGGGAAGTAGAGAGTATTTATAGTCTTACACAAATCGCCACATACGGGTTGTGGATCAGGCATACAGTGCGTAAAGACTCGTCCGTCCTCCACGGTGTTACTTAACTAAATGCTACTTAACATTAAATAATCTACGATTACGAGCTATCTACCGATTACATATACTTAAAGTGACCGACTCTTTAATGACTGAATTTACTAAATCCTAACATTAATTGTGTTATATTTTCATGAATCATCCATCACAAAAAGATTTTATAGTTTATACAGTGTGAATGGAAGAATATTGACTAAGATACAAGTCATACAACCAATTATGGTTATTAATTATCCAATAAACTAGAAGCATCACATTTTCAAACTAAAATATGACTCATCAACTAATAAACTAGTAGCCACCGTTATACTTGGAAGGAGGAAAGAAAATGAAAGACTTTAGTTTTACTTAAGGAAAAAGAAATAAAGTAATGGTTTCCTCCCAAAAGTAAAAGTTGTTTACTCATGCTTTAAGTGTTTTACTCCTAAAACCTTTCAATTATTTTTTTATATATTTCTGGTGTAAATATATTATTTTCAATATATGCATGAGTTTTCTACCTGTAAAGATATTAATTAAATATAACATTTTTGTAATAGATTGGTTAAATTTAGAATTGGTGGAATTTAATGACACATTTTTAGTAGTAATAAACTATCGTTTGATATATGTATGCATGTATCATGACATAGTGTTAATTATTTACAAAACATTTCGTGTAGTTTGATTTGAGGGACGAAATGTTTGAGATTCAAATTACATGAAAATCTGGAATAATAATACCGTACACTCTTATGATTAGGATTATGCTTTTCAACGAGTATAAGATTTAAGGTATGACTAATCTACATAAAAAATAATGCTCTATATGACCAATTCACATAAATATAATGCTCGGAATGTGAACTAACTAAACAAATAAAACTTTGGATAGCTACGTTTCCGCAATCCTTCAAACATGTCATCATTAAACAATTTTTGATTCTACATATGTACGCTATCTTATTATAACTTGTAAGCATATTTAAATTAATGAAAATATTTTTCTTCGCTTATAATAAGTAGAAACACGATTAAATTCTAAGTTTTCAGTTTTGCCTTTACGCTATTCTAAAAGCCAAAACTAGACGGACAATGACGTTTAACTAAATGCTTATATCTTCACAAACCACAATCACGTCAAAATTTTCTATAAACAACATCTATACACTTAACTTAGGCTACCTTATTTAAGGGTGGAAATGAGTTGAGCCGCTCGTAAAAAACTCAAGATTAAATCGATAAAAAGCTCGAACGAGCCGAGCCTAAACAAGCTCGAGCCCAAGTTCAAGTCTAAATTTGGGATGGTTTAACAATAGAGCTCGAGCCCGAGCTTTATATATAAAAATCGATTAGGTTCACGAGCCTAAACGAGCCCTAAAAATATACACGTATATATATTTTCTATACATATAACCATGTATAAACGAGCTTAAAAATATAACGAGCTCGAGCCTAGTGTGATTAACGAGTTTTCGAGCTTTATTTCATTCAACACGTTATATAAGTTAGTCGAGCCCAAGCAGAGCTCGAGCTTGTGTAAATTTTCACAAGCCGAGCTCGAGCTCAAAATATAAGGCTTGAAACGAGCTCGGTCCCGAAAAGTTTATATATATAAATGAGCCGAGCTGGCTCTGGCAGGCTCGGCTCAGCTTGTTTCCACCCATTTGTATCTTTTTAGACTAAAATTATCTACCATTAGGAGAACACATATGTGAACTTACATTTTTTTTTCCCCTTACTTCAAAAGGTTAGACAATAAAATTGACATATAATAAAATAGGGGTGAGCATTGTGCGGTTTGGTGCGGTTTTTGGTAAAAATTAAACCTCATCCGCAATTGCGGTTTTTGAAAAATAAGAATTCACAACCGCATGATTTTGCGGTTTCGATTTTTGCAGTTTTTAAAGTTTTTCTTTTCTAACATATATTTTATGGTATAATGTGGGTTGAAACATAAAAGTCAAATGAGATAAAAAAAAATTAAAAACTTTAATGATGAATTGAAAGAAAAATGAAGTTATAGACCTAAAAACTCAAACAATAATTAACCAATAAAAACAAAAGCATTTTATCATACAAAAAGTAATGAAATTTAGTGGGTTTATTTTAAAAAAAGTAAAATAAATATTATGGTGCGGTGCAGTTATTTTGGTGCGGTTTTTCCGTGGAAACCGAAACCGCACCGCAAAATGCGGTTTTTATATTTTCAAAATGCGGTTTTTATATTTTTCAAAACCGCTTCGCCGGTTTTTGTTGCGGTGTGAGTTTTGCGAGGTTTTTTTTGTTTTTTGTTTGCGGTGCGGCGCCTGCTCCCCATATAATAAACACATCATAGTAGAGACATAAGATTTGTGCCTTCCAAAAAAAAAAAAAAAAAAAAAAAGACATAAGATTTGTTTCAAGGGTATTAACGTCATTAGAAGTGTCAAAAGCTTCAGCTTGTTTCAAAAACTCCATCAAGATGTTTTAGAAATAACTCGATAAGAGCTTGTATGCTAAAACTTAAGTTGCGAAACAAATTGAATTTATAATCACAAAAGTTTATATAAACTATCAAACTCTCACCTAAACACACTAGCCAACAAAGCATAAGTTTTATTTCTTTACTGCACAACTCAATTTGGTCTTGTCAAAAAAGAAGATTAGACAGAGTTTTCTACTCGATTAGTGAAAAGAAACCAGACTTTTTTGCATAGAAAACAGTAATAGAACATCGAACTCGATAATTAATAGCCGCTATAATCATTTGTTAAATATAAGTAATCTGTTTTATGAAAGATGAATAACTCCAGTCCATAATGTTTATAGAAAAATCTTAGAACAGCTCCAACAAATAATTTCAGAGTCAAAATATCATCAAAATTGATCTCGAAAACTAACAAAACTTCAAACACAAACCACGTATCCATATGATCTAAACAAGCTATTTGGTTCTTTGTTTCTTTTGCTTCCTATACTGTTTATAGAGTTGCAATCCTATTTTCGTTCGTTCCAGTTCACGTCTTAATCGTTCATTTTCTTCCATGTCATTAACAAGCAAGAAATGCTCGGTGAGCTTATTCCTCACAACCTTCTCATCTACTGCCACATCATCTACTCCACTAGCTTCAGCTGGCAGTGAGGCCCGATTATTCCTCTTCCTCTTGCTGTTAGATTGCTTCAGGGCGGTTTTAGGAGTGAACGTCTCCTTATCAAGTGACATGTCCATGAATGCTTGCTGAGGTGAGACGTTTGCTCGATAAACCTGATCGTGTGCATTTGTAATTGATGAAATACCGGATGCCATCGTTGATACAGTTGGATGATAATGTTTTGATAAAAGAGTTAGCTCCCACAGAACGGTTGCAAATGCGCCACTTAGGCTTGGATCTGTAGCATATGGCTGATATTTCTGCAAATTGGTGTAAAAGAATAAGTAGTCTGAGGTCTTATGCTCCAAAGGACTTGCCACCGGCAAGCAAACCTTTTGTTACTGTTACCAATCGAATATGTAAAAGAATAAGTAGTCTGAGGTCTATTTTTATGTTGTATATTCCTTTTTGTACTTTTTGATTACTTATGAAATACAACATATAACAAGTGAATACATTCAACCCAAACGGCCAGACATTGTTTCAATTCACTTTCCTTTTCTTTAAGCATTCGGCGGTGTTTTGCGGTTGCTTATTTACAGGGGTTACCTGCTTAAAACTATGTAGGTAGCATGTTTATTTCAATGTAAAATACGAAAATATGTAGTTTTTGCCTTAACACTGTTAACTGATTACTAGTATTTGCTTAAAAATAAGCAGATAAGAAATATAAGCAATCCAAAACACCCTCCAAATTTTACACGTTATAACATCAGGCATCAACATTTTTTATTCAAAATTATCACTGATTGCATTATTTTTTATTTTTGAAAAAATTAATTCAACCCAAACTGCCAAACTATCATGGTTTGGCAGATTCAGTGTGAACTAATCACGTAGTCTCAGACTATTGTGTGAGTGAGAACTATAACTTATTAATTAAAACAAGTGAGAAAGCTATTATAATAGTCTTACCGAGATAGAGCCTGAAAGTGAACCACCACCAGCATCATTTTCTAATAAGTCACGACATTTAACATTCTTCTGAAGAAGATGCTTTAAGGTAACCAAGGCTGCATACACAACATAAATGTTTCAAGTCAGGTCCTTTTATATATACCAAACGTGAATCGTTTAAGAAGTGAAGGCTATACCGGCCATAGATTCTGCAGCTCCAAAGCACAAAGAAAATGAAGCCAAACGTTTAATAAATGCAGCAGCCCGTTGCATGTCATGTTGTCTATCATCACATAACATTATCTTAAAAGCTTCAGCCAATACTTCTCCTTGATCTCTGTAATTTAATACAAAAGTTAACGGCCATACTTAAGGCCGAAATCACATTAAACAGAAGTGTGGCTATTTCGGCTCATTCACATGTAAAGGGGTCGATTTCGTTTTATTTTACCTCTAACAGGTGAAATGGGTAAAAATGGAAGGAAAAAAAATATAGATAAAACAAAACTGCTCATAAACTTTCCTAAAGCGTATTCAAAATGCACAGAGCCTCATGGATCGTTTTATTCTAAAATATATAGATGTGTAAAGAAGCTTTGTTCCAATTCCTATTTGAAGTAAACAAAATATAGGCAAAGAAAAACCAAAATTTCATTACTTTTAATTAAGCTATTCTTATCCGGTAATCAATCAAAAAGATAAGACGGCAGTTGACCAATGATAGCTTTTGATTTTGTTGACTCCCTTTCCTCACATGACAGACTAAATACAACTTAACGATATCATAATGAATCAAAATTATGAAACTTCGATTATTTTTTGGGCCTATGAAAATCGGTTTCTTAATACAAAACTGAGGCCAAAGTTGGGAACCTTTAATGCTATGAGCCCTTTTTAGAATATAATTAGATTAGATATTATTATGATAATATGGTCCTTGTAAATTTTAGTCATATCTGTCAAGAGTTGCCATAGAGTACTAACCTTCCAGGCCTGTACTCAAGTATCAGATTATAGAGCTGCACAAAAAAGTCTTGCAAATCAACATTTAAGGCATCAAGGTTACTCTTCATCACTTTGAAAGCAACTATGCAGCATCGTAACCGTTCAGAAACAGTCAGATGACATGAAATTTTTTCTGTTGGATGATTTGGATCACTACTTCCTCCAGCAAGCTTTCTAAGATACTTCATTAAATCAGCCATGAAATCCATATCAATCAGATGAGAAAATTTCCCGATTCCATTCAAACATGGAGCAAGAAGTGGGTTGGCCCCAAATGGACCAACTATAGGTCCATCTGCATCTGATCTGAAAAAAAAATGGTAACAAATTTTTTAAGAGAACTGAAACTTGATTTAGAGAGATATTATATTGTAAATCAATAGGTAGACCATACCCTGAATACATAGTATGCTTTAAGATACGGAAGTACGTTTCGAATACAGAAGAAAGAGTATCAGACTGAATTTTTCTTTTTTCCACTGCATCTTGGGCAAATGATGCAGCCATGAAGTCAGCTTTGACCTGCTCAACACATAAATATATCAACCTTTAATAAAACAAGCAATGTTTCTGTAGAGATGGCATCCAAGTTACACATAATCTCTAGTACCATCTCTAATGCATGCACCATAATCGTTTGTAAAAATGACCAGGTTGCGTTGGTTGAAAGTCACTAGAAATAGATTTTATATCATTTGACTGAATATAGTATTATAGAAACAGCATAACGTTTTGCAATCAGATTTGACAGATTGACAGACTAATACCTCCTCTCGCGTCTTCGACATCATTTCCTGCTTATTTTTCTTTTTCTCGCTAGCTGGCAATTGTTTAATTTCCTCATTTCTTCTTCCTGTCTTATAGAACTTCTTTTTCATCTTTTTAGGGTCTGGCTTTGTACTTTCAGGCTTTCGAAGATCCTCGTCAAATGAGAGAGACAAGAAAACCTGCATATAGGTAATCAAGAAAATTTGGTGTTGAGCAATTGACTTCTACGTAAACGTACAACAAAATACATAATAAAATATTTTTTTGAACTATTACCTCAACAGAATCAGGATGCAAATGACATTTATGATCTTTAACAAGGTTAGCAATAAGTTGAACAGCCTCCACAGTAACTTCACCACCATGTTTTCCCTCATTTGTAAAAAGTGACTTAATTGTATCACAGCAAAGTTTCCTGTTCGCACGTACATTAAAAAAAGATTATAAGGTAAAGTAAAACATAATATCAATGAACCAAAGAGTGAAGGGTAAATTTGATATCAAGAAAACAAATTCTTTACATAAACAGGCTTCAAAATAATAGATGAAAAAAGATAGTTAACCTGATGACATCATCAGTGGAGCTTATATTTCTTATTACAGCTTTTAGCAAGTCCTCACGGTGATTGAAACGTGGGTTTGCTTCCAAAAGCGTACAGATACAGCGAACTGCCACACGCTTAAAAACATATACTTTTTCCAACGACATCAACTTCTGAAGGTATGCCTGTAAACACTCAACCAAATAAAGCACTGTTATTTTCCTTATTTACAGGAATAAAAAAAACATTATTCAACTATTAGCTAACACTATGCATAGGTCAGTATATCTGGTTTACTAGATTTGCAGAAGAATAGTACAGAAGCATGTATACAATATGTAGATGTTGTGTTATATATGTAAGATAAACCCCAAACCAATGATAGAGTAAAATGTGAGTAAACAAGAATGGACGAATGAATGGATCATACATTACACATTTAGCAGTGACGGCATTAAGCTTATGATCACAGAGAAAAAACTACAAATAAATATATTTATCGAACCTTGTAGACATTTAGGAGTGTGGATTCATATAAACGAGTCTTCCTGACATCCTTTGACACAACCATTGCTAGCTCCTTGTCAGTAGGTAACCTAATACGGTTGCTGTTCTCCAGAAAATGACATAACAAAATTAAACAAACATTGATGCATAAAATGGTATAAATACATCTTTATCCAAACAAAATTTAGTCATATACCCAGGGATGATGTCCTTGAAAACAGCTACCAAAGACTTTAGACCAAGTATTAATATCTCCTGATCACCACCTTTACATATTTGCAGCATCTCTTTTAAGTTTTTGATATTGCCTTCAGGATCCATGAGCATTGATGTACCGATCTCAGCAAGCCTAAGCTTCTTCTTCTCATTGTCTTCTTCAACCGAGAGATCCTTTTCAACCTCTGCCTAAAGAATCATTATTGGTGTAAGATAAATAATTATATACTATAAAATGCATTTCATGTGAGTTATAAAGGGCATCCTATTTATCACTAACTCCAAACACAAAAGGTCATCAGAGTGCATATAAAGAAGCATAAGAATGGGCTACAAGTCGCAAAGCCGATCAGTGTAACCAGTGAAATGTGTTTGGTTAAAAAGTCAAAACAGAATATTGATGGTATGGGTTGAATTGAGTCCTCTGTCCAGAAAATAAACTTCTTCAAACCAATTCGTGAATCAAATATAAATAGAAAAACTACTACGGGTATGTTTCGCAAAACTAAATAGTTTTTATTGAGGAAGGGGTGAATATAAAAATTTAATAGAAAGAAGTCATTGTTCAAAGACTCGAGAATAGTCAAGACGCTGAACAAAAAAATAATAGTTCCAATTGTAAAAAGTCTTTGAATGATTTTTAAGCTATAAGATATCTTTAAAAACAGCCCCATTCAAAAGGTCTTTTATCCTGCTCATTGATCTGTTAGAATTAAAACATAACCCAAATCAAGTAACCCCTCCACAAATAAACTGGTTGAACTAGAATACGGAAAGCACAAAGTAAAAAAAACACACAGTAAGTGCATGAACGGGGTCAATTGTCGTCCATTCTAATCTTTAATCTCTATAACCTATGTTTTTTTTTGGGATTAAGCAGCTAAACGAAGGGTTGAAACAAAATAGAAAAATAAGTTATGTAAAAAAAATGTACCAAAACTTCAGCTTGAGAGGTTTGCTGCACTTCTTCTTCTTCATCGCCTGTCACCTCTTTCCCATGTTTTTTTGCCTCCTTCCTCTGTTTCTTAATCTTTGCCCGTTTTTCTGCTTTTGTCAACTTTACAATACCGTTGTCTTTGCCTACATCTTCATTTTCACCCACAGTTTCCTCCTCATTGTTTGCAAATTTACTTGTAGCTTTCTCTACAAAAAAATATATATGTCATCAAAAAAACTTAATGGCTTGATACTTGATTAGACCAATTTACCAAGATTGAAACTGTAATGCTCTAAGATACCTGTCTTGAAATAGACTTCTCCAGTTAACGTCTTCACAGGAAGAGCATATCCGCGATCAACTTCATGCTGAACAGTATTATCATTATCATCAGCTAATGATCTCTTCCTTGCACGTTTCTCATATAAAGACTCCAAAGCATCTTCTTTCACATCAGCAACACGGTTGATATGCCTTAACAAAATAAATAGTGTCAACAACAATAAGACTACAAAAATAGACAGTTGATGTACTTAAAAACAGCTACCAAAGACTTTAGAAATAATAGTTGATGAATGAGAATCATAGATTTTCTAACTGTACCAATTAGCAATGTGTAATACTATCGGTTAGGCTTAAACCATTGGTGTTGTAAATAATAAGGCTACAAAAACGCAATCCAAAAAGAAAATCATGCTGTTATTGATCTTTTTAACCAAGCACATAAAAAACTACGTAGTATTAATAGTCCCAATAACAATCTACATTGCTAGTCAAGTAATCATGCTCATGCTAATTTTAATGAATCAGATATCTAGCTGTGCAACGTAACAGCAAAAGCAAAAACCACAGACGTTATACAGCAATGACAATTAAGGATGTTCTAACCGTTTAAGTTGGCAATGTTTACTACAATCGGCTGAGCTTAATACAGTCAGTTGACACTGAAGAATCAGAAACCCATTGACGTTGCAACGAATGTAATTATAAAGACAGAAAACATACAGACCAATTTTTATAGTCCCAACCTTGGTTTAAAAAATGCCATTTGCAATTCAATGCGCTAAAGCGTATACAAGCACCCCTTTAAGCTTATTTGACTTGACACAATTTTTTGGGGCTTATTATTATACTTAAAAGCTTATTAGGGGGGTGCTGATTTAACTTATTTGTGGGCTTATGAGCTTATTTGGGTGACTTACGCGCTCATATGATATACTAAGTTACAATGAATAATATATCTAACTAGTCAGCTTAACAGCAAACATCACACAAGTTATGGACGCGATGTGTTTAGTAACTAAAAAAACTACGAAAAAATTACTTATACATAGCATATTCTATAATGCGACAATTGCGACCAATGTTCACATCACACAAGTTAGAAAACATAACGCGCGAAGCAGCTGACCTAGTAATGGACTGTGTATCCAAGTTGGAAACAAAGCCAGCATAGTCACGGTTACTCTTGACAAAGTCCAAATCCTCATCGGAAAACTCGATATCGTCTTCGGGCACATCGGGTGGAAGCATAGGTGGCAACACCACCTTCTGCTTCTGCTTCTTATTCCCCATTTTACACTGAATTCAGTTACAACAACAACAACTTAGAAACAGTTACAAAAAACTAAACTAAATTATCAAATTGATAAAAGTAATTGTACCTGTTAATAATTGTGATGGATGAATGAATTTATTAGGGTTTATGAAAAACCCCCAAAATGATAAAAGTGAAAAGCTAGACCTAATCTTGTATGAATGTTAATGGGCTCAGTTGGTTTTCCGTTGGGCCTTTTGGATGCATATTTTTGCGAGATGGCTGGACTGGACTGGACTAAAGTATCATATGTGAAAATACTCATTTTGTCACCAGGTTACAAAAATTAGGTTTGCAAGTAGGGGTGTTCATCGGTTCGGTTATTGTGTTGTTCGGTTTATTCGGTTCGGTTAATTTGGTTAAAAAAAATTTAGGTATAATTAAGAAACGAACTGAACCGAATTAAAATTAATTAGACCGAACTGAATAACCGAAAATCAAACTCTCATAACCGAAAACTGAACCGAATAACCTGAATTACATAATTTTAATTATTCATTCATTTATTTATTTATATAGACTTTTTGCCAAAAAAAATTAAGCTTAAAAATGTAATATTTATAGTATGAAAGAGTTCTAATATCTTTTTTATATATAAATATATAAAAAAAATATTTATATTTATTTGAATTCGGTTTTCGGTTTAAATTGCTAGAACCATACCCGAATCGAGAACCAAATATTTAATTCGGTTCGATTTAGTTTTCGGTTTATCTGGGTATTACCCAAATCATGAACACCACTATTTGCAACTGGGATGAGCATTTGGAGCTGAATCCGGATACCGAACCCGGAATCGTACCGATATTATATCGAAAAGGTACCGACTCTCGATACACGGTATGGGACCAGTGCCATGAATCGAGCCAAAAAAATCTGGGACCAATAATAGAGTACCGGTACCAAAGCGGGATAGTATCGAAAAAGTTCCTAGAATTTGAGTAGTCATGTTTTTGAATTAAACAACTTATCCAAACACCAATTGGACCCGTTCCATGCCAAACAATAGTCATGCAAAACATAAAGAAAGAAATCAAACATCCCAAAAACCTATTGTGACAACTATAGATCTTTCATAAACCCTCTCAAAAATTAAACCCTAACCTATTTTTAAAGTTTTGAAACGTTTGTAAGTTACGACTATTTTGGTGATGTCTTTATTTAATCGTTGGTTGTGTTTTTTGATACGTTGTGGTTTGAAATAACTCGAAAATGCACATTTTGTCCTTTTTTTTGTCACAGAAAATCAATAGCATGAAATCTAGAATATTTTTTGGTTTAACACAAACTGGAAGAACCGGATATGTACCGATTTCTCGGTACCGGTTCTGGTACCCGAATCCCGTCTTGTACAATATCGGTGCCCCATTTCATACTCGGGAAAAATCGGGATACTATCAATTCGATACGGGTTTGATACCAATTTGGTACCATGCTCATCCTTAATTTGTAGTATTTGTACACGAATATGTGAAATGTAAATTGTAGAATTAATCAAAGCCATATATCATATTTCAGGAAACTCGCCTCCTCATTGAAAAATCCTAAACTTGCCGATGACGTTGCTCCTCTCTGATTTTGCCATTGGGCTAAAATAGAATTGTATGTTCTATATCAATATGAAAGATTGTGAGTTTTGAATTTTAGTCCGCGTAAGAAGGTGTATAAAAACGTGGGTCCATGTGGCACAATAGAGTCTGACAGTCACAAGTATTTAAAAAAATGTTCAAAAAAAGAAGGAAAAAAAGTATTTAACAAAAATTAGTATGTTTTCGAAAAACTTCTTGTAAAGATGTGAATTCTGCTAATATTTTTTACTCGAAACTAGTTACGCCATGTGAATCCGCGGTTTTCTCACAAGTTCTTATGTGGCTAAAAGTCCAAATTTGTAAACCTTCATAATTTGGTCTGTAATTTGCAAAACCCTTTTATTTTGAACGCTTGCAGTAACTTTTTACAATTATCAAATCTTTTTTCGTGAATTTATAGTGCGATCGGTGTTACAACATTAATGCCTCGACATTATATCAACTTCGGCGTTGTTCTTGCCGTATATACTCAAGTATATATGAATCCATTAAAATTAGCTCCACAAGATATATTACACATTAGCAAAGTCAACTTAGTCCAGCGGTATATGAGTGGCTTAATAACCAAGAGGTAGTGAGTTCAAGTCTCGTTAGAGACATGTAAGTTGTAAAAAAAATTGTTCTTTGAAAAAAAAAAAAAAAAAAAAAAAGAAGGATATATTACACATTTAGAAAGTCTGGTTGTTTAAGAGGCTTCTATGTTCTATCAAACATAGTACACAGTCATGATAAAGTACGTTATACGGGTTCAACTTAAAACAATGAGCATATATATATGCCCAATGAATTTACCTACTGTCATCAATGCCCAGTAGCAAAATATCAACATTCTAATAACTTCCAAATATTATTTTTCTTAAATGTTTACTATAAACATTATTGGATTTTAAGGTGGTTGGATATTGAAGTAGAGGCTTTAACTAAAAAAGTAACTATTGGTAGCATCATTTATCATGTGTTAGGTATATTGAAATAATAGCACCAATGAAGAGTATATCGACCATAGGACATGCAAACTTCATATTTATTTAGGTATAAGCTACTTTTAACCATTTATGCTATAACTATTTGAATTTAAATTTACTTTCTCTTTAACTATGTTTGAAATTTTTCTTCACATACTATAATGAATGGGTTTTTCTAACAACTCTATGCGTATTGTTTAAGCTTTCCATATTCAAAAACGTTTTCAAATATGAACTAATCATTTCTATAAATACATGATTTAAACACATATAATTAAAGTAAGCGAGTTTCAATAAGTTATGTATTAATATCAAGTAAGTTCATACTTGAAAATGTTTTTAATTAAAGAAAGTTTATACTATTACGAATAATAATATGCACTAAATTCCAGCTCATAGTTAAATTAGATTAAATTCAAATATTGTTGTAGTCAATGGTTGTTAATAGGTTGCCTTGTATAGTTCTACAATTACTCCTGTCTAATCTTTCGAAACGTGGATTGGAAATCAGAAGACGTGTTAGATGATAATAACGATTTGAAGGCTTTAGTCTTGGACCGCTTATGGTCCGATCATAACCCAATATTGTTGCACTCGCTAAAGACAGATTACGGTCCTATTCCCTTTAAATTCTTCTCCTCGTGGTTACAAAGGAAAGGTATTGATGAGGTGATAAAAAAAAGCCTATGAAGATTGTTCAAATGGTGAAGTAGGTCGTACCGTGTTTTTGCATGATAAGCTCAAATTCATCAAAAACCGTCTTAAGATTTGGCATGTTGACAATAAGAAGGTTGAAGAGTCTCGTAAACGTGAACTCACCAGCAAGTTGGTAGATATTGATTTAAAAATAGATTCAACAGGAGCATCAGAAGAAGAAAAAGAGGAGCGAATTCAGATTCTTCATCAACTTAATGATATTGATCGATTTGAATCTATGGATCTTATCCAAAAGGCTCGGATTAAATGGGACGTGGAAGGCGACGAGAATACTAAATTCTTCCATGGTTTACTCAAACAAAAGAGAAGTAAACAAGGTATTCATGGAGTAATGCTAAATGGTGAGTGGATATCAAACCCGGTTCATGTGAAAGAGGCTTTTCTTCAGTTCTACAAAGATAAGTTTCAATCATATGTTCCTCAAGTAAACTATACCTCTCACTCGTCTTTTGCATCTTTAAGTATGGCAAAGAGGATTGATCTCGAGAAATCGGTTTCTAGTGACGAAATTAGAAAGGCGGTTTGGGATTGTGGTACTGACAAAGCTCCGGGTCCGGATGGTTTTAGCTTTCTTTTCCTGAAACGATATTGGGATATTTTTAAAGGTGACGTAGAGTTCTTTGTCTCAGAATTTTTCTCATCTTCAAAAATGCCACCAGGTACTAATTCTGCTTTTATAACCCTTATCCCCAAGGTATGTGATCCGTCTTTTGTCAAAGATTATCGACCTATATCATTAATTGGCTTACACTACAAGATCATTGCAAAAATTCTTGCAAACCACCTAGCCTCTGTGATTGGTAATCTCGTAAGTCAAGAACAATCGGCGTTTATTTCGGGTCGACAAATACTAGATGGTCCTTTGATGTTAAGTGAGACGATTGATTGGTTTAAACAACGAAAAAAGAAAGTCATGATCTTTAAAGTTGATTTCGAAAAGGCATACGACTCTGTCAATTGGAAGTACCTGGACTTTATTCTTTTGCAATGTGGGTTCGGCCAGAAGTGGCGTGGTTGGATTTCCGAGTGCCTAAAATCTGCCCGGACGTCTATTCTTGTAAACGGTAGTCCAACTTCATAATTTTCTTTAAAAAGAGGTCTTCGACAAGGAGATCCATTGTCTCCTTTCCTCTTCATCCTTATTATGGAGGGTCTCCACATTGCGATAAAAGACGCCTTGCATAATAATTTAATTCGGTGGGTTGGTAATCAAGTGGGTATCACATTTTTCTCGATGACGTTGCGTTAAAAGTGGAACCGGGCTCAAATGGATAATATTCTTCGTGTCCTAAATGTTTTTTACTTGGCATCAGGTTTACGCATTAATATCAATAAATCAAACGTATATGGTATTGGGGTTTCCATTGAAGAGGTTGAAGATATGGCACGGTTAACCGGTTGTATGTCGGGATCCCTTCCTTTCACATATCTTGGTCTTCCAATTGGGTCCAATATGAGTCGGCTAACTCACTGGCAAGGATTCATTGAGAAATTTAAATCTCGTCTATCCAAATGGAAGGTCAAATTACTCTCAATAGGAGGTCGTTCAACTCTTGTTAAGGCGGTTTTGGGGAGCGTTGGGATTTATTACATGTCGCTTTTTAAAGTTCACGAGTATTCTTTTCGGATATGAAAGGTTACGAGCCAATTTTTTTTGGGGTGGGGAACCAGATTCGAGAAAGATGATTTGGATCAAGTGGGAAACTGTGTTAGCCTCTCTTGAAAAGGGGGGGGGGGTTGGGTATTGGAAGCCTGAAGGCTTTCAACCTTGCTCTTCTCCAGAAGTGGCGGTGGAGGCTAGTTACTAACTCGAATTCCTTATGGGCTCAAGTCATCAAAGCTATACATGGGGAGGAAGCAGGTTTCGATCAAAATAGATGTAAAAATAAAGGTGTGTGGTCAAAAATCGTTGGCTCCATTAACCAACTACACTCAAGCGGCATTGTTCCAAAGCATACTTTGTGTTGCAAACTAGGTTGTGGTACGAAGGTTCGGTTTTGGAAGGACAACTGGAGTGGCGATACACCATTTGCTCATCGTTATAATAGGCTATTCAGATTGGATCCCGAACCTAACTGTATGGTTAATGATCGTTTTGTAAATGGTGAATGGAACTTGAAATGGATAAGACCAATTATCTCAGGCCGGAATCTTGATTCCCTTGCATGTTTGATATGAGTTGCAATAGATCGCGAGTTTTGACGGCCAAGATGAGCTGCGTTGGACCATTGGGTGTGATGGTACGTTCACGGTTAAAGACACGAGACAACACATTGACGATACCATTCTTCCGACTCTTGATGCTCCTACAATATGGTGCAAATATATTCCTAGAAAGGTGAACATTTTTCTATGGAGACTCAGGTTAGATCGACTCCCTCTCCTATCTAATCTTTCGAAACGTGGATTGGAAATTCAATCTATTATGTGCCCTCTATGCTCGAACGGTATGGAATCAAATGATCATTTATTTTATACATGTGAAGTGGCCTCAAATATTAGCGGTTAATCGAGGTTTGGTGACTTGCATTTCCAACCTTATTTCGTCGTTAGATTGGACTACATGGATAGAATCTGGTTATCAAATGATAAGAAGAATCGTTCTGATCATGGCACTACTTGGTGGACTATATGGAAATTTTGAAATTCGGTTACATTCAATTCTCATAAATTGAGAAAATGTGACTTGTTTGATAGCATTAGACTTGATTCATTTTCTTGGTTAAAAAGTAGAAGTTCTATTAGTTTAGCTTGGCATGATTGGCTAAAAACTCCTTTGTAACTTTTCTAGCTTCTCGCTAGTTGTTTATATTTTTATATATATATCTTATTCTTGCCGTTAAAAAAAAAACAATTACTCCTGTAATTTTGTATACCTTCTTTGTATATTCTGTGAATAAGATTGAAGGCAATCATCTAAGCCTTTTACATTCAAACTCTTACATATACAACACCTATGTGGTTGTTGTTAGCAGAACCCTAAATAAATTATATATACAGTAAAAAAGAAAGACGTTCTCCGTCCAAACCTAACCATATGTAGAAAAGATTATGCAATGATAAACCAAATTCAGAATTTGCATCTCTAGTCCAAAAAGCTAATTTTCAACACCATTAAACATGATTAAATGCAAGTCATTCATAGAAAACGAGTGCATTAAATGTGACATGGTTAACACATTTGCCATATCATGTTACACTTACCCAAATTTCATTATCACACGGATAGCCTTCAATTCGTTTGCAATGAATCCACGCAATACTTCGTATAATGGATAAATGATACTCGTATAACCTAATTATCACATGGCTAACTTAACACCACAACGTATTTCAACCGAAATTTAAACTCATAACTTTTTGTTGATAGATCGATCACACTCACATAGTGATAAGCTAAGAACCTTTTGTAGTTTTGTTTCATATGGGTTTTATGAAGTGTAACTATTGAAAAATAGTGACATCTCTCACAACCGTCATTTTTTCAAGTTCAATTTCTGCTAGGTGCAAACAACTTTGAAATGGTCACGCCAACCTTATGAAAAAAGAGGGTTTTACCTGATTTAAGTTTATATGATGATGGGTCACCCCGTGAATTAATCGGCCAAAAAGTCAAAAACCATAGTTACCCAAAAAAATAGAAAGATAAAAAACATAGTGAGATAAGTGAAAAAATCAACGAGTAGTATATATATATATTTTAGAAGGAAAACATATATTAAAGGAATCAAACCCAAAAACAAGGTATAAAGAAATGGCAACCCACATTTTTAACAAGACAACTAAAAATAATGAGGGGCGAACACAAATAACACAAAATTACAGTTACCACTAGAATTTACATCAAAAGCTAAAAATACTACTCCCTATGTCCTGAAATAATTGTCCACGGACAAAAAAACAAACAGTTTAAGAAAAACATTATCATTACTGCTTTCTTTTTCTTACTTTTTAAAAAATGACAGTTTTACCATTCACTAATAAATTTGAAACTTATTTAATTTTTGTAAGGGTACTAGTAATCATGATCTCATACCTCAACCATACCTCACCACCCACCAATAATATCATTTCACCTCATCTCATACCTCACCCATACATGACCATACTTTTCTAATGACAACCATGATTCCATACCTCACCTAATTTTATTTTTTTATTTTTTATATTCGTAATTATATTAAACAATTTAATAAAAACATAATATTTCATTAATAATTAAAAGAAAATTACATAAAACTTAGAAAAAAAAAAGAAAATTACATCACCTTTTTATTTTGCCCTTACTTTCTTTGCTGGCCGACCTTATCCTCTGTTAGGTCACCATAATATAACACAATGATCAATATGTAAGAAATATAGATAAAGATAGATCAGATGAACACACAAACACACACACGAATGATATATGGAAAAGGTTATGCGTAGAGTGTATTATGAAGTGAACAACCAACCCTCAAGTGAGGGTTTACAAGACTATTTATAGGGAAAGGGAGCTAGGGCAACACATCTAGTCCCTTCATTTCTTATTGGGCTTTTGCATAGCGTCATGAGCTTTCTACATGAGCCTAGCCTTAATAAATAACATAAAAGCCTAATTAAGCAACTTATTACACATTGATAACTAACACTTGAAATACAAGTTAGGAGTGATTCCAACATCCTCTTTCATTTTATTAGTTTTAAAATTAATATTTATTTATTTTTTATATAAAATTTTAATTTAAATTAATCCAATAATAAAACATTACCCTCTTTCTCTTCTCTAACAGCTTTTCACACACAAACACCTAAACACATACTAAACAAACACACACATTAACCTTCATGCTCCATACCGAATCGGCAAAGTTTGTCATTCATTCTCTAAACCGTTCCATATCGAACCATAGGCAACGGTGTTGCCGCACGGTATAAGCCCAAACCGTGCTCAAACCGTGTCCATTGCCACCATCCTAATAATAAGATCAAGTTATGGTAATATAGTAAACTCGAACTAAATTCTCTATTTATTTTTAGAAGTGAACAATTAATTTGGGGCAACACGAAATGAAAATATGAACGATAAATATGGAACGGGAGTAGTAAAAGATATGAAACCTAAATAAACCTATGACATGTATAAAAATGGAAAGAAATAAATAGTTAAGTATTGTTTAGAGGTGGAAACGAACCGAACAGATTTCAAGTTTGGCTTGTTTTAAATTATAAATCGCGAGTTTGTTTCAAGCTTTATATTTTTAGCTCAAGCTTGAATCATTTTAAATTGTAAAGCTTGAGTTGGTTTCGAGCTTTATATTTTAAGCTCGAGCTCGGCTCGTGACAAACTTCGCAAGCTTGTGCTTGGCTCGAGCTTAACTCATTTTTATGACGAGTTAGACGAAATAAAGCGCAAATCAAACTAGACTTGTGAAGCACATAGGCTCGAGCTCATTTGGGCCATCGAAGTTGTTGCTGATATTATGGATGATTTAATTTGTTTATGGTTTAATTCGTTTTGTAACAACCGCTTTAGGGGCATGTTTGGTTGGTTGGATGAGTTTCTTATTTCCTTGTAGTTTGTTGGTATGTCTTGTTAGATGCATAAGTCTGTTATCTCATTTAGTTCGTTTGCTTAGATTGGTTTGGAGTAGTTGCCTGGTCGTGTAGTCTTTGATTTTGGGTTTTGCTTAGTTTATGCGTTCAGGTTACATTTTGCCTTTGGTTTGGTTTAGTTTTCTTTAGGTTTAAGATGAGTTACATCTAGTATCTTTCAATTTCGATTTAGCTTGATTTTGTTTCATATAATTTGGTTTGGTACAACTCAATATGGTTTCGCTTAACTGGATTAATTTGATTCGGTTAATAGACCAATGATGGTCTAGGCGTGTCACAACGCAAGGTTCAGAAGAGCAAGACCAACGATGGTGTAGTCCCTCCCATAAATTATTATGTTTATTTTCGATCTAGAAGTCAATAATTCTCTTTTTAAGGTTGCAAGATAAGAAAATGGCATTACCACCACCAAATGGCTTAGTGGTAAGGTTATTGGTTTTCTCATAGAGTTCAAGAGTTAAACCTCATTAGGTGTATACGTTTGGGGTGACCAGGGAAGGGTCGGAAACGGTTTCGGGATTAACCCGGTGAAGCCGCGTACAACTTAGTCAAAAGGCTTGCCTTCCCCGGATACATTGATCGTCCATTTCGGTTTAAGGTAAGAAAATGGCATACAATGATTGTTTGATTCGTTTTAAGGTAAAAGATTGACATATTGTTTGAATTTGGTGATTAAGGTTTCACAATCTTTTGATCCGGTTTTGCACTCATGCGGTTCATATTGTTTATATTCCGTTGGTTTTGGTTATGT
Organism: Chrysanthemum makinoi; assembly: GCA_910596185.1. NCBI lineage: Eukaryota > Viridiplantae > Streptophyta > Magnoliopsida > Asterales > Asteraceae > Chrysanthemum > Chrysanthemum makinoi. The sequence continues at coordinate 246,235,463 of OU343223.1, forward strand.
TGTGGTTTTACATTGTTCGACTACTTTGTATTCTAGTTATTTTATGATTCTTACAATCTGTTACTAAGAACTTTTATAATGTTTTGGAAACTGATTTACAGGGCATGGACTACTTTAAGCTTATCATAACGATATGTATCAATATTAAACAAATAAAGTATTTATTTGTTAATAATCAAGTGATTCATATATATGGCTAAAAAAAGTTGACGATAAATTTATAATGGTCATCATATCTACTATCACTATATCAACATAACATTATTATTCAGCACATCACGAAACCAATCATAAAAATCCTGTGGTGGTGACTCGTGATCACAAAACTTAGCCAACCACATAAATATATCTCACTAAAATACAAATATACACACAAAATACTAGATACTAAAATGTGCACCACCTTCAATGAACAAACCACCAAACTATTGCCAAAATACCCCCATCGCGTGTGGTGGTGGCCAGGGACGGACTTACATGGGAGTGCCACACCCGATTATGAGTCACGAAGCGTAAGTTCCGAAAAATGTTATTTTTTGGTATGTGTAACACCCAATAATATGTTTACGCTACTTACTTTTTTTTATAGTGCATCTTACTGGTGCAATTACCAGTAGTATAATAAAAGAAAATTTGTATACGACTCTGATGAATTTTTTTTGTGCAACACTTTTTTGAAAATCATGAGTCCGTCTCTGATGATGGCTTGACCGTAAGAGAGAACACACGTAGTTAGAGGTCAACCAGATGGGGTGGTACCTTTCATTATGCCCGGTCTAACCATTCTAACATGCCGAATTTGGTATGTACCGATTGTTGTCATGTCTTCGCTTGCACTTTTGGAAGTAGCAACTACCGATAATTAATGTAACATATTAATTAAACAAAGTCGTGTGGCATTCTTATTCAAAGTTTATTACGTGAAAGACATGAATTCATACTCAAATTTATATATATTACATTAAATAAAGAAAAAATTACACATTTGGTCCCTGTGGTTTGCCCAAAATAACAACTTTAGTCCCTAAGTCAATTTTATTACACCAGCAATACCTAATTTTGAAACTATGCACGCTTTTAGTCCCTATTTTGAGAAATAGGGACTATCCGTGTATTATTTACGCTTTTTTTATTACACGGATGGTCCCTATTTCTCAAAATAGGGACTAAAAGCGTGCATAGTTTCAAAATTAGGTATTGCTGGTGTAATAAAAGTTACTTAGGGACTAAAGTTGTTATTTTGGGCAAATCACAGGAACCAAACGTGTAATTTTTTCTTAAATAAACAAAGTTCGATAAGGAAAAGACTAGTGTCACTCAATAGATGTCCTTTAGAAAGATATAAGTTAATTCATTCAAGTTCACCTTTTTCAATGATCGTAGTTAACTGAAATTGGAAGTACTTCGATAAATATTGGTGGTTGTAAAATAAATAGTTCATTGGAATTAAATGATTTGGTTTAATTTCGGTGGTTGTATACTTGCGTATAAAATGCATACATAAACTTTAATTCCAAATAAAAACTAGTACTACACTTTTGACTCTACTATTCAAAATTGGTTGGTATCACTTAATGACCAACACAATGCTATTGCTTTCGTTTATTCAACTCAAAGATTTACATATGTTATGTATGCAAGTACAAACGTACACATAGACATACATTTTGAGAGCTAATAACAAAGAAAAGACTCATCTAAGTATCCTATAGATTAACAAATAAAACCCTTATTGTGACAAACCACAAAGAATTGAAGAGAAAGTAAGTTGTTTGGTGAAGCTTTTTGTGTTGTATTTCATTTTTACCTTTGTATCCATCAAAAGAAAAAGAAATACGCGGACCCATGATTAATTATTGTGATGTGCATTTCGCCTAAACTAAAGAAAACTTGTGACACATAACATTTGAAGAAAATGAATTAATTAAAAAAACTCGGTATTTTTGAGAAAATATGACATCATGCAACATAAATTCATGTGATTCACGAATATCTCAAGAACCTCTTAGAATACTGAATTTATTATTATTATTATTATTATTTTCGTCATAGGTTGATTAGTAAGTGTTTTAAAGATGAAGTTAGAACTAGAATACCCTGTGTCCTGTGAACCCAATATGGGCTGGGTCATAAAACCATATGATCCCAATTAATTCCATTTAGATAAAAGTTATGCAAGGGATATAATTTATTAAAATTCCATGTATACAGCTTGGAAACTTGTTCTAAAATCCACACGTAAATAGAGAACCAAAAAATCATCTAGGTCACTTTCTACAAGTTGATGTGACTCTGCATGATAAAATTGAACGTCTTGAAATATTTGGATAGTTTACGTAGTATCCAGTAACTTGCAAAAAAATGCATATTATATCATTCATAATTTTATATAATTCAGTTACACCGTATTTACTTATTTTTCCTATGAATTAAAGAAAATGGAATTGGGTAGGTGAATGCAATTAAAGGGAAGAAAAATAGTTATTATGAAATAAGGGAAGACATTCATTAATTATCATTTAAAGAAGGTTTGGTATATCTAATAAATATAATACAGTTCCCAGAAGAAATATAAATATGTGAAATTGAATGTTATCACAGAAGATATAAAAATTGATTTTTTTTTTTTTAGGTGGAGGCAGTTACTTCATATAAAATAATTAAGACTTTAGGGGCGGGGGATTAAAAGCGCACCTCAAAGGCTAGGTGTGCCCACAACTTAACAAATGTCATTTTCTAATATAAATTATGCATTAATCAAACATCTTTTTCTATTAATTGAGTATTTATATCCTTAATGTAACTGTTTGAATATATAACATCACCTGCCTGGCCTATTTTTAGCGGCATAATTAACATATGCGATATTGTGGTAAGTGTTTCAAATATGCGATAATTAACTACAAAAATTTAACATGTTCAAAGAACATTAAGAATATTTATTGGCTGAAAATAAAACATTACATAAATTATGAGATAACTTGCATTCGTTAGTGGTGTAAAATTTCTTAGTATCATATGAGTGTTGTCCTTTTTGTTTTTTGGCTTTGACTTTGTAGCCAATCAAAAACTTCACAGAAACTTAACAAATATATCACCCGTTCAATTGACCATTATTTCGAGAAAACTGTATATCTTTGAAAGAATACATTAAAGCACCAATCAATCACCATCATTATAACAATATTTGGAAACAGATTTTTATTTAACGTTTAGGGTGGTATGTTTGGCGGGTGTGAAGATTTTGGAGCATGAAGCAATGGATTTGATTTTTAGTAGTTGTTTGGCAAAGCGGTGACTTTCATTTTAACTCAATTTTCCGAAGGTGGCGGTGGCGGTGAGCTGCATATTTACTATTTCGCATTTCACGGCCTACTTCTTCTTTCTTCACAGTTTTTGAAAACACCCTAAATGCTTAGCGAACAAGAACAAAAAATGATTGTAAACATTTAAGTTTTCACAACAATATCTCTGGTTTTAAATGTCAAAACAATTTTTTTTAAATCATATGGTTTACTTTTTAAGTAATGGGGTGTTTTAATAAAAATATTAATTACATTATCATTTCTCCACCTTTGATTTCAACTTAACTTTTCAATTTTCACTTTCACCTTTGACCATTTTTCTATTTTATATAGTAAAGATAACATGCAGTGCCTCCTACCATTAAGGGATAATTTGACTTTAATTTTGTTGAGTGGTGCCTTTTTCAATTGTAATCAAAGAATACATTTTGGTTCGAAATGTTTAAAACCAAACTCGAACCAAAACTTCTGTTTTTGAAAATCGCCAACTGTTTGTTTTTGGTTTTTACGGTTTCGATTTTTAGTTTCTTTTTCATTAAATCGGTTCGGTTTTAGTTTCTTTTCCGGCTTTTTGTTTAGATTTGAATGTAGTTTGTTATGAACAATCATAACTCTTAACCTATTTAATCATTTTTACGATCAATACAGAAAAGATAACTAGCAAGTTACTCGTTAAACATAGAAACTATGTTTCCCGACAACATTATTCTAACGAGATTAATAATAGCATAATATTTAAAAAAAATATTAAATTCAAAAATAATTTTTTTTTTTTTTTTTTTTTAGAATAACTAGCAAGTAACTCGTAAAACATTTCAATTTTCTTTTTTTGCAAAAGAACAAGAGATATACCAAATTTCGTTCAAATAATTAAGTAGATAAGAATATTAAAACTTCAGAAAATAGATAAAGCTGGGTGAGGCGGTTTTTCAGTTCGGCTTTGCAAAAGCAACAAAATACCAAACATTTGGTTTTTCTAAAATTTAAAACCGCCCCGTTGGTTTTTCATTAGTTCGGTTTTTTCAATGAGATCTTTTCAGGTTTTTCGGTTTTGATTCAGTTTTTCGATTTTTATGCTCACCCTGGTATGAAGTTAATAAATACATGATGCGAGTATTACGAGTCCATGTTACTTAGTTTTTTCGACAAGGTATTTATAAAACTTATTTGCCATTTTATAGCGTATTAATAAGTTAGCCATTGTATAATAAAAAAAAGAAATGACCTTTTTAATTTTTTTTATCTCTTTTAATTTTTCTCGAGATGGCAATGTATTTTATTGTATAAAGAACGTCATTTGTATTTTGTTAACTTCGATTATCAAAACCATTTTCGCACAAATTTGTGTTGTTAACAATATTTATAAAACAATTAATGTGTTTTGTACATCTTTTTATTGTTTATTATATTTAAGTAAATGAAAAACACACTATTAAATTAGTTTAATTAAAATTACTGCATAAATTAAAATTATCTACCAAAAAATAGGTTCATTCACGTTCGATTCATGTTTGATTCACGCTTAAAAATTGATTCTTCGACGACATAGCTAATGAATTTTGATGAGACACAATGCTGCTAAAAAAGCTGTCCATCTTCATTTGAGTTTAGTTGGATTCTCATCAATCCATCTTCATCTCGAAATTTATCTACTATTGACATTGAAACTAATTTAAATACAAATTAATCACTAGTTGAAATTTAACTCTTAACTATAACCTAACCACGTTAGTCATAAATAATGATTCAACAAAGGAAAACTAATTCACATAATTTTAATTGTACCTCCAATGGAGGTTTTTTAGAGGTGAATATTTAAATTTATGAAAAACTATAAGGGGTTGAATAGTTTTAGCGTTTTAAAAACTTAGTTTCGAAAACTTATTGTGAACTCAAGCAAAGATAATATGTATAATTAAATACAGGACAAGAAGTAAATAAAATAAAGATCAAACTACAAAACAAGGATTTATAGTGGTTCGATAATGAAGCCCATTCCTCGCCTTATTCTACTCCCCGAGTTTTCGACTCGAGCGTTCACTTCACTATGTCAACAAGCTCCCTTCTTGGCGAAGAAAACTGTACACTGTCGCTTAAACTTTTAGCGATACAAAGCTAAATATCGAGTCATAATCCAGGTAGATCTAACATTTCCTCTATGTATTTTAAGGACAAAAATACTAACACATCTCTCTAAATTTGGTGTATGGTGGTATTTATAAACTTTGAAGTATGGTAGTGAAATATAATAACACAACAAGATTGCAAGCACAAAACTAAAAACTACAACACAAAAGTCTTGGTAACTTGTTTTGTTCTTCCTTTGCTTAAGAAGTGGATCACTTGAATGGATCACTTAGAAAATGTAAAACAAGATAATGATAAAAAAAAATGTATGTAAGAATGTAATGAGATGCTAGAAAGAGGATTGAAAGGGATGGGGAACAAGTTATGCAAAAGGTTTGCTTAAATAGGAAATAATGAAGCTGGACCAGGGGTGGATGGATCCACAGAACCCTAGAGGGATCCGTCCGTCCGTGGGGATTCGTCGGTCACAAACACCGGTCATGGTATCTTGCCAACTCTTCATCTTCCCTTAAATCTTTACAATGTACTTATTACTCCTAATATTATTAGAACTCATTTATGTGCGTCAGTTTACTATGGATAATGATTGTACAATTGAGTTTGATGCCTTTGGTTTTTTCTCTGAAGGATTTCTTGACCCGCCATATCCTCCTTAGATGTGACACTGGGGAGATCTTTATCCTGTTAGTAAGCCATCAACTACCCCTAGTGCTCTCCTCTCTGTTAGTCCATCCACGTGGCACCAAAGAATTAGACATCCTGGTGAAGAAGTGCTACATTTACTTGTGTCTCGTAATTTAATTCTTTTAATAAAGAGAAGTCGCCACATCTTTGTCATGCTTGTCAGCTTGGTAAACATGAGAGACTTCCATTTTCTAGCTCGGATTCTAGTATGTCTCGTACTTTTGACATTTCTCATTCAGATATTTGGACTTCTCCAATTATTAGTTCTAACTATTTTAAATATTATGCGTTGTTTCTTGAATATTTTTCGCATTATTTTATCCCTTACATGATAAGTCCTGAAGTCTTTCAAAAGTTTTTGCATTTTCATTTTTATGTTAAAACTTAATTTAAAAGTGAAACTATCGCTTTTCAGTGTGACCATGGTGGTAAGTTTGACAACACCAACTTACTTAATTTGTTTCCCAAAAATGGTATTCAAATTCGGTTTTCTTGCCCAAAAACCTCTCAACAAAATGGTAAATCGAAACGTATAATACTATTAACAATGTCATTCGTACATTAATTTTCAATCCCACCTTCCGCCTACATTTTGGGTCGGGGCTCTACATATTGCTACTTATTTGCTCAACTTTCTCCATTCACCGACAATTCAAAATGACACACCATTTACCAAGTTGTTCAATAAGGAACATGTTTGGTTGCAAATGTTACCACATCTCTATTCCCTTCATAAACTAGCTCCCCGTGCCAACCCGTGTATTTTTTTGGGACATCTTTATCACCGCGAGTATGAGTGCCTTGATCTATCCACCAACAAAATCATTATTCTCGTCATGCCACTTTTGACGAGCTTCAATTCCCTTTTATCGTACCATGACACCTATGGCGCCTCCTTAATATGAGTTTCTTGAGCCGACACCTAATATTGTTGTCGTCATGTTCTTCACAACCCCGCACTAAATACACCCTCCACTGTTCCCAATCCTAAAAATCCATTACCTACTACCCTAAATGAGCATGTAACCCCGTGCTCATCCTAGTCGGCCCACCAATCCTCGCCCAACCCAACCGATGTTTCACCCTTTACAACCCAACAGTCTTCGCCCTAACCATGAACCAATCCTTTGCAACCCACTCTAATGTACCAAACCCTACGGCTCAATCCACTAACCCCCACCGGTTCCAACTACCCTCATTGACCCAACTTTTACAAACCAACCTACACCTAGTCAAACTCATCCTATGTTTACACGTGCCCAACTTGGTACCTATAAGTGGAATCCTCGTTTTACTTTGTATACGTCTTCTATTTCTCATATTCCTAAGTCTCTGTCCCTTGCTTTATCCGACACCAATTGGCAAGATGATATGCAAGTTGAATATAATGCATTAAATAAAAAAAGTATTTGGATTTTTATTCCTAAACCACCTAATGTTAATGACTTAATGTAGTTCGGTTTATGTGGTTGTTTAGACATAAGTTTCATGGGCGTTCTCAGGAGTTTGGTATTGATTGTGATGATACTTTTAGTCCGGTTGTTAAACCAGATACCATTCGCACTGTACTTAGTCTCACGTTGTCACGTAAGTGGCTTATTCATCAGTTGGACGTTAAGAATGCATTTATTAACGGTGATCTTTTCGAGACAATATATATGTATTAGTCACCAGGTTTTGTGGACTCTCATTTTCCACATCGTTTATGCCAGTTACAACAGTCTTTATATGGGTTTTAATAGGAACCTCATGTGTGGTTTCAATGTTTTGCAGCATATGCTCTTCAGGTTGGGTTTTCTCCCAGTCGTTGTGATTTTTCGTTGTTTATATATTGACAGGGTACCGTTGTTGCTTACTTATTGATATATGTGAATGATATTGGACTTATTGCTTCTTCTACAATGTTACCTCAATCTATTATCTCCTCTTTGCATTGGGAATTTGATATAATAGATGTGGGCACGCTTTAATTATTTTCGGAGTATTTTTGTTTTGCGTGATTCTACAGGGATGTTTCTTTTTCAGAAGAAATATGCCATGGAGCTTCTTGAGCGTGCTCATATGCTCAACTGTAACCCTTGTTGGAAACCTGCTGATACTGAGTCCAAGCTTGGTTCTGACGGGGTTCCGGTTGCTGATCCTACCTTATACAGTAGTCTTGCAAGTGGTTTATGGTACCTCACTTTTACTCGTTCTGATTTGTTATATGTTGTGCAACATGTTTGTCTATATATGCATGACCTACGGGAGCCTCACTTGTCGGCTCTCAAGCGTATTCTTCGATATGTTTGTGGGCGTTTGGATTTTGGCCTGCAATTATATGCCTCTTCTACTGGTTGTCTTGTTGCTTATTTTGATGTAGATTGGGTTGGTTGCCCTCTGCTCGACGGTCCACGTCTGGTTATTGTGTGCTTTTGGGGATAATTTACACTCGTGGTCTTTTAAGCGTCATCATACACTTTCTCGGTCTAGTGCTAAAGCTGAGTATCGCAGTGTCGCTAATGTTGTTGCCGAGACCGCTTGGTTGCGGATTTTACTTTGTGAGTTACACTCTCCTCTCGCGACTACACTTATCTACTGCGATAACGTTAGTGCTATTTATTCGACTGCAAATCCCGTTCAACATCAACGAACGAAGCATATTGAGATCGATATTCATTTGGTTCGTGACATGGTTGCCACTGGTCAGTTCGGGTTTTACATGTTCCGTCGCGTTATATTTTCACTAAGGGTTTACATACGACCCTTTAGAGAAGTTTCATACAAGTTTAGTGTTTGGTGTTTTCCCGCTCCAACTACGAAGGAGTGTTAGATATATATTTGTTATGACCCTCGGGCTTTTTATTAATTTGGTAGGCCTAGCACATATGCTAGCATATTCTTTGTGTTATATATTGATTATGATTGTTAATAAAACTAAAAAGACTTTACAGATCCAATATGTGGTCGCTAAGTATTTGATAAAGAGTCACATGACACCCCAAATGGTACATGGGAGTTGGGGCCAATTAAAACTTTTTTAGAAAGAAGAATAATTACACCAGCACATACTTAAATTTATTATGGAGATAACTTGGCTACAATTATTGTAGCCAATTGGCTACAACCCTTCACATAAACTACATAGGAAAGACTTAGGGACCCATTAAAAATATTCAGGGACCCACAAAGACCCACAAATTGTAGGGAGTTGGCTACAATGCAATTGTAGCTAATATATTCCCATTTATTATGTCTGAACAAGAACATACTTATAGTTTAGCCTTTTTTTTTTTTATTTTATATATGAGTCCAAATAGAGCAGCAAAGAAGCAAGAACAACTTAAATACATGAACAAAGTAAATAAAGGGCAATGAACCTTCTCACGTTTCCAAATTAATTGTGATCAAGGTTATCTTTTATTGATAGGCATTTGAAGCAGTAAATAAATATAGCAACCGTCCCAACTTGTCAATATTCTACTTTTGGTTTACTTATTTTCAGTTAAAGTTCCATATTCTAGCTAATTTAAATATATTTACGCATTCATATTGTAATGTGAAAACGTGTCTAATAAAAACTGATATTTCTCTTTGACTTTTTAAAGTATATTATCTCCATCATAAGCTGCAAAAAGTCTAATTCAGTTATACAATCAATTAAAGCCAACGTCACCATTTGACCATATCTTAAGATTTCACGCACCTTTAGTTTTTTAACATTTACATTTTTGTTAAGTCGCAACTACAAAACTACCAATTGGTATGTCATGATCATGAATTTCGTTTACTATTAGCAAATACGAAATTGTAACTTAAAATTACTAAATAAAAAGTTAAAATTAAACTATGATCATGTACATGCGATATCCCCAAAAAACTAAATGCATGCATTTAAAATCTTCAAAAGAGTTGGTTGCATGTCACGTATCCGTACAGCATTGTCAAATAGTCAAAAAAAACATGTTCAAAGTAAAAAGTGGCTGTGAATTTCATGTTACCTAGAGTGGATAATTCAGTAACATTTCTATGAAAACAGATTGATTCGAAATGTATTTGTTTAACAAGGTGCAAAACTAGTATAAGCAAAGCATGTAAGGAATAGAGCATGTCAGTATGTCACTTCACGAATTAAATTGATTGGATCTCGAATCCAAATTGCCTTTGTACTAGTAATATTTTGTTTTTCCTTCGAACACCTTGCTAGTTTTATTGAGAAACCTATATGAAATTGACAAGGCAAACCTGTTGTGACTCGTTCCAACCCGTTAGGTTTTGACGTGCACGTTTGTTATAGATCAAGTGTTTGAGCTAACGTACTTTTTATACATGTTACCCAACCTGACTCGACCCATACCAATATTTTTTACCCAAACAAACGATGATTTATGAAAATTTAAGGTGAGAAATTAAACAAAAAAAACGAAAATCCTTCATAATGTTTAGTTGTTTACATAGAGGATTTTTCATAATCTGTTTCACTAAACCAAAACTATTTTCCATGTTGGCTATATCATTTACAATAACTTTAGTAAAACTAATATAACCCCAATTTACCACTATGATTAGCAGCAGTAAAGCAACTATCTAACTCATCATAGTATAGTTAAGATCAATTCGGGGTTTCTTAATCACCATAGAGGTCGGTGTCTGGACGGGCTCTGGGAATGCAATGGTCGTGCTGCAACGAGGACATCTAGGGTTGCCTCGAGATATAAGCACATAAAGCAAACAACTAGGACAACCAGCAGCATAGGCTTCATTAGACCTATCATCCTGATTATCAACTTCAAAAATTGTTTCTTTCACAGAAGATGATGAGTTATTGGATGTAGGTGACGAGCATGATTTTGACACTGACACTGAGCGTCTCCTGATTGTCTCCCTTTCAGCACGTTCAAGAGCGAATTTCACTTTGTCCAAAGTGCAAACACTTTTGTTAGCAGGTCGTGACGACGACGAAGATAAACTCACAAGGTTGAGGTCTAAGCTTGTGTCGTCAAATAGGTTTAACGGCTTCTTTGACGATGGAGGGAAGTTAAGGTCTTGAAGCTTTGACACTGTTTGATCACAGTCTTGTTGCTTATGATCAGACGACGAGGACGACGCGTTTGGAGATTTGCATCTCTGCAGATAAACTTTTCCTGACTGAATTCAACAAATTTTTTAGTTAGTACCGATTTTACATGGTATAAAAGCCAGATTAATTATTCATGTAAGTTAAAAGGTCATATGTTCATATTCATGCTTGTGAATATGAAATTAATACTTGATCATCATATAAATTGCGTAACACAAGTGTATGATATAAATGAAATAAGCAAAGAGATAATAACAAAGTTATGACTACATGAAAAAAGCAAGTAGTAATGAATGAATGCGAGCTATAAATGTTGCATTCCTAACAATCTGCCGCTTTAAATTACAAACTAGACTTTGCAAACGTTTTTATGATAATAAATTCGAGTGTGTCTCATTAAATGTTTATTCAAGATTTGTTCATACATGCACCTAAAAAATTAATACACTCCATAATTACCTACAACTAACACAATTTTAAAAAATCAGAATTCAATTCTCTTCATTCATATGAATCGTTTACATTAAACAATTTATGATAATTTAGGTTTTCAAATACTTGCAAAACAGAGCACTTAAATTATCAACTTTATTCAATTAGGTTAAAACTCAAAAGTATCACAAAATTTCATGAACTCGTGAAAACAAAATAATTAAAGAGTAGCATGCGATTAATTATACAAAATCATAATCTATATAACCAAAATTATCATAAACTCATGAAATTAACTATAAAACAGAGGATCATTATTCATTAACCATGATCAACGTAACATATATCATCAAAAATTTCTTAAAACTCGTAAAATCAACACAATAATACAACAATGATATACAATTACCAATCAATAAAGCATGTTATTTTTACGAATTTTATGATAATTTTGCTTATTTATCTTTTCTTCTAAAAAAACATAAGCAAAACTATTATTAAATTCGTAAAACTAACATGATCATAGAATCATTTTTTTATGTAAGATCACAGAAACATTTAACATTTAACTAAACATCACGATCAAAACTATTCATGTTAGTTTTACGAATTTAATGATAATCTTGCTCAAAAATTATACGCAAAATTACCATCACTAAATTCGTTAAACTAACACATATATATTATCAAAACTAAAAAAACATATCATAAACCAAACTTAAGCCAAAAAAGTTAACAAATTAATATATATACCTTTAAATCAAGTCGTTTCTCGTACCCAGATGGAACATGTAAATCCAAATCCAACTCCTTAGCAGAATCATCACCACCACCAAAACCACCACCACCACCACCAAGAAGATCACGAGTAATCAAACCAGTTGATTTCGTATCATTCATGACACTATACAAATAATTCACATCAGTCACCATTTTTTTCTTTTTCTTTTAACCAAAAGATTTATGAAGGAGAAGGAATGGATGAAGAAAATAGAAGTTACATGCGTTGATATAGGGGAGGGTGGTAAGAAGGAGACTAAGATGATAATAATTGCCACTAAATGTGTATTTAATGATTCCATACTTTCTCTTTCATATTTATGTTAATCAATAGTATATAAAATCTACTCTAGTCATTAAATATATTTAATGTGGTAGTTAATGGTTTGTAATCAGATTATGGTATTGTTACTTTCCATTCAAAAAACTATTATAAAGTGTATATATTTTGCATCAAGTATATTATATAACACAAACAAAAAAATTTAAGGTTAAAATTGAAGATGAAAGACATCAAAAAGTTAAAGTGGACTAATAATATAAGATGAAGGGAGTATAACATTTAACTCACTCATTTCAATTATTTGTTCACATCTTACTTTTAACTTTGCGAGTGTCTGTGCATGGCAATATAATTCTTTAACGACAAACATTTAAAGTTGTGATATTGTGGCTAAGTGTTTCATGTAATGATTATAAATAAAACGTAAATTAATCAAAATGTAATTGAATTTTTTTTGTAACATGCGATAATTCAACTCAAAGATTTTTTTTAATGATTTTTTTTTTAAACAAACATGTTTGATATTGTGGCTAATTTTCATGGCAATATGATTATAATAAAAACAAAAAAAATGTAATTGAATTTTTTTTAACATATAATTGTGGCTAAGTGTTTCATTTAATAAATAAAACAAAAAACATTATAAAAAACATCAAAATGTAATTGAATTTTTTTTAACAGAAAATAAAATATTAAATCAATTATAAAATAACTAATAATGCACGTTATCCGTCACGTAAAACTTATTGGTACACCACACTTGAGGTGTAAACTCTTTCTTGAGTGAACTCTTCGACAAGCTTCACTAGCACCTTTGTAGTTCTACGGGATATCCCTCTAGACAACGCAACATAAAGCTGACCATGTGAGAAAACAGAGTCCAGAAAATAGACACCCGCATTTGGAATTGTCTGCCCTGAGCTTTATTAATTCTCATCGCAAAGCTAAGGAGCGTGTGAAACTGTTTTCTCTTTAGTTTGAAAAGAAAAATATTTTCTTCAGATGGAGCAAGATAAATTTTTGGAAAGAGCACTCTAATTCTAGCTTGTTGGCCAACATCGATCTAAGCATTGATGACTGATGTGTCGTTTAGTCTATTTATTTTACCAAGTTTTAAATTTATATTTGCGAACTAACCCATAGACAAACACTAACGGGCAGTGTACCCGGTTAATGTAGCTAGTTGATGGTAAGTACGAGTCGCTCTCAGGAGTAGGGGATTTTTATGCTAATCTAGTGAATTTCTACAGCTTTTAAATGGGGTTTTGATTTGAGTAATTAATAAATAAATTTAATTATTAAACTACGTATTATGCTAAGGTTGTGATCAAGAATGAAAAGTAAGTGCTAGCCATGTTACTTCTACTAAATGACTATTTCTTTATTTATTAGTGCAATGATTTAATGCAAAGTATTGGTGACATCAAAAATCAATAGACAACGCATTTCTATCTATGTTAACTAGGCCAGATTTTTTGGTTACCTAGTTCTATGCATGCAAGTTATGCAACTGATGCATATTTTAGATCAGGTTTCAATATTTATTATTTATCGTCTACCTGTGGTCTACCTATGCACTAACGGGCAGAGAACCAGGTCGTGTGTAGTAAAGCCGAGGTCGTCCCAAGAGCTAATGAGCGGTTTCTAACTTGTGGTCTACCTATGCACTAACTTTTTGTATTCTATCATAGGTTTGACGGTTATACAAATCTCTAGAGCTGAGGTCAAGACAACTCTTAAAGGCAATATTGGGCGAACAAATATAAAAAGCTTGGGTTAAGTCATTCATTAAGCTATTGCTTTCAAGCGACAACAAAGGCGACAAAACCAAGGATGCATGCCCAAATCCATGGATGAGACACCAATGATTGCTCAACTCCCTCACTTAGACTCAAAGCATGAACATTAAGAACAACTAGGGATAGGAAAAGACATGGGATGCACATTTAAAGGTGTAAAAATGAAAAATACGCAAATAAGTAGTATTAATCATAGTTAAGTTTTCACTGCCCCCCGTCCATCCAAGATCCTAGCATCAAGGCGCGAAAACCGGATCATCAAATAACAAGTTAGTATGCCATGGGCATATGATATCTAATGATGTATAATGCACATTAACTTGACCTTCAAGAAGCAAGTTGGTTTAGTGTAGTGACCAACTTAAATCATCCATGGTATGTTAACGAGGCTTTACCCCGTCTTTCTTCGAATACGCTCATCATCAAATATTATGGATTAGTGTTTACAGTGTTAATCATAGAGATATACACTAATCCATTCTTCAATAAGAATAAATAACATACAAATTAAAATACATTTTTTTCTCTCTTTCTTTTTAATACAAACATAAAAATGAAATAAAAGGTCGTCCTCCACTTGAGATGAATCATGTATTCAAATAATGAGGAACGTGGGGGGTCTAAAGTGTAATTCTGGAACCTCTCAACTCGAACCAAGGACTTCGGCAAACGGCAATTCCCCAACCATATAATTAAGACAAGACGGTAGGCTAAAGCGATATGGTGTTAACGAAACAATATGTATGTGGGTTAAGAAATGAAAGATTGGCTCAAAATGGTGTATCTAAAGGTATCTTGCACTAAAGTTGAGTGCAACAAAAGGGTTTATCACAGGAGGTCGACAAGTCGAGGTGACAAGTTGATAAACACACACAATTTAACACGTATGGGTTGTTTTGCTGTAAATCCTAAGATATTACGTTCTTGAATCATCTATCCCAATTGCACCAAGAAAACTTTTATACAATACTCGTCTATAGTCTAGAAATGCTATAAAGGCCAAGTTCTAAAGTTTACAATACTACTGACACACTCAATATTTGGTTGATTATGTCATATGAGAAAATGAATACAAGGCTAAATCCTCACCAATGGAATCAAGGGTAGTTGTGCTCGGCAAAGATCTATTCTTGTTCGGTTAAGAAAAACATGTCAAAAATTTTAAAAATGGCACAACTTTTTAAAATAAACTAGAAAGAACGAAGGAAAATATAGCTTAAGTGATAATCCTACCCCCGTCCCCCACTTGAATTGTACAATTTCTCTATTGTACGAAAAATGTAAATTAAAAGAGAACGGGTAGAATTAGAAAAAAAGACTCCCCTGAGTTTGCTTGGCATGATCGAAGATACACGTGTTGGAACGTGTCCTGCTTGGAGATCCATAAGCAAACTTCAATTCCCTGAATTCACTTAAACAACCAAATGCATCATACTAGAACAACAACAAGTATTAAAAATAAAGAAAATAAAAACCCTAAACTAACTTCGTAGGAATCATGATTGCAATTGGCATATGCAACAAGCCTTTTAAACCATTCGGTGTCCCGAGTGGACGAGTGAAGTCTCGTGAGGGTTTCCAGGGAACACGCCCACAAAGTTCGAAACTAAAAATATACAAACTCGGCAATTGTTTTTTAAAATAGTTTTCTACAGGAAGAAATTATGGTGTAACCTCATTGACTGAGTTACGCCATAAGTCAAGTGACCTGACAATTAATGTGTGTTGGGGAACAGTTACGGCATAACCACATTGGTGCCATTACCTCGTAGAAACCTTCTTTACACATATATGCTAACTTCAAACAAAAGCCATCAAGGCAACAAATTTTGACTGAACGACTTAACAAAAAGCCCTGATAAATATCATGCAAGCAATATGGAATTCAATATTTCATAAGAGCCTAAAAGACCAACATCCTCCAAATCATGTGAAGTCAAAATAGCAGGCTCTTAGGCGCAAAAATCAAACATACAATAAAAGTCCTAAGCAAATATTAGGCAATTACAAAAAGTTCTTCATAAAAGACACAACCTATGAGGTCATACTAATTCCCATCACGTACAAGTATCCCATTGTCACGCTCCAAGACTGACTTCTAAGACATCAATACTGATTTGTCATGCTCCAAACTCAGTATACCAACATCAAAATTTTGCCTCATCTCAATTAATTATGTCTCGATACTCCGTAGCTTAGCTTGAGCCGAGCAGGCTTGAGCTGCGGAGGAATCAGCTAACTAAGTAGGCTTCATCAATAAGTGATAATCAGAAATAAGGTCGGTTATGGTTCGATCCATAGCCTGACGAACATATGATAGGGACCTACCCTCACATTCAAATATCCTACCTAGAGGAATAATAGATGTCAGGGAGGCCCTTTGAGAAACCATATCCTCAAATGGATCATTAAATTTGAGACCAGTCTCAAATACCAAACAAGCACCTTTAACAGACGTCCTCAAAACAGTTCCAGTTGTGTACAGAAAGGAGGACATATTAAAAGACTATAATCAAAATAAAGTAGGAAAGACAAGATGAAAGAGTATACCTCTGACATGCCGCTTGTCCTTACGAAAGTGCCTGACACTCCTTTTTACCCTTTTAACCTTGTGAGGACTGCTCCCTCCTAGGTTACTACCATCATCATCTGAAAGAACGATAATAGGGTACACGAATTTTAAAAAGGATCAATAAACTTCAACATCTAAAGAACTATTCTCATCATCATCTTTACCTGGAACAGAGGTCTTACCAGCCTTAGAAATCCCCGCGAAAGCAACACTTAACTTCCTCTTCCTAACAGCCAGGGAAATCATATCTTCGTCACTTTCTTAAAGATCATCACGAACATGGGAAAATCCTCATGCAAATTCACCCCCTAACGGATGAACACCATCCCGAGGATCAATTTTGTGAGCAGGCTGAGTAAACACCCTAACTAATAAAGGGTCAAAAGTACCGGCAATAGGCGAAGCATTACCGCCTAACGAACCTTCGCCAGAGTTGCGCATTGCAAAATCATTACATGATGCTACATTACTAACACTTGGAAATCCATACTCATAACTCATAAGCACCCATTGCTGCAAAAAAAATAAAAAAAATAATCAAGACATAATTCGTGAAAGAACAACAGCACCACCTCGGCACATCCTCCCTAATCAAAATAGCTACACAAAATTAGATAGCCAGACTAATATACTATCACCGTTGAAGTAAACGTAATGATAACATCTAAAGAGGATCGCATAAAGATAGTAAGGGATATCTACATTTTCTAGAAAGTAGTCCACTGCGAAAGTGGAACAACAAAAGGGAAAAATAACAAAATAGCTTGACAAAAAGCAGGTGATCACGTATGTATATTACATTAAATAGATTAAGTCCCCATGCTTAAATAAAGGCCATTATTTATATAATGGCCCAAACCATAAATAGGCCCAAAGGACCCCATCTCATCACTTCTTGCCCCAGTTCCACCCTATGTATACCACATGATATAGGAAACTAGGGTAAGTAAAGAAGTCACATAAGCCTCTTCCCACAGAGCACACTTGACAGCCTCCTTAAGCTCCTCTCCCACCAATAATGGATCTACATCCACTATTGTCCAAAACCCTTCTGATGACGTATAGTCTACATCCGGGTCACGAACCTGGCTAAAGTCCAACATTCACTTAGCTTGGTACGAGCTGGGCTATACCAATTAGAGGTTTGGGCTCACGAAGGCCCAAGCCCAAAGCTATTCACGGAATAGATATCCGATATCTTCTAAATAAAAGATTATCATTCCCAACCGACTTAGGCGGGATACGCAGAAGGTTGAGGAACAGGAACCAACAAGGATTCCGTGCATATATAAAGGGAATCATACCCCTCGTTTAAGGGACGAGCTCAAACCCTAATTCTCCTTAAACCCTAAAACCGATTACTTACTCTCACGCAGGAGGATAATCGTGGGAGACAATCCCACGGTAAGCCTAACGGTGTCTTTTGTCTCTTAGTGCGCAGGTCTCAGGCAGCAATTCTCAATTGAGTGCGAGAGGGCTCCAAACGAGCAGCCCAACTTTTGTATCAACAAGTGGCCATCCGTGGGATCTACACTAAGAACCAACACTAGAATGACAAAGCAACATGTCAGCGATCATGATCAGGACCTTATGGGGAAGAAGTCGCAAAGTGGACTAACTCCTAAGCGGACCCACAGGACAACGGTATTTGCTAAAAAATAAGGGATCGAGGCCAAGACTTGATCTTCCTCGGTGGAACACGCACTCGGGAACAACCCAAGCCACTACAACCACCACGAGTGGAGTAGACCCACTGCACACCGTCTTTACTACTCCCTTCCAATCGGTGCTAGAAACTGACCTGACAAAGGTACCGAAGCAGGACTGGAATAAGGGTATAGTGGTAGAAACAAGCGCACTCACTCTTGAGGGGGTGCGTCGGAGTTAGCACCGAAGTTTTAAGTATCCCAAACTATGAAACATTAACGCCCTCATGCAAGAGGAAGAGAAGAGATCAGGTCGGAACTTGAAAGCCCGACTCAATTTGGGTCCCCGAATCTGAAACTTCCCCGCTATCGAAAGAGAAGAGAAAGGGACCCAGCGCCGACTCGATATTCAACGAATCGGAGGAGAATTGAGAGGATGAAACATCTCACTTTCGCACCATCGAGTGAGAATGATGAAGATGAAAAGCGTACCAATGTCCACACTAGACTTGGTAGCCGCGAGAATCAAAACAGTTGGGGCGACACTATTCCCCAGTGAAAGCCCTCTAAGTACAAACTCGGAGGGGCGGTCGGCACAAGCGCCGAAAGAGGAAAAATTAGATCCTCACGAAAATTCCTCGGACAACGAGGATAGTGAAACTGGACACAGGAAGTCCAGAAATAGATATGATGACCAGGAGGATGAAGATATATCCCTCCCTTGGCGCCGCCAAAAGGTGGATGCGTTTACTCGGCGCATCGGTGACTTCTCGAAAGCAAAAGAAGCGCATGCCCGCCAACGTAAAGACCTATGATGGAACGGTGATCGATGATCACCTCAAAATTTTGAGTCAGCTGCGACAATTGAAAATTGGCGCGGCACATGTGTGTGTCACATGTTCAATTCCACACTAGTGGGAAGCGCGGAATTGGTTTAGCAAACTTCCCGCGAAGCATCAACGGTTTGAGGAATTGAGAAAGGCGTTTCGCCTAAACTTTACTCAAAGGAAGAAGTCGCTAAAATCTGTTGAACTTCGCCCGAGGTAAAGCGGCGCCAAGGAGAGTCTACAAGTGCATTCATGGAAGCTTCAGATCGAATGCATGCAAGTTAAAGCATGCGGAAGTATTGAAGATCTCGGTTTCATGAACGGGATTAACAATCGAACTCATCAAGAGGTTGAGCGACAAGATTCCACGAAACCTTTGATGAACTCATGAAACGCTCGGTCCTTCATCGAGGGAGAAGCGCTGCGGCCGGATAGCAAAAGGAACTACTCGAACTACCGGTCACGGGAACAACACGGGAGACAATCCAATGACCCAGGGGTAGTAACCAATAGGAGCTATCGCAGCCGAGGGGAGCGGGAGGGATAATGACAAATACACCCGCTAACCAAGTCCCCGAAGGAAATACTGCATTAGCTGAAGGTGCGAATTTTCCAAGACCGACACAAATCGCACTCGAGGAGGATCGGCGCCTTTGGGAATGGATCTTTGTGATTACCACAACGCGAAGGGCCATACCACCAACGAATGCGTCCAACTATGCCAACTCATCGACAAGATGGTTAAAGAAGGCAGATTGGACCACTTGGTCAAAAACATCAAAGAGGAAAGGATAGACAAAAAAGTGGAAACAAGAAGGAAACACCAAAAGACAAGGCTGACACAATCTACATGATACAATCATGGCGGCGAATCACTAGGCGAAGGTCGGCCAAGATTTTTCACGTAGAAAGGAAATCTCATTCCCTACCTTAACTGCGGACAACGCAGAGGTGGAACCACTCACTATAGAGATAAGGCGAGGGGTCGATATCCACCGCATGTATGTCGACGGTGGAGCCTCTGCAAACATAATGTATGAGCATTGTTTCAAGCGGCTGCGCCACGAAATCTGCGTCGGTTAAGCCGGCCGGCACGGCGTTGGCTGGTTTTACAGGTGAAAAATATGGCCGATGGGACAAATAAAGCGCTAGTCGACGCATCGGAAACGAAAAACATTCCGCGGCGGCTGGATGGAATTCATGGTGATCAAATCTCCATCACCATATAATGGCATTATCGGTAGACACGGGATATCAGCCATGCGGCAGTGCCATCAACAGCGCCGCGGGATGCTTAAATTCCCGTGGAAGGAGGCATTGTTACTCTATCTGGTGCCACTATTCCACATAGAGAATGTAACACGGTTACAAGCGAAACGACACAGGTCCCGAGAACAGCGTGCAACCAGAATTCCAAATCGAAAGTTTCAATTCACCACGAATACCCGGACCGGAAATATCCATGGTCATTGTCGGACAACGGCAAAGCGGCTTGTGTCTTGCGCTCTTACAAAGAACTTGGACATTTTCGCATGGGAACCAAAACACATGACCGGAGTACCACGTTCCATAACGAGCATAGGCGAGAATCGACAAGGGTACTCACCAATATGCGCCAGAAGAAGCAGGCCAGAGGCGGCGCAAAGCAATCTGGCGGAGGTACACAAACTTGTGGGCGTAGGAATCATGCGGGAAGTCTATTATCATGGTAGCTTTCCAATCCAGTCATGGTAAAGAAGAAGCGACAACAAGGTGGCGTATGTGTGTAGACTACACGGACCTTAACAAAGCATGTCCACAAGACCGCTATCCATTACCAGAGATAGACTGGAAAGTAGAGTCTTTGTGCGGATATCCATTAAAGTGTTTCCTCGACGCATACAAAGGATATCATCAAATACAGATGGCTAAAGAAGGCGAGGAAAAACAGCCTTCCACAAGCCAAGGCATTTATTGTTACACAAAAATGCCCTTTGGCTTGAAAACGCGGCGCCACCTACCGGCGGTTAGTAGATAATGCTTTGGCAGGTGGGCCGCAACCTAGAAGTCTATGTTGATGACCTAGTCATAAAGAGCCATCTGAGGCGAGTTAGTGCTAGCGACATTGAGGAAACGTTCAAAACTCTGACGAGATCAACATGAAGCTGAACCGAAAAAGTGTACCTTGGCGAGACTGAAGGCATGTTTCTTGGATACCTTATCGAACGATGGTATAAAACCATGCCGGAAAAAACAAAGCGGTCATCGACCTTCCTCACCGCCGCACGTTGAAGGAGGTCCAATCTCTCAATGGAAAGTTGGCAGGCCTAAGCGAGGTTCCTATCCAAGTCAGCAGAAAAATCGCTACCCCTTTTCAAGACACTCAAGAAGTGCATAAAGAAGGGTGACTTCAAATTTGGACTACGGGCGAAGTAGCCTTCACTCAGCTCAAACAGCATCTGCAACGCTCCAACACTTGTTGCACCCCGACCGGGGAAGAGGCGATCATGTACTTATCTGCAACTGATGGAGCGGTCGGCGGTGCTACTAACAGATAGGGATTCAGTACAAACCCCCATCTACTTTGTAAGCAAAGCGCTCAAGAAGACGGAGATGAATTATAGTGCAATGGAAAAGTTAGTCCTTGCATTGGTGTTTGTTGCCAAACGACTGCGCAGGTACTTCCAAGCGCTTTGCGATAGCGATAATCACGGACCAACCGATCAAGCAGATCATCTCCAAACGATGCATCGGCAGACTCCAAAAGTGGAGTGTATTGCTAGGCGAACACAACATCTCTTACAGACCGCGTACCGCAATCAAAGGACAAATTCGGCGGACTTCATCATCGAGAAACCAGGATACCGGCGAGGTCCCCACACCGGTAAGAAGGTACTACTAGATCCATGGATCTTGTTTCAGATGGATCCTGCGTGCGTGGGCGGGTCGAGGAGCGGCCTCATTCTCACAAATCCGAAGGAATGGAATTCACTTACGCTGCGTTTTGAATTTCTGACAACAAATAATGAGGCGAGAATATGAAGCTCTAATCGCGGACTACGCATACGGCTCGAATGGGTGTATGCGTAACTTGGAAGCAAATGTGGATTCCCGGCTAGTGGCCAACCACGTGTTGGGCGAATACGTGGCTAAAGAGGAAAATATGATTGATATCTCGACAAGACCAAGACATTGATCAAAGGCTTTGATAGATTCACCATCAAGCAAGTCCCTAGAGGAGAAAACCGCCAAGGCGAGGCGCACTATGCAAGATCGCCTCGACAAGCTTCGCACATCTGTCAAAGCAAGTGCTTTGGTGGAAACACGAAAAGCAAATCCATATCTGAGATGGAGATTTCCACAGTCATAGAGGAGGAAGGTCCTACATGGATGACACCGATTACGGACTTCCTAAACAAAGGAATGTTACCCCAAGAACGAAGGAAGCCCGGGGATACGGCGCACGGGCGCAAAGATTTGAACCGAGACAACATCTGTACCGACGCTCTTTCCTTCAACCATGGCTCCGTTTGTGTAGGCCCACTACAAGCAAATTACGTCTTTGCGAAAATCCATGAAGGTTCATGCAGCATGCACTCAGGACCACGGTCCGTTGTAGCGCGGGCCATGCGATCAGGGTATTGCTGGCCAACCATGCAGCGATCGCGGGACTTAATAAGGAAGTGCAGCGGCGCCAAGTACACGTCGACATCCCGCGCAAACCACAGCACGAGCTAACACCAATCACATCCCCATGGCCATTCTATAAGTGGGGTATTAACATTGCAGGACCTTTTCGGTCGGCTGCGGGAGGATTAAAATTCCTCATAGTAAGCCATAGACTAATTCACTAAGTGGATCGAAGCGGCGATGGTAACAATCACGGCAACCAAGTAAAGCGCCGTCTGGGAAAACATCGTATGTCGCCGGTTTACTGGCGAAATCATCTCAGATAACGGGAAACAGTTCTGCGACAACCCTTTCAAATATTGGTGCGAGAAGTTGAACATCACACAACACTTCGCATCAGTTAAACACCCACAAACCAATGGCTTAGTCGGCGCAAATCGCCTGGCGAGAAGGAATTAAAGCGCGCCTGACGGACACAAAGGAAGATGGGTGGAAGAGCTCTCGCATGTTTTGTGGGCACACCGCACCTCCATAAAAACTAGCACGGAGACACTCCCTTTTAAGCTAGTCTATGGGGCGATGAGCCGTCATACCGGCCAAAATTGGAATGCCAACCATTCGCACCGCTGAGGTTAACATGGCAACTAATGACGACGAACGCCGTCTTGATTTGGACCTATTGGAAGAAAGGCGCGCAGCGCATCTATAAGGGAGGAGAAATCAAAATCACGAATGAAGCATTACTATGGCGCCAAAGTACGCAGCGGCGTCTCCTTAGAACCGGTGATTTCGTCTACCGCGCTAATGATGCAAGCCACGCAGAAGACATGGGCAAGCTTGGACCAAAATGGGAAGGACCTTACGAGTTCTTGAAGCATCGAGTGCGGGCTCGTACAAACTTCGAGGCTTGGATGGCCATGAGCTGCCACGCACATGGAACATCTGCAACCTCAAGAGGTGCTACCTGTAGGAATGGCTACTGACCCATTGCGCCTGACGGCTCGCACTTCAGTGCCCAATAAACATTTGTGTAGTCACTCTTTCTTTTACTTAGTATAATTGTCTTATTTACTTCTCATCAAAAATTGCAAGTATCAATAAAACGCCGCGGTTTCTAGCTAACTCCACGACATATTCTAATTTGTTATTTCCATATCTTGTATGTCTTAACAATCTTTTATTTTTTGTCCACGATGGCGTGCATGCACCGTAATAAACCCACGATGGTAAAAGGATAAGTTAACCTACTAAACAACTTGTTGAGTAAGAGGGTTGCAAACCCATCAACAACGGATCACGTATCCTTGTTAAACACCTTGTTCTCAAGGCGTTGGAATAAGTCACAATGTGCGCATCCCACGGGTGCGCAACATCGCACATGTGCACGTTTAGCGACTTTGGAACCAAGATACTTGCTTCCTTAATCTCATATTTACGATGCTGCTGAATATTATTAGCATACACGACTATGATAATACTTGAAATCTTTGGGTTCTTCATACACGATTATGGCTTTCCTGCATTATTCACACGTGCATATACATGTAACAATGAATACGTCTTTGACGTAAAGACAAACAAATTTCGTACCACAAGTTGCAACAAATATCCACGTGAACTCCCAAGAGATGATTTTATTCAATAACCACGAGTTATTACAACAAGATTGTTATATTGCAACACATAAACCTACGGCTATTACAACGCTCAATATATGAGCCACCTACGCGGTTCGAGGATCCTTTAGCCTCGTCAAGCTTCTTCAAGCAGTCGAGTCCCGCCGAGAACACGGTGGCAACACTTACCGGCACCCATCAGGACCTCGGTTGGTGCGCTGCGCCAATCTCGCACAAGATTGCCTTCCCCTTGATACCTTTCTTTTGGGCAAGTCACGGTGCATGCGCTTCTAGTACCTCCTTCAAGGGCACTTCTTTCTCTAAAGCAAATGGATTCAAAATATCCTTTGGGCGCATGAAAACAGTACCTGAAGCTGTGAGTCATGGGGTCTCAAGTTGTATCTGGCGGGCTTACGCACCTTCAGCACGATGACGCGCAAGAGTCATCCCTGCCATGATGATGTCTATAGGATAATCCTGATCACGCTCAAGATCGGCAATCATAGGGATTTCTAACTCTTTCATCCTTTGCATTGCAGCAACCAGGTGCTCATACGCTTTAGCGTCATAATTTGGTACTTCATTAACGGTACCTTCCAGGCAGTTCGATTCATGCAAAGCCTCCACAGCTTACGCCTTGCCGCTCAAGCGCCGAACTACTTCCCGAAGGCATTACGCACTTCTGGTGACTCCAGGGTATTAAGGGCGGCAAGACGAAGACCATGCCCTACAAGCCACTGCGCTTCGGCTATAGTTGACATCGGTGAGGATACAACTCCTCGTCGTACTCAATGCTAAGTTTCGCGGTTTTGCCTCTTGCACCTCCATGCTTCTTTCCTGACAGTGTACAGAATCCCTCAAGTTGGGAGGCCATCGCATCTTTGCCCTTCTCAAGATATTTAAGTACCCAGTGGCACGCAGACTTGTACCGGCAGCATCCGCGCTCTTGATTTATTTGGGACATTAGCGCCATTTTGTCTTCGGCCTGTTTTTGGCGTCGCCTCGATCCTTGCCTCTTGCTTGGGCTATCGTTGCGGGTGTTTGCCGATTCGCCTCAACAAAGCTATTGTTTGGTCCTTTTGTGAATCTTGATTCTCCCCACCGATACTTCGGTCTTTCGGCTTCACAATTAGTGCATCCTGATGTGCGGAGACCTGCACCAATTCTTCAACCAATTGCTCCATGGGCACATCTGCATCGAGGCAGGTCTTCATTGTTACGACTCGTGGCTCGAGAATCGGTGACCGTCAGGACTAGCCTTGGGGGTGACTCTATAACTGTTCCACCCTGCGTATGTTCACGGAGAAATGTTAGATTCACAATTGGCACATCAACCAACAAAGGAAATTATACATATACGGCTTTACTTACTGCGGTCCGCAACATCAGCCCGAGAAGGGTGCGAAGACGCTTCATCAGTGGATGATAATTCCACGATCTGGATCACGGGGCATTTTTCCTTGATGTGCACGCACCATCATCCCTTCGGGTCCTTTGCGGCCCGAGCCCAGATTCTTCCTCTTCCTCCATAGGGTGAGCCACGGCTACGGGCGGTGGGCTGCGCCACAAGAAGGTACTTCGGGATTAGGGCGGCTTTGCGGGGGTGTTGCCTCCCTGCGACTGAGGAACTGGTCCCTGTATCCCCGCATTCAGCTCTATGGCGCGCCTGGCGGTAGCAGCTAGAATCGGCTCCTCATTCTCCTTCAAGGGCCGTGCTCCTGTCCTTACCTCTACGGGCTTTGTTAGGCGTACTACGGTAAAGAGATCCATCTCTGCGCACCACGAAACAACATATACACACAGGTTATATAATGCGCGAAGTATAAGGAAGAATGCTCTTACATTATTTACACTTGAGGTGCGGAGGAATAAGTACCCACCTGGCCATGTGCGTCTAAGAAGATTGGGATCTCATCTTGGGACCAAAATAATTACGGTGATTCCCATGTGCACCAAAATCGCCGAGGATAAGCACTAATGGGGATGCGGTTAGCATTTATCATTCCGCATCTTGGCGACATAAGACCGAACGGGAACTCATCCCTCTCTAATGTATCCCGGGTATAAAAATCATAATTCCAGGGAAAGCATGTATCATCTACCCAGAAGAAATACTCCCTCCAATTCCTAAGTGAATCTAATTTATCCGTATAACACTGCGGTCTACCAGTAGCGCCGCAAAGGACACCCACCCATGCGCCCATGTAGTGTGATAAAAGCGGCGGAATAGGTGGATGGTGGGGTTGATCGCCAACAAACGGTAATTTACCTCAAAATTGGTAATTTTGGCGCACCAATACAGATGCAAGCTGCGATATGTGTAGATTATAATAATTTAACACATCGCATAGAGGCGTAACGAGGGGCACACGTTGATTCGCGAATTGAATAATCGTGTATATACACCCACTTTCCCGCCGGGAAATCCGCAATAGTTGCTCGCTCCCGGAACAACGGATGCACACGAGGTATGAAGTACTGGAAGTGAATTCCATCAGGATCGCTCACGGTGAGGTCGGAGGTAAAATCAGACAACTGCTAACCATAGTGTTATTATTTTTGATAAAGCGCTTACGCGTGGTTACCTTTGTGATTGGCTAATTTCGGATTGCAACTATCAAAATGCTTTCACAATGGTGAATGGAATTTTCTTGTGAGGGAGGCGGTGAAAATGGAGCGATAGGTTGTATAGTTTTCTCATCCACGATAGCGACATGTGGACTCCACCAATCTTAATTGTGTGGTTGAGATCCCTTGATGGGACATAGGTGCGGTAACTTTCCCCAGAGTTCACGAGCCAATTTTTAAATTTGCGCTTTGGATACAATGTATCTAGCGTCTATTTCTTTGGCTTCTTTGTTACGTTTGGTCTATTTTTCATTGACACGGTTATTAGTCTAGCATCAGCGATTCACTAGCGCATACTAGACTGAGGGGACATGATGACGTATAGTCTACATCCGGGTCACGAACCCGGCTAAAGTCCAACATTCACTTAGCCTGGTACGAGCTGGGCTATACCAATTAGAGGTTTGGGCTCACGAAGGCCCAAGCCCAAAGCTATTCACGGAATAGATATCCGATATCTTCTAAATAAAAGATTATCATTCCCAACCGACTTAGGCGGGATACGCCGAAGGTTGAGGAACACGGAACCAACAAGGATTCCGTGCATATATAAAGGAATCATACCCTCGTTTAAGGGGCGAGCTCAAACCCTAATTCTCCTTAAACCCTAAAACCGATTGCTTACTCTCACGCCAGAGGATAATCGTGGGAGACAATCCCACGGTAAGCCTAACGGTGTCTTTTGTCTCTTAGTGCGCAGGTCTCAAGCAGCAATTCTCAATTGGTACGAGAACCGGAGCTCCAAACCAGGAACGCCCAACTTTTGTATCAACACCTTCTCTTCACCCTCTACAACGAGGTAAGACGGAGGTACCACACAAAACCCTTCTCTTCATCCTCTCCTACGAGATGGAGATAAAGGTACTCGGTTGATGTTAGTGTTAACCCTACTCATGGAATATCTTCCTTCTCAAGGGGTCCTTACCGTTCTACACAGGAAACTCGAGCATACGACCTCCACCGGGTCCTTATCCGACTTATACCCATTTTACGTACCATACGCAAACATGGCGCCATCCGTGGAACATGGCACAAACAAGCTCGTTTCGCTCTTCCGCGTCTCGATCTATTAACGGTGATACTCCATTTTTTCAGGTTCTAAAGTCTCATCTTTGTGGTTTCATAAACTTGTTCATCATAAAAAAATATATCATTAAAAATAATTTTATTATTCAATCACTAGTTGATTGAAATAATAGATCGATTTGCAATAAATCATGTCCCAGACTAAAGAAAATAGATTGTGGAAAGTCCACCCTTGCTTTTTACCCTCGCTTCATAACTTGGGAGCATGGATTATCTTTTTAGCCTTGCTCCCTACCCTTACTTTCCCCCCTTGCTTCATGGCCTAACACGGACTGAACGCAACCTGACCGTGACTTGCAACGACCTGAACCGGCCTGAACATGGCCTGGTACGGTGATGCAGGTTTTACTGACCAGGTTTTAATATTTATAAAGTCTTGTTATACCTATGGTCTACCCTAGTGCACTAGCAGGCGTGTACCCGTGCGTTGTGTAGTGTAAAATGTCGGTAAAGCGAGGTCGTCCCAAGAGCTATGTGTGTTGGATTATTACTAAGTCTAGGTGTCACAGATTAATAATGGTTTTGATAACGAATTAATTAATTAAACTACTAAGGCAGAATAAGGCAAATAAAGGTAAAGGATAAATCAATAGAGGATAGTGGTGCTAACCTAGTTAATCCTCCTAGCTAGTTATGTCTACGTCTACTTACTTTCAATTACTTCAGGTGGGGTCAAAGTCGAGAGGACAGCATTTGGTCAATTCGCTAATTCTTAAGTTCATCCAAACGGTAGGTGATCAGTTGGTCAAATTGCACAAGTAGAAAGGGTCGTTAGTTGGTCATATCTTACCCTTCCCGTCTCAGTCCGCTCACCTAGGGTCAGTTGGTCATATCTTCTAGGCAATTGGCCTCTACCGCCATTCAAAACTACCAAACCAAGGGTGGCTACCAATAAACTATGCATGCATACACTTAGAAATAATTGTACGGAAGTAATGTAAACGCAAACAAAACAATTAAGGAATCATAACTAGGCCAGCACCAAGAGGTGCTTAGCCGCTCATATTAATCATACAAACCAATTCAATATTCAAAGGTACGAAATACATGAATTGAAAGTAAAGAAAATATAAAATGCTAATGCTTATCGTGGGGGAGTGATTTCTCCCTTGGAGACAGCTCCGTATGCTCCTCTAGACCTGCCTTGATCTTTTTCCCATGTTCTCTGGTTGTTGTGTGTGGAATGGGATGATTAGAAATGCTAGAATTCGTGGGGTATTTATAGGCCAGATCTGGGTTACGGCGTAACTATAACAAGAGTTACGCCGTAACCTTCAATTCCTTCTTATTTTGCACTAGATCTGCTAGTTACGCCGTAACCTTATAATTGGTTACACCGTAGTCTTCAATAAACTTGGTTACGCCGTAGTTGATGGAATAGTTACGGCGTAGTTATCAGTGGCGTGGAACCTCATTTGACCTAAAAGAGTTACGTCGTAGCCTTTGGGGAGAGTTACGCCATAACCTTCTAATGAGTTGGTTTTCTGAGTCACGCAATAGTTACGGCGTAATGTGAGAGAAGAGTTACGCCGTAACTTCTTCAAAATCAGCATACTATGATAAATCTTTAGATAATTCTCCAATTCCGCATCTCTTTAGCTCCAATACTCGTTATTTACCTAAAAGTGGAAAAAAATGGAAAACAAGCGTAAATACATATAAATGATATAAATTACAAGCATTATCGGGGGAAATTCACACTTAATATTCAAGACTATTTGATGTTATCATACGGCCTGACACGACCTGGTACGACCTGGTATGGCCTGAAACGACCTAAACATGTCCTGGTACGACCTGACATTGCTTGAATGGCCTGTTGTGGCCTGAACGGCCTAGTCCGGGCTGAACGCAACCTCAAACGGCGGTGCGGCTTAGCGACCTATTTGTCACGGCAAGTACGGCTTAAACGCGACCTGATATGGCCTCTAACGGCATGGTGTGGCTTAAATGCGACCTCACATCTGCCTCAAACGGATTAATTCGGCCCCGAGCGACTTAACATCAAGCTCACATGCCAACGGGATCCGAGGCAAATATGCTCCGACACGTACGGGCTCTGACGCCAACGGGTTCTGACGCCAATGGGCTCCGACACCAAAGGATACGATGCCAACGGGCTCAAACGCCAATGAGCTATGACGTTATTCAGGCTCTAACGTCAGTCAGGCTCTGACATCATCTAGGCTCTAACGCCGCTCAGGCTTAAACGTCATTCAGGATTTGACGGCCTTAGGCTCCGATTCCATAGGCTCTGACCCCTTAAGCTATGACCCTCAAGCTCCAACACCTTTTCAGGCTCATACGTCAGTAATCAGCTATGACCTACTTAAAAGACATTAGCATAGCACACCATAATCCACGCATTATACAGTGCTAGATTGGGGGACTTACCAAATGTATACATATCGACCCATTCCTAGCCTGAGATTGCTAAAATACACGAAAGCCATCAACAAAATGGAACATACCCTCAAATACGAGATGAGACGAAGGTACCCGTGCACTCTGTTTCCACTACATGACTCATATATAAGCAGCTGTATCGTCAGGTGGGAGGAAAGTCTACATTGCATACAAGTCTAGCACATTACGATCCAAGCATCAGAATATACTAGACTAGGGGCTTGATTACGTATGTATATTACATTAGATAAATTAAGTATCCATGCTTAAACAAAGCCCATTATTCACATAATGGCCCAAACCATAAGCAGGCCCAAAGGCCCCCATCTCATCACCCCTTGCCCTAATTCCACCCAATATATACCACATGATATAGGAAACTAGGGTAAGTAAAGAAGTCACATAAGCCTCTTCCCACAGAGCATACTTGACAACCTCCTTAGGCTCCTCTCCCACCAACAATAGATCTACATCCAGTATTGTCTAAAACCCTTCTCTTCACCCTCTACAACAAGGTAAGACGGAGGTACCACACAAATCCCTTCTCTTCATCCTCTCCTACGAGATGGAGACGAAGGTACCCGGTTGATATTTTTGTTACCCCGACTACATGAACATCTTCTTTCTCACAAGGTCCTTACCATTCTACACGGGAAACCTAAGCATCCAACCTCCAATGGGCCCTTACCCGACTTATACCCGTTTTAGGTGCTATACGTAAACGGCAGGGTATTCTTTCCAAGCGCCACCTCAACAATCGAGCAAACAGTTGAAAAACGAGAATGATCATTACGGACAAATTCAAAGGAAAAATCTTAAAAACATATCAAGGATATGAAAAATCATTACAGGAAAACCCAAAACAAATTTAGGAAAAGAAAGTCCGATTGTAAAATCTACAAACTCTGAAAACACTCCTTTGTAATCCAGAGAATTTTAGCATCAAAATGGAGGTTGTCACAACTCATCTCCTAAGAATAATGAAAGAACTTCAAACAAGAAGAAAGGAGAAACAAAGTGCAAAAGTGGGAGGTGTTGGGATATGAAAGTGCTGAAGATATCAAAGTACTGAAGATATCAAAGTACTGTAAGTTGCAAAGTACTGGAAGAAGTTAAAGACTCAAGTCTTTATTAAAGACAAAGTCAAAGTCTTGTAATATGAAGTCAAAGTCTTTGCAAGAACAAAAGAACTGTTATATTAGTTTATGGAAAGAATTGTATTCTATGTTTAGATTACTTGTCATACAAGGTTATTAATTGTAAACCGACTAGGATATCCTTGAGCCTATAAAAGGACTCCTAGATTGGCATTAGAGATATGACTTACGATTTTAGAATTAGAGTTTTAGAGAAAAATTCGATTATCTTAGAGTTGTATTAGAGTATCTGCATAATAAGCAGATTTAGAGTTTATAATAAAAGGTTATTCTTCTTAGCTTTGTTAAGTAAATTCCGCGTTCTTAATAAAGATTACTCAGTGTTTCTTTGTTAATAACTTAGGATTTATCAGAGGTTATTAAACCTTAACAAGCTAGTTAAGATAGTTTGATTAAAGTATATCGATCCAACAAGTGGTATCAGAGCTTGTGTGGAAACTCGGACTAGGAAGAAACCCTACTTCAACAATATTCAAGATGTCGAAGCGTTTCCACCACCCTCAATCACCTCACTCAGAATTCCAATAATCAAGAAGGGAGAATGATGAGTGTGTAAATACTCATCATTTTTAATCAAAACTGCAAAATCATCTGAAAACACTCAGAAACACATCAAAATGATCAAAATATCACAAATCAGTGTTTTATGTGTTTTAAATACAAAAATATCAAAATCAGATGAAAAACATATCAAATTTGCAAAAATTGCAGTTTCAGTCCCCCAAGTTTCTAAAATTGTCAAAACTAGTCCCTGAGCACATAATTTCAAAAGAAAAATCACCAAAGGTCCTTTTAAAATCATAACTTGTCAAATTTAGTCCTTTGGTGAAAAATATCAAAAGTTTGAGAAAAGTACAAAAATGGTCCTCCAAGTTTGAAATTTGGCAGGTTTGGTCCCTGGAAAATGTGAAAGTGGCAACTTTGGTCCTTGAACTATTGTTACTTGTCAATTTCAGCCCTTGCATCAACTTTGCAGATTTGGCAGCTCTAGTCCCTACAGTTTCAGAAATGGCAACTTAGGCCCTTGATTATTAACCTATTATTAGCCTTGGCCCCTTGTCACAATTCATTTGACCACTGCCACGTATTTTGAACCCTGCCATTTGGACCCCTTTTTATTAAATACCGGTCAAACTCCTTTGACCCTGTCCTCTTCCCTCCTCACGTCAACCACCTCCATCATCACCTCCTGCACAGCGCATGCCGCAAGCCTCCCCCCTCCTCCACCATCATACACCTAAACCTACCCTCCACCTCACACTCAAAGCCAAGGTGCATTTAATGCACCCTTGTACCTAACACTCAAGCCCAGTGGCTTAACCATTTGGCGTAAAAAGGTTTAAGCGGCCAAGATCATTTGCAGCAATCCAATGGCCACTTTTTGTGCTGGGAATTATTCAGAAGGAGGAGAGAGACAGACTTGGGTGTATAAAATAAGAAGCATCAAAGAAGGAGTTAGCTTTTATTTTATTTTTCATGTATGTCGAATTGTAGCTTAAATTGTCCTAAATAACTTTCATTTGTATTCCTAAGCTTATTTTGTATCAATCAATAGTTTTTAAGTGTTTACAACTCATTTCAAGTTTGAATTGAAAGTAATTATCAGTTTCTATCATTCAAGTTCACTGTTGAGATTTTGCATTTCAAACTCCCTTGTTTAAGTATTTAGCAACTCATTTTCAATCTAAAATAAGTTCATATAAGCTCATAAAAGCTTTGTATAAGCTTATACTTCAGTATCATTCACTTTTGAGCCTTGGTCAAAATAAGTCAAAGTTGGAACAAGAATGGTGCGAGAAATGGTGCAGGGTTGATCAGGGCATGAATATGGGTTGAAATGGAAGCTATGGGTTGATTGGTATTAGGGTAGTGGTCCTTGGTTCTCATTTTGCTAGCCATTGTGGCTTGGACTCTTTGTAAGTCAAAATTAAAGTTTCAAGCATAATTAGTTCTTGTTGTTTAAACTTGTTAAAACTTGTTCAAATAGCAGTAATTTAGTCATCTTAAGTTAGTTTGATCATAAACATAAGTTGGTTTTGTGTTTGGATCTGTTTTAGTTACATATTAAGTCATAAAGGGGTGTTTGGAATTACTATTCTACCTGTCTTAAAGACTTGTTCAGGGGTTAGATTCTTTTGTTTCATGTTTGTGCAGCCTTAGTATACTCAATTGAGTTAACACTTTGGGTCTGCTATGCTCTAAAAGTCAACATCACTCAAATCTGTCTCAACTGTGAAACTGTTGTAGTTTCAGGATTAGCAAGCCATCATTTTGTGTTTAGAAACCCATAAACTTGCTTTCATTGTACTTAATACATCACATAACAATAATCTCAGTCACAAAATTTGGATTTGAAGTTCATTTAAGTCAACATTCTCAATTTCTTCAAAAAGTCAAAAGTGCTAAATCTGTTTTGAGCTCACATAAGAGGATTTCTTTTGAGCTCACCTTTGGGGTCTTATCAAATGAGGTTTGGTATTTTAGAAAGCTCAGCTGGTGTTCTTTCTTGTGATCATTTTACTTGATTTTTACATTTTTTTCAAAAGCTTCAAATAAGCTCATCTTTCAGACCAAAAGTACCCTGCTCACTGTTTCAGCACTCTGAGAGTTTTTCTCAAATCTTGCAGCTGTTGTACAATCTTCAAATCAAAGAGTTAAGGTCTGGTTTTTGGTGAAAGTGTAGTTGGCCAGGTGGTCTATAGGACTGCAATTGTGGTTTTCTGTTTAGCTTACCCTATAAGCTTGTGCATAAGCTTGAACAGTGGGGGTAAACCACTGTTTGGATTGAATAAGCAGTTAGCTTATTTGATTGATCTGAGGTTTTAGCTTGTTAGGAGTAGGTAATTTCAGTAGTAATTAGCTTAATATAGTGTACTTTAACTTGATTCTTGTTTGGTGGCTTATCTCATTGGTTTGCTTATTTTTAGTAGCTTATTACTATAGCAGTTATACTATAGCTTCATTATTTCACACATAACCTGCTATTTTCTTAATTTTCATAGATTCATAATCTGATTTTAGAATTTTCCTGAAAGTTTCATAAATTTTGGTCTTAATTTGCTATTTTTCTCAATTAAATTAGTTTTTAATCATTTTTAATTAGTTTTTAATATAAAAAATTCAGAAAAGGTTCCAAAAAATAATTTTTCAATTTTATTAAGTTTAGATAAATATAACAAGTGAAAAAAGTAATTTTCCAGATTTTTCTTAGCTTATTTGGTAATTTTTAGTAATTTAGTTAATATTTAATAGTTTAAAATCCATAAAAAATAGAAAAATAATCACAAAAATACAAAAATAGTTCTAAAAATTCTAGTTTGATATTTTAGACTTTTCCATTTCATAATTTTATTTTTCTAGCTTTGTTTCCTAATTTCTTGCATTTTGGTTAATTATTAAATAGTTAAAATTAGTTTTTAATTAATAATAATTAGATAATTAGTGATAAAAATAGTTTTCTTTTTCTCAAAAGTTTCTTTTATCATTAGGATTGTAGAAATATCATTTTCACATTTTTAGGGTTAATATTGCTTTAGTTTCAGTTTTTAATTTGTACGTCACGTAGATTTTAATTTCAGGATTGTAAAAACATAAAAACAAAACATCATTTTAATTTCAGTGATAGCGTTTATTTAATAGATTTTATCTTTTTAATCTCTTTTAATTTGCATTTAAGCCGTTTTAATTTGTTGGCTTATTCCGTAGTTATAATATCAATCATAATCCTTTTTCCGTTCAAACTCCTCGATCACTGTACGTTTGATAAATCATTGCATAGCTCGCTGGGACATAACGACCCGGGGAAACATTGTACTCCTCAGATCTTCATTGATTTCGTGCTTAGGCAGTTTTAAGCTGGTTACGGTCCGCCATTCACAAGTGGCGGGCTTGTGTGATTTAGCTTGACTGTTTTGCGCGCATCAAATTTTTGGCGCCGCTGCCGGGGAGCTGTGCTATTTGTCTACGTCTAGCAGATTAGTTGTTTGAATACTCACTCATTTGTTTATATCATCCATCTCTATCCATCTATATATATATATCCATATTTTTATTTAAAAATCCAAAACCCAAAACATCCAAAACGTATAAAACACAAAAATATTTTTTTTTGTTTCTATATATGTATCAAAAATAAAAATACAAAAAGATTCGTCGTTTTCTTTAATAATAAACAACTTAAAGATTACCACCAAAACCAAGGCAGTGCACTACCTAACTAGGGGTGCGACCATAATAAGTTCCCGAACTAAAGATTTAAAACTTGCCTTTGTGTCCTTGTGATTGGTGTACCTTTTTCAAAGAAGCCATTCATCTTGGATTATTGGTTAAGTTCACTTTTGTTTTGCCTCGATTTTGTGTTAATTGATTTTGTTGTGATATCGACGTTTGAGAACCAGAAAACCCATAAAGACTCTTCTCACCCCATTTTTACAAAACGTCTTCATAATTCTCATTCTCATCGAAGATTTTCATAATTCCATTTCTCTC
Organism: Chrysanthemum makinoi; assembly: GCA_910596185.1. Taxonomy (NCBI): domain Eukaryota; kingdom Viridiplantae; phylum Streptophyta; class Magnoliopsida; order Asterales; family Asteraceae; genus Chrysanthemum; species Chrysanthemum makinoi. The sequence continues at coordinate 246,271,928 of OU343223.1, forward strand.
CTTAACTCTGAGTTTCCTTAGAGTTAACTCTAGTGTATCTTTTCGCTCTTCTAGATCTATGAGCCCATTTCGTGAGCTTGTCAAGATTCCAAGAAGGCGTGTTCGTAGACTTTCTGCTCCAGCAGTCGGATCTGAGATCCGGACTGTCGCACTACTCCGTTGTCATGGCGGATGCGATTCCTATGTGCGAGCTTCTCCAGGCACCCATCGACGGGTATGGAGATGCTATCGTTGTACCCGACCATCGTGGCTGAAAATTTTGAGCTCAAGACCGGGTTACTCAATCTTGTAACCTCTAATCAATTCTTCGGTTTTGAGCGGGACGATCCTCATGCTCATATAAGATGGTTTAACAAGATTGCATCTACCATCAAGTATAAGAATGTCCCTACCGAAGCTGTTAAGCTTCCCATTCTGTTCCATTTTCTCTCGAGGGGCAAGCCCGGATTTGGCTTGAAAAACAACCCCCTCAATCAATAGAGACATGGGAAGATCTGGTGAAGAAATTTGTGAATGAATTCTATCCACCTTCCAAGACCACGAGTCTTAAAAATGAAATCATCAAGTTCACTCAGAAGTTTGATGAATCCTTCAGTGAATCGTGGGATCGTTTCAAGGAATTGCTTCGCAAGTGTCCTCACCACGGTTTCTCCGAGTTGATGCAACTCGATACTTTCTACAATGGAGTGAGTCAATCTGATCAAGATTCTCTCAATTCCTCCGCGGGAGGAAATTTCCTAAGCAAAACTGTCAAAGAAGCTTTGGCGATTATCGAAAACAAGTCTAAGGTCCGCATTTACTTACACGAAGCAAGCGGTTGTTTCCCAAGTCAGTGTTGGTCCTTCTTCTTCTTCATCGTCCGTGAGTCAGTCTAGCACCGATGCTAAGATTGATAAACTCACGGAAGCCATCCAAGCCTTGATTCTCTCCAATCAAAAGAAAGTCTCTTTTCCACAAACTTCACCTCCTGCTGAAGTTAAGAAAGTGGAAGTCTGTGTTACCTGTGGTGGCCCCTATGCTTACTATAACTGTATGGCCGATGGTAACCCTTTGAAGCTAATGCTGTGGGAGGGATGTCTAATCAAGGAGGCAATCAATATCGTGCTCCTGTAGACCCGAACCACCGTCCTAACCACTACTCTGGACCTCCCGGTTTCAATCAAAACCAAAACCGTAATCAGAATCAAAACAGACCAAACCAAGGTTTTCAAAACCAAGGTCATTTCAATCAAAACAACGGTTTTCAAAATCAGAATCAAAATTTCCAACATCAAGGAAATTACAATAGAAACCCGTCGGGAAATTTCAACCAAGGGTATTTTCATGGCAATAATCCAGGGAATTTTCAAAATCAAGGCCCTAATCCTAACAATAGAGGCCAGAATTTCCCTGTGCAAACTCAAGCCATTGTTCCAACTGGACCATCTTCTGATGGTACTTGAAACAATTCATGAAGTCCAAGAAGAAATGAATCGGTTGTTGGTTAGCAGTTGCTGACATCAAGAAATCTTTAAATGATCGACCCTCGGGCTCAGGTACTTTACCTAGCAACACGATCGCTAATCCGAGGGGCGATGCAAAGGCGATCACAACCGGAAGTGGTGCTTCTTATCTTTTGGACCCGCTATCCCCACTACCTCTTCTTCCTCTCTCCGAAGGTAGTGGAAAGCGAACCTGAGGCGACAAAGGACAAGGAACTTCCTATTAATAACGGAAGTACCAACAATGTCCATCCTCAGGTTGTCCCCAAACCCAAGCCTGGAGTTGTTTTTGAACCTCCAGTTGTTGACCCTAAATCCAAAACTTCTATTCCTTACCCCTCACGTTTACATGAGCAAAGGCTCCGCGAGAAAGCTAGTCATCAAATGGAAAAATTCTTTCAAATTTTCCAAGAGCTTCACTTTGACATAAGCTTCGTGGATGCCATCATGTTGATGCCCAAGTTTGCATCTACTCTGAAACATATGCTGAGCAACAAAGAAAAGCATTTTGAAATGGCTAAGAATCCTTTGAATGAAAATTGCTCAGCAGTCTTGTTAAAGAAGCTTCCCGAGAAGCTTGGAGATCCCGGAAAATTTCTTCTTCCTTGTGTTTTTCCTGGGATGATTGAATGCTTTGCCCTTGCGGATCTTGGTGCAAGCATCAATCTGATGCCTTACTCAGTGTGGAAGAAACTTTCTCTTCCGGAACTTATTCCTACTTGCATGACTCTGGAGCTTGCAGATCGATCTATATCACGTCCTCTTGGCATCGCCGAGGATGTATTTGTCAAAGTAGGAAAGTTCCATTTCCCAGCTGATTTTGTGGTCGTTGATTTCGATGCTGATCCTCGAGTTCCCCTCATTGTTGGGGGATTCCGAGGACGGGCGGGCGTGCTCTTATAGATGTATTTGAGCAAGAAATCACTCTACGTGTGGGTAACGAAGCTGTTACTTTTAACCTCGATCAGACTTCGAGGTACTCCTCAAATTATGATACTGAATCAATTAATCGAGTTGATTTAATTGATATTGCTTCAGAGGAGTACTCTCAAGAGTTTCTTGGTTATCTTCATAATTCGTGAGTGGGAATTCCAATTCCACCACATCTTCTCAACCTATCATTGCCGACTCTTCCCCCTCTCTCACTCCGTTTGAGGAAGGTGACTTCCTTCTGGAAGAGATCGATGAATTTCTGGCTACTGATGAATCAATTCCGCCTGGAATTGATGGTGTTTATGATTCGGAGGGGGATATTCTTTATCTTGAGCAATTGCTTAATGAAGATCCATTACCTTCACTCCCTCCGAAAGAAATCACAATTGAGGAAATCAAATCAGTACAAACATCTACTGAAGCATTTCCCGAGGTTGAACTTAAGGACCTACCTCCTCATCTAGAGTATGCATTCTTGGAGGGTGATGATAAATTACCCGTCATAATTGCTAAAGACTTAACTGAGGAGGAGAAAACTGCTCTCATAAAGGTCTTGAAGTCACACAAGCAAGCAATTGCTTGGAAACTCTCCGACATTAAGGGTATCAACCCTGAATTTTGTACTCACAAAATCTTAATGGAGGATGACTTCAAACCAGCAGTCCAACATCAGAGAAGGGTGAATCCTAAGATTCATGAGGTTATCAAACAAGAGGTTCTCAAACTTCTTGATGCCGGTTTGATCTACCCGATCTCTGATAGTCCTTGGGTTAGCCCAATTCATTGCGTTCCAAAAGAGGGTGGCATAACTGTTGTCACGAATGAAGAAAACGAGTTAATTCCAACTCGATTGGTTACGGGATGGCGTGTGTGCATTGACTATCGAAAGTTAAACGAAGCCACCAGTAAAGACCATTTTCCTCTACCCTTCATGGACCAGATGCTTGAGAGATTAGCAGGAGCGAGTACTATTGTTTCCTTGATGGTTTCTCGGGTTACTTTCAGATCCCCATTGATCCGCTGGATCAAGAAAACCACATTCACCCCCATAGGGACGTTTGCCTACAGATGTATGCCTTTTGGCTTATGCAATGCTCCTGGCACGTTCCAAAGATGTATGATGGCAATTTTCCACGACATGATCGGGGAAACTATGGAGGTGTTTATGGATGACTTCTCGGTCATTGGGGACTCATTTCAGACATGTCTCTCCCACTTAGACAAAATGCTAAAAAGGTGTGAAGACACCAATCTATGTCTAAACTGGGAGAAGAGCCACTTTATGGTCAAAGAAGGCATAGTCCTTGGCCATAAGATTTCCAAGAATGGGATTGAGGTAGATAGAGCAAAAGTTGATGTCATTGCTAAACTACCTCATCCTACTACCGTCAAAGGTATTAGGAGTTTTCTTGGTCATGCCGGGTTTTATCGTAGATTCATTCAAGATTTCTCTAAAATCGCTCGGCCTATGACCCATCTTCTCGAAAAAGATGCTCCTTTTATCTTTTCTCCTGAGTGCATCGAAGCTTTTGAAACACTAAAGAAAAAGCTTACGGAAGCACCCATTCTAGTTGCCCCATTTGGGATTTACCCTTCGAATTCATGTGCGATGCAAGTGATTTTGCTATCGGTGCAGTCTTGGGGCAACGAAAAACCAAACATTTTCAGCCAATCCACTACGCAAGCAAAACTATGACTGAAGCTCAGACCCATTACACCACTACTGAAAAAGAATTATTAGCTGTGGTGTATGCGTTTGAAAAGTTTCGGCCATACCTTATCTTGACAAAATGCGTGGTGTATACGGATCACTCGGCTCTCAAATATCTCTTTGCAAAACAAGATGCAAAGCCGAGACTGCTCCGTTGGGTTCTCCTCCTACAAGAATTTGATATCATTATTCGTGATAAAAAGGGAGCTGAGAACCTGGCTGCTGATCATCTGTCCCGATTAGAGAACCCTCACCAGGATGTGTTCGAGAAAAAGGAAATCAATGAAACGTTTCCTCTCGAAACACTCAACGTGGTTTCTTTTCGTGGAGATTCTTCTACCCCATGGTTTGCTGACTTTGCAAATTACCATGCGGGTAACTTTGTGGTGAAAGGGATGTCGTCCCAACAGAAAAATAAATTCTTTAAAGATGTGAAACATTATTTCTGGGACGACCCCTACTTGTTTAAAATCTGTGCGGATCAAGTCATCCGGCGATGTGTATATGGTCAGGAAGCCGTTGACATTCTCAAGGCTTGCCATTCTGGACCTACCGGGGGACATCATAGCCCCAACTACACCGCCAAGAAGGTGTTTGATTCGGGATTCTATTGGCCCACGATCTACAAGGATGCCCATGAATTCGTCAAAACCTGTGACGCTTGTCAACGTCACGGGAATATCTCACAAAGGAATGAAATGCCGCAAAACGCCATTCAAGTGTGTGAGATTTTTGACATATGGGGCATTGACTTTATGGGGCCATTTCCTTCTTCCCATGGTAACAAATACATTCTCGTGGCCGTTGACTACTTGTCGAAATGGGTTGAAGCTAAGGCTTTACCCACCAACGATGCCCGAGTTGTGGTCAAATTCTTGAAATCTCTATTTGCTAGGTTTGGAACTCCACGAGCCATCATCAGTGATCGTGGTACGCATTTCTGCAATGACCAATTTGCAAGAGTCATGCAAAAGTATGGTGTAACTCACCGTACCTCTACTGCGTATCACCCACAAACAAGTGGGCAAGTGGAAGTTTCCAACCGGGGGATTAAAAGAATCTTGGAAAGGACGGTTGGCGAAAACCGTGCCTCTTGGTCTGATAGGTTAGATGACGCACTCTGGGCCTTCCGTACAGCCTACAAAACACCCATCGGGTGCACTCCATACAAGCTGGTGTACGGGAAGGCATGTCATCTGCCAGTTGAGCTCGAGCACAAGGCATACTGGGCCTTGAAGCATGCTAATTTCGATATTCAGACAGCGGGTGATCACCGGAAAGTTCAAATGAATGAATTAAATGAACTCCGTGATCAAGCTTACGAGAACTCTTTGATCTACAAACAAAAGACAAAGAAGATTCATGACTCAAAAATCAAGAACCGCGTTTTCAACGTTGGTGATCGAGTCCTTCTTTTCAATTCAAGATTGAAGATTTTCTCGGGAAAGCTCAAGTCCCGTTGGTCTGGTCCATTTACTATCGCTAAGGTTTATCCTTATGGTACCATTGAGTTATCTCAACCCGATGGTCCTAATTTCAAAGTGAATGGTCATCGAGTGAAGCATTATTTTGGCGAGGACATTCCATCCATGGTTGTCCCGGATGTACAAACTTTCCCCATGAACCAATGAATGCGGGGATCGAGTCAAGCTAGCGACTCGGTAATCAAAACATAGCATGCATATGGGTTTTCACCCATATTTCTGTCTTCTTTCTACTTTCTACCACTCTAGTGTGGGGGAGATGCCCCACACTTGTATATATGTACCCCAAAAAAAAAAAAAAAAAAAATCTTCTTTCTAAATAATGGCCGTAGTATTTCCCTTTCACGTTCTTTGTTTCGGCATAACCGCCGGTACTTTGAATATTGAGGGCAATATTCATTTCTAAGTGTGGGGGGAATTCTCACGAATTTTATCATGTAATTATCCGCCCAATTCCCCCGTTTTTGGCCAAAATTTTTTTTGGAGTAAGTGTTTTTACACTTACTCATTTGGTTATCGGTCCGCCTTGTCGTAAGACAAAAGGATTGGCTAATCCAGGAGCAAACGGCTCTTGGTAAAGATTTCTCAAATACGTTTATATGGCTTGCAATTTGCCCAAAATTGTATGGTTCTCAACTCACCATGTCCTAAAAAGTGAAGAGTTGGCTAGCCCGCAAGGTTATGGCTTGTGGTAAAGGCAGTGGAAAAACCATAATGGGTATTCAGCTCACCAAAGATAATTCTGATAATTTATCTAAGAGTTGGCTAGTCCGGAAAGTACGGCTTCTGGTAAAGACACATCAAATCCGTTATATGGTTTATGATTTGCCAATAAATCGATGGTTATCAGTGTACCAAGGTTCTTGCTTGAACTGAAACATTTGGCTACTCCAGAAGTAATGGCTTTTGGTAAAGAGATGAAATCCATTAAGTTTTCTCAAAAGATTGCTAGGGACTAGCAATAGTTTAGTGTGGGGGATTGATGAGTGTGTAAATACTCATCATTTTTTAATCAAATCTGCTGCAAAATCATCGAAAACACTCAGAAACACGTCAAAATGATCAAAATATCACAAATCAGTATTTTATGTGTTTTAAATACAAAAATATCAAAATCAGATGAAAAACATATCAAATTTGCAAAATTGCAGTTTGATCCCCCAGTTTCTAAAATTGTCGGAGATAGTCCCTGAGCACATAATTTCAAAAGAAAAATCACCAAAGGTCCTTTTAAAATCATAACTTGTCAAATTTAGTCCTTTGGTGAAAAATATCAAAAGTTTGAGAAAAGTACAAAAATGGTCCTCCAAGTTTGAAATTTGGCAGGGTTTGGTCCTGGAAAATGTGAAAGTGGCAACTTTGGTCCTTGAACTATTGTTACTTGTCAATTTCAGCCCTTGCATCAACTGCAGATTTGGCGACTCTAGTCCCTCAGTTTCAGAAATGGCAACTTAGGCCCTTGATTATTAACTATTATTAGCCTTGGCCCTTGTCACAATTCATTTGACCCCACTTTGTATTTTGAACCCTGCCATTGGACCCCCTTTTTATTAAATACCAGTCAAACTCCTTTGACCTGCCCTCTCCCTTTCGCGTCAACCACCTCCATCATCACCTCCGCACGCATACTGCAAGCCTCCCCTCCTCCACCATCATACACCTAAACCTACCCTCCACCTCACACTCAAAGCCAAGGTGCATTTAATGCACCCTTGTACCTAACACTCAAGCCCGGTGGCAACAAATTTGGCGCCAAAAGGTTTAAACGGCCAAGATCATTTCAGACAATCAATGGCCACTTTTGTGCTGGGAATTATCAGAAGGAGGAGAGAGAGCGAGACTTGGGTGTATAAAAAGCCAAGAGAAGCAAAGAGAAGAGAGTTAGCTTTTATTTTATTTTTGATGTATGTCGAATTGTAGCTTAAATTGTCCTAAATAACTTTCATTTGTATTCCTAAGCTTATTTTGTATCAATCAATAGTTTTTAAGTGTTTACAACTCATTTCAAGTTTGAATTGAAAGTAATTATCAGTTTCTATCATTCAAGTTCACTGTTGAGATTTTGCATTTCAAACTCCCTTGTTTAAGTATTTAGCAACTCATTTTCAATCTAAAATAAGTTCATATAAGCTCATAAAAGCTTTGTATAAGCTTATACTTCAGTTTCATTCACTTTTGAGCCTTGGTCAAAATAAGTCAAAGTTGGAACAAGAATGGTGCAGAAATGGTACAGGGTTGATTCAGGCATGAATATGGGTTGAAATGGAAGCTATGGGTTGATTGGTATTAGGGTAGTGGTCCTTGGTTCTCATTTTGCTAGCCATTGTGGCTTGGACTCTTTGTAAGTCAAAATTAAAGTTTCAAGCATAATTAGTTCTTGTTGTTTAAACTTGTTAAAACTTGTTCAAATAGCAGTAATTTAGTCATCTTAAGTTAGTTTGATCATAAACATAAGTTGGTTTTGTGTTTGGATCTGTTTTAGTTACATATTAAGTCATAAAGGGGTGTTTGGAATTACTATTCTACCTGTCTTAAAGACTTGTTCAGGGGTTAGATTCTTTTGTTTCATGTTTGTGCAGCCTTAGTATACTCAATTGAGTTAACACTTTGGGTCTGCTATGCTCTAAAAGTCAACATCACTCAAATCTGTCTCAACTGTGAAACTGTTGTAGTTTCAGGATTAGCAAGCCATCATTTTGTGTTTAGAAACCCATAAACTTGCTTTCATTGTACTTAATACATCACATAACAATAATCTCAGTCACAAAATTTGGATTTGAAGTTCATTTAAGTCAACATTCTCAATTTCTTCAAAAAGTCAAAAGTGCTAAATCTGTTTTGAGCTCACATAAGAGGATTTCTTTTGAGCTCACCTTTGGGGTCTTATCAAATGAGGTTTGGTATTTTAGAAAGCTCAGCTGGTGTTCTTTCTTGTGATCATTTTACTTGATTTTTACATTTTTTTCAAAAGCTTCAAATAAGCTCATCTTTCAGACCAAAAGTACCCTGCTCACTGTTTCAGCACTCTGAGAGTTTTTCTCAAATCTTGCAGCTGTTGTACAATCTTCAAATCAAAGAGTTAAGGTCTGGTTTTTGGTGAAAGTGTAGTTGGCCAGGTGGTCTATAGGACTGCAATTGTGGTTTTCTGTTTAGCTTACCCTATAAGCTTGTGCATAAGCTTGAACAGTGGGGGTAAACCACTGTTTGGATTGAATAAGCAGTTAGCTTATTTGATTGATCTGAGGTTTTAGCTTGTTAGGAGTAGGTAATTTCAGTAGTAATTAGCTTAATATAGTGTACTTTAACTTCAGTTACTGTTTGGTGGCTTATCTCATTGGTTTGCTTATTTTTAGTAGCTTATTACTATAGCAGTTATACTATAGCTTCATTATTTCACACATAACCTGCTATTTTCTTAATTTTCATAGATTCATAATCTGATTTTAGAATTTTCCTGAAAGTTTCATAAATTTTGGTCTTAATTTGCTATTTTTCTCAATTAAATTAGTTTTTAATCATTTTTAATTAGCTTTTAATATAAAAAATTCAGAAAAGGTTCCAAAAAATAATTTTTCAATTTTATTAAGTTTAGATAAATATAACAAGTGAAAAAAGTAATTTTCCAGATTTTTCTTAGCTTATTTGGTAATTTTTAGTAATTTAGTTAATATTTAATAGTTTAAAATCCATAAAAAATAGAAAAATAATCACAAAAATACAAAAATAGTTCTAAAAATTCTAGTTTGATATTTTAGACTTTTCCATTTCATAATTTTATTTTTCTAGCTTTGTTTCCTAATTTCTTGCATTTTGGTTAATTATTAAATAGTTAAAATTAGTTTTTAATTAATAATAATTAGATAATTAGTGATAAAAATAGTTTTCTTTTTCTCAAAAGTTTCTTTTATCATTAGGATTGTAGAAATATCATTTTCACATTTTTAGGGTTAATATTGCTTTAGTTTCAGTTTTTAATTTGTACGTCACGTAGATTTTAATTTCAGGATTGTAAAAACATAAAAACAAAACATCATTTTAATTTCAGTGATAGCGTTTATTTAATAGATTTTATCTTTTTAATCTCTTTTAATTTGCATTTAAGCCGTTTTAATTTGTTGGCTTATTCCGTAGTTATAATATCAATCATAATCCTTTTTCCGTTCAAACTCCTCGATCACTGTACGTTTGATAAATCATTGCATAGCTCGCTGGGACATAACGACCCGGGGAAACATTGTACTCCTCAGATCTTCATTGATTTCGTGCTTAGGCAGTTTTAAGCTGGTTACGGTCCGCCATTCACAAGTGGCGGGCTTGTGTGATTTAGCTTGACTGTTTTGCGCGCATCAGAGAATATGACCTCTGGTGTATGAAGATGAGGCAGTACATTGCCATCACAGACCATGCTCTTTGGAATGTTATTGTGAATGGGAATGAAGTTGTAGCAGACCCCATTGATATTCCTGGACAACCAAAGGCACCTAAACCTGTATTACCAGCAGCAACCTTAAGGAATCAAGAGAAGGCACTCAACATTCTCTTGTCTGCCATTCCAGATGGTCATCTTCTCAAATTTCATGATGCTAAAGATGCTAAGCAACTCTGGGCTGCTCTCAAGACCAGATTTCGAGGGAATGAAGCCTCTAAAAAGATGCACAGAAATTTGCTAAAGCAACAGTTTGAAACTTTCACAGTTGGTGAAAGAGAGAGTCTTGATCTTTGCATATGATAGGTTTCATAATCTACTCAACATGTTGGAGCTATACAAGGCAGAAGTATCAGTTGAAGATGCTAATTTGAAGTTTCTAAGGAGTTTGCCATCTTCATGGCATGTGATTGCTACAATGATCAGAGGACAACAAGGTTTGGATGTCATGGACTTTGATGATCTATATCATCAACTTATGGTGTATGAGCATGAGATGAGTGGTCAAACAAGTTCTAAGTCTCACAGTATTGCTTTTCTATCATCTGAGAAGAAGGCCAGGTACTTCAAAAGTATGCTTCTCCTCAAAATACTTGTTTCTCAAAGTACTGCTGTCTATACACCCCCCTCATATGTTCAAGAGGTCCCACCAACTACCACTATGGCCTCAGATGAAGTTATGTGCTCCTTCTTTGCACAACAAGCTAGTTTACCTGTCACTTATGAAGAAGATCTAGCACAGATTGAAGAAGATGCACTTGAAGAAATTGATATCAAGTGGCAAGTTGCTATGATCACTGCAAGAATCAAAAAGTACATGAAGAAGACAGGCAAAAGCATTGATTTCAAACCAAAACAGGGCATAACTTTTGACAAATCTAAAATTGAATGCTTCAATTGTCAAAAGACTGGTCACTTTGCAAGAGAGTGCAGGTTTGCTAAGTATCAAGCAAACAGGACATCGACGAAGCCAAAACTTGAACTTAAGGAAATTCCCATTACTGAAACAAAGGCTTTGGTTGCTCAAGAGAAGTTATCGAGAAGTTGATTTGGAGTGAAGAGTTTGATGATGAACCCGTGACTTACTGTATGGTAGCGATGGAAGATGCGGTTGAAGACACAGGTGGAAGCATTGGAATTTGGAGTCTGCTTTTGATGAAGTATCTGAACATGTTGCTTTGGAATCTGATGATGGCTTTGGAGGATTTGACTGGAGCAAGGAAAGTGAAGATGATCCTGTTCAACTTGCATTGGTGGCTACTTCACCAAATCAATCTCCTATCTCGGAGGTATGCTCAAATTGCTATGATTTTTATCATAAATTGCTTAGCAGTTATGTGATTGAGAGAGATAATTGTGTTAAGGCTAGGGTTGAGGTAGCAGGTTATCAAATAACCTTAGAATCTATGGAAGCCAAAATTTTAGCACATGAAACTAATGAAGTAGCTTGGGCTGAAAAAAATGCACAACAGGATTACCAGTTAAAGCTTAGTGAATGGAAATTAAACTGTAAAATTGCTGAAATTGAGAAATTAACTAAGGAAAGAGATGATTTGTTAGCTAAGTTTGCTGCTTGGGGTGAAGCTGGTCGGTCACATGTTTCTTATGTTCAAAAACAGCAAAGAGCTTATCTTAAAACTGGATTAGGTTTTGGTATGGATTTTAGTAAGATAGAAGAAAACCAATCTAGTAATCAGGATGAAGGTGAGTATGAGGATATAACCACTAGTGATGAGATGGTTCATTAAGTGACTCACCTCCTGCATATAAGAAAACTAATGATTATCATGCTGTTCCACATCCTACTGGCATTCATCAACCCCTTAGGCCGATGTTTCGTTTTGGAATAGATAGTCTAGAGTTTAGGAAAAAGCTAGTTGCTAAATCTAGGTCTGAAACACCCAAAGAAACTGTTGAAAACGATGTTCAAAACCAAGCAGTACCTTTAAATCAAAGTACTGCTTCACAAGCAGTACCTTCTTCAAAACCTTTTCAAAACAGATCTTGCTAAACCTTTTGGGGATAATTTTGGTCAAAACAAGTTTAATCACTCACCAAGAAGGCAAAATAATTTTGGGCATAGACATAGAAAATGTCACTTTGACAGTATGGGTCAGAAACTGTGTTTTGTGTGTTTCAGTCCTACTCATCTAATTAAGGATTGTGAACATCACTCAAAATACCTTAGAAAATTTCCAAAGAAACGGGACTGCCACCAGAAACCTAGAGAGTACAAACCAGTATGGACTAATTCAAATAGGGTTAATCACAGAAACTTCACATCAGATCATAGATACCAACAACAGAGAAGACCTTCAGTATCTCACAAGATACTTTCCAAAGTACTGTTAACTCTGGCCCATACTTTCACATAGTCTGCTCGAGACAAAACAAGGTACTGATCACACTACTTGGTATAGAAATTCTAGCCAATCTCACTATCAACCTAGAAGGTATTCCAATTCACATAGGAGATTTAGATCAGAGGAACCAAGTGTTAAAACAGAATGGGTTAAAAGGGAAAGTATCTGCTGAGAGAGAGACAAACAAGACGTTCAACAAAAGTGAATCAGATGTTTATGCGACCCAAGAAAATGCTAAAAATCTGGTGAAAGAGATTTATGTTGAAAAACCAGAAAGTTTTGAAAATCCACATGCTAAAAATCAAAAGATAATTTTGGATCATCATTTGAAAAATAGTGGGAATTACATTATCAAAGAATTTGAGTTTGTAACTCCACAAGGGGAACACAAGTCAGTAATGGCTTGGGTTCCTAAAAGTTCCTAACTCTTTTCTTTATGTGCGGGCAACCTAAGAGGAGCTTAAAGAACATCTTATTGTGGATAGTGGTTGCTCTGGAAGTATGACAGGAGACAAAGAGATCCTGTCTGATTTTAGGAAGATTAGTGGAGGAAAAGTTGCATTTGGGAATGATCCCAATGGAGGAAGGATTACTGGAAAAGGAACAATTAAAGCTGGAAGAATCGATTTTGAGAATGTCAGATATGTGAAGGAGCTTAAGTTCAACTTGTTGTCAGTTTCTCAAATTTGTGATAAAAAGCATCCTGTGTTATTCACTGACACAGAATGTCTCATCCTTTCCTCTGACTTTACACCTGTTGATGATGACTTGGTAGTACTTAGAGTACCAAGGACAAATGATGTGTATAGTTTAGACATGAAGAGTCTACATTCATATGGCAGAGCCACATGTTTGGTGGCTAAAGCAACATCTGAAGAGGCACATCAATGGCATAGAAGATTGGGTCATGTTAACTTCAAGAATATCAACAAACTGGTCAAAGGCAATTTAGTTAGAGGTCTACCTTCAAAGACTTACAAGAATGATCAATCATGTTTGGCATGCAAGAAGGGTAAACAACACAAAGCTTCCTGCAAGAAGCTTGAGGAAAGAACTATTAGAGAACCATTGGACATTACATATGGATTTACTTGGACCTGTCTCTGTGGCAAGTTTAAATAAGAAAAAGTACTGTTTGGTTATTACTGATGATTGTAGTAGATTCAGTTGGGTTTTCTTTTTGGGTTTTAAAGATGATACTTTTGATGCTATCCAGGACACTAATTATTGCTCTTGAAAACCAATTGAGACTCAAGGTTAGAGGTATTAGATGTGACAATGGGACTGAATTCAAGAACAAACTTATGGATGAATTTTGTGCAAACAAAGGCATAAAAAGGGAGTTTAGTATTGCAAGAACACCACAACAGAATGGTGTTGCAGAAAGGAAGAATAGGACTTTGATTGAAGCAGCAAGAACAATGTTAGAAGATTCTCACCTACCTATTCAGTTCTGGCGTAAGCTGTAAGTACTGCTTGTTATGTACTTAACAGAGTCTCAGTCACTAAACCAGATGAAGACACCCTACGAATTGCTGATGGGCACTAAACCCAACATTCGTTTTATGAAACCTTTTGGATGCCCTCTTACTATTTTAAACACTATTGACAATCTAGGGAAGTTTGATGGCAAGTCAGAAGAAGGATATTTATTGGGTTATTGCACTAACAGTAAGGGCTTTAGAGTATACAACAAAGTTACTAAGAAGGTTCAAGATTGTCTTCATGTTGAGTTTTTAGAAGATCAAGACAATGAGAAAGGTAAAGGTCCTGATTGGATGTTTGATCTTGAGATTTTATCTCCTTCAATGAATTATGTTCCGTGAGAGAAGAAAATCAACCTATGCACAATGAAGAAGATATCCAATATATTGTTCATGATGTTCATATTAGACCTGATGCTTGTTCCCTGCTAAAGATTCTGTAAGTTCAAACCAAAGTATCGCTGTTCCTAAGAAAAGTACTGTTTCTTCAAAACAAAGTATTGTTGCACCACAATCCTCATTATCTGCTGAGGATCAATCTATTCAAGAGGAACTTAATCAGATGCTTCTTCAAGATGTTTTAGCACATTCTTACACGATGAACAAAGGAGAGCTTATGAAGAGGCAAAGAAGAAGAACAAGACTGCAGAGTACTCTCACAGTACTTTGGACAGATACTTTCGAACAACAAAGTACTGCTGCAACACTGATTGACTGAGTACTTTAGCTGATATGAATGATCCTACCATGCCTGGATTAGAAGATACTGATGATGAATTTGAAGATGAAGGTATTTTTCCAAATTCCAATAAAGGTGCTGATGTTACTAATTTAGATGATAATTATGAAGTTCCACAGTCTCCAAACTTAAGAACTCATAAGGATCATCCTTCTGATCAAATCATTGGTCCTTCTACTTCTGGAGTGCTGACTAGACACAAAGCTAAGGATTTCATAAATCCTCACAATACTTTACTTAGCTTTGTGTATAAACAAAACAGGCTGAATCATAAGGACCATCAAACCTGTTTATTTACTTGTTTCATCTCTCAAGAGGAACCCAAGAATATTGCTCAAGCTTTGACTAAAGAAAGCTGGGTTGCAGCTATGCAGGAAGAACTTCTTCAATTTAAACTTCAAGAAGTTTGGGTTTTATGTGATCTTCCAGATGGGAAGAGAGTTATTGGAACCAGGTGGGTTTTAAGAGTTAAAAGAGATGAAAGAGGCAATGTTATCAAAAACAAGGCAAGGTTAGTTGCTCAGGGTTATAGACAGGAGGAAGGGGTAGATTATGATGAGGTATTTGCTCCTGTAGCAAGAATAGAAGCTATTAGAATATTTCTTGCCTTTGCTTCTTATATGGGCTTTCAAGTTTACCAGATGGATGTTAAAAGTGCCTTTTTATATGGCAAGATTACAGAGGAAGTTTATGTCAAACAACCTCCTGGTTTTAAAGATCCTAAACATCCAAACAAAGTCTACAAGGTTGTTAAGGCTCTTTATGGCCTTCATCAGGCACCTAGAGCTTGGTATGAGAGACTCTCCACATTCTTATTGCAACATGGATATAGAAGGGGAGCTATTGACAAGACTTTGTTTATCAAGAGAGACAAGAAAGATATCATGTTAGTTCAAGTTTATGTTGATGATATCATCTTTGGGGCTACCAAACAGTCCATGGTTAAGGAGTTTGAGCAGCTGATGCAGAAAGAATTTCAAATGAGTTCAATGGGAGAGTTGACTTTCTTTTTAGGACTTCAGGTTAAGCAGTCAAAGGAAGATATTTTTATCAGTCAAGACAAGTATGTTACTGACATACTTAAGAAATTCAATTTTGATGATATGAAGGCTGTTACTACACCTATTAAATCTATCAATTCATTGGGTAAAGATGAAGATGGACACCTTGTTGAAGTCAAGCTTTATAGATCAATGATTGGTTCTCTTATGTATCTTACTGCATCTAGGCCTGATATCATGTTTGCAGTTTGTCTATGTGCAAGATATCAAGTCTCACCGAAGATCTCTCACATGAATGCAGTTAAAAGAGTTTTCTGTTATTTGAAACAACAACCTAAGTTGGGGTTGTGGTATCCTAAAGAGTCACCTTTTCACTTGGAAGCTTTTTCAGATAGTGACTATGCTGGTGATAATTATGATAGAAGATCCACAACTGGTGGATGCCAATATCTTGGAAGAAGGCTAGTCTCCTGGCAATGAAAAAAGCAGACAATTGCAGCAACATCATCTCTGAAGCTGAATATGTAGCTGCTGCAAGTTGTTGTGGTCAAGTTTTGTGGATGCAGAATCAACTCTTGGACTATGGGTTCAATTTCAAAAATACTCCTATCAATATTGATAATGAGAGTACAATTTGTATTGTTAAGAATCATGTGTATCATTCCAAGACAAAGCATATTCAGATTAGGCATCACTTTATCAGAGATTGTTATGAGCATAGGCTCATCAATGTAGTTAAGGTTCACACGGATGACAATGTAGCTGATTTACTCACAAAAGGTTTTGATGTGTCACGATTCAATCACTTGGTCGTGAGCATTGGAATGATTAACTACTAAGCTTCGTTTAAGGGGAGGACTATAAGGTGTTAGTATAGTCCTGTGTATTGCTTGAGGGGAGGATGTTTGTTGATACTTAGTTTATATGAAGATATTTTGGCAAAGTACTGTTTTTCCTGAAAGTACTGCTTGGAAAGTACTGCTTGGGAAAGTACTGCTTGTGTGGAAAGTACTGTTTGTCGTATTAAGGTACTGTTCCAACGGTAATATTGATGGGTAATTGATAATAACGGTAACTTTGTTATTATAGGCTGTGATTTTTCAAATCCTACCTATAAATAACTACTTTCCGATTTTCCCTCTCATATTATTACTTTACATCTTTTCCATACTTATCTCCCAATCACCATCTCTTTATTCTTTGATAAAATCTTTATTGTGCTCACTCATTCAACAATGGCGAATCGTTTAACTGTTTCTAAGCACAATATGGTGGCTAATTTGGACAAGACTGAGGCGAATATGGATTTTTATGATATTGTTGATTATCTTACTGGGTCGCCTATTAGTTATGCTCTTTTAGTTGAACCAGATGTTATTGAACCATGGATTCAAGAATTTTGGGCTAATGCTAGAGATAACATGGAGGAGGATGAATATTATATTAGATCTACAGTTGCTGGAAGGACTATCAAGATTACAGAAGCCTCTATTCGAGAAGATTTATTATTTGGAGATGAAGATGGGGCTATTCGATTTGACAAGCAACTGATTTGGGATACTTTTCGGAATCTTGGTTATGAAGGATCTTTAACAGAACAAACATTCAAGAAAGCATTATTCTGTCCTCAATGGAAGTTTTTGATTCATGTACTGCTTCATTGCATAAGTTCTAAAAGTACTTCTTGGGAGCAGTTTGGGTCTAATATAGCATCTGCAGGGGTTGGACTAGCTACTGACAGAGTGTTTAATTTTTCAAAGCTTATTTTGGATGGGATGCTATCACATATATCCTCTGGGTCAAAATGGCTAATGTACCCAAGGTTTGTACAGGTTTTCTTAAACAAGCAATTGGTTGATGTTCCAAAACCTGCTGCTTTGGTTACTGTTATTGTGCAACAAGACAAAATCTTTACATTTATGGCTAGGAGAAGTGCTTTGTTCAGAGGTGGAGATATTCCATTAACTTCTACAATGATGGAAGTTGTTCAAGCTGTACGTAATGAAGCTGGAGAGGATGAAGAAAGTGAAGGTCCCGATTCTGTTTCTCCAAGATCCGCTTCACAAAGTGCGCCTCACAAGGTATGATCATCGAAAGTACTGCTTTATTGAAGGTACTGCATCCTTACAGGGTACTGTTTCTCCAAGCCCTGAGGTTCACGCAGAGATTGAAAGAACACCTACTCCATCTCCACAACATTCTGTTCCTGTATCAGAAGAACATTCACATTTTCAAGGTGATGATCATACTATTCCTCGTGAAGGTTTGACTTTAGATAATTATGCTTTGACAAGGGAGCTAGTTAGGTTGAATAAGACTGTTGAGTCTCAAGCTAAAGCGCTTAGGAAGTTGAGACGTAGATATATCTGGTTGAGGAATTTTATTAAACCCTATATTCAAGGTTTCAATTTATGGGTTAAAGAGGAAAACAAACGTCGTAAACAACTTCGAAAGGAATTAAAACGAAAGAAGGTTTCTAAATCATCTTCTGTCAACTTGGGGAGGAATTTAGAAAAGGAAAATTTGAAAGAAGATGTTACAAAGAAGAAAGAATCTGTAAGTACTGCAGACAAGATTATTTCAGATTCTGAGGAACAAGAAGAAGAAGTGCAAGTTCAAAGTACTGGTGATCAAGGTACTGAACATCAAAGTACTGATTTTCATGATACATCTAGGCAAGAAGTAATAACTCCAAGGGTATTGAATTTTGAAGAAGAAGCTGGTCCTTCTACATTTGTTATAGAAGAAGAGGAGGAATCCACATTCATACCTATTCATTCTGCTAGTGATGATGAAGTAATTGCTACAATATTAGATTTATCACAACCAAGAGGAGGGGTTACTATTAGAGATGTACAAGAAGAAGAACAACCAAGAGCTTCTCAACCAGCCATTGATCCTAAAGACAAAGGGAAAGGTATTTTGGTTGAAACAAAGAAAAAGAAACTCACTTTGGCAGAACTTAGAGCAATTGAAGTTGCTAGGAATGAAGCAGCAGCTCAAAAGGTGCAAGATGAATTAGATGCTGAAACTACTGAACCTTTACAGTCCCCTACACCTGTTAGATTTATGCCAAGAAGACCTAATTTAGCTAAGGACAGGAATGCTATGATGGCTTATCTAAAAAGTCAAGGGTATAAAGGATTACAGAAGTTTAATTATCTTGAGATGAAAAGATTATATGATGCTCCTAGGGAGGATTATAAGAAGAATGTTGCAGGCATCAAAGATTTTAGAGAAGAAGCTACCGGGACTGAAACTGAAAGGAAGAAGAGTTTAAAGAGAAAAAGAAAAACTGAAGTTACAGATGTTCAGTTTTCAAAGAAAGAAAAGGTAGAATTAAGATCTGAGACTAGTGATGAATTGAAGAATTATCTCAGAGTGGTAGATTTTGATTATTCAAAAGAAGATAATGACATGAAGATGAATAGATCAAAGATCAGTGTTTTTAAAGTTGTAAAATCCAAGAATGGAGATTACATGATTTTTCATAAAGAAGATGAAAGCTTTAAAGTTTTCAAAAGGCTATGGGATTTACTGCATATTATAGATAGAGTAGACTTATTCTACTTATATCATGTTGTGAAGGCTTACTTTGAAAATAATCCATTGGAAGGGATTGGTTTGGTTTTACATGGTGATCTCATAACTATATGGGAAACTGATGAAGAGAGCACTGATGATATCTGGAAGAATCAAGAAAGCTGGGAAATAGTTTGCTAGAGATTCTTTGAAGAATCTGGAGTTCATGTTTTGGAGCTGGAAAATGGAACAATGATACACATGTTTGCAGAAAGAAGATACCCTCTCACAGTTGAGCTCATGAGAAGAATGCTAGAGCATGGATTGGAAGTAGAAGAGGATAATGAAGCTTCTTGCATGGTTATCAACTTGTTTATAAACTGGACTACCATTGCTGAGAATGATTAATAACTGGTATGAATTTTATTTGAATAAATACTTTTTGATATATCAGTACTTTTATTCAAAGTACTGCTGATCAGACAGTACTTTCATCAAAGTACTGTTTGCTGAACTAAACCAGTTAAATAAATTTTAGAAGAAACCTTTTTGCTAAGTAATAAATATTTTGAACTAAAGGTTGAATAAATGGTTTTGGTGATGATAACATCAATAGGTTATCAATCCACCATGGTTACAAAAGGATTGACTAATCCATGAGCAAACGGCTCGGGTAAAGATATATCAAATCCGTTTTTAGTTGACAACTTGCTAATAAGTTGGATGGTATTCAACTCACCATATCAGTAATGTGAAGAGTTGGCTAGCCCACAAGAAAATGGCTTGTGGTAAAGGCTGTGGAAAACCATTATTGGTAATTAGTTCACCATTAGATAGAAGAACTAACTAGTCCAGAAGGGTACAGCTTTTGGTAAAGACAAAACAAATCTGTTGATAGCTGGTGGTTTGCTAAAAATCATATGGTTATCAATGTACCATGGTCTTACACACCAAAACATTTGGCTACTCCAGAGATAATGGCTTTGGTAAAGAGTTCTAAATCCATTAATTTTTCAATGATTCACTTAAAAGTGATGAGAATAGTATGCAACTTAAACTGAATTAAATGAACAAATTGTCATATGTTGCTGAAAAGATGGAGCTTGCTGGATGCTGCTGTAAAGAGAACAATTCTAAGAGATACTTTGACAAGAACAGATGTTACAGAGATAAAAGCTTAAAGACTAAGAAACAATCCGTCTTTAAAAGATGAAGCTGTTAAAGATATTTTCACAAAGGAACTTGAAGTCAAGCAAGTAGAATTCAAGTTAGGGGAGGATTGTTGGGATATGAAAGTGTTGAAGATATCAAAGTACTGAAGATATCAAAGTACTGTAAGTTGCAAAGTACTGGAAGAAGTTAAAGACTCAAAGTACTGTTAAAGACAAAGTCAAAGTACTGTAATATGAAGTCAAAGTACTGCAAGAACAAAAGAACTGTTATATTCGTTTATGGAAAGAATTGTATTCTATTTTTAGATTACTTGTCATACAAGGTTATCAATTGTAAACCGACTAGGATATCCTTGAGCCTATAAAAGGACTCCTAGATTGGCATTAGAGATATGACTTACGATTTTAGAATTAGAGTTTTAGAGAAAAATTCGATTATCTTAGAGTTGTATTAGAGTATCTGCATAATAAGCAGATTTAGAGTTTATAATAAAAGGTTATTCTTCTTAGCTTTGTTAAGTAAATTCCGCGTACTTAATAAAGATTACTCAGTGTTTCTTTGTTAATAACTTAGGATTTATCCGAGGTTATTAAACCTTAACAAGCTAGTTAAGATAGTTTGATTAAAGTATATCGATCCAACAGGAGGTATTATTTCCTATAAATACCCAAGTCCACTTAGAAAATGTTTCCCAACATTTACGGGAACACGTACATAAAATAAGCCCATGACACTTGGGAAAACCGCTAAGGAAGAAGAAAAGATTGGCGCGTGATTGCAAACAGAAACTTGCGCCTTTCTTTCAAAATTATTTGAAATAATTAGCACGGCAAACAAGGGAGGGAGAGAGAGAGAGAGAAAGATGACCGCTAAAAACAGCCGCTTAGTCAAATCCTGAATTTATTAGCTCCAACGTCTAAATATCCCTTACGCCAGATCAAGCCTGCACGACTATAGGCTAGGTTTTCAAACAAATCATTGCTTGGGAAAATCCACAAAGGAGACAAAAACATCATAACGATTCATCATGAGTCCATCAGCGCATATCACTGAACAATCAAATACACTAATGGACTGGGGGACTTGATAGCGTATAGGACCTTCATCCCAACTGACTAAAGGCCCATACGCTCTAAACAGGCCCATCATGGCCACAACTCATCTTAACACGCTTGGGATTCGAATTCCCGGGCTAGGCACAAAGGCCTGGCGGACACAAAAAGGCAACGATAGGACTGGGCGCTTCCTCCAGGACCGTTGCAACAAGAAAATACGTGCATGAATCATTTTGTGTACCCGACTAAGCCAAGGATGACACGTCACATGTCATTTTTGTCTCCCACATTGGATGTTCATCACCTGGACCATCCTCAAACCAGAGATAGCCTTACAGGGAGACATGAAACCATAGAATCATCTCTATAAATACCAAGTTCATTCTCATCGAATGAACTAGGTCACACATAGTGAATTTTTTTATTCATTCACACACTAGCTACACTGTGAGTGTTACTACAACTCGTGATTCTGATCACAATCTGGGATCTTCACCGAGAAACTAAACGGTTAGCTATCCTCACCTGCAATACGTACCTTACATAAACATTTTTTCCATTATTTTTATTTAACCCGATGTGTTGAAACCTATATTGTAAAAAAAAATATATACGCATTTTAGTATTCGGTTGGTGTAGGTATTGAGGTGATGTATTTTTTTATTGTAGAATTCAAAATGTTGATTTTGTTTGAATTGTGTAGAAGTTTGTGTATTTGTAAATGTACTCGACGAATATTCGCGCAAAGTAACGACATATAACAACAAATAATTAATACTTGCGAAATTGTGATTTTGGTTCAACCCTTAATGCAAAGTGTGTGTTTTTTTATTAAATACAAAACGTATATTTTTTAAAATTAATATAATGTGTGTTTTTAAAAGTTTTCTAGTTTAGAATTAATCAAAAAAGACACAATTTAAGTTGCCAACTTTTTCAAATGTTGACAAGTTGAAAAAGTACTTAAAGATAATTTAGACAAATTACATTAATTTAAGTTTCAAAATTCAAGTTTCAAGTTAAAAAAAAATACAATTTTTATAAGTAACGAGCGGGGTTGCCCGCGCTTTGTTGCGGGGCATTTTCCGTAATATTATTCTGCATTACACATATGCAAGTATGCAACAGGAACTAAACTATACACTTAAAATTCATCCAGCTGGTATGCCTTTAAATTTCATATTGAAACTGACTCTTAACACAACTATTTATTACAAACACACATGTTACAAAAGTATCACAAAGAAGATAATAACTCGAATGGTAATCAGAAGCAGATTTTTTATATACATATATTAGCTCTATACCATCAGTCAACAACAACTAGTGATCCTGGCTTGCGTCTTTCATTAGCATGAACATAGCTTCTATGATTGCATCTTTGTAGACCTTATCCAAAAATCAGTAGAGCAACATCAGGCTTTTCAAAGAACACAATGCAAAGAAACTAATAAAGTAAAAATGCAATAATTAGCATATGTTGCCTTTTGAATGACACATTCAACGGCAAAAAAAATAAATCCCATAATACCCATCTGCTTTGCTATATAAATAAATTGCTGCCTACCATTGATCTCTACTTCATGCATTATTGTGAGGGTTCATAAGTTAATAAAGCTACATGACTAATGAATCCAATTGTCTTTAACAGTTTATTAAGTAGATCGTTAAATCTAACCATATCATTTATTCTGATCAATCATTTAATTATACAAACTAATATAATCCAAGCTTTAACATAGAGTTTACATATTTAAAATATAGTTAAAAAAAGGTAAACACATAGATACCTATAGTAACTTGAGAGCTAAAATAAACGCCAATTATGCGTAATAGCAGCAGCGGAAGAGATTATTTGAGAAGCTTCTTTCAATTTTGTTTAAGGCTTGGCAAAGGTGTCACTGATCGTGCTTTTAGAATCAAGAATATACCCCTACAAATTGAATCACCATATACACATAGTAAATCAGGTCTTGTTCGTCAATTTCTTATAAAAGATGAATGGCATTAACAAACAAAATCCTTAGGCAATTAGCAATAAAAAATAGAAAGTGAATCATTTCCAATGACTTTATACTTTATTATATTTTCGATACAATAACATAAACAAATAGCACGTACCAGAACATTGCGACAGCGCTTTGGACAATGACACGGTGACGGTGGTTTATCCATCCAATTACTGGCCAGAACTGAACATTAGTTAATAAATATTATTCACTAATTACAAAACATAAAAATAAGGGAGAAGCAACCAATATGTAAAACATAGCAGAGCATAATAGCGGAAAATATGGAAGTACCATCCATGATGCATACTGTACTGTCGGGTATTCCGTCTTTATTTTAGTTTTCATGTTGACCCACGGTCTTCCTACATATATTGTGACATGACCCTTAGTTAAGTTGACTTAAAACCATTGGGGGATTTGAGATATATGGATTATTAGGAAAAATATATATATATATGTTCACAGAGCGCTCAACAATAACATATATTTATCATTTTCTGATCATATGATTATTTGATGTTGCATGCTCAAGCCACAATAATCACCATCAAAATATGCATCTACTGATTCATCTACCATAAGAATCATTTATTCACTATACCCTCGATAATCAGCCCACAGTAGAGCATAAACATTAATATATCCAAACCATTAATGCTGCTGGTAGTAAGAAGACCTTACCGTCAATAATGAGCCCATAGTAGAGTATAAACATTAAGTTATTCCGTGGAAAAGCTGTCACTTGTTCGAGCAGCACCTGCAATTGTCGATGGAATCACCAATTAGGCATCGAAAAACTTGGTGTTGCAAGATTGTATATTTCCGTATTTATCCTTATTTAAAGGTTCATATAATACCTTCTTGCCGACTGTTGTAGAATCTTTTTTTTCCCTTGAACAACTTATCCAACAATAAGTGATAGAAATGCCGAAACGGTCCAAGATACGCACACCCAAAAAGCTGCATAACTTCAGCCCCTAAAAGCAAAAATTACACGAACACCGCTAATCAGGCATCGCCTAAATACCCAAAAAGCTACATAACTTTAGCCCCGGAAATCATCAATTAGGCATCGACTAAACACGTTCACGATATTCATCACCAAATCAACTATATCCACAATAATTTTACCAATTATGAGTATTCATATTCATCACCTAAACCTACCCATTCCAGCCCCTAAAAGCACCCATCTCAGTCCCATTTCTACATCTAAACTTCAGCCCCTAAATCCATACGTTACAGGCTCTGTTTCAGCAGTCAAATCTACCCATTTCAACCCCCACTTCAGCCCCCAAATGCACCCATTTTGGTCCTATTTTCAGCATTTAAAGGCACCCAATTCAGCCCCCATTTCAGCACTCAAACACACCTGTCTCATCCCCTATTTCAGCACCTAAACACCCAGATTTCAGCCCCAAAACTTTAACCCATTTTACTCCACAAAACCACCCATTTGAGCCCCTAAACCCACTCGTTTAAGACCCCATTTCAGCCCTGAAACACAGCAATTTCAGCACCTAAACCCACCCCATTTCAGCCCCTAAACGTACCCATTCTAGACCCCACCTCAGCCCCCTAAATGCACAAATTATGTTTGTTATTCAATTTTAGTTCCTTATCTGTTGATTTGTGGAAATAACCTTTGAAAGAATAAGCAAACCTGTTCGTTAGATGTGGAAATGGAACCTGGTGTAGCTGATGTACGGGTTACCATGACCTAGCTGAGGGGTCACCATGACTCTCGGATCCTAAATACGTTTCCTTGAACCGCTCCTAGCCGTGGTTTACCACAGAATGCAACAATCAACAGTTTCCCCACATAACCTTTGCCTTCCATAGACAGTTTTTATCCAGTTTTTTTCCTGTAGTAAAATCCACTTCTTTATTCAACTATAGTAGACAAAAGGTCTAACATCCTACTTCACTCATCTATCAGTAAATAAGAAGTCAATTTTACTTGAGCCACGGGAAACAGTTCAGACGTATGCGTACAAACAACCTTGTGATCAGCACACTCTTGTGTCTTCTTGGAATTCTGATCCATCTCAGTCCAAGATCTTTGACTCCCTTTCGGGTGGCATAAAAATTAAATAGCATAAGAAACATTGGTCAGCCAAAATATAATTTACTTAAACTCAACTGGATAACATATATAGTAATTCACAAAACCCCATAAAGCGCAGCTAGCCTCCTACCCAAATTATCGTTCTTAACCCGATCAATCTTCATCACACCGATTGCATGCCCCGTGGCCTATAGCAACCCAACCAACAAATGTAAATAATAATCATCCAGTACATGTTGTGTCAGACTATTAACCTCCCCTTATAAAGCGGCTAAAATTTCAATTGCCGCTATCCAATGCTCCATAATCTCAGCTTGAACTTCCAAATCCAGTAACTGCACCATAGTGTCGCTGCCTTCTCGCAAATTTTAGCCTGATGTAGAGGTTCGGGTATTCCAAGTCTTCACATTCACATGTACATGGTCTGTTAAGTCATTCACATTATATGCCTAGATGTTTTATTTCTATCATGCACCATTTATCACTAAAAGTTTGGCTATAGGTCTATTGATTTAATATCCGCATAACATTTTAATATTAAATCTTTTGAATGAATCCGGCTAATAATATAAACAGCTAAGAGAACTTCAATTTTATTTTTTCTATCTTACCTCTTCTCTCTTAATTTCATATCAGATGTTTTTTTCGATTGTCCCCTTCAAGAACACGAACTGCTTCTCATAATCATATAGAACCCCTGAATCAAGAAAACAAAATATTAATTAACTCAATACACCAAAATCACCAAAAAACAAAAAACTAAAAAATTGCATTAAGGTTATACCCTTTGAAGCATAACTGAATCACTATTCTGCTACGTTACTTCCTATAAGCTTGTTCATTTAGACACCGACTCAAACCGATATTCTGCTATAGAAAGCACATTACTATGATGAGCTTTTTATGGAACATTAAAATAACTTCACTTTACATATTGAGTTTACTATTAACCACATAAACGTATGAAGAGATGATTGTCAAAAACCTAACTATAGAAGTTAAAAGTGTTAAAGTTACATACCCACTGCTTTTAACCCAAACATTTCATCAAACACATTATATGCAAAGTCTAAAATCTTAATCACCATAAAAAAGCAAACCCACATCAAACACCCAAACATAAATTAACCAAATAATCACGTGGACAATCATAAACGCAATCTTTAAAACCTTAAAACCTGAGACACGCAATACTTCAAACGCAAAAAAAATAAAAATATACACAAAAACATACCTTAAATTCACAATTCCTTCTTGCTCAAACTGAAACCGGTGGCGCCACTGTTTCTTCTTTCTAAGTCTTTTTTGTAAAATCAATTCATTTAATAGAAATCAGGGCTACTACTTACCTCATAATTTATCGTGAAGAATAAATTGCAGATAATCTTGTGAAAAGAACAAAAAAGGAGGCTTGACATACCTGGATTGGTGTCGTTGGTTCATCGGAAGTGGGTAAACGCTGATATCTATATCCGGACTAAACTATGTGTTTTAGGTTAAATTAAAATGAAATTAGTGTGTGGAGAAGATGAATGAGAGGTTGTAAAATGAGGTGGGAGAAAGAGGCGTGGTAGAATTTTCTAGGAGATGCTACAATTGCCAGAACATATAGTGGCCACTGTAGTTGTAATTAGGGGTGCTAATCGGGTCGGGTTGGTCGGGTTCGGGTCAAACGGGTCGGGTCAAGTCGGGTCGAGGCTAAAAATAACATACCCGAACCCGACCCTATTTGAACTCGGGTTAGTCGGGTTCGGGTCAAAACGAGTCGGGTCAAGTCGGGTCGGGTCAAGTCGGGTTCGGGTTTATGCAATTTACAAAATCATATAATTTGATTTCTTAAACTTACTACTTAAAATCAAATAATTTCAAGCCAAAAACAACATAAAAAATTAGATAAAAAAAATGGGCCAATTTTACTACAAAGTTCACAACCTAAATGATCAGACCATACGAATGACACATGATCTACCCCTTATATGCCAAGCATATAATCAAGACACCAAGATTAGACTAGTACACATGTTGCAGACATATAATATAATACATATTACCAAACAGGCAAACACTCATATTAGTACATATACCAAACATATAACCTGACTCATAGTAGATTAAATAAAACATGCTCATGTGCTGCAGACACTATTGCAGACACAAAAAATATACTGT
This sequence comes from Chrysanthemum makinoi, assembly GCA_910596185.1. Taxonomy (NCBI): domain Eukaryota; kingdom Viridiplantae; phylum Streptophyta; class Magnoliopsida; order Asterales; family Asteraceae; genus Chrysanthemum; species Chrysanthemum makinoi. The sequence goes on from OU343223.1 coordinate 246,299,549, forward strand.
CACACTGAACTTGCAGCATCACCTCGGGTTGAAACAGAAGCATATACAACTTGGGCTTCCCTTTAAATAAAGATTTGATAAATTCATAAGTCAACTTATAAGGATACGAAAAAAAAAAAAAAAAAAAAAACTCGGGTTAGTCGGGTTGACCCGTACCCGAGTAGCAAAGTATTTTGAACCCGAGACCTGACCCTATCTCGTACTCGGGTTAATCGGGTTGACCCGATTGACCCGATTTGGATTTTGAACCCGAGTAACCCGACCCGATTATCCCTATTCGGGTTCAGGTCCGGGTCGGGTCGGGATATTTGACACCCCTAGTTGTAATTAATAAAAAAGATATATCTGACACCTCATTAAAATCAAGCATGAATACTAGATTACATTGTTAATCAACAATTCAAAGTGTACAGTTTTTATTGGTATGTATATGATAAACACATACGTCTCATTTGGTACCTTAACATCAACGTCACACCATATTTTTAGTATTAGCTAGTGTTATAGGTCGTTGACACCTCATTAAATTCAAGCATGAATACTAATTCATCCGTTTCAAAATAATTGTTCATAGATAAAAAATATAAAGTTTAAGAAAACATCATCTTTATAGTTTTTCTTTTACACTTTTTGTATAAAAAATAATTTTACCCTTAACCAATTAATTTATAACTTCTTTAAAATTTATAATAGTAGCCTCAAGTAAGGTTAATATGGTTAACTTAATCTATATTCCCTATTTATTTTTAGAAGTGGACAATTAATTTGAGACAACCCGAAAAAAAAATATGAACTATAAATATGGGACGGAGAGAGTACATTACATTGTTTATCCGTTTTAGGTGTGCCATTTCAATATGTGTTGTGTTTTAGCCATGGTTCTAAAAGGCTCGTAAATGTCACGCAAAGGCATGAAGCTTGGTTATACCGTCACGTCATGCCGTCACGCCGCTTTATATCAAGTCTTTTTGTAAACTCAATATATATGAAATATAATATAAATATATAAATATTTTCATATTTTGTGTTGACTTATGTCACGCTTTATAAACGCAAAAGTTTCGCCTTGACCGCAAAAACATGAAGTTTGATCATGACGCCATATCAAGTCTCGCGCTATTTATAACCTTGTTTTTAGCATCTTATTTGTACTACAAAAATTTGCCACATTTGCAATCAATGAAGAGGTATACAAATATTGAATGTTAGTTTTGAAAATAGTTATTTGATATTCAAACAATAATATAATAAAACATACTAGTACATAATTGATATCTAGATGTGTTTCAGTTGGTTGAAAACTTGAAATTGGAGTGGTGCTCTTACGAGGTTTTAAGTTTGTTTCTTGAGAAAATGCTCTCTAAGTACCTTGTATATTTCTTGAATGGCAACTTTATGTTATGTATTTTAATTATGTCATGCATATACTTGATCTGTAGGTTGATTTAGTTACAGTAAAGCTTTAACAAATGTTATATATGCAGTGGTGATGAATCAAGGTTGGCAACCAACTTCTTAGCTTATTTGATGCTTTTGTTCAACGACTTTCGAGCAATATAAAAAATGATTGAAATAAGTTAGGGTGCCATAACTCAAGTTGTGAATACTTTTAAGGTAAAACTTAAACTTACGAATTTCTAACATCCAATCCATTCTTTGTCGAAATAATACACGTGTGCAGTTTTTAAAAACAATAAAGATAAGACATTAAAAGTCACTCGTGGATTATGAATTAGAATATCCACCATGATAATTTATAAAAAAATCAAAAATAATATGAAGAGTTATATAATTTTGTTAACCATAATGAAAACGAGATGGAAAACCCCGCCGCGTTGCGGCGGGGCTTTTTGTAATTTTCTTAAGCGTGATATATTAAGTTCCGACGTTATGACTGTTTTTTTGTTTTTGTTTGCGTGGATGAGTTAACCACTTTCGGATAAAACATTGTTGAGAATCTGTGATAAGAAATTGTGCGTGTGCGAAATGAAAATATATGTATCTATGTCATTTATAAGCATGTACAAAAAATCGTACTCCAAAACTATTTAAATATCGATGATAAGATGTTTGTCTAGTTGATGGGCTTATAACATATGTCAAGAGTTTATAAGTGTATAGTAGCACCCTAGACACAAAAGGGTTTGTAAGAGAAGAAAAAATATATTATTGAAATTAATTCAAAAAATATGAACAAACTTGCCATAGCCGATTGTTTCTAAGAATTTTGCATAAAATATGACGCTAAACATTTATTTTATGTTTGTTAAAAAATGTATACCTTTTTTAAAAAGATACTGGGTAGCCCGCGCGTTATCGTGGGAATGTTTTTGTCGGAGATAATTTTTCAAATGCTGTTTGTGTAGGTTTGTTATTCTATGTTTGTTTATGTAAAAATATCGAATATACTTCATTTTTGTTATTTTTATTTGTCATGATTCATTGTATAATGTATGCTTCTAAAATAAATTGTTTTCATTTTTGTTATGGTTTGTCATAGTTTGCATCATCGCTTTTATAGAAGTGTGTTAGCAAAAGGAATACATTTGATATTAATTGCTTAAAAGAGGAATTTTATGCACTTAAATACATATGTCGAATATAATATCAGGATATCAAATATACAATTCAGCTATTAAACTATTGTTAGTCCATGTCTGTTTATCCCATGTCTTGTCTCTTTAAATGTCAGGGAACCTGTGAAAATGAACAAAAAAAGTTAAAACTTGCAACCCAATATACAATTATACCAATAACATTTACCATTCTCTTATTGCAATTCTACACTCAATAGTTAACCCAAACAAAGAATAGTTTTTTTTCATATCAGTTTTTGTAAATCATTTTTGGTCAAACTGGTAATGATAATAAAACCTTTTTCTTCTTTTTTTTTTATTTATTTATTTTTACGTTTGTGAAAATGGCATGGGATGTGAAAGGGTGGATAGTAAATGCTTGTTCATGCATGGGGAAGACAAAGTAAGAATGAGTTACTGTTTTTGTGGGTGGCTCAAGGTGGCAATCAAATCAAATGGTCTTATAAGTCAGATGCAAACACAGATTAACAATCATAACCAAAGAAAAATTACACTCTAAACACACACACATAGGAAAAAAGAGAGCTTTTTTTACCCAAAAAAAATGACTACACCAATGCCCTTTTGCAAGGAGTTGGCTTCTGCTGCTGGGTCAAGTTTGGTCAGAGACATGATGGTTGTGCGAGTTCAGAAGGAGGTTATTGTTACTTTGGCAGATGAAGCAGAACTAAGGAAGAAAGCTCATGACATAAGGTCTCATGTAGCTGAGAGGGATTTTATGATTGGAGAGTTGGAGCTTCTGTTTCCTTTTGATTCTTCTTTGCAGAGCATTTCACAGCTCACCAACTTGCAAACCGAAGACTTGACAGAAGTGGCAATGATTTTGGTGAATGTGCTGAAGAAATAGAAGCGAGCGGCGGAGCTTATGTCGTTCATTGAGAAGCTGAAGACCATGGTGTACTGATCTGGTCTGTTTTGGTGTTTATGATATGTATTTTGGGTTTTAGGTGTGGTGTAAATGTGCAGGGTTGTGAGGGTATTTTGAATAGAAGTTGGTAGGGTTTATGTGTATGAATATTTTAATATTTGATCTTTTTGTTTATGCATTAGTATCTAATTAATTTAAGATTTGTGGAGCTAAAGTATTTTTGCTGGAACTTACATGTCTTTTGATACATGTCATGGCTTGCTGGTTTGCTATATTGCTCTCGCCAATCGCTCGTTTGTTCCGTAAGTGTTTGACTCTACTTCCGGATCAAAGTTGAACCTGTTAAAGTAAAGGAACTGTTACTGTATAAGTGCAAAAATTAAGTTTTAAAACTTTTGTCAGTTTCATCACTCAAACATAAGTTTTAATCTAAAGGCGGATTCAAATTTAAAATACCAATTTTAATGTGACAATAAAGAATGGGAAGAGCAAAAACCAGAACACAACTGTCTTGTAAAAGGTAATGTATTAGCATGTAGATAATCAGTTTGAGAGAGTTAGCTGGTTAAGTATGGTAAATGTAAGTGCTCGCCGTTTGTGATTCACGATCGGGTAGTATTAGTAACTGATGGCATGTTTTCCGAAAGACTTCCTATGTTATTTTTACAAGCGAATAAAACATTTTAAATCTCGAAAGTAATTTTATCACCTTTGTTAATCATATTATCAGATGTTGTTGTTGACATTGCCTCTATGACCTTGGTAAAACATAGGTGCACACACATGCTATAGAACTGCCTATATTTCTTTCGGAACACTACAATGATAAGTAAGTCTGCATGGTTGCAACAAGGATGTGTTTCGTTTAAAGTTTAAGAGAACTATGTATCTGTAATGAATGGGAGTGTATTGAACAAAGCATATAATAAAAGACATGCATGAATTATTTGTGTTAGATACTTTCTAAGTGAATCCAGACGAAACCTGCAGGAACAGTAGCGAATCTGTGCGTTTTTTTCATGCAAATAGTATTCAATATCTAATTATGTGTTATACATGTGGCCACCGCATTTTTTACTATGCAAAAGATACTGTGTGAAATTCTTTCTAGATTCAGTTTTGCTATTTAAGAGAGTCTAAGTGGACATTTTTTTTTCATAACTCATCTGATAACTTGTAATAAAGAAGAAAGGAAACACAATGTCCAGGCGCCCTAAGTGTGACCAGCTTAGAGCATTAGCTAATTCGAATAATTGGTCTGAGATGCCAGTGCTCTATTGTCGTGAAGCTACGGGTCAGGATATTCAAATGTCACAGCAAATGAATGTGCTCTCTAGTAGATTGGTCAGCATTACTCCTGAAAGGCTTGCTTTCATTCAAGAGTTAGAAACGGTTGGCAATACCTATGCCAAGAAAACTGCAGAATATCTAAGAGAACTCCAAGCAAAAGGTCATGCAAATGCGTATTTTGGCAGCTGAATTGGAGCTAAATGCTCGTAATCATGATGTGTTTATCCAGAAACTTAAAGGCCTAATGGATTGGTAAATGTGTATATGCCACCGGAGGAAGCTGATGTTGGTCATGATGTGTTGTTTATGTTGGTGTTTGCATTTGTAGTTGTGTGTTTCTACTGAATTTTATTATGAGTGCCGTAATATTTGGCTCCAGCCTTTCGTAGGTGACTGTAAAATATTTTATCAAATAAAATCCAACGTTTGCGTTAAGTAAGTTTACATTGTTTACCTTTTATTGTCTTTGCATCTGATGATTCATTGTGGAAGAACATCCCTTTTTCTGCTTCATGATTGCCCTGTTGAAATGCCTTTCTGATAACATCAAATAGTCCTGAATATTAAGCGTCAATTTCCCCCGATAATGCTTGTTATTTATATCATTTATATTGATTTACGTTTGTTTTCCATTGTTTTCCACTTTCAGGTAAATTACGAGCATTGGAGCTAAAGAGACGCGGAAATGGAAACATTACTAAAGATTTATCACAGTATGCTTATTTGGAAGAAGTTACGGCGTAACTCATCTCTCACATTACGCCGTAACTATTGCATGACCCAAAATTCCAACTTATCAAGAGGTTACGGCGTAACTCTTCCCAAAGGTTACAACGTAACTCCATTAGGTCAAAAGAGGTTCCACGCCGCTGATACTTACGCCGTAACTACTGCATCACTTACGACGTAACCAAGTTTATTGAAGACTACGGCGTAACCACTTATAAGGTTACGCCGTAACGAGCAGATCTAGTGCATTTACGAGGAAATAGAAGGTTACGCCGTAACCCAGAACTGGCCTATAAATACCCCACGAATTCCAGCATTTCAAAGCATCTCATTCCACACACAACACTCTAAGAACGTGGGAAAAAGCTCAAGGCAGGTCTAGGGAAGCATACGGAGCTGTTTCCAAGGGAGAAGTCACACCATTGCGATAAGCTTTAGCGTTTATTATTTATTTTACTTTCAATTCATGTCTTTCGTACCTTTGAATATTGAATTGATTTTCATGATTAATATGAGCCGCTAAGCACCCTTTGGTGCTAGCCTAGTTATGATTCCTTAATTGTTTTGTTTGCGTTTACCTTTACTTCCGTACAATTATTTCTAAGTGTATGCATGCATAGTTCTTTGGTAGTCACCCTTGGTTCGGTAGTTTTGAATGGCGATAGAGGCCAATTGCCTAGGAGATATGACCAACTGACCCTAGGTGAGCGGACTGAGACGGGAAGGGTAAGATATGACCAACTGACGACCCTTTCTACTTGTCCGATTTGACCAACTGATCACCTATCGTTTGGATGAACTTAAGAATTGGGGGGTGTAGTGTCTAAGTTCCTAACGGCCGGGCACTCACTATTTAGAATCTAGCATGTAGCGGTACTTAATGACTTGGATTTGGGGACCAGGAACAACAGGACTTATGACGGTGCGCCTGATTTCTCCTGTGGTGGCATCTTTGTTGATAGGTTAGGGCGAATTGACCAAATGTTGTCCTCTCGAATTTGACCCCACCTGAAGTAATTGGAAGTAGGTAGACGTAGACATAACTAGCTAGGAGGATTGACTAGGTTAGCACCACTATTCCTCTGTTGATTTCCCTTTACCATTTATTTACTTTTATTTTATATTCTGCATTAGTAGTTTAATTAATTAAATCCCTATCAAAACCATTATTATTCTATGACAATTAGACTTAGGAATAATCGGACACACATAGCTCTTAGGACGACCTCGGCTTTACCATTTACTACACTACACACGACCGGGTACACTGCCCGTTAGTGCATTAGGGTAGACCATAGGTATAGCGAGACACTATAAATATTAAGACCTGGTCTAATAAAACCTGTATCAAGTTTTGGCGCAGCTGCGGGGAGTTATATTAGGATTGATATTAGGTCTTTCATTTCATTTTTAAACTTTTCTCACGATCATATTTCAAGTTTTCAGGTACCATGGAAGCTATTAACATCGATAATCTCACTCTTGAGGAATATTTGGCATTGACAAGAGAAGAACAAGGGCCAGGGATTTGCCGGCCAGCATTGCAGAAGATGCTCAATTCGAAATCAAACCTCAATTCATGAGGGAATACGTGCAAACCCTTCTCTGAAGCATCACCGATGATGCCCATGAACATGTAGACATCGTCGAATACATTGTCAGCCTATTCAGAATCCCCAGAGTCTCACATGATGCTATAATGCTACGAGTATTCCCTATTTCTCTTACGGGAGCTGCAAAAAGATGGGTCGATCGATTACTGCGGGACTGTCAACACTTGGCCTATCTTAAAAAATATTTCATTCAGAGATATTGTCCTCCATCAAAGAAGGCTAAGCAAATGGAAGAAATTCATAACTTCAAGCAAGAGGGTGATGAAACATTATACCAAGCTTGAGAAAGATACAACGAATTGTTATACAAGTGCCCTACTCACGACCTCAACAGCCAACAAAAAGTGAACGTTTTTTACAAGGGACTGAACATCTCTTCTAGACAAATGATTGATTCTCAAGGGCCAATTCCTAGTATGACACCCACCATAGCTTTGGAAAATATTCAAAAAATGGCAGACCACTCTCACAAATGGCACAATGGAGGAAGCAACCGAAGTAATAATAATGATATTGAGGGCCTTGCAGCAATAAACAACAAATTATAAAGCCTTGACAGAGAAATGAAGAAGCTCAAGGAAAATGTGCATTCCATTCAAGTAGAGCGAGATGGGGCTCGTCCTTCTAAAAAATGTTCCTCCAATGAAGAAGTTAAAAGGATTGGAGAAGTGAACTATGGGAAAGAATTCCCTTTCAACAGCTACAACAATTACGGACCTAGGTATCATGAAAAATCCCCTGGGTTCTACACTAGAATCAACAATAATCCTCCTAAACCTAGACTTGAAGAAATAATGCACCGACACATTGAAGAATCGACAAAAAAGGAAGATAAACTCAAGGAATGGATGGTCAAAGTAAAGGAGGACACCAATATGAACCTACATAACCAAGATGCTGCAATTAAGAACCTCGAAACACAAATTGGGCAATTAGCTAAGAACCTTGAAACAAGTGATGCTAAAGCCACTTCCTGCAAGGCCATATTTGCGCATGATAAAGCAAAAAAGGAGCAATGCACATCCTCTATCACTAATGATCTCTCCGGGATTAACTACCTAAGAGAGGATGATAAAGCAGAAGACGACGAGTTCCTACAAGCCAACTTCTGTAAAGCTACAATACCAGGGAAAGTTTTCTTCTCCCTTACACTATTGGTAACATTAAGATTCCGCGTAGCTGATTTAGGGGTTGGGGTTAACCTTATCTCAACCACTTTATTTGAAAAAATCAAACTGACCAATTTAAAAGAAACAACTATTATGATTGAAATGGCGGACTCTCTAAGGCTGTACAAGGGGAAGTGAACAATGTGCTTTTAAAATTGGAAAATTTTTCTTCCCCACGATTTTGTAGTTATTGATTGGGATAGCGGGGAGGCTTACAAATGTTGGAATCTGCCTTCCTCTGTAGGGCTCAAATTATGGTTTTTGAAAAACAAATTTCTGGGAATTTGAAAATGAGCGAATGACTTTTAGTATGAATGAGCATTTAAAACCTACGATAATGTTCAATCGCTAAACCCCACCCCTCTACACTCTAAACCTATTATGATGTCTTAGAAGTAAAAAAGTATTGATCATGTGTAGATTGAAACAGGATGAAATTATCCAAAGCATTGAGGAAACTCTGAGTCCAAACAAACATTTTTGTAACTCGATGTTAACAAAGAAGCGAATCAACATGGCCACCATTTACTGCCTCAAAATGTGAAAGAGAAAGCTAATGAATGATGATTTACCATCAATGAGAGAGAAACATGATGTTGAATTAGCATTGGAAGATTGGTACAAATTAAAGCTTGGAAGCTTGAAATTTATTAAGGAACTGGTCAAGCAATATGGGTGCAACCACCTCACTGATATCATAGGCAGAACAAGATCCAACATCAGCATTACTGATAATACTATTACTAAAGATGATGACCAAGGAGAATCATGTGATACATGGATTTCACATAAGTTAGGAACAATTAGGCTCAATGATTCTACAAGAAAAAAAGGCTTGATAATTGGATGAATGAGTACCAACGAATGACGGAAGTTGGGCAAGCTCAAAGGCCCCCATAGGAGCCCGCGGCTCTGAGTCTAACTTAAAGACTCGTTAATAAAGAAAAGTGCTCTTTCGGGGAGACAACCCGAATTATCCCTTTCTTTTGTTTTTATTTCTTTCTGTTGGGTTTTGTGTTTTCTAACCATTTTGCAGGGAATGAGGAACTAATTGCTGCTGTAGTTGCTGATCTGAGCAAAGTTACGGCGTAACTCATCTTGGTGATTACGCCGTAACCAACTTTTAGCAGCAGAATTCTTGACGCATTACCAATTACGGCGTAATACCATCTCTGTGGTTACGCCGTAACTACTCGCTTCACAGCTCATACCAGGTTTTGCCAGTTACGGCGTAACTCCCTAATAGGAGTTACGACGTAACTCTCCTCTGCTTTAATTCTTTCATTTTAAAACACAGTAACCTTGTATTAGTTTTTTAAATGAACTTTGTGGGTGTGTTCCCTGTAAACCCTCACGAGACTTCACTCGTCCACTTGGGACACCAAGTGGTTTAAAAGGCTTGTTGCATTCGCTAAATGCAACCGTGATTCCTACAAAAGTGAGTTAGGTTGTTTTTTTTTCATTTTTTTTATTTTTTAGAATTATGCTTGTCGTATTTGTGATTTCAGGGATGGAAGTTTGTTCATGACGCTTAAACGAAGCACGGTCTTCTCGTGGGCCTTCTTCTTTTGGAGCAAATTTCAGGGAAGTTCTCGCTCTAATTACCTTTCTTCACCTTTATTTAAAATTCCTAGTACAAAAGGGACTTTGTACAATTCAAGTGGGGGGACGGGAGTAGAATTATATCTTGAACTTTATTTCGCCCTCATTTTTCTAGTTTATTTTGAAAAATTATGCCATTTTGAAAATTTTGACATGTTTTCCAAACCTAACTAGATTAGACCTTAGCCGAGCACATACAACCCTTGACATTACATGGTGAGATTAGCCTTATCCATTTCTAATATTTTACCCCAAATCCACCAAATTATGAGTGTGCCGGTAGCTTGTAAACTTTAGAACTTGGCCTTTGCATCATTTCGAGACCATAGACGAGGTATGTTGAGTTAGCTCGATGTATTTGGACTTTTCAGTCTTAGAGGCGAATTATAGGATTATCACCCCAAACAGCCTACCATTGTGAGTCTATCGATTAGTCACCTCGAATTTTCAACCCCCATGTGAAACCCTTTTGTTGCACTCCCCTTTAGTGCAATATACCCCTAGATACACCCTTCTGAGCCATTCGTTTCATTTTGTCAACCCAATATATTGTTTCGTTACACCCTTACACCTTAGCCTACCCTGTAGTCTTTATTTGTAATTGGGAAGTCATCATTTGCCTAAGTTCAAGGTTCGAGTGGAAAGGTTTGGAAATCACGCTTTCATCGACAACATTTATGAAGATCATTGAAGACCCCCCGAATTCCCTTTGTTCATATCAAGTGGGGGGATGTTATGTTATTAGTTATGATTAAAAAAAAAGTTGATTAAGTTATGATATTGTAAAGTGAGATGTTATAAGCACTATAGTATGAGCTTTATTGATTAGTATCGAGGAGGCCACCTCGGTCACATTAGAAGATTGGAGTTGGAGGTATACCAACTAAAGAAGAAAAGGTAGTGTGCCCATCACGACGTCCTCTAATGACGCATCTACCTTGCATTTCATGATCCGGTCTCTAGACTTCTAAGCTTGAACTTTGGGCGGACGGTAAGTGGTGATGACTTAGTTATAGATTTAGACTACCTGCTTGTTTTTCATTTTACACCAATTATATATCCCATGTCTTATCCTACCCTTTAGTCATGAAGCGTGTCTAGGTGATGCAGCGAGCAATCTTTGGTGTCTTGGCCATGGATTTGGTCATGTATCATTGATTTTGTCCACTTCGCCGTGACATGTTAGTAATGACAAGTCACCCCTTAACTTTTGTCGTGTCTACCTATATTGCCTTCGAGAATCGTTTAGCCCTTAACTCTAGTGGTGGAGATTTGTGTAACCGCCAAGCTTATGATAGAATACATGCTATGATTGTGCGATTGAGTGATCACCCCAAAATTGACACTTAGAATAGTTGAGAGATTTGAGTGTTTGTTCCCATTTCGTGAGGTGTTCGGCTTTGTTTTATTCTAGCATAAGAGATTTGTAAACTCATATTTTTCAGGTTTTGGGAGATATCTTTTTAGGAATCTATCTAATAAGGTCTACTTGAGGGCAAGTAGAGCTCAAGTGGGGGGATATTTGATAACATCAAATAGTCCTAAATATTAAGTGTCAATTTCCCCCGATAATGCTCGTTATTTATATAATTTTTATGGATTTACGCTTGTTTTCCATTGTTTTCCACTTTCAGGTAAATTACGAGCATTGGAGCTAAAGAGACGCGGAAATGGAAACATTACTAAAGATTTATCACAGTATGCTTATTTGGAAGAAGTTACGGCGTAACTCGTCTCTCACAATACGCCGTAACTATTGCGTGACCCAGAAGTCCAACTTATGAAGAGGTGACGGCGTAACTCTTCCCAAAGGTTACGACGTAACTCCATTAGGTCAAAAGAGGTTCCACGCCGCTGATACTTACGCCGTATCTACTGCATCACTTACGACGTAACCAAGTTTATTGAAGACTACGGCGTAACCACTTATAAGGTTACGCCATAACGAGCAGATCTAGTGCATTTACGAGGAAATAGAAGGTTACGGCGTAACTCCTATATTGGTTACGCCGTAACCCGGATCTGGCCTATAAATACCCCACGAATTCCAGCATTTCAAAGCATCCCATTCCACACACAACACTCTGAGAACGTGGGAAAAAGCTCAAGGCAGGTCTAGGGAAGCATATAGAGCTATTTCCAAGGGAGAAGTCACACAATTACGATAAGCTTTAGCGTTTATTATTTATTTTACTTTCAATTCATGTATTTCGTACATTTGAATATTGAATTGATTTGCATGATTAATATGAGCGGTTAAGCACCCTTTGGTGGTAGCCTAGTTATGATTCCTTAATTGTTTTGTTTGCATTTACCTTTACTTCCGTACAATTATTTCTAAGTGTATGCATGCATAGTTCTTTGGTAGTCACCCTTGGTTCGTTAGTTTTGAATGGCGATAGAGGCCCAATTCCTAGGAGATATGACAAAATGACCCTAGGTGAGCGGACTGAGACGGGAAGGGTAAGATATGACCAACTAACGACCCTTTCCCTTTATCTTGTTTGACCTAGTGTGTCACCTATCATTTTGTGATGAACTTAATGTTTGGTGGTGTGTAGTGTCTAAGTTCCTAACGGTCGGGCACTCTATTCGATATTTAGAATCTAGCATGGCGGTACGGTTAATGACCGGACAGGCTTAGGGACAAAACGAAGACTTATGATCTGTGCGCTGATTTCTCTATGGTGGCATCTTTGCTTTGATAGGTTAGGGCGAATTGACCAAATGTTGTCCTCCTCGAATTGACCCCATGAAGTAATTAGAAGTAGGTAGACATAGACATAACTAGCTAGGAGGATTGACTAGGTTAGCACCACTATTCCTCTATTGATTTCCCTTTACCATTTATTTGCTTTTATTTTATATTCTGCATTAGTAGTTTAATTAATTAAATCCCTATCAAAACCATTATATATTCTGTGAAAATTAGACTTAGTGTACGTACACACATCATCTCTTGGGACGACCTGCGTTTACCATTTACTACAATACACACGACCGGGTACACTGCCCGTTAGTGCATTAGGGTAGACCATAGGTATAGCGAGACACTATAAATATTAAGACCTGGTCAGTAAAACCTGCATCACTTTCTTTCTGCATTTTTTTTGCTTGTCACTGCGCCAAAAGAAGATGATTAAAATTTGCATATATGAATGTAATTTTTAAATTAAAAAAATTAATTAATCAGATGGTATAATAGGCTATCAGCGACAGTTGTATCTGCAAAAAGAAAATATACCTTATTATCACCGTTGACACAAGTATATCCGCTACATGACCGATTGTGTTATAAAATAAAAGATCTCGATCTTCGTGGCCTATTAAATGCTATTTTATGACACATAGATCTGCATGCTACATGAGATTTATGTATCATAAAATAGCATTTAACAACTCAAGAAGATCGCGTCTCTTTTTTTTAAGTGGTCCAAGTCTCTTGGTATCAAAGATATTTTTGCCAAATAAATTGACATAAGACAGTATTGTTGGAAAGATAACCTGCATCATCAGAACAATGGATAATCGTGTTAGACACGTTATCTGTGGAAAGTGTAATGATACACTAAACATCCAAAGAATCGTGCGATCGATGGTTCTAAAGTAGATTTTTTGTATAATGTGGTACAAATTAGTTGGCGAGTTAGACGCACCAGTAGAAAGCAGAAGTGGTTGCTTTATAAAACAGCAAAAAAAACACGATATTCCTGAGCTGTTAAATGCTATTTTGTAACACATAGATCGCTTGGTTTATTAGATTTATGTCTCACAAAGTAGCATCTAATAGCTTAGGAAGAGCGCTATTTTATTTACCAAATGAGTGAACATTCCTGTTATGCCTTCTGCCAGTGTGGGAAACTGAACATACAAGGACAATAGTTGTAATACCGTTACAACATATATTTTGATAATCGTTTAATGTGATTATCTAAATCGACAGAATGACAGAATAGATAATACTTACAATCATCCCAGCATGTGCGCACATGTAGAAGTCATTATTGTGCGGGTGACAAACCTTGTTATGAATCACCGTTCCTGTTAAAATGGAAGGTGAACTCATTGTATGTGTACTTGTTTAAATCATACTAACAGATACACTTTCCAATCATTTGGGTAAATAGATTACACAAAAACCAAACAACCATGTATTGTTCAAGTAAACTTACCAGGTGGAACGTTATCTCGTGATCCTTGCTGGAAAAACTTTGTATGGTGATTCTTTTGAGCAACTACCACGAGAAACTTAGGAGACCACTTGTCATCCAAAAATTTGCATATACATACCTAAAATAAGAACATATACGAAATTGGGATATGCCAATCTATCATTCACATCGTTAACAACCCACTATAGTATGAAAAAATAATTTATGACTAAGGTCATTTGTCATGAAAGGTCACCGAATGAACATTCTTAAATCTGAAGAATTATTTAGTTGACATGTGAAATATGAGATTTTGTAAAAGTTTTCATTTTCTTAGGTAAAGCCACATTGATACACGTACAACGCACGTTCGGGGTCAAATGAAACTTCCTTTTCTTCGAGCAAGTTTTTCAACCACCTAGGCAGTGAACCTAATCGTTGTAGTGTAGTATTAGGGTAAGACTCGGGATTGATATCGTTCTCTTGGGGAATAGGAATGCTAGTGAGAAATTACTACGCTAAGGTTGGGGTTGAGGAAGATTATTTTTTATCTTTTTTTATATTTTTTAGAAAATTAAAAGGTACGATCTCTGGGTATTGGATTTGGGGGGTGGTACTTCTACCGATTACTCTACTATCTAATTATCTAAGCTAAGGGGTAGTCTATGTCTATTGAAGTGTGCTCGTATGATGATTAAAGATGTGTCTACCTAGATACTATTACTCTCTAGTTATCTTTTATAGATGGTTGAATTGTCACGTCCTTATTCTTAACGCGTTGTGTTTTCTAAGGTCGTAGGGTGTGATTTTATCCCTAACTCTTTGAAGCTACCTAAGGTTAATGACTACGAAATCTCTAGGATTCATAAACTTAACACTAAGGTTTTCTTTGGATTTTTAGCCTACAATTCCACTAGTAATTATAAACTAATGTTCAACAAAGATTAATCAAGCATTAATAACACAACGATGGCTTTAAGCACTCCTAAGCCAATTTACAATTAAGATAAGAGACAATCAATCAATATTCAATAACTAGGTTTCATAGATCTAAGCAAACACACAAGTAAATTAGCCGGACATTTTAAACATGCAAGCATACACACATTCAATCGAAGACATAATGAAATCAAGGGAATAAATAACTTATCTCGATGTAAAATAGGGTATTAGAACCCTAAAATACTGTCCTAGACGGACTATAATCGTTTTAGG
>OU343223.1:246320042-246403060 GCA_910596185.1 Chrysanthemum makinoi
CTTTTGGCATCCTTCACTAATGCCTGATTGGTGCAAAACCGCCAAGTTATCTCACGCAAGCTAGCCACTTGTGAATGGCTAACCGTAAGGAACTTAAAACAGCTCAGACACCAAATGCAATTTAAATCAGAGGAATATAGTGGATTCCTGGGTCCTTAAGTCCCACGGAGGTTGAATTGGTGTTTAACACAGACAGATGTCGAATAATCACTAAGGATAGTGATCAGTAAGGATTTTGATGGATAATTATACTAAAGAAAAAGTTCTAAAAATTACAGCGACTTAAATGTAAATTAAAGGAAATTAAAAAGTTAAAATATATTAAATAAACGCTATCACTATTTTTACAATGATGTTTTTGTGATTTTATAAAACAAAATAACTTAAATAAACTATTTTAACTAAAATGTAAACTTAAATTACCTAAAAACGTGACTTAAAATGAAAACAGTTATTTATAAAATTACTTGCGAGTCTTGCAAAGCAAAACGTAAAATTTATGAAATAAAAGTCCTACAAGTGTAAAAACAATTTTCTTACGTAGTATATGACAAAAGAAAATTTTAGAAAAAAGATTTATATTTTTTAGACTTTTATATTTTTTATTATGAATTAAATAAGTTTTTACACTAATTAAATGATTAAAAATACTAAAACTATTGGGAAAAATCTGAAACTTTTTTATAAAATACTTTATACTAATACAAAGATAAGAAAAATACAAAACATGAAAAAGCTGATCTAAATAAGCTAGAAATAAGCTGAAATATACGTATAAGCTAAATTAACAAAGAGGACTTAAGTAATAGATTGTGCAAGATATGACCAAGACAAGACCCAAGGGCGACTGGCATACAGGTACACACTATCACTCTTCAAGGGTGGGAGGTCTCAGGTTCGAGCCTGCCTCCCACCTTTTTGCAAAACATTTTTTTTTCAATTTTCTTTTTACAGACTTATTAAGCTAATGATGATAAGCATATTTTACAACTACAACTTTTTACAAAAATCACTAATAAGCTCTGAATAAGCTGAGATTTCTTAACAGTTAACAAAATAAATGATTAAGCACTATGATTAAGCTAAAATGACTATTAAGCTTGAAATAAGCAAAAGCTAGACTGAAAATAAGCTATTAGATTGATTATGAGCTAATTAATCAACTGAATAAGCACAGTAATTAGAAATAAGCACTTAACAAGATACAAATAAGCACTAGTTTAAACTGATTACACAAGATACTATTTGAATCACTATGCACTTTAAAGTTAATAATTAAGCATTGTAATAAGCTAGAAAATGGAAAAGAACTATGGAACTAACAAGTTTACCAGTTACACTCTCTAAAAAGCTATTTTACAAAGTTTGGCTTATTCTAAATAGCTTGTGAGAAGCTCATGAA
The DNA here is from genome assembly GCA_910596185.1 of Chrysanthemum makinoi. Classification (NCBI taxonomy): domain Eukaryota; kingdom Viridiplantae; phylum Streptophyta; class Magnoliopsida; order Asterales; family Asteraceae; genus Chrysanthemum; species Chrysanthemum makinoi. Next base: position 246,321,445 of record OU343223.1, read on the forward strand.
GAAACTGAAAAAATCATGACTAGTCATTTTACTGAATGGAATGGGACAAACAAAAAGCTTTAAGCAGACCTGTCAAATAAGTTACAAAGGTGAAAACAAACACTGGAACTTTGAGACAGCTAGGTGAGCTTCTCAAAAAGCTAGATTACACAAGTTGAAGCTAACTAATAAGCTCTGTGAGAGCTTGTGAAATAGGGTACCAAATCTGTGCACAGGGCACTTTTCAGAAAAGGGTGTCTAAAACAAGCTAAGTAAAAAGCACTTAATAAGCTGAGTAAGAGTGAACTAGTATTTTTCTAATTTAGTTTAGCAGCTATATTTTAATATCCTAGAAGCTTATGAACTAACTCTTATTATTAAACACACAATAAAATTCTAAGTTTTATTCAAAAACGGGTATTAAGAAATTTGACTTTTAAGTAAAACTAACAAGTTGACTAAAATGAATTTTTATCACCTCTAATTAACTGATTATGTTGTATTAGACTATAATAAGACTGATTTAAGTTACTCTAACAAGTTATTAACTACTTTGATGAGATTTGCTATCTGAAATCTTTAACAGTGAACTGCAAATTAAAGTTAGAAGCTATATTGACTTTTACTCAAATAAGACTTGGTTTATATGACTTGACTGAGATATTAAGACCTAATATAACATACAATAGACAAATACAATGGGTAGAACACCCTATGTCACAGTTAAAAGATCAAATCCAAACACACTTATGTTGACTGATTTGAAACTTTTAAACACTAAAATAAATTTTTTAAACTGAATAACCTATTGATTAACTGATAATGACTATATTTAAACAGTATTAAACTAGAATTAACAAGGTTTAATGACTAAAACTAGAAAATGTAAATTTCAAAGAAAAGGCTTACAAGATGAGATTCAAGCATAAACAGGGAACCAAGGTCTGAGAATCACTCCTATAGCTTCCCAAGAAGCTCTAAACCAAGGATAATCCAAGAATTACCCTGCTTCAACCTCTGACATCTTCACCATGGATTTTTTTATTTTTCAACTATTTTTTTTTGGAATTTTTGGTATTTTTACTTTATGATACTACACAGACTTTTAAGGTTTCTAATAGCTTTTATAAGCTATCTTAGGAGCTTATATTAGCTAATGAGTCCAAGACAACCATTAATAACAACCTTTAATCATATTTGAGAATTAGAACTTGAAAATACATAAACTGAAATTTGAAACTGAAACTTTGAAATTGATTACTGAGAAAGATGTAAAATACACTAAGATTGATTAAAACAGAACTTGTAAGCTAAGAAATACACTGGAAATGAAAAATTAACTAAAACGACATTACCTAAACTAAATTACACTACTTACTCCTTCATGTCTGCTTCTCAACCTTATTTATTGACTTCTTTGAGTCTCTTGTCGACCTCTGGTTATTTCCCACCTCAATCCAACCATTGGATACTTGAAAATCATCATAATCGTACATGTGTTATTTTTGGCGGGAAAAAGTCTTGAAGCAGGTTAACTGCATTTAATGAAATTTGGGGTATGTGGAGGTGGAGGGGGGGTTGGTAGACAGCTGGGAGATAAGTTGGAAAGGTGGAAGTGAGCAGGTAAACAGGTGGGGGTGTAGGAGTGGACACAGGTGTTGGGGGGTAGGGGATGGTGAACAGTGGCGCGGGGGTGTTTTATTTTAAAACACTGGTTTGGGTTTATATTGGACTGGGCTTGGGGTAATAATAAAAGGGTTGGGTTGGTTTTGGGTTTAGATAAATAACATAAAGGGTCTGGTTGGTATAAGTAGCACAAGGACCATTTATGTAACTTTCTGAAAATACAAGGGACTGAATTTGACAAGTTTCCAAGGTTATCACAAGGGTCAATCCTGCAAATAATGGTTAGTACAAGGACTAAATTTGCATAAAGTTTCATTTTTATAAGTCCAAGGACCAAATCTGACAATTTTGAAACTTTAAGGGCCTAACTTGTAATTTTCTAAAAGTTCACCATAAGGACCAATTTTGTCATATTTGAATAGTACAAGGTTAATATTTGATAATTTTCACTTTTTAAATTAACCAAGGACTATATTTGACATTTTTCAAACTTTAGGGACTAAAGTTGTCATTTTGTAAATTTTAAACTTTAAAGGGTTTATTTTGACAACTTTTGAATCCCATGGACCTTAAATGACATTTTACAAGTTTTTGAATTACCAGGGACTAGTTTTGACAATTTTTGAAACTTGAGGGACTAAAACTGCCAATTATGCAAACTTGATACGTTTTTCATCTGATTTTGATATTTTTGCATTTAAAACACATAAAACACTGATTTGTGATATTTTCATCATTTTGATGCATTTCTGAGTGTTTTCAGATGTTTTTGCAGTCTAGATAGTACAAAAATGATGAGTATTTGCACACTCATCAATCCCCCACACTAAGCTATTGCTAGTCCCTAGCAATCTTTAGAGAAAACTTAATGGATTTTATCTCTTTACCAAAAGCCATTACTTCTGGAGTAGCCAATTGTTTCAGTTCAAGTAAGAACCTTGGTACAATGATAACCAAATGATTTTGAGCAAATCACCAGCTTTCAACGGTTTTGATTTGTCTTTACCAGAAGCCGTTTGCTTCTGGACTAGCCAACTCTTAGATAAATTATCAATATTATCTTTGGTGAGTCGATTACCAATTATGGATTTCCAACTGCCTTTACCACAAGCCATAAACTTGCGGGCTAGCCAACTTTTCACTAATTAAAGATATGGTGAGCTGAACACCATACAATTTTGGGAAAATTGCAAGCCATAAACGGATTTGAGATATCTTTACCAAGAGCCGTTTGCTCCTGGATTAGCCAATCCTTATGTGGGTTAGACATGGTGGACTGATTACCATTTGTTGTGTTTAGTACATAGTACTTCCACTAAATTTTTTTTTAAATTTGGCCATTTTGGGGGAAAAAGGGACTAAAAGGGTATATTTATGATCAAATTCGCCAGAATTTCCTCCCCACACTTAGAAATGAATATTGTCCTCAATATTCAAAGTCCCGGCTATTATGTCGAATCCTTGAACGTAAAAAGATAACATTACTAGCTAAGTGTAGAAACACAACAATTATTCTCTTTTTTAATATTTACAATTTTCATTTATTTTTAAGATCTATATACAACATGTGGGGTATCTCCCCCACACTAGGGTGGTACACACGGGTGAAAACCCATGTTTAACTACTGTTTTTGATTACCGAGTCGCTAGCTTGACTCGACCTCGAATTAATTTGTTCATGGGGAAGCAAGTGGAAGAGACAATCTCCGTCGGACTTTCATTCAAGATGTTTGTATAAACATTGAAGCACGTGAAAGTTCCACACCGATGAGATATAGATAGAACCGGCTCAAAAATGATAAATGAAAATGCCGGGATCAAAAATAGTGTCTTCATTCCCGAAGGAGAAAAGGGAACGAGAAGTCACACCATATGTAAAGAAAAGGAAGAAAATCATGATAAAAATCATGATTAACTCATAATTATCAGAAGGGAAATTCATGATTTCTGGATCATGAATCTCATCATTTAAGCTCATTTGATCAAGACATATTCTGGGTGGGAGGGATGGGATTTTGATATCAAGCAAGTTCTCATGGCTGAGAACATTTCCCTCCTGAACACAAAGATCATTTATGTCTAGATCAAAGTGGAAGTTATCATACTCTGGTAGAGATATGATATGAGTGAGTTCAAAGGAGAACTCCTCGTAAAGAGAATCATTCACATGAAGTGAATTTGTGAACTCTTGTTCCATTGTGGGCTCATCACTATCCTCGTCAAAGATTGGATTGTTAGAAATCCAAGTGAATTCAGATTCGAATTCAAATAGAGGATTGGTGAAAGTAGCTTTGAATGCTTCGGGAACAAGGTGATTAACATTCTCTATTGGACTGTTAGGGTGAGAAGTGAGTGAATGATCATTATAAAGGAGACTTTCAATTTCTCCTAGGTTGGCTTTGAAATCAAAGAGATCATCATCATTTTCTGATGAAAGTGGAATGAAATCGGAGAAAGTCTCAAAATGATCTTTTGAACACTCAAGAGGAGAAGGGGTATCACACATATGGTCAAAAGTTCCCTGTGACTCTCTCGGGATTGGGACAAGGTCCTCAACACTAGACTTTATGAATTCGTCTGATTCCTTTTCAAGAACAGTGTCAAGATGCTCGTCCCCCATGTTCAGAAAGTGAGTGGGAGCTTCGGGTGTGATAGCAGTTGCTTGAGAATGAATCTCAACTGCAGGGATATCAACTGATGAACTTGATGAATCTTTATAAAATTGTAGGATACCAAGTGCATCCTCATCATCACTGTCATCAGGAAAAAAACGAAATTGAGAGCTGGCTGCTTTTTCTTTTGCAATTGATTCCCTAATAGATTTTTCAAAAGCAATTTGGGAATTTATTTTAGCAGCCTGCTCTTCAGCTAGCAATTCTTCCATGGATTTCTCATGTGAATTTTGAATGACAGGACATTGTGGGAGTGGAGATTTGTCATAACCGGAAGGTTGACATTGATGATCATCATGAGGACCCCCACAATATACACAAGAAAAACTGGGAACATTATGAAATGCCGTTTTACTCAACTCCTCAGTTCTTTTCACCGACTCCGAAGCTCTAGATAAGTGTCTTGTTGGGTTTGCTGAGGAGTTTGAGTCATTTGGCACTGTGGAGGTTGGTCGTGATATGGATAGTCATAATTGATACAAGGAAATGGATTCCTGTTTGACAATCGAGAGCTGAAATGGGGACCTCCACAGTTCTCACAACAAGAAAACTGTTGAGCTTGGATTGGTGAATCATATGGATATTGGTCATAACCAAAGTTCTGAGCATCACCGAAAAACTGTTCATAGACAAACGTATTTCGGATTGACACTCAAATCCTTGGTGAGGACCTCCACAAAATTCACAGCAGTGATGTTGATTATATGAAGATAAGTCGGGCTGTGGTGGGTAGTTGGAAAATTTTGAGGGGTCGTTAAATGAGTTTGGATTAGGATCATAATCAAATGAATTCCTCGAACCACAAAACAAACAACTCCCGATATGAATATCATTACCACCTGTACACAGCGTACACGGACATGGTGAACCAAAAGAGGCTCCCCACAACCGACACAAGGAATAAACGATTCCATTTGAGAGTTATGAGAAGGAATTGGTTCATTCAAAGAATCAACAAAACCAACATGGTGATCCGAATGACTATTAAGACTCGAAGAACATTTTGAAAAACTCGGAGGTGGGACAAGTGGTGTGCTCTAAGAGCTAGCAATTTCTACCACTTCCGTTATGGTCTCTGGTTCTGGTTCTTGAGAAATGTGAAGATTAGGCAAGTCATTCTTGCTAGTCACCGGTCTAAACTCTGCATGCTTGCTTTTAACCGTAAATCGTGAAAGTTTAGGATCAATTTTAGATGGCTTAGGAGCAATTGAGGGGTTAGATCTTTGGATAACCGTAGGTTGGACGTATTTAGCACCTCCATTATCAGAAGGAAGTACCTGGTCCTTTGTCACCCCGGTTTCTCGTTCTATATCCCTTCGCAGAATTAATGGATCATGATGAGTGTGTAAATACTCATCATTTTTGGTTAAATCTGAACTGCAAAACGCTTAAAAATGCTCAGAAATGCATCAAAATACTGAAAATATCTCAAAAATGCATTTTATATGTTTCAGATGCAAAATGTTTAAAATCAGATGAAAAACGAGCAAAGTTTGCATAATTGGCAGTTTCAGTCCCCCGACTTTCAGAAAATGGCAAAATCAGTCCCTAGGCACTTATTTTAAAAGAAAAGTCACCAAAGGTCCTTTTTGAATCATAAAATTGTCATAATTAGTCCTTTGGTGAAAAATATCAAAAGTTTTGAGAAATTACAAAATTAGTCCTTCAAGTTTGAAATTTGGCAAAAATGGCCCCTGGAAATTTGAAAATGGCAAGTTTGGTCCTTGTACTTTTTGATATTGTCACTTTTATTCCTTGGAGCAACTTTTCAGAATTGGCAGAAAAGGTCCTTGAATTTTCAGAATTTACAAAAGTGGTCCTTGTTTATTAAAAGAGCTAAACCCCTTTGGACCCTTGTCACAACTGCAATTGGACCCCTGCCATATAAGCCAATTGGACCCCTGCTTTTGACCCCTTCATAATATACCCCGGTCAAACCCATAAGTCAAACAAACACCCCTTTACCCGCGCCTTTTTCCTGTCTTCCCCAACAACTAGCCCTGCACACCCATCCCCCCTCCAACTCCAGCCACCCTACTCCTCCATGTCCCCTCATCCTCAACAAACTCCAAAGTGCATTTAATGCTTCACCCTTACCCTCACTCAACCTCATCCAACTGTCAAAAGCCATTTCCCGCCAAAATGATCCTATCGCCAAAATTCACTCAAAGCATCCAATGGTCCTAGAGAGAGGTGGGAAACAATCAAAGATGAGAGAGAAAGAGTTTTGGATATAAAAGAGGCTTGAAGGAGCAATGAAAAAAAGTAGTTAGTTTTTAAGTTTTTCTTTATGTCGTTTTTTTTATAAAATGTCTTAGTCCAGCTTAAAATATGTAATCTTTTGTTTTTATGATTCAAACTCAAGTATTGTTATCATTGTAATCTGTTTTAAGAATCAATTTCAAAGTTTAGTTAAAGTTCTTGTTATTGTGTTCACTGTTAAGAATTGCAGATTCATGTTCTTATATTAAAGCTTCCATTAGCCTATTTTCTTATTCACTTAAGCTTACTTAAGCTCATTGTAGCTTTTGATAAGCTGGGAATTCATTTTCAAGCAAATTTGGTCCATGGTCAACAAAAGTCAAAACTGGAACCTAAATGGGAAATGAAGCTTATTTGGGTTGATGCAGTGGTGATTTGGGTTGAAATAGATTAGGTCAGTGCAGGATTTGGTTTGGTTTAACCTGAGAAATAGTTGGACACATGTGAGTGAGTTTCTTATTTTCAAATTTCAAGTCAATTTGCAGTTTATGCTTGTCTGTTTATCTGTGGTCATTATTAGTTTAAATGTGCTTATTTAGTTGTATTTAGATCAATCAAACTCAGTTTGATTAATGATATATGATAGTTCAGTGTTTAACTTATTTTATTTGCAAAACAGTTGTCTATAGTGGTGTTTGGATCAGCAGTAGAGGCTAGTTCATTGATTAGTATCTGTTGTTTCATGCTTGTGTAGCTAATTTATGCTCATTGCTGTCATAATTCTGTGCCTGCACATCATCAAAGTCAAAATCATCAATCCACTCTCTTAACTTGCTTACTGTTGGATTTGTATAAAACCAAAAACTTAATTTGTGTTTAGAATACTTAGATACCACTTGCAGTAGCTTAACTTCATCAATATACATCATTCTCAGTCCACAAAGTTGGATCAAATCTCATGAAAGTCAACTTTTCATTTTCATGTCAAAAGTCAAAGTTGGAAAACTCAGTTTTTGGATAACTGAGTCGATTTTTAGTGAATTCATTTCGGGTCAAAATCAGATAACTTGTTGCTTTAAAAACTTCCCTTGGTCTACTTTATTATTGTCATTTTTTGTGAATTTTTGTTAAATTTTTATAAGCTTCAAAATTGTTGTCCAAAATGGGTAAAGTCCCTGTGCAAACTCAGACTAACAGTATACAGTTTCTGCAGCTTCACTGCACCAGGCTCATCAGAGCTCATCCAAGTCTGGTTTTTGGTTTACATGTTCCCACCCAGGTCTAGTGTAAGTTCCAAGTTATTGTTTCTGACTTCTAGCTCATTTGAGTGCTTAATTTTCTGCTTAAACCTGGTACCCTCTCACTGATTTTAGCTCATTAGCTCAAATAAGTCAAATCTTGGTATCTTGCATTCCAGTGTTTAAGGGCTGTTGTTTTTAGTTTCATTTTGGTTATTATAGCATATTAGAACTTTTGTTATCAGTTGGTGGCTTGTTTTGTTCATTTGGCTTGTTCAAGTGCTTATTTATAAGCACATTGCTTAGCAGTTGCTTAATCTTACACACAACCATCTGTTTTTCCATTTTTCCTAGATTCCAAATATAATTTTAGAGTTTTCCTGAAATTTTCATATTTTTCCAAGCTTGTTTGCTATTTTTCTTAATTTAAATTAGTTTTTAAGCATTTTTAATTAGCATTTAATACAAAAAATTAAGAAAAGTTTCAAAAAAATAATTTTTCATTTTTCTTAAGTTAAGATAAATATAAAAAGCCAAAAAAATATTTTTCCATATTTTTCTTAGTTAAATTTGTATTTTTAAATAATTTAATTAGTTTTTAATAGTTTTTAATTCCTATAAAATCTAAAAATATTCAGAAAAATACAAAAATAGTTTTGAAAATTCTCTTTTGATATTTTAGACTTTTCCAATTCATAATTTTATTTTTCAAGCTTTATTTCATATTTTCTTTCATTTTAGGTTATTATTAAATAGTTAAAAATAGTTTTTAATTAATAATAATAGTTATAAAAATAATTTTCTTTTTCTATAAATTTTCTTTTATCATTAGGTTTGTAAAAATGTCATTTTCATATTTTTAGGATTTTTATTCCTTAGATCTCACTTTTTATTTTGTACGTTTACGTAATTTTATTTAAACGTAAGTTTTAAGTTTTAAGTTTTAAACGTTCATCATTTTTCAAATAGTGATAGCGTTTATTTAATAGATTTTATCTTTTTAAATTTCTTTAATTTACATTTTAGCCCTTGTAGTTTATGTCATTTTTTCCTTAGTTATAATAAATCACAAATCTCTTTCCCGTTCAAATCTCTCGATACTATCCGTCTGATAATTCTTCGCATAGCTCGCTGGGACATAACGACCCGGGGAAGCCCTATACTCCCCAGATCTTCATTGAGTTCGTGCTTGAACCGTTTTAAGTTTCTTACGGTCGGCCATTCACAAGTGGCCGGCTTGAGTGAGAAAACTTGACGGTTTGGCGCGGATCAGATCATCACGAACAACACGAATTCTAGACATTTTTGACAAAGTATGAAGTTTTTCAAATTCGTTCCAGAATTCGTCGTAGTCGAGAGATTCCATGAGAATAGAAGAAGTTAGAATCAAATGGATAGAGGGTAAAAGGATAAAGAATCAAAAAGGGTAAGAGGATAAAGATGAATATTTTTGGCATTTTGAAAACATTTTGTAAAACAAAGAATGAAAATATTTTGGTGTAGTTAACACTTTAGGAAAAGTGTTAATGAACTTTTGGATTTTCGATAACTTTACAAAAACTTTCTACAAAAAGTGGTATATGTGCAAGTACGGTCGAGAATGCTTAAAACACGCTTACAGACCTCCGGCGGCGCCAAAATTTGATTGGTGCAAAACCGCCAAGTTATCTCACGCAAGCTAGCCACTTGTGAATGGCTAACCGTAAGGAACTTAAAAGCATTTCGGACACCAAATGCAATTTAAATCGAGAGGAATATAGTGGATTCCCTGGGTCGTTAAGTCCCACGGAGGATGAATTGGTGTTTAACACGGCAGATGTCGAATAATCACTAAGGATAGTGATCGAAGGATTTTGATGGATAATTATACTAAAGAAAAAGTTCTAAAATTACAAATGACTTAAATGCAAATTAAAAGAAATTAAAAAGTTAAAATATATTAAATAAACGCTATCACTATTTTACAATGATGTTTTTGTGATTTTATAAAGCAAAATAACTTAAATAAACTATTTTAACTAAAATGTAAACTTAAATTACCTATAAACGTAACTTAAAATGAAAGCGGCGTTATTTATAAAAATTACGCGAGTGCGTAAGCAAAAACGTAAAATTTATGAAATAAAAGTCCTACAAGTGTAAAAACAATTTTCTTACGTAGTATATGACAAAAGAAAATTTTAGAAAAAAGATTTATATATTTTAGACTTTTATATTTTTTTATTATGAATTAAATAAGTTTTTACACTAATTAAATGATTAAAAATACTAAAACTATTGGGAAAAATCTGAAACTTTTTTATAAAATACTTTATACTAATACAAAGATAAGAAAAATACAAAACATGAAAAAGCTGATCTAAATAAGCTAGAAATAAGCTGAAATATATGTATAAGCTAAATTAACAAAGAGGACTTAAGTAATAGATTGTGCAAGATATGACCAAGACAAGACCCAAGGGCGACTGGCATACAGGTACACACTATCACTCTTCAAGGGTGGGAGGTCTCAGGTTCGAGCCTTCCTTCCACCTTTTTGCAAAATATTTTATTTTTCGATTTTTCTTTTTACAGACTTATTAAGCTAATGATGATAAGCATATTTTACAACTACAACTTTTTACAAAAATCACTAATAAGCTCTGAATAAGCTGAGATTTCTTAACAGTTAACAAAATAAATGATTAAGCACTATGATTAAGCTAAAATGACTATTAAGCTAGAAATAAGCAAAAGCTAGACTGAAAATAAGCTATTAGACTGATTATGAGCTAATTAATCAACTGAATAAGCACAGTAATTAGAAATAAGCACTTAACAAGATACAAATAAGCACTAGTTTAAACTGATTACACAAGATACTATTTGAATCACTATGCACTTTAAAGTTAATAATTAAGCATTGTAATAAGCTAGAAAATGGAAAAGAACTATGGAACTAACAAGTTTACCAGTTACACTCTCTAAAAAGCTATTTTACAAAGTTTGGCTTATTCTAAATAGCTTGTGAGAAGCTCATGAAGAAACTGAAAAAATCATGACTAGTCATTTTCTTGAATGGAATGGGACAAACAAAAAGCTTTAAGCAGACCTGTCAAATAAGTTACAAAGGTGAAAACAAACACTGGAACTTTGAGACAGCTAGGTGAGCTTCTCAAAAAGCTAGATTACACAAGTTGAAGCTAACTAATAAGCTCTATGAGAGCTTGTGAAATAGGGTACCAAATCATTGCACAAGGCACTTTTCAGAAAAGGGTGTCTAAAACAAGCTAAGTAAAAAGCACTTAATAAGCTGAGTAAGAGTGAACTAGTATTTTTCTAATTTAGTTTAGCAACTATATTTTAATATCCTAGAAGCTTATGAACTAACTCTTATTATTAAACACACAATAAAATTCTAAGTTTTATTCAAAAACGGGTATTAAGAAATTTGACTTTTTAAGTAAAACTAACAAGTTGACTAAAATGAATTTTTATCACCTCTAATTAACTGATTATGTTGTATTAGACTATAATAAGACTGATTTAAGTTACTCTAACAAGTTATTAACTACTTTGATGAGATTTGCTATCTGAAATCTTTAACAGTGAACTGCAAATTAAAGTTAGAAGCTATATTGACTTTTACTCAAATAAGACTTGGTTTATATGACTTGACTGAGATATTAAGACCTAATATAACATACAATAGACAAATACAATGGGTAGAACACCCTATGTCACAGTTAAAAGATCAAATCCAAACACACTTATGTTGGTGATTTGAAACTTTTAAACACTAAAATAAAATTTTAAACTGAATAACCTATTGATTAACTGATAATGACTATATTTAAACAGTATTAAACTAGAATTAACAAGGTTTAATGACTAAAACTAGAAAATGTAAATTTCAAAGAAAAGGCTTACAAGATGAGATTCAAGCATAAACAGGGAACCAAGGTTCCGAGAATCACTCCTACAGACTTCCCGAAGCTCTAAACCAAGGATAATCCAAAATTACCCTGCTTCAACCTCGACATCTTCACCATGGATTTTTTATTTTTAACTAATTTTTTTGGTATTTTTGGTATTTTTACTTTATGATACTACACAGACTTTTAAGGTTTCTAATAGCTTTTATAAGCTATCTTAGGAGCTTATATTAGCTAATGAGTCCAAGACAACCATTAATAACAACCTTTAATCATATTTGAGAATTAGAACTTGAAAATACATAAACTGAAATTTGAAACTGAAACTTTGAAATTGATTCTTGAGAAAGATGTAAAATACACTAAGATTGATTAAAACAGAACTTGTAAGCTAAGAAATACACTGGAAATGAAAAATTAACTAAAACGACATTACCTAAACTAAATTACACTACTTACTCCTTCATGTCTGCTTCTCAACCTTATTTATTGACTTCTTTGAGTCTCTTGTCGACCTCTGGTTATTTCCCACCTCAATCCAACCATTGGATACTTGAAAATCATCATAATCGTACATGTGTTATTTTTTGCGGGAAAAAGTCTTGAAGTAGGTTAACTGCATTTAATGAAATTTGGGGTATGTGGAGGTGGAGGGGGGGGGGGGTTGGTAGACAGCTGGGAGATAAGTTGGAAAGGTGGAAGTGAGCAGGTAAACAGGTGGGGGTGTAGGAGTGGACACAGGTGTTGGGGGTAGGGGATGGTGAACAGTGGCGCGGGGGTGTTTTATTTTAAAACACTGGTTTGGGTTTATATTGGACTGGGCTTGGGGTAATAATAAAAGGGTTGGGTTGGTTTTGGGTTTGGATAAATAACATAAAGGGTCCGGTTGGTATAAGTAGCACAAGGACCATTTATGTAACTTTCTGAAAATACAAGGGACTGAATTTGACAAGTTTCCAAGGTTATCACAAGGGTCAATCCTGCAAATAATGGTTAGTACAAGGACTAAATTTGCATAAAGTTTCATTTTTATAAGTCCAAGGACCAAATCTGCCAATTTTGAAACTTTAAGGGCCTAACTTGTAATTTTCCAAAAGTTCACCATAAGGACCAATTTTGTCATATTTGAATAGTACAAGGTTAATATTTGATAATTTTCACTTTTAAATTAACCAAGGACTATATTTGACATTTTTCAAACTTTAGGGACTAAAGTTGTCATTTTGTAAATTTTAAACTTTAAAGGGTTTATTTTGACAACTTTTGAATCCCATGGACCTTAAATGACATTTTACAAGTTTTTGAATTACCAGGGACTAGTTTTGACAATTTTTGAAACTTGAGGGACTAAAACTGCCAATTATGCAAACTTGATACGTTTTTCATCTGATTTTGATATTTTTGCATTTAAAACACATAAAACACTGATTTGTGATATTTTCATCATTTTGATGCATTTCTGAGTGTTTTCAGATGTTTTTGCAGTCTAGATAGTACAAAAATGATGAGTATTTGCACACTCATCAATGCCTTCAACACAACACTTCTAGAGAAGAAGAAAGAACTATCAACAAGATAACTTCAGTAGTCTTGATGATGACGAAGCTAGGCAACTCATGGACTTGAGCTTGCTCGACTTCAAGAGGTGGTGATCTCGCCTTTAAGAGGAACCTAGATAATCACACAAAAACAAACACAAACTACATAGAAAGATCCTTTGGATATGAGGTTAGAGAGTTTACAATACTAGGATAAAGTATGTATGGGAGTGATAACCTACAATGAAGAAATGGCTCACTATTTATAGACAGAAACATGCTACTGTTCCACGGATCCCACGGATCCCTTGCTTGAGGGATCCGTCTAGTGTATTCCTAGGGATCCGTAGGACGCTCCCCCTAAATGGGTTGTGGGTCATGGATCATGGGTTGTAGGCTTTGATCCATGGGTATCCAAATAGAAACAATGTATCTAGAAGATGCAATGCATCTAGTCAATGGGGTCATGGGTTAGCTCCATGGGTCATGGATAATACCCATTATTACTTATGCATGATGTCATGCAATGGGTTATGGATCATACTCCATGGGTATGGGTCATGGACTTTGGGCTTTACCCAACTACATTCAATGTATTTAGTCAATGGGTCAAATACTTAGACTTCTACCCGTTCTATTACCCATTATAATACAAGCTATGTATGTGTATATCTACCCATTATGTAAACACTAGTTGTTGTACATATGCATTACAATACCATGAAAATACTATTGCTTGTTTAGTGTTTTATATGAAAACGTAAGTGTGTTAGTAAACTATTGGCTCAAACAATTTACGTATTTTATTTGTTTCGTTATTTATGTTTGTTATCGACAAAACATTGAAAGATCGTAAAATATAAATAAACGTTTTTACGGCTTATTTGTATTAACATGATCGATGCGACTATAAAAGATTTAGAGTGGAGTCAGTAATTCGAAACCCTGATGAAGGACTTTTTAGAGTAAATATTTGAAACGTGTTCATGCATCGTAGAAAGGTTCATTATGATATTGTCGGAACATCAAGATATCATTTTTGAGTGAAGTGTGTAAATTGTGTGGTAAGTTGTATGGTGGATTCAAATTCTCCATAATGGCTAACGAAATAGTTAATGAAAAAGTTTTACGAACAAAGAAAACAAATAAAAGATAGACTACGAGAAAGCTAACAAAATAAAATAAAAAGAAAAATCTCACTTGATAGGAATCTAGCGAGTTGACCTAAACGAGATAAAAATCAAAACCTAAACTATTCCCCAGCAGCGGCGCCAAAAACTTGATGAGGAATTTTTTAAAACCACTAAGTTTTACAATCCTCATATGCAGTGTACCTAACCGTTGTAGTCTAGTATAGGCAAGACACGGGGGATCGATTGTTCTTTAGGGGAATAGTGTTGTGAAGGTCGAAGTGTATGACAAATTAGTTCTAAAGGTGAGGATGATTCTTTTTGTATTTTTAATATTTTTTAGAAACCAAGTAAAATTCTCGGAGTTTGAAGAGTTTGGTTTTAACTACTAGTTAAACTAACTAAAACTAAATTTAACTAATTATGCGGACAAGTAAAGTGGTAAAATCTTATGACAGGTAAAGGTGTTTACTTAGAATTTCTTTACTCTCTAGTTATCTCTTATTGATTAGTCGAATTTTCCTATCCTTGTTTTAATTAGCGCGATGTATTCCTTAATAATGGATTTAGGGTGGTGTCAAATATATTGGTCTCGTTAAGAAATTCTAATGTCACCAATCCGCAATTATTCAGCCTTGTTAAGACTTTTTAATGTCAACAATCTGCAATTCACGCAATAAATACAACAAATAAAAACAACTAGTGCACCCTAGTGAAGAAGCGTTTAGTCATACGTTCAAGCTAATATACTAATGATAAAGCCAGTTTTCCTACTCCTAACGCAATATAACTACTTAAACAAGAGACGACAATCAATAATCAATAACTAGGTTTCATTCAATCCTAGACAAACACTTGATAATTTAGCAAAGCATGTTAAATAGAAGAGAAGATACATATATAATCAAACAACACATAGACATATTGAATGATTAAAGATGAATAAATTATCTTTAATAAAACATGGAGTTCGGGGGCTAAAAACCCTTACAAGATCTGTAAAATTTGTCACCCAAAGTGTTCCCAAGATACCTCTCCAAGATGTTACCAATACGTGTCACACATAATGAAAATCCTACGAAAAATATATATATATATATATATATATATATATATATATATATATATATATATATATATATATATATATATATATGTGTGTGTGTGTGTGTATGTGTAGTATTAAAAGCGGCGTTACTTTACAAGTGTGGCCGTCAGCTCTCCGTCATTAGAGTTTCATAAACTGCACCAACTTAGTTGTGACGACGTCACCTTAGGGGTTGTCACGTCGTCGCTCTTCACTTCTCTGGTCATGACGCCGTCAGCTCTAGACCGTCGCCATCGTTTGAAGCGTCACTTGATAAAATTATAACCTGGTAATCATCGTTGCACTTCAAGGGACGGCGTCACGTTGTATTTATAACGCAGTCCCACCTCCTTTTCAGGGACACTTTCTTGACATGGTCGTTTTCTTCGTTTTCTTGTCCTAATGAGCAAAAAACACTCTCTTTTTCGACATTCGCTTCTAAAGTACCTAAAACTTGAAAAGAAACGATTTAGGTTAATAATTGATCAAATATGTATGAGTTTAGAGGTTAAATGACCCCTTAAAAACACACGTTTTTCAACCTCATCAGTCACCAACATCCATTGCCTCAGTTTATCTTGGGTTTTAAGACTTCTTCGCATGACTAACCAAAGATGAAAAGCATAGCGAGGAATACAATGAGAGAACCAAACCGTACGATGCCACAACACCTTAATACCACGAGGCCTAGTAGCCTCCCACGCGTGTTTAACAGAAAATTAGAAAGCACCCTATTTTGATTACGCCATGTCTGAAAATAGGAAAATGGAAAAACCAAAATGGTTTTTACTCTAGTTAAATTCTTAGATCATTAGATAAGCCAGCCTAAAACCATAACTAACTTCATGTCTGAATTGATACTTTCTGTTGGTTACGATAGATAAAACGAATTTATTTTCAAAAACCCATAAATTATTGAGTAAATTGCATAAATGGTCCCTGTGGTTTGCTCAAATTGCAGATTCCGTCCCTGAGTTTTCGAAAGTGCAGGCGGCCTCCCTGAGAGGAATATTTAAGTTTATTTTCGTCCCTGACCAAAGTGAAATGACTGAAATACCCTCGTCTTCATCCCCTTTGAATTGCCACTTGAATTTTAATTTTTATTTTAAATAAAATCCATTATATTCATACCATTTATCCAACTCCAACTTATTAAACTCTCGTATACACACGTCAAACTTTCTCGGGGCGTTGAAATCGTATGTGAGGGAGGAGCATATATCATGCAAGCATTCTCATGATTTAAGGAACATGGCAAGCAGTAGAGGAAAGAATCTGGGTGAACCTAGTAAACAAGTAGGTAGGTCATAGGTGGTGTCGCACTGTCCAGGAACCACATAACTTAGTTATTCCTGGGAGACACCATATACAAACTAGACAAGAGTTATATAAATGGTATGAATATATTGGATTTTATTTAAAATAAAAATAAAAATTCAAGTGGAAAATCAAAGGGGATGAAGACGAGGGTATTTCAGTCATTTCAATTAGGTCAGGGACGAAAATGAACTCAACTTTTCCTCTCAGTGAGGCCGCCTGCACTTTCGAAAACTCAGGGACGAAATCTGCAATTTGAGCAAACCACAGGGACCATTTATGCAATTTACTCTAAATTATTATGCCACAGTTTTAGGCACATACATAAGGCATGATGCTTTTTTATGGCTGATAGTCATTTATATTTCTCAAAGTATAAATTCTTAGATGGTGTTTGGTTTGTAATATTGAAATTTTAGAATCTTTGTGAGAAATATATTTTAATTCTTGAGGATTTAGAATTTCGAAATTTAAAATATTTTCACATGTTTTGTTGGCAGACTTTCATAGTATTTTAAAATATATTTGTCTCTGTTATTGCAATTTTTTTTGTTAAGTGACGGATTTACTTTGATTTTAAAAAACAACATAAAAAGAAGGAAAAAAGTAAAGAAATATAACAAAAATGACAAGAAAAAAAAACTACATTTAATATTTTGGTCCACTCTAATCTTTTATAAAAAAAGTGTTTTCAAATAAATTAAAGGGTCATTTGCATATATATCCCTCCAAAGATGCAAAATTGCATATATATCCTTTGCATGCATAAAAATCATTGTACTATGTGCATCAAAAACTTGTAAGAAGGATATATATGGAATTATTCACCTTTGAAGGGATATATATGCAATTCCCCCTAAATTAAAATTCTCATTTTTTGAAATCACCTTAACCAAACGCAACCTCAAAAATAAACACCAAAAGATTCATACCCATTCTTGTAGGTATTTTAGCATGTTAAATATAAGTCATTAGAGCACTCGCAACGTTAACGCCCCATGTTAAACGGGCATTACCCACACCATTGCCGGCATTATTCCGGCGTTAAAGTGCCCACGTTAGCCCAATAACGGGCGTTAACTCGTACACGTGGACACAAAATGAATTACAAAACCACCCCCATGATTGAAATTAGTTGTTTTTGTGTTTTTGTAATTTGCAGTGTGTTTATTCGTGTGTGTGTGTACATAAAGTGGGATGAAGAAGATGAAATATATCTAAACTTTGCATTTTAGTCCCTGTGGTAGTGGGGTATTTACATGTTAGACCCTACAGTTTTAGTAGTATTTTTTTTAAGCTAATAAAGTTTTTTTTTTTTTTTTTTATGTGGTGATATTTTTAATTCGTAACTTTTTTTTTTTTATATTTTGTATTGTGATATGTTTTTTAATAAATAAAGTGTTTGTTTTAGTTTAGGGGTTGAATTTGAAAATATGTGAGTTAAGGTTTAACCTTGGGACGTTATGATAGTGGGTGTTTTTTGGGTGAGTTAAGGTGAAATGTTAAAGCTGATGTGGCGCTGACGTGGCAGGAGGTTAAAGTTTAACTTGAGTTGTTGTTGCAAGTGCTCTTATAAAATAAGGGTTTTGCTAATATGTGCATACCGGATGAGAAGTGATTGACACATTTTATAGTACAAGTAGATAAAGTACTGTGGAAGTTTTGTACAACTAATTGAAACATAAAAAAGAGTGTCTGAATAATTATGGAGAGTATGCAAATCACTTCTAATACTGGATATATGTTAAAATGTATTTAATGAACATTTGTTTTTCTTTTCTAACAAAATTTGCATTTAATAAACATTAGAGTAAATTACATAATTGGTCCTTGTGCTTTGTCGGATCTTGCAGAAAATGTCCCTGAACTTTTTTTTTGACGGGTCATGTCCTCGTGGTATGCAAAAGTTACGGGTTTGGTCCTTTGGGTCATCTTGTTAGTTGACCGTTAACTTGGCAAACCACAGGGACGATTTATGTGACAAAAACATTTAAAAAATATATACAAAATCGTATTCGTCCGTTTTTGTCGGTTTTACCGTTTTAGTCCGTTTTTTACGTTTTGCTGTTTTCGCGTTTTGTCCGTTTTACGTTCTCGTCCGCTATCTATCGTTTTAATGTTTTCGTCCATTTTTCGTTACTTTCGGTTTTCACGTTTGTACTCGTTTTCTTCCGTTTAATATGTTCGTCCGCTTTTTATCCGTAAAAGGGCGAGAACAAAAGACAAAAGCGTAAAAAGCGGACAAACGTAAAACGGTGAAGCGTACAAAATGGACAAAAACGTTTATATATCACGTTTTTGTCCATTTTATGCGTTCGTCCGTTTTTTACGTTTTCGTCGTTTTTAACGTTTTGTCTTTTGTTCTCGTCCTTTTTCGGATAAAAGCGGACGAACATATTAAAACGAGAAAACGACTACTAAAACGTAAAACCGAGTAACGTAAAAAATGGACGAAAACATTAAAACGGATAGATAGCGGACGAAGCGTAAAAAGCGGACACGTAAAAAAGCAGTAAAAATGGGCAGCGGGTAAAACGGACAAAACGGACGAATCGATTTTTGTATATATTTTTTTTAAAAGTTCTTTTTTTAAAGTTTTTTTTTTTTTTTTTTTTTTTTACATAAATCGTCCCTGGTTTGCCAAGTTAACGGAGTTAACGGTCAACAAGCATGACGGACCAAACCCGTAACTTTGCATACAGGGGCGGACATAAGGGGACATTTTCTGCAAGATCCGACAAAGCACAAGGACCAATTATGTAATTTACTCTAAACATTATTTAGATACATTTCTCTTTAAATATAAAGGGATTGTCTAAAAAATGCCCTTAAAGCATTGGTTTAAATTGTTAATCAAGGAAAGTTTAACTTTATTAAATCAAAATCACATTTAATTAAGTTAATTTATAACTTTATTAGTGTGTATTAAATATATTTTTCACTTTAAAAGAAAATTTATGTATTAAATTAATGTACTTATCCAATGCCTTTATGACTTTTGTTAGACAATCCCAAATATATATAATTTTTCTATTTCAACATAAGCTAGCATGTGTCCAATGGTTACAAGTTAATAAAACCCATAAAATAAATATGTTTCAAATGAAAATTATAATTTTGGAAAACATTTCTTCCTTTGAAGTGCATTAAATGAAGGATAATTAAGAGACGGACCGGCTTAATCGGAGCCGGATCCGAGCGGGTCATTAAATTCGAAGGATGTAAGAAGATAAGTGGATGAAGTAAGTCAAGTAACCTAGTCGACAGCTGTTTATTTTATGAATAATTAATTATAGTTAACACACAATATTCACCTATTAATATTATATATTATTTTCTTTTAGAATATTTTACTCCGTAATTTCTAAACTAACCCACGTCCGGAATTTGACTAGAATTGAAGGATATGAGTATGCTATGATTGCTGAAATATATCTAAAGCAAGGTTGTCAAGATCGGGATCCTACCCAGGATCGTTTTCGTCTTTGCAAAATCGTAATCGTAAGATCGGATCGGGATCTTAAAATCCTACTCTAATGTTATTTCTTAATAATTTATGTAATTTTATACAAATCTACAAATTATAATACATTATAACCATAAAATACTATGAATGTTTCGTATAAAGGTTGTCCTAAATTATGATTATAAAATGTTTAAAAAGATTAACATGTTGTTTTTTAAATTCTACAAACAAACAACCCATAAATTTGTAGATTTTTAGTTTGTAATACGAGAAAAGTAAGATCGGATCGGATTAGATCGTAAGATCGTATGGTCAAGATCGGGATCCTATAAGATCCTAAGCTTGCAAAGATCCTATGTAGGATCCGGATCGTTTTTGCTTTGCAGTATCGTAAAATCGTAAGATCCTAAGATCAGGATCGGAATCTTGACAACTATGATCTAAAGCATTAACATGTCATGCATCCTTTCTATTAATAAGTAAACTATTAAATAACCTTTAAATATCCATGGGGGGTTATATAACTTGATTTACATATTCAATTAATATGATAATGCAAACGAAATTAAGACATTAATGTCTACTAAATTAAGCGCCATCCCCCACTTTATTGTCATTAACGAGTGTGGAAACCCGCGCGATGCAGCGGGATTGGCTTTAAAGGACTTATTTTGTAGCGACACTTAAAATTCAGGGGCTGTTTTTGCCAAGTTGTAAAACTTTACATTTAATGTTTGGACTAACTTTGCAACGACACACAAACCTTAAGGACCGTTTCTGCCAAGTTGTGAAACTTTGCAATTAATGTTGAGGACTTAAGTTGCAACGACACACGAACCTCAAGAACCATTCTTGCCAACTTGCGGAAGTTACCAATTAATGTTTGGACACGTGTCGTGTGGAGATCGAATCCCCGCTTTTTAGTTAATATAGATAATATAAAGTGATATTAATTAATTTAATGTATTGAAATCTTTAATATGTTATGTTTATTAAATAGGCGTGACTAAGAATTAAATGAATGTATTACTCCATCCTCAAAAATACAATAATTTAAAGTATTAATCTATTTTTGGAAATTATTTCTCTTATAGTTATATTTAGTTAATCAATATAAAAAATATTTAAAAAGTTGTACCATGACAATATCTATACTACATATATAAAAGAAAAATAGTCAAACCTTAAAAAAGTGAAATGTTGAAAGTCAAATGTGAGAGAAATATATGATGTAATTAATACTCTTATTAAAATAGCTAATTATTTAAAAGTACAATAATCTATTTACATTGTACAACTAATAAAAAACATATCTATCAAATAAAAAAAAAAACAATTAAAACACCCCTTACTAAAAAGTACAATAAAATTTTTACAATGTACAATTTAAACAAGCTACAACATCATCCAAAATATAAAATAATTAAACACACTAATTAATGTTATTTTTAAAACACCTTAAAATGAAAAGTACATGTTATTATACACATTATACAAATTAATAAAACACACAAAACTTCATACAAGCTAACAAGTTGATAGTGCATATAGTTTTGAAAATCAGACCGGATCAACGGGTTCAACCGGGAACCACTGTCGCCATCGGTTCGGCTAACGAATAAAAGCCATCTGAAAACGAACCAGAGATGACCCGTTGAAACCGATACAAACCGGTGAATCATGACTCATCGAGATCTATTTCTCCGGTTAATCGTCACAGGGTACCCGCCGCCGCAACGCGCGGGTACCCTGCTATACTATATATATAAAGGAAAAATCAAAAAGTAAAAAGTGAAAACTTGAAACTAAAAAAAGAAATGTTGAAAACATATATTTCAAAAGGAAAATATTAATACATATCGAAAACCGGGTTGACTTGGCACGCTTCAAACCCAGTGGGTTGACCCGGTTTAGTTTGACCCGTTTTTTACCTAACCCGTCTGGTTGACTCGGTTTAAATTGACCCATTTTTCGACCGGAACGGTTCAACCGGTTGAACCACCCAGGTCGAACCGGGTTTCAAAACATTATGTTTAATCCCCAAATCTACAAACTTTTATTATTTTTCGTTTATAACCCATAAACTTTTTTTTAACACAAAACGATCTGTTGCTATAAAATCCCGTTGCTATGTACGGGTACTCGTCTAGTATTATAAACGTTTAATCTTTTGCTGTAAAAGTTAGTCTTAATGTTCAAACGGTTTAAACTCCAGTAGAAGAGTACCCTTCTATACCAACGATGTTTTATAGTGGCAGATAGTTATAGTGATATTTTAGTTATACATTACACAAAACACTTAATCAAACTATCATTATAACTATATGCGGCTATTAAATCTCGTTGTTATACACGGGTATTCTTCTAGTTACCACAAAAGTAACAAAAAAGTTATGATATTTGTATAGTAGAGATTAGGATAATTATTTGAAAGTATTAAATATAAGTTTATGGTGTATGTATAAGTTTTTTAAAGGGTTAAGTCATCTAATAGCAACGATTTTTCTCAAATATTCACTTATCAGTCATGAATCCAATAAAATACAACAATATACATCAAACTTTATTGGTTTTGGGTTGATATCAACAAAAACCCGTTTTTTACACCCAAAATCCACGTCATCTGCCAAATATACATATCACGTCATAAATTATACCGTTATTGTCCACATCAGATTCTTTATATATGCTACCAGTCATTTTTCTTCTAAGGGTTAAAGTCATCTAAGACTCTCATCATAGGTGAAAGCTGGGTGAAAGCGCAGTCACAACTGTCCAATCTCGTGCTTAAAGGGTTTCGGGTTATTTCTTTATTTTATGCCTTTCCCAATTGTTCACTTATCAGTCATAGACTCGATAAAATACCACAAAATTAACTAAGAAAAATGAAAATAAAAAATCCACGTAATCAATTTAACCGGTGTAGACGGTTTCCGGTCATGACACATAACTGAAAGTATGATATTAAACTAAAATTTAAAAGTTTGATGGGTATTGTGGTATTTTATTGGGTCCATGACTAATAAGTGAACATTTTAGAAAGTTTATTGCTATTAAATGGCTTTAACCCTTTTTTAAACCGTGTATGTTTAATTTGTATTTGTCTAATTTTCCATTTGTACTTTAAAACATTGTATGTCTAATGAA
The DNA here is from genome assembly GCA_910596185.1 of Chrysanthemum makinoi. Lineage (NCBI taxonomy): Eukaryota > Viridiplantae > Streptophyta > Magnoliopsida > Asterales > Asteraceae > Chrysanthemum > Chrysanthemum makinoi. The sequence goes on from OU343223.1 coordinate 246,344,761, forward strand.
TTTGAGTTTCCATTTCATTTATTAGTTTATATTTTCCAATCGTGTGCAAAGCACACATTAATATCAATTGCTAAGGGTTGTCAATCCCTAACACTATGACTTTTTGTTCTCGTCGAGTTTATATCGATATCAGCGAATGCAAAGCACGCATTAAATACAACGAACAACACACTAACTCTATGCTAGTGGGGAGTTTATTCGGACATTCAAACAAATATCCTAAGATCTTGCCAGTTTTCATACTCCTAACGCAATAACAACTAATCAAAAAAAGATACGACAATCAATAATCAATAACTAGGTTTCATTCAAATCTAAGTAAACACTAATAAATTTAGCCTAACATGTTAAATAGAAGAGAAGATAAACAAATAATCACACAACATAGACATATTGTAATGATTAAGGATTGAATAACTTATCTTCAACAAAACATGGAAGTTAAAGGGGCTAAAAACCCTTACAAAAGCTGTGAAATTCGTATCTCTTAGGGTTCTCCAAGTTGCACTCCAAGATTTTACCATGAATGAGAAGAATACGAAAAATATATATAGATTTACCCTTGTGACAGCGTCACTTTATAGGTGTGACGCCGTCAGCTCGCTGTCATTAGGGTTTGAGAATTATAGCCACTTTATTGTGACGGTGTCGCCTTATGGGTTGTGACGCCGTCGCTCTTTACTTTTCTGGTGCTGACGCCGTCAGCTCAAGACCGTCACCATCGTCTAAAACGTCACTTGATAAAGTTATAACTTGGTCATCTTTGTTACTCTTCAAGTGACGGCGTCACTTAGTAATCCTGACGCCGTCACATTTCCTTTTTGTAACGTTTTTTTGACTTTGCCGTTTTCTTCGTTTTCATGTCCAATCGAGCCATAAATGTTCCAATTTTCAGCATTTGCTTCGCAAGTGCCTAAAACTCAAATAGAAACGATATAGGATAGTAAATGATCAAATATGTACGGATTTAGAAGTTAAATGACCCCTAAAAAATGTATAAAATTACACCTCATCAAATATCCTTAGACTTGAGATTTGCTTGTCCTCAAGCAAATATGCTTTTATCCTAATCAATTTACAAGTTCGGGGGCATTTAACATTGGTTTAAAGATAATTTATAACACAACTCTTTCTACAGTAGTCAAAACAAGCACGAAAATTATATACTAGCACCTCACATAAAGTGTTTGGATTCTCTCATCTCTCGGGTGTATAGGTTATATAACATGTATAGAAACGGGAAAATAAACGCTCTCTACCTGTCATAGCACATAGATTACCATAGGCTTGTTAAAGGATCAAACCCCCACCGCTTTAGCGTAAGCACCTAGGTTAAACTATCAAAGAGAGCTTTTAAAGGGTTGTAATGTTAGGTGTAAGGGTAAGGAAAACATGGTTTTCTGAATATGAGGAATTTATTGGTGGCAAGTTAATCATCTAAATCAATTACATGTACAATGTGGCGTTGCTAAGCCAAGACTCGACACACTAACTCTAAATCTTTTTGTGTTTTTCTTGACACTTTCTTGACTTAACAAAAGTAGGATGGCAGTCCGTATTTTTTTTCTTTCTTTCTTTTTTTCATTTATTTTTTTTTTCTTTTTTTCATTTTTTATACACTTTTGCCCTACCATATTTTGATCTGCTGAAAATAACATAGATAACTTGGGATTTATAACTGCATCCCTACATTTGCATTTTTGCATAAATAAAAACTAACTAATAACCCGAATTGCGAGGATCAAAATACGTAGACTACTTAAACATTAACGTACATATGAGGGTAACAATTTAATTTCTTCCCCATTACTACATAACAAATAGTACTAAACCCATGAGTTCTAATCGTCTCAAAACTGTATTTACAAGATATGACTCGACTTAGCAACTAGATAATTAACTAAGGGTTTAAATGTTGTAACAATAATACACTAAAAATGAGATCATATAAGGAAGGCTAAGGCGATTTGGGTGTAATATTTGGGAGTGGATTGAAAAGTCCTCTATCAACAAGCAATAGGCACTTAAGGTCTCTTAAAATGTCAAGGACATGAAAGTCCACCAAATTAGTCAATCTCCCTATGTGCACTGTGGTTTGAATAGGATAAAGAAATTTTGGGTTTTTAATACTTAAAATAGAAACGTAAATAGAAAGCAAGTAAAAATAATATAAAACAAGTAAGAAAAACTCGAATGATCCTAAGCACAATCTAAACTTAAAAACGCAACTACGGGATTCTAAAAACGCGATATAAAACCTAATTTTAGAATTTTAACTCTAGAAGTGAAATTTTAATTTCTAAAAATCCTAAACAATAAAAGAAAATTTTATAAAAAAGATTTATATTTTTTTTGACTTTTATTTTATTTATTATGAATTAAAAACTAATAAAAACTAATTAAATGATAAAAAATATAAAAACATAAGATAAAAATCTGGAAATTTTTAGGAAATTACTTTATAGAAAGCTAAAGCGAGGAAAAATAGTAAAAAGCTATGCTTATTGGGATAAGCTGAGATAAGCTAAAAAGGGCTTAATAGGCTAAAGAAATGCAAAGCTAAACTTGAAAGTCCCTAGGGCGCATCAGTGAATGTGTGTTGTATTGTGATGCTGGAAGGTCTCAGGTTCGACCCCTGACCTCTCCTTTTTGCACAATTTATTTTTGAATTTTCTTTTTTGCAAAACTACTTTTTAAGATGAGATAAGCAGTTTTTTGTAAAAGAAGCATTTTTGAAACTTAAGAAAAAGCAAGAGAAAGCTGAATTATGGAAACAGATAGCTTAAACTATGCTACAAAACAAACATCTAACTGAATTAAATCAATAAGCTATTCCAAGCTGCTATCCTAAACTAATAAGCTGCAAGGGTCTAAAGGGTTGTCTAAAATGCAAATCAAGATCAGATATAGACAATGGCAAGGGAAAAGCTGAAGAAATAAGCTAAAGGACAGAAAAAGCTAAAGAGCTCACAACCTAAATGCACAAGCTCATAAGCAGCTTATGCACATTATCAATAAGCTGGAATTCCTTAAGATAAATTTTAAAAGCAATACTAAGCTTTAAGAAGGTAAGAAACAAGCTAGATAAACATAGTTAAGCCAAATAAGCACTTATGCTAATACCAATCCAAATAGCTTGTGGGGCTATGTTCAAGCTAAGGCACAAGCTGCAATCTAATAAGCCAGAAGCTAATTTTCACAAAATAAGTTCACAAGCTGGTAAATAAGTGGAGTACCAAATTTCAGACGTAAAGGAGCTTATTTGAGGCTTATAAAGTGAGCTAAAAAGCTGTGGGTTACACAAATTGTTTTGACCCTTTTAAGACAGCTTCTATCCTAACCACTTTAAGCTTAATTTTAAGCACTTTAACAATTAAACGAGACTAAGTAAACTCAAAACAGATTTGGATAAATGACTAGAGAATACAGAAAAACACTTATTAGACACTTAATAATAGAAAATAAGCTGGAAAAGAAGCTGTAAACAGGTGACAGAAACTCTTTTTGATGTTTTAAGATTTTTGAAAACTTTGGATGGAGAAATTTGACCTAAGATCCTAGACTCAGAATGACTTAATTACCTATTTCAGAGACTGATTAGGACTCAGTTAACCACAACTAAAAAACTAAAATATGATTTCTACAAAATAAGCAAATACTAACTGATTTAGCAAATGGAATTATGAAAAACTTAACCAAAAGCTACCTAACTCATTACGAATACCTTAAACTTTGGAAATTCTACTGACTAAGCTATTTATAAGCTAAGTCAAATAGAACTTATGACTAAAATAACTTTTAACCAATGTTAAAACCTAAAACCAAACACCCCTTCAAATGACAGTTTTGAATTTTGAAACTGATTAAGACCTTGATAGGCTAAAACTTTAAAAGACAGATAGTGGACTAAGTAGATGAAGACTTAAAAGGCATTTTTGGATTATTAATAAGAACAAGAAATAAGCAAACAGTAAAAAGCTATTATTTTTGTTTTTTTAGATTTCTTTATAAAAGCTTGAACAAATGAACCATAAACTAAAACTAAACACTCAAAAGCAGTAATAGGTAATAATAAGCAATTCTGAAACCTAGAAGACACATAAGCATATAAAATAAGCAGTAAGGCAAATAAGCAATTTCAGTAAAGAAAACACAAGATTCAGAATCAATTGCAGACTTAATTGAAAACGTTTGAAAGATAGTACAAGCTGAAATATCTAAAAACAATTACAAGAAAACTAATAAGCAATAAGCTAAAATCTGTTCTATATTATCCTACTCCTAATAATCTCCATATGTGTATGAAAGAGGGCTTATATAGCCTGATTGGGAAGCTTCAGGAATCTTAGGATCCTTTCCATCTTCTAATCACAGCCCTCTGATCTTATCCCACATCATCATATCAAATCACAGCCATAGGATCTTCCTGCCACGTTTCTTTCACCAATAGAAAGCTTTGTTTCTGCCAGCGTGGAAGAAAATGATGTCAATTTTTCTGACATGGCAGAATTATTCTTAGTACGAGGAATGATTGGGTAAATTTGGATGGTAAAAGTGGCGGGTTAAGTGGGGAGGAAGGAGTAATTTTGAAAGGTAATTAATACCTTTATTTGACCGGGTGTTTAGAGTGTTTGACTTGGGTAGTGGTCGGGTTAGAACCGGGTAAGGGATATTATTCTTGGACGAGTTGTGTATTTTTGGGCCATAAATGGATTGGATTGGGATTAGATTTGGATTGGACTTAGTTTTTTGCACCCGGATTTAAGGATTTGTTAAAGATAACTTAGGTTAGTGCTAAGTAAAGTTAGGGACTAACTTTGCAATTTTTGCAAAGTTAGTTTTAGGTGGCAAAAGGTGAGGGTGAGTTTGGTAAATTGAGGTTAAAGTTTGATCCAAATAGCAAAATTTCATTCCGGCACCGGCTTTCACGCTCTTTTACAGTCTCGTACTCGGTTTGTCAGTTTTGCCTTTGTTTTGTCCAATTTGTCATATCCGTAACCTGCACAAGCAAAAGCACAAAAACAACATATATCTGGCATTTAACGGTCAATTTTTGGTCTTTTGGGTCCGATTTTGATAATGAAAAGCTATGTGTTTTCATACATATCACACCACTAGGTCATTTAATATCCCTATCGGATAAGTTAAACTTCCATTCGCTAATCCTGCAACCATTTATGTTTCTTCTAGTCTTCCTAAGTTGAGATTTCTATAAAAAAAATAACGGAAGTATGTTAATGCATGATCCTAGATCGGATAAGGTGTCAAAGGCTTTAGAGTTTCCAATACTACAAGGTAGAACAAATATGCCCGAATCATCTAATTTTTGGGTAACTTGTTTTGAACGAACGCGGGTCCATTCTTTCCTAACTTAACTCCTTCCACATACTTATCTAAAAGGGCATTATAATAAGGAGCATGAGTCAAGACATCAATAACCGGATGTTTAAGGTAAATATCCTTGAGTTCGTCACTTAAAGTTGATTTGGGTTCTTTTTCTTTTGGTGTTACAACAACTTGTTTGACCGAAAGTTTACTTGGTAAAATTTTTGTGTGTTTTTGGTCTTTTGAAATTTTTTTAGTTTGTTTGAAACACTTTTAATAGTATTTACCGAGTGAAAGTGATGTGAAGGGTATGTATATTCACTTTCTTAGTAAGGACAAAAACGAGCAGAGGAAACTGATGAAATAGAGTTAACGCTTAGTTTCGGGTTCTTGACGGTGTCACTTGAGAATGCTCCCATTACTCGATCATTAAGAACCAATAAGAGGGTATCAATTTTATTTGTCATCTTGCTTTGTTGTTGTTTGAAATCGGCTTCAAACTTAGACACACGAGCTTCTTAAAATGACATAAAATTGGATACCAATCCTTCAAGATTATTGGAATTATTTGAAAAAGAAGGATTACTGTTATAGGTACGATTCGAGGACGAACCGTTTGGTTGAAAACGAATAGGGGGGTTTGAAAAATTATTTTGAGACGCATTTGATTTTGTCTCCACTAAAAGTTTGGTTGATTTTTCCAAGAAGGGTTGTATAAATCACCAAGATTATTTTGCTCGGGGTTTAAAAGTGTACCACTTCTCTCCCGCTTTGTCGGTATGCGAAGATGCATAGTCTGTAAAAGCTTGTTTAGGATTTTTCATGCAATCACGAGTGTCATGGCGACCACTACATAATTTACATGATGAAGCGATTTTATTTACTTGATGTGAAGGTTTAAGAGCTTCGTAGGAACTCGTCAAGAATTTCACTTGATCTTCTAGTTCGATGATCCTACGATTGGGAATGCTTGAAGTATTGGAAGGCAAGGATATTTCCTTGACCGTTTTACTTGTAAGATCACGAGGGTCATTCCAACTTTCATTGTCATAGATGGCGAGGTCCTCTATAATTCCCCAAGATTCTTGCGTATTCTTGTCACGAAGTTTACCACCCGCCGCATGGTCAATGATTTGATTTATGGAGTAGTTTACATGATCATAAAAAATTTGGATTTGGAGCCAAAGATCAATGCCATGATGAGGGGCTTTTCGGAGAAAGTCCTGAAACGAGTCCACACCTCGTAAAGAGTTTCACCTTGATGTTGTTGGAACATCATAATGTCATTTCTTAGCTTAGAAGTTCTCCTTGGTGGAAAAAATGAGAAGTAAGATCATCCCAAGTCCAGATAGATCCTGCGGGTAGGCACTTAAGCTAATTGCTAGCTTGATCACGTAGAGAGCATTGAAAGAGACGCAACTGCGTCGTCTCTCGAGTATCAACATTAAGGTCAATAGAATCAACAATTTTAAGAAACTTCTGAAGATATTGATTTAGATCTTCGGAGCAAAGTTCATGGAATACATATTCGTTTTGCACCAACCAGATGGTGGCGGATCGCAAAGGAGACATATTGGCTTCGTTGGGAAGCTCAATGGTGTTCCGATAGCCATTGTGGCTAGGTTTGGAGTACTCACCTAGAGTACAAGCTTGGTATTGTGGGTCTACGAGAAAGCTAATAAAATAAAAATAAAAATCTCACTTGTTAGGAATCTAGTGAGTAGACCTAAACGGGGATAGAAATTGAAACCTACACTATTCTCCAGCAGCGACGCCAAAAACTTGATGCGGATAATTGTAAACACACTAAGTTTTGCAATGCTCCTAGGCAGAGTACCTAACCATTGTAATGTAGTATAGGTAAGACACCGGGGATTGATCATCCTCTAGGGGAATAGTTTGGGTAGGCTCGAAATGTATGACGAAATAAGTCTAAAGGTTGAGGGATGATTATTTTTGTATTTTTTTATATTTTTTAGAAAGCAAGGTAAAATCTCGGGGTTTGAAGAGATTGGTTTTATAACTACTAATTAAACTAAATAAACTAAAAATGCAGAAAAGATAAATTGGTAACCTCGTATGATAGGTAAAGTGTATATTACTTAGAACCTCACTACTCCTTGGTTATCTCCTATTGATTATTCGAATAATCACTTCCTTGTTTTAATTAGCGCGTTGTATACCTTAATATCAATCGCTAAGGGTTATCAATCCTAACACTATGACTTTTTGTTCTCGTCGAGTCTATATCGATGTCAGCGAACGCAAAGCATGCATTAAATACAACAAAAAACACACTAAATCTATGCTAGCGGGGCGTTAGTCGGACGTTCAAGCAAATATCATAAGATCTAGCCAGTTTTCCTACTCTAAACGTAATAACAACTAATCAAAACATGAGACGGTAGTCAATAATCAATAACTAGGTTTCATTCAAATATAAGTAAACACTAATAAATTAGCCTAGCATGTTAATTAGAAGAGAAGATAAGCAAATAATCACAAAACACATAGAAATATTGTATTGATTAATGATTGAATAACTTATCTTCAATAAAACGTGAAAGTTAAGGGGGGCTAAAAACCTTTACAAAAGCTGCGAAATTCCTTAGGGTTCTCCAAGTTGCACTCCAAGATGTTACCATGAATGAAAAAAATACGAAAAATATATATAGATTTACACTTGTGACGGCCATAGTTTTAAAAAGCGCGCCTAGGCGTGTGTAACACCCCCAAAATTGTTTAGCGGAAGCATACGTGTTATTCGGGAGCGTTACGAAATTGGTGAATCATAACACAAGTAATAAAGAACGGAATACATGCTCCGTTTGATTTCATAAAAGAGTTTTAAAATATTATCTTCTACGGACATAGTTTAAATAAATGGGTACATCCCATTAGTTATAGTGGTCCCAAAGTAAAAACATCATTTTTGTGTGAAAACACTTCTTTAATATTACTACGACCATACATCCGCTTCTTGCCTTGCCTTCCTGAACAAATCTTAAACACACGAGAAAATATGCTAAAAGATTGGCTATAAGTGGTGAGTTCATAGGTTTAAATTAAAATAGTAAGCTTGGACCATAAGCAAAGGCATATAATCATTACAACGAATATAATGACATATGTATGAATGTCTATTACGTTAGCTCTAAGTTCATGCAACCGATACTACGACGGTTTCGTATGCTAAAAGATGTCATACAATATAGGGGCCCATAGCAAGTGTTTTGTCCCTCAACACTTGATTCCGACATGGTATACGTTTCGCCTTGGCCTAAGCATGGCCAACCGAGCGGAGGAGTCACCCTCAATAGATCTATTTATAACATTCGCGTTTCCCAATGGGGAATTGACGGTTCATGAGAAAGGGCATTCTCTAGGGACATAAGGGCTTAGGCTACACCACGTAATAGTAATCATGTAATAGTTTTGGTCCATAAAATGTTTTGCATATTTCTCACCCCAAAATGTATAAAACAATTTATCAAGTAAAAGTGGGGCTATGAAACTCACCTTAGCAAATGTGCAATCCGAAATGTGGGATTAGTGATTGTTGTGAAACGGCACCGACACGCGACCTAGATAAGGAGTGAAATGTTTCAGTTCATTGTTTTAAGTATCACTTACTTAAACTCGTTCAATTGTTTTTATAATAGTAGCGAAAATAAACTTTTGGTTTTAGAAAAATGATTTTTACTAGTAAGTATACAAGTATATTCATTTTTATGTTGTCATTATAACTGTTTTAGAACTCAAATTTTGGTTTGAATATAACAATTCACTAGTAAGTATATAAATGTGTATATACTTTATTTAAGTTGACACAAAATGGGGTTGTCAAAAGTATATATATAAATTATTTATTTTCTATTTGAATTTAGAAAATATGCAAGTTATATTTGATGATTTTTGAACTTAACTTATGATAAATGGCATAGCGGTGTCTATATTTATCATAACTTGTTCCGTACATATATATATATATGTCGCTTTAAATGGAAATTTTCTTGACATACGTTTGCTCACAAATTGACGTTAAAAGTGGTCGTGAACATTGTTAAGCGGCGTGTTTTAAAACACTTGATGTTCATGTCGAATCATTACGCATTTTGAGTTTATTTTGCGGTTTAGTTTGGGCTACCAAATGGATATCCGAATTTGTCATGGGTTGTGGCCCGCGTCGCTTGTAGTAGGGAACATGGATTGGGCCTGGTTAATAGATGGCGCAGAAGTTTTGTGTTGAGGTACTAACTGAGCTGCGGCTCAAGTAGTACAAAAAGAATGGGTTTAGTACAAAGTCTTAACTTTAAAATGAGATGTCAAGTATTAGCATGCTTTATAGGTAGATAGGTACTAGTTTTAAGTAACAGATTATATTCCAACTTGTTGCTCATGAGTCAAAATGGATGCAAGTGGGAAAAGTAGCCAAGTGCTCAACTTGACATTTTATGACTCAAACACATTTTATTTGGATGAAAAGTCTTCTTGTTGAAAATGAAGTACGAGGAAGGTTGGCTATAGTTTGGTAACACATAATGCTCTCAAACTTGGTATATAAGACATCAAATTTGACTAAGAGGAAGTAGCCTAGTATCACTATGTTTCACGAGCAGGTTTCCATCAAGTTTTTAATGGGAATATTACATTTCGACACCATAATGCTAGTGCTTTTGTCCTTGACGCAAGAATAACATAAAGCGACTAACTTCGAGATACAACTTGACCAAGCATGTCCTACTTTGTGAAGTCGAGGTTCCTTGACCCGGGACTATGACTCCAACATCACGGTACTACCAGTGAAGTTGTCGATACAATATGTGGACCAATCACGACTCTCACGAGTGATACTAACTCTAGACACAAGGTGTTGTGGTTACAAAATCTACTTTCCAAGTTATTGATTAGTTGTGGCATAAAAATGGTTTCTCTAGTATAAGGTTTATACCACGCTATTAAGGGCAACATGAGTATCGACTGTTGAGCACCTCGAGCAACGAAGTGGGTTCACCATTGAGCCAAACAACTTCGCACTAAGGTTAACGACAACACCATAACCGAATGTTACAAGGTGAATTTGTTACAAAGTACTTGACTCATCATTACTTACGCAAGTTTTAACAATTAAACCCAGTGCTAGGACCAACATCAAATTTCTAGATTCAATAACAATGTTTACTAGTAGACTTAACTTTCACCAATCTTTTGACTTTTTCTTCTCGACCGAACCAAGATTAACAAAACAAATGACAAGGTTTAAATCGACGAGACTAAATCATTTCTTGAAAGAACATAAGAATTATCAATTATCAAAAATACTTATCTCGTTTTCTTTGATTCCTAACCTCGACAAGACCACAACAAAGGACTCAACAACAACTAAATTTACTTGAGGCTACTTATTTCACCCGATTTGTCGTCAACAAGAATACTAAACTTAGCATCTCATCTATAAGATATTAAACAAGATGTGGCTTATGTCTAAATTATACTTCATTAATACTTGAAGAAAGATACATATTGAAAGAAAAGAAGTTAAGGATTCTTACAAACCACTTGAGAGTCTCGACACAAGGAAGGAAATACTTCTCGACACAATCCGATTACAACACAAAATAAACCCGAACCAACAGGAATCACCACCACACCGATAACACCTTGAGAAGTTTTGTGACTAAACTATTTTTGGGGATGTATGTGACCCTGTGGTTCGGTCCAATTAAAAAGAGTGGAACAATAAGAAAGTTTGACTACTCTTTCTTCCTTGGGTCTTGGATTGAAGCCGAAATTAGCTATCTTCCAAGGATAGACGAATCTTGTGACTTGGCTCAAGATGGATTTGAGTATAGATATGTTTCTTTTGATTCCCCTTGGATTCGTTCAAACCATGGCCGGCGTATCAAGGATGGTTTTTGGAGAAGAAATCTATCATGATTTTGGTGTGAGTGAGAAGAACAAGGTGGAAAGGCATGTTGGGTTTTTCTCCTTTTAGGAGATTCGGCCTATGCGTATGGTATGGGTAGCAGGGAAAGGTAGCTAGTTTCTTTGGGAAGACAAGGATTGTGGTACTATCTAGTGAGATGAAGGAGATAGCGTGTGAGGATGAAAAGGCAAAACATAAAATAAAGAAAAGAAGGTGAGAGGGCTGCTACCAAGAGAGAAGGAAACAGACAAAAGAGTGTGTATATTGATTATTTTTATTTGTAAAGACAATAAATATAAAATGTATGTAGAAGTTTTGGTAAATGTATTAGTTTTGTAGGGTGATACACTTATATTGATGAATGTTAAAGTCTTGAGTGTGAGTTGTGTTAGATATTTTTGTGTCCCGCGAAATTATATCGTGACCAAGGTATCATTGTTCGATAACTTTATACGTAGTGTCTTATTATTACGTGCACGAAATATTTTATCTTTGTAATATTCCAAGTTGTTGACATTTGTTAATTGTTTTAGCGAGTCCTCATCATAGTGTCGGTGCAGCGTGCGATGTGAACTGGGGTATGAATAACCTCCCGTCTTACAGTTTTAATCATATGACAAAATGCAATATTCATAAAATAATATGAATGCAAAGTGATCACGATTACCTACCGTATGCGAGGTAACTACTCAAATGATCGAGCAAAGCTTATGCATGCTTAATAAATTTGGCCTAGTAAAAAAATGAATTACTAATTATCAGTTAAATTTTGGTGAAAATTTACCGTGTGTCACATCCTCCCTGTCTTGGAAGAGAAAACCGTCCTCGGTTTTCAGTTAGAATTATTTGGTGAAGTAGAGAAAAGGTGTGGGTATTTGCGTTTGAATTGGTCTTGGCGTTCCCGTATATTACGGACCTCTTTGAGAGTTCCAACGGACTTTGGCGATCGGGATGCGGCTTTGCTTAAGCCGTTTGATTTCCCTATCCATGATTTCAATGGGTTCTTCGACAAAATTCAATCTTTCGTCGACTTGGATTTCTTCCAAAGGAATAGCAAGAGTTTCGTCGGAAATACATTTCTTTAAGTTGCACCACGTGAAACCGTTACGTCGGCGAGTTCTTGTGGTAATTCAAGGTGGTACGCTACCGGTCCGATCCTAGCAAGAATTTTGAAAGGTCCAATATAACGAGGATTTAACTTTCCACGTTTTTCGAAGCAATTACGCCCTTCCATGGCGCAACTTTGAGCATAACTTTATCTCCCACTTGGAACTCAAGTGGTTTTCTCCTTTATCCAGCGTAGCTCTTTTGGTGATCACGCAGTGCTTGTAGTCGGCTTTTGATTTGTACAATCTTCGGTAGTTTCTTGGATTAACTCGGACCGATAAGTTGACTTTCTCCAACCCGGCCCACACACGAGGTGATCTACACTTCCGACCATAGAGTGCTTCATATGGTGCGGCTTTGATACTTGTGTGATAGGCATTATTGTAAGAAAACTTCGGCTAATGGCAAGTGTTTATCCCAGCCATTTCCAAAGTCTATCACACATGCTCTTAGCATATCCTCCGGTGTTTGGATTGTTCTCTCGCTCACGTCCATCGGTTTGAGGATGGTAAGCGGTGCTCATGTCGAGGTTAGATCCTAAAGCATCTTGAAGTGATTTCCAGAAGTTTGAGGTGAAACGGCTATCTCATCAGAAATGATGGAAATTGGTACACCATGGCGTCGCGATGATTTCTTTTGGTATAATTGTGCAAGTTTTTCCATTCCGTCACTTTCTTTCATCGGTAGGAAATGTGCTGACTTGGTGAGACGGTCCCACTAAGAGCAAGACCTTAAACAATTTGTATGTTGTTTATCAACTATTCGTTGATTTTGAGAAGACATGTAAGAAGAGAATCACACCTACAGGGATAACTGAAGGGGAAAGGGGTTTTGAGCAAACTAAAGAATGCTATTCAACTGAGGTCATGCATTTCTTTAAACAATTAAAAAATCAATTTGAGAGTCTTCAAAAGGGGATAGATTCAGAGATTAAAGAAATGGAAAAGGAATTTGATGCAATGATAGTTGAGGTCAATAATTATGAACGGGAACTCAAATATAATGAAATTGAAAGGAAGAATCTGCATATCTTAAATGAGAACTTGATATCGAGTTGTGTGGCTCAAGATGTGTTTTATACTGTTACTAAGTATTCTATTACTGCCTCTCAATTTCATGAATTATCTGTTTCTTTGAAAGTTTCCCATGATCGTGTCATTGAGCTTGAAAACAAAAACTCAAAACTAAATGAGAAAATTGACTAGGATGATCATGATAATTTGGTAAAACACTTTTCTAAGTTGGAAGTTGAACATTTTGATTTGCAACTAAAATATCAACATCTCAAAGAAAATGTTAAAACCTCAAACATCAAGATATCCTCGGATGTTCCAGAGTTTGATGCAGTTTTTGAAATAAACAAACTTGACGAACATATTCGAGCTCATTGTAACATGATCAGAAAGTTGAAAACCCAGATTTCACAATTAAAGGGTGAAAAGAACAATGTGCCTGGCTCCCAAATGCCTCATCCTTTAGATTCTCAATTTTCTCAAAAATTTCATCTTCAAAACATCATTAACGTATTACAACAAGAAAATGAGAGTTTTCTAGAAGAAAATGAGAATTTTCTCAAAACTTTCATCTTCAAAACTTTCATCTTCAAAGAGTTATACGATTCAATGAAAGTCACTCGTGACAAAAACAATGAAAAAATAACCTCGTTACAAAAAGAAATTGAGAATTTGAAGAGTCAGGTAAAAGGGAAAATGCCACTTGTCTTTAATGAGAATGTTGCATCAAAGGCATCTGCAGATTCTAAGTATACTATGACTGTTAAATACATTCCTCCTCATCTTAGAAATAACAAAATTGTGTTTTATAACTATCTCTGTCACCTTAAGGGTAGTCTAGAATGTCTCCGTGAGATTGTAGAAGAGGATCGCATAAATAAGCCACTTGATAGAGAAATTAGGTATGCATGCTTATATGCCAAACGATCTCAGGAACTGTTAGAATATTTAAGAGCAACATGCCCTAAATCCATATGTGAGAAAGATAAAGCTGTGATGCCCTGTTCTATGACTAGTGCTAAGTATGCAACCCATTCTATGCCTTATTGTATGCCGAAAGTCAAGCATGTGAGCTTTGATGTGCCTATAAGTACTTCAGATCCCATCACTTCTAGATCAGGAATGCAAAAAGTAGCAAAACCAACTAATATTCCATAATTCCCTCTACGAGTAATCGGTACAAAAAAAGCGGGTCAAAGCCTCCAGGAAATACAAAGCAAGATAGGACCTCACAAGCTAAGAGTGATCAATGGAAAACAGTAGAAGACCACCCTAGGAACATTAAGTTTGATTTGAATAAAACGAATCGTGTTGATTTTAGTATTAGCTATAAGTTATCTTGTAATTAATTCAAATTCTGCTACTATTTGCAAAACATGCAATGAATGCTTGATTTCTGGTATTAATCATGAATGTGTTGTGAATGAGATGAGTAATACTGCAAAATTTCCTGTTAAACTGATTAACACTAGTCAACAGGATAAAAAGGTCAGAAGACCAAGGAGGAAGAGGGCTAGAAAACATTGGAAACCAACAGGAAGAAAATTTAGTAATGTAGGTTATCATTAGATTCCTACTGGTCGTAAATTCAATCTTAATGAGTTGTGCCCTAAATTATCTATATCAATGCCCATTAGGAAATAGATGCCCACTGGTAGAACTATTCCCTTAAGAAGTGAACATACTTTGAATAGATCTACTGTTTCTACTAGCCCGACATCTACCACTAATGATTGTATTGACTCGGCTTCTGATGTGGATGTTCCAATCTCATTTTCTAACCAAGTGGAACCCATTCATGCATGGGGATCCCAATTGTCCAGTTATCCATTCTTGTCTGTGTTCAACTGCAGATCGTTCAAATCGTTCGTGGTACACGGACTCGGTGTTCCAAGCATATGACTGGAGATCGCTCGTGGCTCATGAACTTCGTGAGTAAATTTATCGTGACTGTTAGATTCGGGAACGAGCATTTTGGGGCAATTATGGGTTATGAAGATTATGTGGTTGGTGACAATGTAATTTCCCAGGTATACTATGTTGAAGGTCTTGGTCATAATTTGTTTTCTGTCGGTCAATTCTGCGATTCTGACTTAGAAGTGGCTTTTAGAAAACATACTTGTTTCGTTAGAGAACTTGATGGTGTGGAACTTTTAAGAGGTACACTTGGTACAAACTTATACACCATCTCTATCGAAGATATGTTGAAGTCTTCTCAATCGCTTGTTGTCAAAGGCTTGAAAACAAAGTCATGGTTATGGCATCGTCGTCTCAATCACTTGAACTTCGGTACCATTAATGACCTTTCCAGAAAAGACCTAGTAAGAGGCTTACCAAGATTAAAGTATGAGAAATATCATCTTTGTTCAGCATGCCAATTGGGAAAAAGCAAGAAATATGCCCACAAACCCAAACCCGCAAACTCAGTTATGGAAGTTCTTCATACCCTTCATATGGACTTGTGTGGACCCATGAGAGTGCAAACAATCAATGGGAAGAAATATGTATTAGTCGTTGTTGATGACTACTCTCGATTTACTTGGGTTAAGTTTTTGAGGACAAAGGATGAAACTCCAGATGTCAATATCAAACTTATCAAACAGTCGAGGTTCGACTTAACAAGACTGTTAGAATTATTCGAACAGACAATGGCCTGAGTTTGTTAACAAAGACCTAAGTCAATTTTATGAAAGCATTGGAATCAGTCATCAAAGAAGTGTTCCACGTACGCCTCAACAGAACAGTGTAGTTGAAAGGCAATCGAACCCTTGTTGAAGCTGCAAGAACAATGCTAATTTACTCAAAGGTTCCAATGTTTCTCTGGGCTGAAGCCATTGCCACTGCTTGCTACACCCAAAATCGTTCTCTTATCCACACCACTCATGGAAAAACTTCATACGAACTTGTCCACAATAGAAAACCTGATCTCTCTTTCCTTCGTGTGTTTGGTGCTTTGTGCTATCCAACGAATGATGGTCAAGATTTAGGTAAATTAAAAGCTAAGGCGGACATTGGATTATTTGTAGGCTATGCACCAAACAGGAAGGGTTACCGAATCTATAACAAAAGAACCCGAGATATCATGGAAACTTTTCACGTCACATTCGATGAGCTGACCGGGAAAATGGCTCCAGGACAATCAAGTTCTGGACCCGCATCTCAACAATCATTAAGTAATCCCATTAGTTCTTCTCTTGTACCTAATCCCTCACAAGCAGTTCCATATGTACCCCCTTCGGAAGATGATTTGAAGAAATTGTTTGATCCAATGTTTGATGAACACTATGAGCCTATTGCTAATGATCAGTCAAATTCATCAACAGAGGCTGCCCCTAACCCAGTCAACGTAGATAACCCTTCAGTTTTTATGTCATTGAGTCAAAAGCCCTCTTGCAGATCACTCATCCTCATCATCAAATCCTCAATCATCGAGTGTACATCATGGAAATGTTTCTGGAACCTATGATGGAGATAACCCCTTTTCTACTCCATTTGAGAACATATTTGCTCCTGAACCATCTTCAGAACCATCTTCATCAGGAGATCCAAACTCTGCTACTTCAGTTCCTCAACAACAACAACCACACGAACACTTTAGAAAATGGACACATGACCATCCATTGGACAACATCATTGGAAACCCTTCTCGTCCAGTATCCACTCGTAAACAACTTGCAACTGATGCCTTATGGTGCTTCTTCAACTCCGTACTATCTAAAGTCAAACCAAAAGACGTTAAAACTGCCATGACTGAAGACAGCTAGTTCAATGCTATGCAAGAAGAAATTCATGAGTTCGATCGACTAGATGTATGGGAATTAGTACCTACTCCTGACTGTGCTATGATCATTGATCTAAAGAGGATCTTCAAAGTAAAACTTGATGAGCATGGTGATGTGCTAAAGAACAAGGTTCGATTGGTTGCAAAAGGATACTGTCAAGAGGAGGGTATTGACTTTGAAGAATCATTTGCTCCAGTTGCACGTATCGAGATCGAATCTTCCTAGCTAATGCTGCAAGTAAGAACATGGTAGTCTATCAGATGGAT
Organism: Chrysanthemum makinoi; assembly: GCA_910596185.1. Taxonomy (NCBI): domain Eukaryota; kingdom Viridiplantae; phylum Streptophyta; class Magnoliopsida; order Asterales; family Asteraceae; genus Chrysanthemum; species Chrysanthemum makinoi. The sequence continues at coordinate 246,362,180 of OU343223.1, forward strand.
GTAAAGATGACTTTTCTTAACGGAGATCTGAAAGAAGTAGTATACGTCAGCCAACCTGAAGGTTTTGTGAATCCAGAGCATCCTACTCATGTCTATCGCTTGAAAAAATCCCTTTACGGTTTGAAGCAAGCTCCAAGGGCATGGTACGACACGCTATCGAAGTTTCTTGTATCTAATGGATTCAACAAAGGAGCAGTTGATCCAACATTGTTCACCAAAAAGTCAGGCAAACACTTAATTCACGTTCAAATCTATGTTGATGATATTATTTTTGCCTCAACTGACCCCAATGAATGTGACCGTTTTTCTAAGGAGATGGGCTCCAAATTTCAAATGTCAATGATGGGACAAATGTCATTTTTCTTGGGATTACAAATTTCACAAAGTCTCGGAGGCATTTTTATCAATCAATCTAAATATGCTAATGAAATCTTAAAGAAATTTGGATTTGATTCTTGTGACCCTGTTGACACTCCCATGGTAGACCGTACTAAACTGGATGAGGACCACTCAGGGATCATGGTTAACCAAACTAAATATAGTAGTATGATTGGGTCACGGATGTACCTTCGCAAGTAGACCGAAATTCGTTTGTATGCATGTGTGCTAGATACCAGGCTAAGCCTACCAAAAACACCTTGAAGCGGTTAAACGGGTCTTTCGGTATCTCCAAGGAACCATCAACATGGGACTTTGGTACCCGAAGGACACCGGTATGTCACTAAAGCCTATGCAGATGTGACCATGCGGTGTCAAGATACACGTCGAAGCACGTCAGGAGGTGCTCAGTTTTTGGGTGATAAGCTTGTGAGTTGGTCTTCAAAGAAAGAAATGAGTACTTCTATATCCTCTACAGAGGCAGAATACATAGCCATGTCATCTTGTTGTGCTCAAATCCTATGGATGAGATCCCAATTATCTGACTATGGCTTTGAATTCAACAAAATCCCTCTGTATTGTGATAACAAGAGTGCTATTGCCCTCTCATGCAACAACATTCAACATTCAAGAGCAAAGCATATCGACATTCGACATCATTTCATCAGGGAGCAAGTAGAGAACGGTGTGGTGGAACTGTATTTTGTGAAGACTGAATATCAGTTAGGAGACATCTTCACCAAAGCTCTTCCTAGAGAACATTTTGAGTTTATCCTTCCACGACTTAGCCTAAAGAGTCTACAACCGGAAACACTCAAACGTCTTCAAGAGGAAGACGAGGAGTAAAAGTTTTTCTTCATCCATATCTTGTAAATATTTATTCAAAAAAGCAAAATACAAAATGATAAAACCCACAAAAAGAAAATAGAAAAATATAAAATTTCAAAAATCTATAAAAATCATAAATTCTTTGAAAAAGCGAAAAATAAAATATATATATATATATATATATATATATATATATATATATATATATATATATATATATATATATATATATATATATATATATATATATATATATATAATATTTTCTATATTTTTTCTATTCTTCGATAACATCTACGGTCTTTGATTTGTCACTCTAAGAATGACACGGGTCTTTAGATGAAGTTCGATTGTATATAAGTTTAAAAAAAAAGCATTTTGAGAGAATGAAAAACAAAGGTTTATAGTCATTTTAGACTGTACCCCGTTTTAAAAAAAAGAACAGAGCCATGCATTATCTTACTTTTCAAATCTCATGCTCTGATTCTAAAAACAAATGTTTGTCACCAAAAAGATAAATGCTTCCTTCACAAATACTTTTCCTTCTATAAATTCTTCTCAAAAATATTTGTTATCGAATGAAAACTAAATAGCTTTGAATAATAACTCGGACTCAATTTTTGAAAATCATCTGGACTTGGCATTTGTCAAAATCTCTATCTCTCAATCAACAACTTATGTCATTGATTGAGGGGGAGAATGATTTCAATTAAATCAAAAAGGTTATTTGTCAAACAATTGCAATGTCTTATATAATTGGTTCAGACCTTGGCTAATGTTATGTTTTCATAAGATACTCAAGCATGCTTGAACATTGGAGTTTAAAGTCTCAAAATGTGATCTTATTAGTTAAAATGTTTTTTTTCAAAAGCAAGTCACAATTCTCCTCCAAAGTCTTCAAAATTAATTTAAATCAATAAGAGATCACAAATCTCAATGGAGTTGAAATCTGTGATCGGGGGAGAATTTGTGATTTAAATTGGATTTGAACTGATAATTCGACAAATGGTTTTGTAAGTGATTAGCAAGCTCTCCTCCCTACATGTGCCAAACGATTTCAAATTTTCCATTTACATGTTAAGGGGGAGCATCTGTATCAAACTAAAAAGGATTGAAACGTGATTGATTTGTCTCTAAGTGCAGGTTCTCCCTATGTGTTAAAATTATTTCAAATATCTCGATGCACATATCGAGGGGGAGCAACTTTTTGAAAACCACATCTTTTCCCAAAATTATCTTTAACAAAGTATTTAAAATACTAATTTTAATCGGGAAAGTGATGTCGATATTTTTAGAAAATGTTGATCAAAGAAGTGAATTCTTCCTCTTGCCTCCATGTGCCAAAACAATTTCAAACATACGATGCACATGTTAAGGGGGAGCTTTTTCTAAAATATCAAAACAATTCAGGTACAAAATATTTTGATCATAGATCACAAGTACCTTGATTGATTATTCAAACGATTTTCGAATGGTTTCAATGGCAGAAGAACAATACCAAAAAGACCGACCAAATTTATTTTATGCATGGAGATATAAGGATGGTTAGGTTAGGTATTCGTTCCCACGATCCTGCCAGAGCCGGAGGGATCTACGCAGGGATAATCCACTAGATAGTGTAGAAGTCCTTAGGCATGATGAAAAAAAAAGAAGAAGAGAAAAGTGAGAAATGGGAAGAGTGCGGACTGAGATAGAGCTAGAACTAGAATAAACCCAACAAGGTTCTAGTTATGAAGTCTCGGTAAGCACTGAAGGGGTTGAAGAATAATATTGAATTGAATGTGAAAAGGGTGAAAAGAAATAGCCCTCTAATAATTCAACCTTAGGGCAGAAACCGGGTTCAATACATATGCTATTGGTGGTTACTAAGGTAACACCGGTATTAAAGACAAGACGTCATGAACCCAGTGACGCACTGCACTACAACCTCCCAAGCTACTCAAGTTCCGCTTGAAAGGACTTGTTTCATTCTCACGGGGAACCTACATTCTCTATCGACTTTCTCTTAGAGATTGTTGATATTGAAGAAGGAGACCCTCTCCCTAGTCTACGACATAGGAACCAAATGTGCACTATTGAGTCTAGAGCCACGAGATCATCAATAAATCGCATTAGGACACAAAATTAATGAAGACTTACTGTCTCATACATTGTGGAAAGTGAGATTATATCTTAAGAGTCCTACGCATTATCCTTGTGGTATTTCCAGAACATTTGAATGATATGTAAAATATTCATGATGAAGATGGAAATCCTTCTAGAGCCAACATCAAACAAGCTCTAGGTAAGTAACATGTGAGATCTATCCAATAGATCAAACTTGTGACAACTGGATTGAAACAATGGGGCGATTCATTATTGAATCAACCTTGCTCCAGGAAATGGATTGACGGATACCTTTGATAAACCGATCGTTGTGCTTTAAATTCTTTTCTCTAGCACATCGATAGTGTATTAATATTTCAAAATAAAAGGTGTTTTTGATTGATAATGATTTTCCTTAAAACCTTCGTTGTATTGCAAAAACACTTCATATTGAGCAGTACACGATTGTTTTTCAAATCTCTATTCATCAATCAGTGAATCTCAATTCATTGGTTCACTCACTCCGTGTTGTCTTCTTTGAGACGTTCCAGTTTGAGAACGGCTAGAGCATTCTGAAACCTGTCAAGGAGATTCTTCGAATTATACCTGATCACAGGCAGTACTTGTACTGATCAACGGAGAACCGTGGGCCGTGTACCTCAATTCAACGAAAGTGATCAAAGACGCTTTCATGCACTGTATTGCTAACTGTTGTATACAGCTGATCAGAATTGAGAGGTCAATCCATAGCCGCATGCTCACACAACACATTCATTTCTAAAGAAATTATGATTAAGTGCATCAACGATCGATATTTACACTCCATGCTTACCTACTGGCTGCTGCAAATATCATGAATCAACTAAAGCTTCCGCTACTCTGATAAGAAGAAATCATGATCCAGAATGTGAACATGTCGGTCCAATGTCACAACATCACATAATGTCAACGCTACAAAGGAAGAGTCAGAGATTTATGGTAGCTGATGATCTCAAAGCCGGCTCAAAACTCATCATCACTTGGATCAGTTAAGACCTACACTTGGATTAACCAAACATGCGAAACATGAAGAATCAAAGACTACGGGCAACAGAGCAAATAACTTAATCAAGAATCCTAGAACAATCAAATGTGATATCTGTTTGTATTCATTGTAAGTTGAGGTGACCTCCCTTAGGGGGAGATTGTTAGGATTTATAAAATCCAGTTGTTAAAGTGTCGGTCACCTCAAGTATATGTAATCATTAGAAAGCTCGTAGTCGTAGTTATTTTATGTTAGTTAGTATTTAGTTAAGTAACACCGTGGAGGACGGATGGGTCTTTACCCACTGTATGCCTGATCCACAGCCCGTAGGAGGCGTATTTTGTAAGATACTATAAATACCCTCTACCTCCCAAGGTAGAGGGTTGGAGCTCATAATAAGATTTTTCTTTCTCTCACTAAGCTTCCTAAACCTCTTAACTTTTTTTCTCTAAACCATAAGCCATACGCCCCATATATACTATGGTTTGATGTGTTTGTGAAATCCAATATGTTACAGGTGGTGATCTTGCCTTTAAGAGGAACCTAGAGAATCACACAAAAACAAAAGACAAACTACATAGAAAGATCCTTAGGATCTGTGGTTAGAAGGTTACAATACTTGGGGAAAGTATGTGTGGGAGTGGCAACCCAAAAGGAAGAAATGGCTCACTATTTATAGAAGAAAAATAGCTACTGTTCCACGGATCCCACGGATCCCTCACTTGAGGGATCCGTCCAGTGTAATACTGGGGATCCGTGGGACGCTCTCTTTTCCCCATGGGTTTTGGGTCATGGGTTATGGGTTATGGATCAAGGGTATCCAAGTAGATACAATGTATCTAAAAGATGCAATGCATCTAGTCCATGGGTCATGGGTTAAAACCATTGTTAGGATTTATAAAATCCAGTTGTTAAAGTGTCGGTCACCTCAAGTATATGTAATCATTAGAAAGCTCGTAGTTGTAGTTATTTAATGTTAGTTAGTATTTAGTTAAGTAACACCGTGGAGGACGGACGGGTCTTTACCCACTGTATGCATGATCCACAGCCCGTAGGTGGCGTTTTGTGTAAGATACTATAAATACCCTCTACCTTCCAAGGTAGAGGGTTGGAGCTCATAATAAGATTTTTCTTTCTCTCTCTAAGTTCCCTAAACCTCTAAACTTTCTCTCTCTAAAACCTTAAGGTGTACGCCCCATAGAATCATGGTTTGATGTGTTTGTGAAATCCAATATGTTACAAATGGTATCAGAGCCATGGTTTGATCATCTCTCTTACATGTTCTTGGATTTCTAGTGGTTTTATATGGTTTTTGGGTTTGAAAAAGTTTAGTGGTATTTGCATCATTTGGACCATTTCTAGTGTTAAAGTTTGGGTTTTGATTGTACTTTTGTGTTTAGAATCATCATAAGTGTTTAGGTTGTGATTTAGAAGGCTCGAATCACTGTGGATGGATAGGTTTTGGATTAAAAAGTGGAGTTTTGTTTTTGTTTAAGGTAGCGACTTGTGCCTCAGATACTATTTTTGACGAGCAATTTGTCTTTGTTTGGAAGCGATTTGTGTCTGCTATGAATCACTTATTTAAGCGATTTGTCCGGTTAGTGGCTGTACTTGTGCGATTTTTATTGTGAAGCTGATTTGTCATTTTTTTGACTTGCTTATTTAGTTGTAAGTTTATCGCGATGCGACTTGTCTTATTTGTGCGACTTGTCCATTTAGCGAGAGTTTGGGTTAAGCGACTTGTATGGTTAGCGACTTGCTTATTGGCGAGTTGATTGTATAAGCGATTTTAATTAAAGTGACTTGTTTTTGGCGATTTGTTGGTCTGAAGCCACATCACTGGCGATTTGTTTATTGAGATTTAGTGTTTTCTTCGTGATTACATTTTACGGTTTTCTTGATTTAGTAAAATCCCGTGAAAGAATCTATTTCTCGGTTTAATCAAAGAGTTTTAAAATCCGTAGAATCGAGAATTATGCCTACCAACGCACCTACTATCATCTCTTCGTCAAGACGTTCAAGCCTGTATTTGGATCGATACTCGTCCACCTATGCTAGGTAGAACTGATTATGACTCATGGGCTCAACGAATTAGGTTGTACTGCTTAGGTAAAGAAAATGGGGTCAACATTCTCAAATCAATTGATGAAGGACCTTATCAGATTGAGACTACCAAAGACATACTTGAAACCGCTAAGGATGGTTCGGTTATCTTAGGTTTGGATGACCAAAGACGTATGATGAGCTCAATGATAAGGAAAAAGATAAAATGATCTGATAGGCTTCAAACATTATACTTCAAGGTCTTCCAAAAGACATCTACAAGTTAATCAATCACAACACTGAAGCTAAAGGCGGTTGGGACAATGTTAAGATGCTTCTCTACGGTTCAATTGATCAAAGAAGACATGGAATCTCAATTGTATTATGATTTTAGAACTTTGAGATGAACCCGGAGAAAGTGTCCTTGAATACTATGTAAGGTTCCATAAACTTGTGAATGATATGAGGAATATCAAAATGACCATCAAGATTCACTTTCAATTCAAAGTTTGTGAACAATATGAATCCGAATGGCACAAATTTGTCACCTCAGTCAAACTAACCAAAGGATTAAGGCACAATAACTATGAGCAATTGTAAGCCTTCCTACTTCAGAATGAGAAGCATGCTATGTTTGAGCGAATGATTCTTGAAAAGTTCAAATCTAATCATGGAGATGCAAGCCCATCAAATGACTCAACATCATTCTACACTAATGTGGGAATTACCACCAAAGCCTCTCAAGTCATACCAACGGGTAACGGTAACCACAAGCTCATTCGATCCACATATAAGCCTCCATACTCAAACACAATCATGGAACATTTCATCAATCAACTGGCTCTTATGGTTAAGCAAAATCTGAACCTCACTCCACACACTAACAATGATATCAAAACTGCATCCAATCTACACAATCATGCTATTGTCAGAGATGGTAAGATCATGGTGCAACAAAGGCAAGAAAGACAATATGAACAAGGAAAAGGTGGAGTAGGTGGAGGGTATGTGGCTAATCAGAATTGTGGAAGGAATGAAAATCAAGGACAAGGAAAGCCAATCAAGTGCTACAACTGTGGTGGTAAAGGACATAATGCAAGGAAGCGCACATCTCCAAAATGCCCTCAAAATGCGAGTATTTCGGCACAAGATGCTGTTGGTGCAAGCTCGGGACAATGGAGCGGTTTTGAATGAAGAAGAGTTCTTGTTTCTTCTTTGAGGAAATGCTAAAACTTATGATCTTTGATGGACGAGCGGCCAAGTCGTGAAATAGGTTACAATCATCAAAATGCCTTTCAAGTTGGATGCATTTGACTCAGATGTCGATGATGAACCCTGCCTGACAATCTTCATGGCTAGCATTTCACCAATGGTCTCTCCAAAGGTCTCATCACAGACAATGGCAGTGGTCCATCCAAAGATTCAATCATTTCAGAGGTATTAAAACTATACGATGAAGTTGATGAGAAAAAGATACATAACGAAGTACAATCACATGAAACTAATGAATCGGATATAGATAATGTGGGTAATAGTAATATTGTCCCATATGATAAATATGTGATACAAAGTGAAAGTGAGATCGTACCAAGTGATGCATCTTCTGTAGTCAATGATGACTATGTTTTTGATGAATCACGCCGCATGTGCCCCCCCCGATGATTACGTTATCTCCGAATGAATGCCTATAAAGAACAAGTTGCCATTTATGAACAACGTGCTAAGTTTTGAGTTAACTACCCGAGAGGAAATGGATGACCAAATGCATACAATTATTAGAAAAAGTAATTTTAGGGAAGAAATATTAAAACAAGAGCTAGATTCTTTAAAAGACAAACTAAACAAAAGCTGTTAAAAAAAGCAAGAACTTCAAGAAAATGTTAAAGTGCTTAAACAAGAATTTAATGCTAAGGAATCAAAATTTTTTACTGATATTTCCAATCTAAAAACTTTGAAAAACAAGCTTGAAAATAAGTTGTACATACAACGGAATACCATTAGGGATTGCTCACATGATCACTAAGCATAGAGTTCTAAAGTGACAAACATAGTGTTAAGCTAGTAGAGGAACCGAAATCCGAGTATTGTAAAAGGCTAAAGCTTTCCATACGATTGTTTATGATGGTAATGAGATCCTCAAGCCTAGGCAAACACCATCATGTATTGGAAGCACGGAAGATGATAGAAAATTAGAAGATGCCTCTAGGGAGAAAATGGTTAAGAAGCTAAAAGATCCTCAGCAAAAGCAAAACATAACGGTCAAACCCCATGATTACACAAAGAAAATTGGATTTCCTCGAACATGTTTAAGCCTCTAACTCAATTAACCCCGAACAAGTTTTTTGAAAAAGACATGGATAAGCAAAAGCAAATGTACTTGTTGGAACAAACACTCCCACCCAGGAAAGTGCCTCCACCCATTGTGTATCCCGAATACACCAATGCATTTAGTTCCTAGAACTATTCCCACTAAGCAAGACCTTAATTAGCTTTGTATGTTTGTTTATCAACTATTCGTTGATTTTGAAAAGACATGTAAGAAAAGAATCACACCTACAGGGATAACTGAAGGGGAGAGGGGTTTTGAGCAGACTAAAGAATGCTATTTAACTAAAGTCATGCCTTTCTTTAAACAATTAAAAAATCAATTTGAGAGTCTTCAAAAGGGATAGACTCAGAGATTAAATAAATGGAAAAAGAATTTGATGCAATGATAGTTGAGGTCAATAATTATGAACGGGAACTTAAATTTAATGAAATTGAAAGAAAGAATCTACATATCTTAAATGAGAACTTGATTTCGAGTTGTGTTGCTCAAGATGTAGATCAGCTCTATAACCTCCACTTAATGTACAAAGTATTTGGACTATGAAGAAATCACCACAAAAACACAAAGATTGAATATTTTGATGAATTGAAGTCTACGAGCTCAAGACTGAAGATTAATTAGAATGCAAGGATGCAAAATGTAAATCATGGGGTGACCTCCCTTAGGGGGAGATTGTTAGGAATTGGAAATTCCATAGTGAAGTATCTGTCACCCCAAATATAATCTAGCATAAGTTAGCAGGTAGACATATCGTTTATTACGTTATTTATTAGTTAGTTATTAGTGTAGTTTAGTCCAGTGCATCACCGTGGAGGAAGGACGGGTCTTTAACCATTGTTTGCCTGATCCACAGCTCGAAGGAGGGCGTAATACTATGTATAAATAGCCCTCTCCTCACAAGGGAGAGGGTTGGATGTTCATTTGGGAATCTAACCTTACATGTGTTTTATCTCACTAGAATATCCGACTTTCTCTCTCTAAAACCTTCAAACCATACGCCCCTCTTATATTTATATTTATGTGTTTGTTAAACTAATAATTCGACAAATGGTTTGTAAGTGATTAGCAAGCTCTCCTCCCTACATGTGCCAAACGATTTCAAATTTTCCATGCACATGTTAAGGGGGAGCATCTGTATCAAACCAAAAAGGAGTAAAACGTAATTGATTTGTCTGTTAGGAATTAGAAATTCCAGGTATTAAAGAGTCGGTCACCTCAAGTATATGTAATCGTTAGAAAGCTCGTAGTCGTAGTTATTTTAAGATAAGTAGTATTTAGTTACGTAACACCGTGGAGGATCTGAGATAGTCTTTACCCAACGTATGCGATCCACGGCCAGCGTATGTGTGGCTTATGTAAGACTATAAATACTCTCTACCTCCCAAGGTAGAGAGTTGGAGCTCATAATAATAATTTCACTTTCTCTCACTAAGTTCCCTAAACCTCTAACTTTCTCTCTCGAGAATTCCATCTTAACGAACGCCACCTTGATCATGATATGGTTTGATGTGTTATGTGAAAAGTCTAATATGTTCCAACAAATTGGTATCAAGAGCCATGGTTTAGATCATATCTTACACATCCTTTGGATTTCTAGTGGTATTAGATGGTTTTTGAGTTTGAAAAAGTTTAGTGGTTTTAGCATCATTTGGATTGATTTCTTAGTGTTAAAGTTTGAATTTTGGTTGTACTTTTATGTTTAGAATCATCAAAAGTAAGTACTTAGGTTTTCATTTGGAAAGCTTGAATCATCTGTGGTTGGGTTGTGTTTTGGATTGAAAAGTGAGTGTTTATATGAAGTTTTCAAGGCTAGCGACTTGAGCTCACGGAATAGTTTCTTTGGTAGCGACTTGCTTCACATTTGTAGTAGACTTGTATGTTGTTAGGGAGTGACTAGCGACTTGTCTATTAGACCTAGCGAGTTAAAAGTACAAGTTAGTGGATTCTCCACTACGGGCTGTGGTAGCGACTTGGTGGGGTTAGCGAGTTTGCTTTCTTCTAGCGACTTTGTACTCTATTGTGTAGCTTGAATTGCTTTCAAAATTTGGTTAGCGACTTAATCGATGAGAGTTACTACTTAGCGACTTGTTTTTCTGTTTAGCGATTTGGGACTGGTCTAGCGACTTGGGCTGTAGCGAATTAATAGCGACTTGAGGCATTAATTTCTAGCGACTTAGTTGAACTTATTTCTAGCGACTTAGTGCATTATCTTCTAGATTTCAAGGTATTTTATCATCCTGAGTCTTGAGTTCAACTTTGTTTACGGTTTTCTCTTGATTTAGTAAAATCCATTGAAAGAATCCATTTCCGGTTTTAATCATAGAGCTATAAAATCCGTATAATCTGTTAACATGTCTACCAACGTTCCCACAATCGTTATCTCTACTTTATTCAAGATGTTCAAGCAATGGTTCGAGATACTTCGTCCACCCATGCTTGATGTAAGGCTGACTACGACTCTTGGGCTAAAAGAATTAAAAGGGTTGTATTGTCTTGGAAAGGAAAATTGGAGTCAACATTCTCAAATCTATTGATGAAGGACCATATCGTTGAGACGACAAGAGACATAAAATTGATACTAATGCAGATGGAACCATGATCTTTGGATTGGACAGACCAAAAGACGTATGATGAGCTCCGATGATAAGGAGATAAAAAGAGATTTGACGGATATCGTGGCTTCAAACATTATACTTCAAGGTCTTCCTAAAGATATCTACAAGCGATCAATCACAAACACCGGATGCTAATTGTTTGGGATAATGTCAAGATGCTTCTCGTTTCGAATTAACTATGGAAGACAGAGAATCAATGTATGATGAATTTGAGCACTTCAAGATGAAACCGTGAGAGAGTATCTATGAGTATATGTGAGATTCCACAAAGTTGTGAATGATAATGAGGAATATCAAAATGACTATGCCAAATATTCGGTTGAACTCAAAAGTTTGTGAACAACATGAATCCCGAATGGCACAAGTTTGTCACCTCTGTGAAGCTAACCAAATGATTGAAGAACACCAACCTATGAGCAACTCTATGCCTTTGTTGGAATTCCTAAACCTTAATTCAGTGATTCATATGTAATAGTTAGACTTTTTATGCTAGCCTTAGGTTTGTAGGCTTAAATAAGCCTAATTGACCTAAGTCCAAAAAGAAAACTAGGAGCCCTAGACAAGCTCCCGCCTATAAATAATGTAATAAACCTCACTTGAGTTCTCTTTCTATTTCAAACATGGATAAGGGTTCACTTCTTATCTATTTCTTCTAAAGTTACATATATGGTCTAACAATCATTACCATCTAGTTGGGTGAAATGGGTAAGGTTTCACAAATTCAAGATTCTCGATCCTATGTACAAACAAGCTTTCCGTTATTTACTCACGTGGGTAGCTTCATTAATCAACTAGCTCTTCTCATCAATCAAAACATGAATACTCTCCCGTAAGCAAACCAACTAACTATAAGGTTTCCTTGGTTGGTTTGATCTTCATTGTTTGGTTTACTCAGTGTTATCTTTGCTTGATAACCTGAAAACACCACTTTGGATATCGTTTATTTGTGCCACTATTAAAGATGGCATAATAGTCTTACGCTTAGAAAATATTGCATAAGGTTCTTACTAATAAGTCTTTGGACGCATTAGGGTTTCACCAAAAGATGTCTCATCGTAAGGTGGGTTTTACGTTTTACCGCTCTTTTCAGCTCTTTCTCTGTAAGGGGAGCGGGAGAGGTTAAGTTGGTTTTCTCACGCTTAAGGACTCTCTTCAACACTTCTTCAACAAACATAGTTTCAATTACAAAGAATCCGAGAAGGAATTTTGGTAACTGTGTAAATTTTTGGTCAAAAATTCAAAGCGTTAGGCCAAAATTGTCATAACTCAAATCCGTGAATTTCAAATTTTGGGAGCAATTTTGATAATCACTATATCGCAAGTATGATGACTTACATCTACCTTTGTAAAACCTTCATCACCAAATCATATCGATGCTCAAGAAGAAAAGATTACTAGAAGAAGAAAAGCCATTTCGGATGCAAGAAGGATTTATTGTTCGAACGAGAAGTTGAACTCAATGTTTCAATTTCAAACGCCGCAAATTCCCGAAAGCTGAAAGCAGTGACAAGGTGAAAGTGAGTTGGTGTACATGGAAGGTATTCTCAAAGGGATGAAGAGGAATGTTGTGATTCTGCATCTATTCGTGTGCACGCGGACAATGAGGTTGTTTGCGCAGGGCAATCCGGTGCCAACCCGGAGCCCAACTTGATGAAGAACAAAATGAGGAAGATATTTTACCCATCAGAGGAAGATATTTTACCCATCCATGACACAGCCAAAGTTTGACAAAGAACAAATGGTTGAGGTACTATCAACTGTTGATCATATTCTGAATGCAAATCGACATAACATAATCACCTAAATTCAAGTGAAGAGAGGTTGACTATGCGTGATGCATTAACTATCTCATGTCCTGAGCCCTTACTTGTTAACAATTCAACCTAAACGTCAAATCAAACTCTTGAATAAAATCACTACATTGCTCAATTTCATACAGATTTTTCAAAATGGCTAGCATTGCATCTCCTGGTTTCTCCACAAAGTCTAATCCAAATGTCGTGTGGATACATTAGTAAAAGAAAATGAGCATTTAAAGGCTCAAATTCAAAAGCTTGCACATGTTGCCCATGATTAACCGGCAAAGTGTGGCTCGTATCTTCAACCAATCAGGAAATCAATCAGTAGGTTAAAACTAAATCGAACGTTCTAAATCTTCAAAACCACGATGTGCCTCCCCAACTTGTTTGGAGATCATGACAAAGTCCCACATTTTGGCCTTCACATTCTTCTAAGAAAAATGAATTGAAACTATAAATATATGTTTTGATCAAATTGGCGAAAATTATCGAACACAAGGCATCAAAAATATCAATATTCATATGATACAATGACTTGCACAAGAACTCGGGATCTAGAAAAAAGCTGGGGAAAGTTGCACTACCAAGTGATGCATCTTAGGTTCAGTCGCACAATGTACTTGAACACCGCCAGAGTGCAAACCAAAACCTAAGTTTAATGTAGAAATAAAGATCTAAAATGCGTAAACCCGATGATTCCCAAAATAAGTTTCAACATCCCCTAGATCTAAATGAGAACGGTAGAGTTTTATGTCACACCCCAATTTACTTTTGCAGCGGAATGGAATTCTGGGGATTGACTGTCATAGCACCACATCACGCTTATATTGAACGACCTAAAGTGCCGTTTTAAAACACATCGTTGGATATTTCATAAAAACATTCAGAGTACAACATCGGTCCCAAAAGGTTTACAAAGTATGCGGAAATACAAATATATTACAAATCCAAACGATGTTTTGAAATAAAGTGCCATAATGTACATAATGTAAGTCGACGCCGTGACTCAAAATGTAGGTCCCTAAACCATGTCATGATGATAATGCCTCAGTTACCCGAAAATACATTGCTAAAAACGGTCAACAATAATGTTGGTGAGAAATCATAGGTTTATGTAAATGTTTTATACGACTACACAAGTATCTAGCATGCATGACCATCAAGTCACGGAAAAATAATGTTACAATTGCTCTAAGCCCATGACCCCGAAACTAGACTGTTCAATCATGTATGCCCCCGCAGAGTGTTTGCCAGACAACTCCGTAATGTTATCAAATGAAATGCATCCGCTTTCCGGTTGGGATTCACCAACCCGGATGGAGGCGCCACCCTCGATAGATCTATCCACTCATCCTCGCTTCAAAGATTAACGGTTCATGTTCAAGAAATGGGGACTTTCAAATTGGCAAATGCGGTAACTTAAGCAATGTAATGAATTTAACATACTTGGTATCGTATAAAGAAAAATGTAGTGCAATGTATTCTCCCCGTGGGTTTGAAAATAATCGAAAGCATGTAAAACGGGGCTATGAAAACTCACTTGGATAAACTGGAATAATGGCAAAAGTGAGTACACCGAGGTTTAAAGTGATGCGTCAACCGACCTATTATCAATGATATGATATGTCATGAGTTGCAATGTAATGTTATGCATGCACTTGATATGTTATTTATACCATTTACGAGTTTTGAAAATATTACTCGACGTCGAAAAATACTCTTTTGACGCCTTGACCAATCAAAAATCACTTTACATGGTTTTACGTCAAAATGTCATCCTACAATGGTTTTATAATGATTTTTAGAGAAATTACCACTTTTCGTCGCAAAACAATGTCGTCGGAAAAATCATGAGATTAACAAAAATGGCTTTGGAAAACTAGTCGTAAAACGGTGTACGTCGATCGTTAGAGAACGAACTCGACGGTTTTGGAAAGTTTGTATCGATATCTAAAAGTTTCAGTTCAGGAGTTTTCGCCCAAAAGGTCTCGATCATAAAGATAATAAGGGTTAAAGATGGTGGTTTTGGCTAATTGTGTGCAGAAAATTAGTTACGGCAAGTTTATGAAAAAGTGCATATCTTTGTCGTTTCAAATCCGCTTTCTACGTTTAATATGTCCTTAGCTTCGTATCAAAGTAAACTAATATATTTTTGAGAAGTCGAAATAATTTGTGAAGCTTAAGGCTCATTTTTGACTCGTACAAAATAAAAATAGTATGCTGAAATTTCTGAAAATAATATATTTCGTCGTCAAACTTGTAAAATCCATAACTTCTTCGTTATAAGTCCGTTTTTATCCGCTCAAGCGGCCACGGATTCGTTTTAAAGTATATTTTCTAAAAATCAAGGCCAAAGTTTCGTACCAACTGCTGGTTTTTCCAGAAAAACAAAACAAGGACAGAACACAAAATATAGTTATCGAAAATAGTTTTTCTCGGACAAAACCTATTCTAATCCCTTCAAATCAACTCCAAAACTAATCTAATCCTACCATACACCTTCTTAGGGTGTCATGGGTTCCTAATCACCATCAAGACCAACCAATACCAATGGGATAATTATAGGATGACCAATATGTATATATAACTCAAAAATCATGAAATAAATGGTATAAATCACATATCATGCATATAAGCTCCAAAAATGAAAAGAAACATATGAAAATGAAAAGGAAACTTAAAAATGATGAAAACATGCTTACAAGTGAAATGAAGAGGTGAAAGTAACAAGGATTAACTTAAATATCCTTGGTTTTTATTTCAAAACCATATAAAGGATATAAACTAGGTTGTTATAACACTTGACTTGAAAAATCTTGATCCCTTGAGCTCTATGATGGTAACGGTTTGAAGGAAGAAGAGAGAGAAAATTTTTTAACACTTGGTAAAATGATTTTTGTGAATGAATGAGTAGAAAATATGTGTTAAGTAAGACTTTATGTATAAGCAAACATTTATTATCAATCAAGAAACCATTCCATATTAATGTCACCCTCCCCAAGTCGGCCAAGTTTTGGGGGGATTTGTCTTCCAATTATTTATTTTTTTTAAACATTTACTTGTATATATATATATTGTGTAAAACTTATAAAAAAGTGTAAGAAAATGTAAGTATTAATAATTTATAAGGTAAATGGTAAATTTTGGTACAAGTAAGTTTTTTAGTAAATCAAAATAGAATGTAATGAGATAATAAAATTGTAAAAATACTTTCCTTGTGAAATTTGAGTGATAAAATAATTATCGTATAATTTTTAAGAAAAACGACGTAATAATTAAACTTTAACGATTAATATACCAAATAAATTTGAAACACTAGGAAAACTAAAAATATAGTTTTTATAAACTAAATGTAAGTTTAAAAATACATCGGGATCATTTTTGAAAGTAACGGATTAAATATTTAAAATAATAACTCACGCGATAAAGATTATTAAACATAAAAATTACGCGTAAAATATGAAATGAAATGTCGTGAATGAACTAATGAGATGCACATGATGTCAATGAAATGTAGACTAATCATAGTCCATATGAAATGTACGTGATGTCATGATCATGAATTCGCCGCTAAACCTCCAAGGTTACGCGAATTTGAAACAAGTAAACCAAGTTTACTAAAATGTTGAAATAATGAGACATGAATCGTGTCGAGAAATGACCTGAAAGTACGGATTGTCACATTCGCCCATCCAAAAAGGGAATTCAGTCCCTGAATTCAATCGTTGTTAGGTCTAACGGTGTCGGTGAAAAGAGGAGGATACTTGCGTCGCGATCCGTCTTCCCGTTCCCAAGTAAACTCCGGACCTCGTCGAGAATTCCAACGAACTTTCACAATAGGAATACGACTCTGTTTCAACCGCTTGACCTCGCGGTCCATGATTTCTACAGGTTCTTCCACAAAGTTGAGTTTGTCGTCAAGCTGAACTTCATCCAATGGAATAACGAGCGATTCGTCCGAAAGACACTTCTTCAAGTTTGAAACGTGAAACGTGTTGTGCACATGACTAAGTTCTGGTGGAAGATCAAGTCGATAAGCTACCGGACCAACTCTGCTCAAAATCTTGAATGGTCCAATGTATCTCGGGTTTAACTTTCCACGCTTTCCAAATCGTACCACGCCCTTCCAAGGCGATACTTTCAACATAACTTTGTCCCCTACTTGAAATTCCAAATCCTTGCGTCTAACATCCGCATAACTTTTCTCGTCGACTCCTTGCGTTCCGAAGTCTATCACAATTTGAACAATCTTTTCCGTGGTTTCCGTACCATTTCGGACCGAGTTGTGCGTCTCCTACCTCGGCCCAACAAACAGGTGATCGGCACTTACGACCATACAGTGCCTCGAATGGTGCCATCTTGATATTGGTGTGATAACTATTGTTGTACGAGAATTCTATCAATGGCAAATGGTTAGCCCAACCATTTCCAAAATCAATCACACATGCCCTAAGCATGTCTTCTAACGTTTGAATGGTCCTTTCACTTTGACCGTCGGTTTGTGGGTGATATGCTGTGCTCATCTCTAATCTGGTTCCAAATGAATCTTGCAATGAATTCCAAAAGTTTGAAGTGAATCGACTATCTCTGTCGGAAATGATAGAAATTGGTGCTCCGTGCCTCGAGACTATTTCCTTGACATAAAGTCTAGTGAGTTGCTCCATGGAATAAGTTTCTCTAATCGGTATGAAATGGGCTGACTTGGTAAGGCGATCAACAATTACCCAAATAGCGTCGTAACCTCCCGATGTCTTAGGAAGTTTCGTAACAAAGTCCATTGTAATGCGTTCCCATTTCCATTGAGGAATTTCCTGTTGTTGGAGTAAACCAAGGCTTCGATATTCAACTTTTACCTTAGCGCAGTAAGACATTTGCTAACGTGACGTGGCAATCTCCGCTTTCATGTTCGGCCACCAATAAAGCTTCTTAAGATCTTGATACATCTTATCCGATCCTGGATGAATAGAATACTTTGACTTATGCGACTCATGCATAATCAATTCTCGTATTCCGCCATACAATGGAACCCACATTCTATCCTTAAAACATAATACTCCATCGCTCTCTTTACAAAACCATTTGCGCTTTCGGGCATACCATAAAGCTTTTCACTTGGTCGATTTTCCTCCTTAAGTGCTTCGACTTGTGCTTCGTGGATTTTCGATGGTAAAGGAGAAATAATCGTCATTCCCAATGATCGAACTCTTAAAGGTTTAGGCCTCTCTTTCCGACTAAGAGCATCAACCACAACATTGGCTTTTCCCGGGTGATACTTGATTTCACAATCATAGTCGCTGAGTAACTCCAACCAACGACGTTGCCTCATATTAAGCTCCTTTTGATCAAGAATATATTGCAAACTCTTGTGGTCGGTAAACACTGTGCACTTTGTACCGTAGAGGTAGTGTCTCCAAATCTTGAGCGCAAAACTACGGCTCCTAACTCGAGATCATGAGTTGTGTAGTTCTTCTCATGAGTCTTAAGTTGTCGAGAAGCATACGCTATCACCTTCTCGTTTTGCATTAAAACAGCCCCAAGTCCTTTATGCTAAGCGTCGCAATATACAACAAAGTTCTCAATGCCTTCGGTAGTGCCAAAATTGGCGCACTGCAAAGCTTTTGCTTCAACAACTGAAAAGCAACTTCTTGTTTCTTTTCCCACTCGTACTTCTTGTTTTTCTGTGTCAACTTGGTCAAAGGTCTCGCTATCTTCAAAAAACCTTCGATGAACCTTCGGTAATATCCTGCTAGTCCTAGAAATTGTCGAATTTCCGTAGGATTCGTTGGAGTAGCCCAATCTTTCACGGCTTCAATCTTTGCTGGATCAACTTGTAGTCCATGACTATCAATGACATGACCAAGAAATTGCACTTTGTGGTTCCAAAAATCACACTTCGAAAATTTGGCATACAACTTCTCATTCTTGAGTAGCCTTAAAATCATCCTTAAATGCTCTTCGTGCTCTTCTTTGCTCTTGGAGTAGATCAAGATGTCTTCAATGAACACTATAACAAACTTGTCCAAATACCGCTTACAAACTCTATTCATGAGATCCATGAATACCGCCGGTGCATTAGTCAATCCAAACGGCATCACTTGAAACTCGTAATGACCGTAACGTGTTCTAAACGCTGTTTTCAGAATGTCCTCTTCCCGAACTCGGCCGATGATAACCCGATCGAAGATCAATCTTGGAATAAATACTAGAACCTTGCAACTGATCGAACAAGTCATCAATTCTTGGGAGTGGGTAACGATTCTTCACCGTTAACTTGTTCAACTCTCTATAATCTATGCACATTCGGAAGGATCCATCCTTCTTCTTCACAAACAAGACCGGTGCTCCCCCAGGCGAGGAACTCGGCCTAATGAATCCTTTGTCTAGAAGCTCTTGCAATTGATTAGACAACTCTTGCATTTCGGATGGTGCTAGACGATACGGTGCTCGCGCCATCGGTGCAGCTCCGGGCACTAAGTCAATATGAAATTCTACTTGACGTGCCGGTGGAAGTCCCGGTAAATCCTCGGGAAATACTTCAGAAAATTCACGAACAATAGGAACATCTTCAAGTCGCTTCTCCTCCGACCTTTTCTCGGTTACATGAGCTAAGAAAGCAAGACAACCTTTCTTAATGTACTTCTCCGCTTTGATGCACGATATGATACTAATTCTAGTTCCACTTCGTTCCCCACGAATAATCAAAGTTTCGCCGTTATAGGGAAGATGAACAACTTTCTCATCACAAATGATCTTTGCACGATGCTTAGATAACCAGTCCATGCCGATGACGACGTCAAAACTACCAAGCTCTACGGGCATGAGGTCTATGTTGAAGGGATGATTAAGAAAATTGAATGTGCAACCGCGGACAATGGTGTTGGTGTTAACTACGCTACCATTAGCTAATTCGACAATGTATGATATGTCTAATGTAGTTGGTTTAATGTTGAGCAAAGGTGCAAATGCATTGGACACAAAACTTTTATCGGCACCTGAATCAAATAAAACTGAAGCATAACGATTATTGAGAAGAAACGCACCCGTTATGACATTCGGGTCCTCCCTATCTTCTCCGCCTCCAATGACGTAAACCCTTCCTCGTGCCAAACCTCCTTGATTCGGATTTGCTTGATTCTTTCCTTTCTTACAATCCTTCTTGTAGTGTCCAGTTTTCCCGCAACCAAAACATGTAACTTGTGGCCACTTGCAATCCCTAGTACGGTGACCAACTTTCTTGCAATTTTCACACGGATCAGGACATCGACCCTGATTGTGATGACTCAAACACTTATTACACTTCGCAAAACCCCGTATATCCTTTTCCTTCCTTGGACCCGAACATAAGCCTTAGCAACCTCTTGCCTTTTGGGTGGTTGTTGAGTAGCATTCCTACCCTTGTTGTCCCACTTGCGTTTGTTATTGTTGTTGTAGTTGCCTCGGTTATTGTTGAAACGGTTGTTGGGGTTGTTGTTGTTTCGGTTGGTGGTGGTGTACTTACCTCGCTTCACCACTTGTGCCATCAACTTCTGAGTCACTCGAATAGCTTCCTCAATTGTTTGAGGATCAAATGATGTCACATCTCCTTGAATAACTTCGAAGTCCCCGATAAAAGCCTCTAGCAACTTTTCATTATCCGATACCATCGACGGGCATAACGCGGCTAATTCCTGGAATCTCCGAATGTAAGTGTCGATATCATACCCAATGGTTACCAATTCATAGAACTCCGTCTCCAACTTTTTGATTTCCGTTCGAGGACAAAACTTCTTAGTCACCAAGCCCTTGAATTCCTCCCAAGTAAGCTTAAAAGCATTCTCCATTCCAATCGGTTGAGCATATGAATTCCACCATGACAACGCTCCATCGAGTAAAGTGCTCGTAGCAAATTTGACCTTTCTGTCATCCGGACAGTTACAAAGCAAAAACACCGATTCCAATTTCTCAAACCATCGTACCATTGCGGTAGCTCCCTCGGTACCTCGAAACTTAGTGGGTTCACCACTCTTGAAATCCTTGTACGAACATTTCTTAACTCCAGATCCTCCGGCATTACCGTAGATTGTAGCTAGCCTAGCGGCTTAAAGCAGCCCATGCTTCCCTTTCGACTCTTAGTGCATTAGCAATGCTATCATTCACCAACTTTTGAATTTCTGCTTGGGTCATTTCTGGTGTAGCTTTCTTAGGCGCCATAATTCTTCAAAATCACAAGATGAAACAATCATGAGAACTCGTAAGTAGAAACAACCATCATACAAATATATCCACAACCACATCATGCATAAAGATAAATGGAATCACAACGGAACAATAACGAAATATCACAAATATAATCACAACACACGTGGATAATATACATGAAAATTTCGCCTACATGGACCGATATCATAGATAATAATAACCATTCCTACATAGTAGAGTCAATACTTGATACATTTGTTTGTACAACAACCAAAATACAACAAGTTCTTTAAACTACGCCACACACCTTGTGACTAGGATAATAATGGTCAAAACTATACAATGACAAAGTCTACATAAGGCACCTCATGGTGCTCCCGCTCATCCTCGAAGATCGCGAACCCGAGTAACCAAACTATCCACCAAACTCCTCAACTCTCCAATCTGACCCTGCAAAGAAGCAATACTCTCCCCTCTACCGCCTATTCTGAATACTCGATGAGATAAGTCAATACAAACCCTGCCTAATATCAAACCCTCGACCTCCTCAGCGATGGGCTCAATCCTATCTACCGACAACTCCTCCAACTGTCGCGTCAAACTATCAATCTGATCTCCTGACTATCAATACGGGCTCCTAATCCCTCGGTAGAAGGTTGTCGAGCAAATTGCTGCCTCTAGAACTCTCACCTAACTCAAATCTAGCGGTGGCTCGGGCTCAGTAGATGGTGGTGTAGGGATATCAAAACGAGCACGCTTTTGGGCGCAAGTCTGCGTAGGCAAAGGATCTCTAAGAAAATATGATGGAGATGGTGATGATGGTGGTGATGGTGCTAGTAGTGGTGCTGGATCGTGAGCTGGGCTAACGTGAGGAGTGGGTGCAACCTCGCCCTCCTCGAAGCGGTTCGGTCCTCGTCGATCATGATAGGTGGAAAGACTGGAGTAGATCCAATGGAAGATACGATCTCAGTGGAATGTGATGCAACATTATCCATGATGGGGTTACTGGACATCATCCGAGCTAGAGTCCGATGATATGGTGATGGGATGTGAATCTGAAGACATGTCTGTGACAACCGATGTGAAATAAAAAGTAAATAATCTCGAATAAAGTGTAAGTGAATCCGCATGATAAAAATGAATATGTACTATGATGAAATGATGAGATGCTATGATAATGTAGCTATAGTCTAGGGTCAATGATGCAACCTAGTTCTCTATAACTGTAGCTCGGATACCAATCTGTCACACCCCCAATTTACTGCTTTTTTTGCAACCGAATGGAATTCCGGGGATTGATTGTCATAGCACCACATCACAGTTATATTGAACGACCTAAAGTGCCGTTTTAAAACACATCGTTGGATATTTCATAAAAACATTCAGAGTACAACATCGGTCCCAAAAGGTTTACAAAGTTTGTGGAAATACAAATATGTTACAAATCCAAACGATGTTTTGAAATAAAGTGCCATAATGTACATAATGTAAGTCGTCGCCGCGACTCAAAATGTAGGTCCCTAAACCATGTCATGATGATAATGCCTCGCTTACACGAAAATACATTGCTAAAAACGGTCAACAATAATGTTGGTGAGAAATCATAGGTTTATGTAAATGTTTTATACGACTACACAAGTATCTATCATGCATGACCATCAAGTCACGTAAAAATAATGTTACAATTGCTCTAAGCCCATGACCCCGAAACTAGACTGTTCAATCATGTATGCCACTGCAGAGTGTTTGCGCACAACTCCGTAATGTTATCAAATGAAATGCATCCGCTTTTCCCGGTTGGGATTCACCAACCCGATGGAGGCGCCACCCTCGATAGATCTATCCACTCATCCTCGCCTCAAAGATTAACGGTTCATGTTCAAGTAATGGGGACTTTCAAATTGGCAAATGAGGTAACTTAAGCAATGTAATGAATTTAACATACTTGGTATCGCACAAAGAAAAATGTAGTGCAATGTATTCTCCCCGTGGGTTTGAAAATAATCGAAAGCATGTAAAACGGGGCTATGAAAACTCACTTGGATAAACTGGAATAATGGCAAAAGTGAGTACACCGTGGTTTAATGTGATGCTAACCGACCTATTATCAATGATATGATATGTCATGAGTTGCAATGTAATGTTATGCATGCACTTGATATGTTATTTATACCATTTACGAGTTTTGAAAATATTACTCGACGTCGAAAAAATACTCTTTTGACGCCTTGACCAATCAAAAATCACTTTACATGTTTTTACGTCAAAATGTCATCCTACAATGGTTTTATAATGATTTTTAGAGAAATTACCACTTTTCGTCGCAAAACAATGTCGCCGGAAAAATCATGAAATTAACAAAAATGGCTTTGGAAAACTAATCGTAAAACAGGGTACGTCGATCGTTAGAGAACGAACTCGACGATTTTGGAAAGTTTGTATCGATATCTAAAAGTTTCAGCCAGGAGTTTTCGCCCAAAAGGTCTCGAACATAAAGATAATAAGGGTTAAAGATGGTGGTTTTTTGGCTAATTGAGTGCGTAAAATTAGTTACGGCAAGTTTATGAAAAAGTGCATATCTTTGTCGCTTCAAACCGCTTTCTACGCTTTTAATATGTCCTTAGCTTCGGATCGAAGTAAACTAATATATTTTTGACAAGTCGAAATAATTTGTGAAGCTTAAAGCTCATTTTTGACCCTGACAAAATAAAACATAGTTGCTGAAATTTCTGAAAATAATATATTTCGTCGCCAAACTTGTAAAATCCATAACTTCTTCGTTATAAGTCCGTTTTTATCCGCTCAAGCGGCCACGGATTCGTTTTAAAGTATATTTTCTAAAAATCAAGGCCAAAGTTTCGTACCAACTGTCGGATTTTCCAGAAATGCAAAACAAGGACAGAACACAAAATATACTTATCGAAAATAGTTTTTCTCAGACAAAACCTATTCTAATCCCTTCAAATCAACTCCAAACTAATCTAATCCTACCATACACCTTCTTAGGGTGTCATGGGTTCCTAATCACCATCAAGACCAACCAATACCAAGGAGATAATTATAGGATGACCAATATATATATATATACTCTAAAATCATGAAATAAATGGTATAAATCACATATCATGCAAATAAGCTCCAAAAATGAAAAGAAACATATGAAAATGAAAAGGAAACATAAAAATGATAAGAATATGCTTACTAGTGAAAATGAAGAGGTGTAAGTAACAAGGATTAACTTAAATATCCTTGGTTTTTATTTCAAAACCATATAAAGGATATAAACTAGGTTGTTATTACACTTGGACTAGAAAAATTTTTGATCCCTTTGAGCTTCTCTGAATGTGTAACCGGTTTGGAGATGAAGAAAGAGAGAAAATTTTTTACTATCACTTGAATTATTATGAGTAGAATGAATGATAGAAAATATAGAAGTAAGACTTTTAGATTGTGTAAACATTTAGTTTATGCAATCAAGAAACCATTCCATACATCCATTATCATCACCCCCCTCCTTGGTGGGCCAAGGGCGGATTTGGGGGGCTTGTCTTAATTATTTTTTTTTTTTTTAAATTTACTTGTATATATATATATTGTGTAAAATTATAAAGTGTAAGAAATATGTAAGTAAAATGTTATGAAATGGTAACTTGTAAAGTAAATTTTTGGTACAAGTAAGTTTTTAATAGATCAAAATAGAATGTAATGAGATAATAAAATTGTAAAAATACTTTCCTTGTGAAATTTGAGTGATAAAATAATTATCGAGTAGTTTTTAAGAAAAACGACGTAATAATTAAACTTTAACGATTAATATACCAAATAAATTTGAAACACTAGGAAAACTAAAAATATAGTTTTTATAAACTAAATGTAAGTTTAAAAATACATCGGGATCATTTTTGAAAGTAACGGATTAAATATTTAAAATAATAACTCACGCGATAAAGATTATTAAACATAAAAATTACGCGTAAAATATGAAATGAAATGTCGTGAATGAATTTATGAGATGCACATGATGTCAATGAAATGTAGACTAATCATAGTCCATATGAAATGTACGTGATGTCATGATCATGAATTCGCCGCTAAACCTCCAAGGTTACGCGAATTTGAAACAAGTAAACCAAGTTTACAATAAATGTTGAAATAATGAGACATGAATTGTGTAGAAATGACACGAAAGTACGGATTGTCACACAGGTTTCAACACTATGGTCTTAGGTAGTTCCCTCTGGGCAAGATACTAAGTAGTTGCATCAAAACAAGTGTGAAACCCACAACATCCATCCTTTGAGGTAGGGGAAGGAAATGTAAACCACTGAATTACATTTTGCGGTAGGGTGGAATTCACGAGGTTGTTGTCATATCACAATCACGGTTATATTGAGCGACCTAAAAGTACCGTTTTGAAAGAACATCGTTTGATTTAATAAAACATTCAGAGTTTACAAAGTATAGGTCCTAAATGAAAATCAACTTTGGGAAATAAGTTTGTTTACACATTCAAGCGATGTTTTAAAATATCACGTAAAACCCAAGTGAGGCAGCGTCGTCGCCAGCGACTCCATGATGTGTCCATGCATGCCTTGAAGTGTATGCACGGTACTGAGATAAAACATGTAAAAAATTTCAAACTTTAAAGGTTGAGTGAGTTCATAGAGTTTGTGTTGAAATGTAAAGTCTTTCAAAATCGTTTATGCAGCAAAGGCATTGTAAATCCACTAAGTTCAAAGTTCGCCCATACAAAACTTGCAACTTTGTGTGTTCACAACCCACTGCCAAAATGTGCATAGTTTATGTTCAAGTGCATGATGCCAAATGAATTCACATTATAGTGCATGACTTAATATATCAATAGTTCAATGAAATCAGACATTGACTCAATGATGTTCCCAAGACATTGACTCAATAATAATCCCAGACATTCACTCAATGATAATCCCAAGACATTGACTCAATGATAATCCAAGACATTATTTCAATGATAATCCCAAGACATTGACTCAATGAAAGTAATCCCAAGACATTCAGTTCCATGATTTATGATATAGGATATGACTAACATTTAGATTCGATTAAAGCGAGGTAGTTTCAAATAATCATGATAGTCATAAAAATAGTTGAGCATGTATCTCCCCCAAAGAGTTTAATAAAACATTAAAACAATTGAAGATGGGGCTATGGAAACTCACGGTAATTCATATAAGTTAAAGTACTTGTGAAAGTAAATGGCTTGATTTGACATGTATCTCCCCCAAAAGTAATTTAAAAACAGTTAAAAGTGGGGCTATGAAAACTCACGGTAATTCATATAAGTTAAAGTACTTGTGAAGTAAATGAAAACAGTTTGAGCATGTATCTCC
Organism: Chrysanthemum makinoi; assembly: GCA_910596185.1. Classification (NCBI taxonomy): domain Eukaryota; kingdom Viridiplantae; phylum Streptophyta; class Magnoliopsida; order Asterales; family Asteraceae; genus Chrysanthemum; species Chrysanthemum makinoi. The sequence goes on from OU343223.1 coordinate 246,388,828, forward strand.
CCTAAAAGTAGTATAAAACAATTAAAAGTGGGGCTATGAAAACTCACTTAGTAACGAAGCGATGACAAAAGTGAGTACACCGAGGTGTAGTGTAATGCTTTACCCTTGACCTATTGTGAATGATATGATACGTAATGAGTTATGATGAAATGTTATGCATGCATTTACATATTATTTATACCATTTGTGAGTTTTGAAATAATACTTATAAAATTACGAAAATACTCTTTTTACGTTTAGGACGTCTTAAATTACTTTACAAGTATTTCGTCAAAATCATCCTACAATGGTTTTAAGTGGTTATTGTAAATTATCAAAATTTCGTCGTAAAATAAAATTAAATCGGAATTTCTTAGAAGTGACAAAAATGGCTTTGAAAAACTAGTGAAGTAAAATGGTATGCGTCGATCATTGGGAAAGCGAAACTTCGACGGTTTTGGAAAGCTTGTACCAAAATCTAGAAGTTTGAGTTCAGTTTGTTTTGACATAAAAGATTCGAACATAAGATAATAAAGGTTAAAGATGGTGATTTTGTCTAAATGTTGTGTGTAAAAAGTGAGTTTCGACAATATTTTGAAACAACGTAATTAATTTATTAAAACTTAAGCTATACAAACGGTTGATCGTTTTTAGAAAATATGCTTAGTGGTCTTAATTTCATTAGAAGACATCGTTACAAAAGTTCACATCGTTTGATAAAAGCGGCCCGTCAACATGAGAATTGCGTTTTAGTTACCGTAACACTTATCTAAATTAAAAATATTGGTTTTTTAAAAATAATAGTTCACGGCAATTCTATAACGTGTATATCTTGATCGGTTTCAAATCCGTTTTTCTCATTATTATATGTCCTTGGCTAGTATCCAAAGTATACTAATATATTTTTGATAAATTGAAATAATTTGTGAAGCTTAAGGCTCGTTTTTTACTCGAATAAAACAATAATAGTGTGCTGAAATTTTTAGAAATTATATATTTGATGCGTCAAACTTGTAAAATTCATAACTTGCGTTATAACTCCGTTTTATTCCGTTCAAGCCCACGGATTAGTTTTTAAGTATATTTTTCTAATTATATCAAGTCAAAAATTCATTTCTGTCGGATTTTCCAGAAAAACAAATAAGAACAGATCACTTTTTTATACTTATGAAAATAGTTTTCTCGTACTAAACCTATTCCAATCCCTTCAAATCAACTCCAAAGCTAATCTAATCCTACCATACACCTTCTTAGGGTGTCATGGGTTCCTAATCATCTTCAAGACTAACATATACCAAGGGGATAATTATAGGATGACTTTATATATATATAACTCTAAAAATGTATAGAATGGTATAAATCAACATAAGTCTTGCATGTTTGCTTCAAATATGAAGAAATAAATATGAAGTGAAGATGAAATATGTAAAATGAAATGATATGCTTACAAATTACTATGATGAGGTGCAAAAGAACCAAGGTTAAACTTAAACACTCTAGGTTTTATTTAAAACATATAAAGTATTATCTAGATTGTTATGCTTGTGCTAGAAAAATTTTGTGATGATCTCTTCTTACATATATGAAGGCGGTTCTATGGTGAGGGGAGACAAAGAGAGAAACCAACTCTACTAACTTGTTGAATTATTAGATGGATGAATGAAGTAGTTTGAGTTTGAGTATAGATTTATACTATCAAAGAAAAATGCACCAAACATAATTGCACTGCCCACTTTTTGATTCACCCCTAAGGCGGTTTGGGGAATGAATATCACAAAATATCTTCTTTTTTTTTTTTTTTTGTAATGTTGTGTAATTGATAAAAGAAATGTAAGTGAAATGTACATGTATATATTACTTGTAGATTTAGTACACATTTGTTGTATTTAAGAAAATTTTAGGTAAAAGTAATTTTTAATAGATCAAAATAGAATGTAATGAGATAATAAAAATTGTAAAATACATTCCTGTAAAATTGGTGATAAAATAATTATAAAGTATAATTTTTAAGAAACACGTCAGTAATAATATAACTTTAACGATTTATATACCAAATAAATTTAAAACACTAGGTAAACTCAAAATATTGTTTTTATAACTAAATAGAAGTTTAAAAATATGTCAAAGGGATCATTTTGAAATGCTTAGTTAAATATTCAAATTAATAACTCACTTGCTGACAAAAGCGTTTATTTCATATAAAATTCACGCGTCAAATGTGAAATGAAATGTCATGAATGAACTAACATGATGCAAATGATGCAAATGAAATGTAGACTAATCTTAGTCATATGAAATGCTTCGTGATGATATGATCATGAATTCGCAGCTAAACCTTTAGGTTCACGCGAATTTGGAACCTTTGAAAGCTAGTTCACGATAAATGATGAAATTGTGAAACGTGAATTGTTTTGAGAAATGACCAAAAATTGAGAATTGTGACAAAATCATCAAAATAGCATGTTCAGGTGTCAAGAAGATAATTGACACTACATCTTTATGCCTCTAACATCTGGAACCCGATTCTTGGGGATCCATGTTTCTTCTTTATTGCCCCCCCCCCTCCTTTTTTTTTTTTTCTATACAGAATTTTAACATAATAGATCCTCTGCAATCACAGTATGACAGTTTCTCACGTAAACAATATAATGGTCCATCAACGCTCCACCATTGTACTTAATCGTCAAGAATTGGAAACATTGCTTGCTCCTCTAGTTAAAGATTCTGTCTAAATTCATGCTTCTGATGTATCGAATGTTTTCAGTGCATAACATGCTAATACTCTAATTTCTGATACATCTGAATCTACAACAACAACCATTATTGTAGCTGCACCTCTAATCGAATATCTGAATAATGAGAAGAACAAAGTGTTTCCACCACAATAATATTTGATGATACAACATAATGAACAGAGAAGTTTTATCGTGATTGATTCTCTCGAAATATTTTGGTAATTCACACATTTGATTAAATTTGAACATACATGGTTTTAACATCTCCTTATACATGGTTTTGTTTGTCTTCAATTCATCATCAACATACGTGGTGTATGATTGAATCATTAAAACATGAGGGGTAGAGAGTGTGTAGGTGGTCATTGCTTCCTTGTTCTTCTAGATGCTTCTTTAAAGCCCAATGCTTCTTAATTTCTTTGGTGGGGGAAGAAATAAGGCGATCTCTCTGTGGCTCAAACGTCTCACTTTGGTGTTATCGTCTCAATTTCACTGGTGATCTTGTGTGAAGTTACCCAAATATGATGTTATGATGCCATGCAGCGGTCTTGGTATCGAGTTATGCATATTATTCTGGTGATTAATATTCGAGAACCACAACATTGAGGGGAAAGTCGTATCATTTCATCTTTCGTGGTTTGTTTTGGTGTGATCGTCTACATATGTGAGAAGATCTTGTTGATTTAAATATTTACCTCGAACGGATCTTCGAAATTAGTTAGATTTTCTTTGTGTGGTTTAGTGCTCATCTACAAATTCGCTTATATCTTGAAACCTTCAAAAGTTAGAGGAAGTGTAGACTTCATCAAAGTTTCAAATCTGCTAAAAGAGTTGTTAGTTTGGGGAAGCGATTCGAAACTTCTTCACAATGGCTGAGTATACAGCTTGGAACCGGTCACAACAGCAAACTTCCCAAACCCATCATCAATTGAAACAAGCCCTCACTTACTTTCGTCAACAAATGGAAAGACATTTTGCTCCTCTGTTCAGGTGACGATATTGATGAACGTGCTCGGGGGGTATCCGTTGTTTCATTTGCTCCAACTGATTACTCTTATACCTAATACACTGCTACAACAACTCTGTTGAAGAAGCACCAATTGACTCTACAATAGCAGTTGAACAAACTACTTCCAACGACGCGAGAACAGTTGATGATGTGCTGGATGATGTAACCCCACCTCACAGTTTGAGATCAAATCGTTCTTTAACGGAATTATGCCAAAGCTACTTTGCACTTGATGTTCTTGAATCATCCACAAGCCATTTGAATCCTCAAAATATGCATAATGTATATCAACATCAACCTTACACATGAGTGGGACAAAGACCATCCCTTGAGAATATTATTGGCAACGAATCAACCATTCGTACTTGAACCGCGTCTTCTTTCAGATGGTGAACATTGAATTTATGCACTCACTTTCGCCAATGCGGGCCTAAAACATTAAAGACGCGCAATGACAAAGGACAAATGGATTGAATCCATGCAGGAAGAACTCAATCAATTCAAACGTCTTGAAGTATGGGAACTGGTTGAAAGACCAACAGGAGTCTTTGTCATTGGTCACAAAATGGATTTGGAAAAACAAATTGGATCTTTGAAGGAACGTAATTAGAAATAAGTCGTCACGGTGGCTAAGGGTTATAGACAGGAAGAGAATTATTGACTTTGAAGAATCATTAAGCTCGGTTGCTTTCGTCTTGAGGCTGTTTGGATTTTCTGGCATTGCGGCTCACATGACATCACGGTCTTTCAAATGGATGTCAAACTGCTTTATCAATGGACAACTAAGAAACGGTCTATAAGCTGACCCGAAAAGTTCATTGATCGAGTTCTAATCATGTCTACAAACTGAAGAAAGCTCTCTCGGTCTCAAACAAGCCCTCGGTGATGCGATAAGTTATCATCCTTCCTTTTTGCCAATAAGTTTACCAAAGGTTCGATCGACCCTACACTCTTTATACAATATCACGGGGCTCACATCTTAATTGTTCAAATTTATGTGGATGTTATCATTTTTGATTCAACACATTTAAAATACTCAAATGCTTTTGCAAAACTTATGACAAAACATTTTGAAATGTCAATGATGGGTGTACTCACATTCTTAGTGGAATGCAAGTTCATCAATCACCACAGTGGTATTTTTGGTGGTCAAGTCCAAATATACCCTTGAATTGTTACACAAATTTGGAATGCAAAACTGTGACACCTACGCCATACCAATGGCTCATACTAGAAGCTAGGCGATTTACATGGGAAATTGGTGGACCCTACCAAATACCGTAGTATCATTTGATCTCTCATGTATCTAACATCATCAGGCTGATATTGTTTTGCCGTATATCTTTGCTCTGTTATCAATCAAGACCATTTGAAACACACTCTCAGGGGCTAAAAGAATCCTCCAATACATCAAGGGAACCATTAATTTAGGAATCTAGTATCCGAAGGATTCTGGTTTTGAACTAATCGCCTTTTTCAGGCCCGATCCGCATGAGGATGCTTAGATTCATGTAAAAGTACTTTAGGAGCTTTACAATTTCTTGGTGATAAACTGGTGTCATGGAAATCGAAGAAGCAGGATTGTACATTGCTTTCCTCAACGAAGCCCGAATAATAGTAGCCATGTCGGCATGTTGTGCTCAAGTCATTTGGATGAGAACACAACTCAAAGACTATGGTTACGTGTTTGACAGAATCCCGAGTATGCTGCGACAATGGATGCTATTGCGATCTCGTGCAACTCAGTCAACACTTCGAAATCAAAGCACATCGATCTTGATATCATTTCATCAAGGACCCGCGTGGACAGGGATACAGTTGATTATATGATGGGTACAGAATACCAATTGAGATCTACTCACCCAAAGCCTTAGCACCTTTAGGTTTAATGAGTTGGTCCGGATTGGTATCGCGGTGTTGACTCAAGAGGATGAACTCTTAAAACATTCTTAAAAACCAGTCAAACACCAAACCCTCTTTTGTAAATATTTTTCAAAAACAAAATACAAAATTATAAAATCTGATAAAATCTCAAAAATATTCTTCTATCTTAATTCTTTCAAACATCGCAGAGTACAAATCTTCATCCAACACTTTGTTCTATAAATCTTTCACTATTTTTCGAACAAGTGTTGAGGGGAAAAGTAAATATTTTCAGTTTTATAAAACCTTGTACTTCCATGTTTTCTAAAAATATGTTGTTTCTACCAAAATGGTGGATCGTTTCTTGTCAAATACTCTCCTCGGACTCAAATGTCTTCAAAATTCATTATTTCAAAAGTCGAGGGGAGTATCGTTAAGTTTCTTGCCTTACATGTGTTTTGTCTAACCTAAACGAGTTAAAAAGGATCTTGGAACCTCTTTAAGGTTGAGGGACTGAATGTGTCAACTTGGCAAATTAATTTTAACAAAATCATTTACTCCTAAACCACCAAGATCAAACGGCCTAAATCAAATCTTCTAAATCCGTTCAAGCTGTTCATAATCTGTAAGTTCTAAATTGTTTTGATCAAGATTCTAAACAAGGATTTTAAAAATCTTTCAAATCCAACGGTTAAAACTCTTTAAAAGCTGATTTTTGGAAAATTGTTCACTCGAACGAATTGGGTGTATATACGTAAAAGTGTTTGGATTGAAATGAGTTGTGTTAAAACCTTTCTTAGTGTCTATTAAACTTGTTTCAATCGTCCAAAACCATCCCGAATCTTAAATTTCATTAATTTGAATTCTAGGGTTCTTGCGCTCATCTAGGGCTTTTCTATTCTGTGATATGTTATTAGGTAGTCAAGAGTGTTAAAATAAGTTTATATGCATGTTTTGAACCTTTAAATTAGCCAAGAAACATCTAAACGTATGAATTTAAGTTTTAGGTTTTAGGGTTCATCTCCCATAAATCTTGATTAAGTGGGTGGAAATGTGTTAAATCTTGTTCCATTGCACTCATATGACATCTAGGACACTCCAAAAACATTCTTGTTTGATTTGTGTAGCTATATCTCTTACACGTAGATTAAGGGTTTAGGGTTTAAGTATTTTTACGCCTAAGTCTTTCGTGTGTATCGATATGTTCTTATGCTTGTTTTGTGTTCTAAAGAGATGTTTGGAATTAAGCGCAATCAAGTTTTCATGTTTATAGTCAATAGGTTAATTATTAAGTAATAGGAATCTTGGTGTTCAAACAGATTCGCTTAAAGAATACTTTTATGCATAAAGGTAGCCTATAAGAGAAATCTTACGCGTAACTCTTACGCATAAAGAGGTCTCACGATTGGATTCGTATCTTGGAAAGATATTCGTAAACAAGGCTTGCTACGCGTAAGTTTTACTCTTACGAGTAAACTTTACGCGTAACATCTTCTTTTCCTACGCTAAGCCTAAAGCCTTTGAACTTGTCTTAGCGTATGAAACTCTTACACATAAGCAGTGCTTACGCTTTTAAACACTCCCTCGCATAAGCTCCTTTCTTACGCATAAGGATCCTTGTTACCCATAACCCACTGTTCACTACATTTTGGCTTATTACGGATATGTTACTTGTTAAATGTTACGCATAAGTCACAAATACCTGATGTTTCGCATAAGCTTACAAAAGTTAATATGTTGTGTGTTAAGTGAAATATTGGATTTTGAAATTTCAAAATTAACATGTTCACATAACTTATCACATCAACTTCAATCAATTGGAATAATGTGACTTAGGACTTGTAACTTACATAAACATGTTACAAGGAATTAGATAATAAATCAGACTAAAACAAACACATTGTGTTTCCATATGTCTGTCTTTTTGTCTAATGTCTTTCAGATCACAAAATGGCTGCAAATCCAGCAATCATCAATGCCTGACAAAGCTCTTGATGGCAAACATTCCACTGGATACGATAAAACAATTGGCAAGAACAATCTATGTGTCATCTTCAACAACTTCATATGCTCACAATCATCTTTGAGTGCTTTGTGGACATCCTTCTGCAACATCCATTCAAATTCATGCTCACAAAGTCATCCTGATGATAAGTATGATTCAATGGAAGAGGAAATAAAATAAGACATTAAAGCAGAAAAACGATGGAACACCATGCTTCAACCTTTCGGGTTAATCAACCCGGTGGGACAGGAGGGTCAAGTAGTAGTCCTCCACTTATGGAAGATCCATTGCAAACATCTCTTACCCCATATGATCCGGTTAATCAACCCGGTAAGGATCAGGGGTGTCACTACATCATTGTTGAAATGAAGCAACCACAACAACAACTTAAACATCCATGAAAAATCATGGTGAAGATGTGAAAATATATGACGAAGGAGATTACGATCATGATAAGGATGAAATAGTCCCTGATGATGATAATTTGGAGGGCTGAAGGAAATGATTCGAAAAAGAGCAAAAAGCTGCTAGAGCTGAAAAGGAAAAGTTTAAGAATCAGACAACTACATAGTTGACAATCAATACACAAACCCAACTTGTATTATGAAACACCTTTGACACTTCCTCCAAACCCGAATCATCATCTCAATCATCACCTCCATCAACATAAGAAACACCTATGTCAACAACAAAATCATTAGAAGGCAACTCCATCCAATGATTCGACAAATGGTTAAGCAGGTTTTCCCCACTACACAACAAGCTACGGCCACCGTATCGATCAACCAAGGATTGAAACCACACCACCAATGGAGAAAAGCGGTGATCACTTTACATATCTGGTGGTGAGGATCACGCATATGCAAGGCCCCAACGAACCTCAACCGAAATTTAGATCAAGTACATTCTGCACTCCTTTTGTTTTATCGCTTTAAATCAAAGGCGTGGTGAAGTTCTCCACCTCAGGGTCGAATCTTACCTAAATTCTACACTTCATCGGAATCAATCAATAACCTCGGTAAAAAATCGTTCATAAACAAAAGTTTGGGTTTGTCTACCAAAGTGAAAATCATCATACTTGCTTCACGGCTTTCGATGAAATTCACTAAGTTCTATGACGCCACCCTGGAGATGGTTCGAGATGGATTGGCAAATCGATTGAAGGACATTGAGTTGGGTATAATTCAGACGAAGAGATGGATTCAAAAGATCGCAAGGATGTTCGTTGATTTATCACTAGGATTGATGAATGTTTGATTCATCGGGATGGTCTGCGGTTGGAGAGCTATGTGGGAGGATGACCAAACTTTTCGATTATCTTTCCAGCGTCCTCAGAAAATGGTGATCGTCTGTTAATCATTGGGTACTCTTGATTGTGATTTTGGTTGTTTGATTATCGACAATGGCTTGTGCACATAACGTTGTACAACCCGTACTTGTAAATAAAGGACCTGTAGTGCGGCGATTGCCCAATCCTATAAAAGACGAAAGCTTCTTACTTTTGAGTAAAACTTATCAAACCTTTCATTTTTCAAAGGTTTTACTCAAAAGAACAAGTACTTCCCCTTATGATTTTCAAAACCTCAATCGTTTATATCAATTGTTGAGGGGGAGTATTTTACTTAAAAACTTTGTTCACAAATTGTTCTTTGTGTAGTCTTCCCACAACACTCAAAATGGACATATTTATTCTCAACATTTCTTCAAAAATAACATTTATATGCAATTTTTAGGGAGAAAAATTATGTGATAAGAAATATGTTGTGTTTTGCTATTAAATCCTCGTGTGAAAAGACTTCAACCCATGAATTGACGAGAACTGAACAATCATACATTGAAAAGATTAAGTCTTCAAGACTTATACAAGTAAATTGTACCCATTCGAGAAGCTCTTGATAGACATGAACTTTGACGGGTTTGAAAACCTCTGGGGTTGTCCACATCTTCAAGGTAGTTATTAGAGCTAGTTGTCACCTAAAAGCTGACAATGTATCTCTTTAACTATGCAGCATAATCGTGTCTCGCAAGGAATTGTCTATCTTGAGTCGATCAATTCAAAAGTGCAGCTCTTTCCTCCTTTACAAATTTCATCAAAACTCTTAAGCACATGTGGAGAGGGAGTATTTATGAAAATCTAAAACTCTTGAAGTGTTCAAACATGCTTTTCATTCACAAACACTTTGAGAGATTTTCATGAAAATGGTTTTATGGCAATGGAGTTATAAGGTGATTAAGGTTAGGAATAACCGTCCTATGATCCGCCAGAGCCGAAGGGATCTACCTAAGGACACTACCAATAGTTATAATTAGAAGTCCTTAGTATATGATTATAAAAAGGAGAATGAGAATTGGAGAAAGAAGGAGTTGAAGAATTAAAAAGAAATGCAAAGAAAAGGGTGAAAAAATAGCCCTCAGTTATTCAACTTAGGGCTGACCAAGGGTTCAATTCATATACTCTTGTTGTTCAAGATCTCTTAGGTACACTTGACATTTCATCACTTGATGTTCAACAATAAGAACATCAGTGGTACATTATCGAGTCCTTCACGAGATCTTAGCAATCTGTCAAGAACATTTATGAGAGGTTCTGGCTGTGATCCTCAGGTGATTGAATGGAAACTCCTGCCCGGAAGGTCAACATCAAACGGCCACGATAGCGAGTCACGGTAACTCCAGGTGGATTAGGCTTAGTGTGTCTCAAAGCGGTCTCTGATGCGTGGGTGATGCTTGGTGTACCTCGGTAGCAAATTTGAACCGTAGATGTACTTCGGTACATCGCGTTATCTCACTTGTGGGACTCTGGTTCAGGAATGGCCTTTGTGAGAATTAGAGTTGTGTTTTCACACTATTCTATTAACACTCTCGAAGTTCAAACTTGTAAGTGCCGGAATCCGCTTATTACTAACCTTTCTTATGTTTACTTCTTATGGAAGCTCTGGAGCGGACTAATCGTGAAGATTCTTCACATGCTCATACCAACAACATCTCTAATGGAAGTTCTCTCAAAAGGCAACACAAAGTCAGAATGATTCTTCGTCAGTCAAAGAATCTACAAAGTTAAAGACTAAGAGAACTTCATAGAGTTATCAATCCAAGCGTCAAAGTGTGAGCATGTTGAAGAAAGGCGTGGAACACTAGAACGAAGGTGACACGTCACAGACTACCACACCATACTATCACTTTCAAAGAACAAAGAACAAAAGAACAAAGAATTTGATGACGTCAAAGCTGAATTTTTCAAAGGAAACAATTTCTCTACAATGGGGAGATTGTTCGAATCAAGACACTTCTTCTCACAAGAAAGAAGAATGTCAGAAGACGTCAAAGCTTCTATTACATCTGCACCTACATCGTTTATCACTCTTTCATTCATCACTAACACTTAGGGGAGATTGTTGGAATCACTCCTAAACCTTAATTCAAGTGTTAGTGATTCATATGTAAGAGTTAGCTTAATATGGCCTTTATGTTAGTAATTAGCCTTAGGCTTATGTAGAAGGCCCATCAGCCTAGGCCCAAGTCCATAAAAGAAAGGAAGGGACTAGGAGTGTTGCCTAGCCCTCTCTCTATAAATACCTACATATAACATCACTTGAGGGTTGTTTGTTCTCTTTTCTATTTCACTCTTTGCTTTAACCTGTCTCTCATTATTTCGTGTGTTTGGATAAGGGTTCAACCGATCACTTCTTATCTATTTCTTCAATTGATGCTTGTGTTACATATATGGTGACCTTCTTCAGAATGAGAGATATGCTATGTTTGAAAGAAGGATTCTTGAACAGTTCGAATCTAAGCAGGGAGAAACTAGTTCATCAAATGATTCTACAGCTTTTTACACCAATGTTAGAATTACCACCAAAGCTTCTCAAGTCATACCCATGGGTAATGGAAATTTCAAGCTCATCCCAGATCCAGCATATAAGCCTCGACTCAAAACACATATGGAAGAAACTTCATCAAACAACTGTCTCTCATGGTTAGTCAAAACATGAACTCTCCACACCAACAATAACCTCGAAAAGCAGCATCAATCCACACAATCAAGCCACTATCGAGAGATGGGAGGTTATGGTGCAACCCGTTCAAGAAGCGTATGAACAGGGAAGAGGTGGAGTTGGCAGAGGATATGTGGCAAATCAGAATCGTGGAAGGAATCCAATCAGGACAATCAAAGCCATCAAATGCTACAACTATAGTGGTGAGGGACATATGCGGGACGCACATCTCCAAAAGCGTCCATAGAATGCTGAGAATACTTGAGAGACAAGATATTTGCTTGTGCAAGCTCAGGATAATGGAGTAGCCGGATGAAGAAGGAGGATTTCATTTTCTTCTTGAAAATGCCAAAAACTATGATCGCGATGTTGATGAGCGACCAATTTAGGAAATAGGTCATAATCATCAAAATGCCTTTCAAGTGGGATCCGCGGATTCATTTGACTCGATGTCGATGATGAACCTACTGCTCAAACAATCTTCATGGCTAGCATCTTACCTATGGTCTCTCCAAAGGTCTCATTACCACAACATGCAGTTCCATCCAAAGATTCAATCATTTCTGAGGTAATAAAACTATACGATGAAGTTGATGAGCAAAAGAGGCATAAATACAATCTCTTGAAACTTATGAATCCGATATTGATGATGAGGGTAATAGCAATATTGTCCCATATGATCAATATGTGAAGCAAAGTGAAAGTGAGATTGTACCAAGTATCGCATCTTCCGCAGTTAATGATGACTATGTTTTTGATGAATACACCGCATGTGCCCTCGATGATCTCGTTTATCTCTTAACCAATGCCTATAAAGAACAAGTTGCTATTTATGAACAACGTGCTAAGTTTGAGTTAACTACCCGTGGACAGGAAATGGATGACCAAGGCATAATTATTAGAAAAAGTAATTTTAGAAGAAGTATTAAAACAAGAGTTAAACTCCTTACAAGAAAAGCTTTCTAAAACTGGTAAGCAAAAGCAAGAGCTTCAAGATAATGTTAAAGTGCTTAAACAAGAATTTAATGCTAAGGAATCAAAACTTTCGAATGATTTTTCTAATCTAAAACTTTGAAAACAAACTTGAAAATAAGTTGTAACGACAAGGGAATACCATTCTGATCGCTCACTGATCACTAAGCATAGAGTCTCGTTTATAAGCATAGTCCCCCCTGTTGAGGAACCTAATCCCGAGGTAGTTAAAAAGGCTAGAGCTGCTCATAAGGTACTGTATGATGGTAATGAGATTCTTAAGCCTAGGAAAACACCATCATGTGTTAGAAGCACTAAGAGGATAAAATTAGATGTCCTTCTAGGGAGAAAATGGATAAGAAGCTTAATGATTGTGATGAAAAAGGAAAACATAACGATAAAACCCCATGATTAAACTAAGGAAAATTGGATCTCCTTAAACAAGTTTAAGCCTCAGACTCTATTAACCCCTGAACAATTGTTCTGGAAAAAGGATATGGATATGCAAAAAGCTAAAAATCTTGTTGCAAAAAACACTCCTCTTAGAAAAATGCCTGCAGCTACTGTGTGTCCTCCAAATACACCAATGCGTCTAGTTCCTAGATCAATTGCCACTAATAGCAAAACCTTAATCAGCCTGTATGTTGTTTATCAACTATTCGTTGATTTTGAGAAGACATGTAAGAAGAGAATCACACCTACAGGGATAACTGAGGGGGAAAGGGGTTTTGAGCAAACAAAAGAATGTTATTTAACTGAGGTCATGCCTTTCTTTAAACAATTAAAAGGTCAATTTCAGAGTCTTCAAAAAGGAATAAATTCAGATATTGAAGAAATGGAAAAGGAATTTGATGCAATGATAGTTGAGGTCAATAATTATGAACAAGAACTCAAATATAATTAAGTTGAAAGAAGAACTTGCATATCTTAAATGAGAATTTGATTTCGAGTTGTGTTGCTGAAGATGTGTTTTATATCAGCATTCAAACACTCTATTATGCTTCTCGATTTCATGAATTATCTATTGCATTGAAAGTCTCCCATGATCGTATCATTGAGCTTGAAACAAAAAACTCGTAACTAAATGAGAAAATTGATCACTGATCACGATAATTTGGTAAACATCTTTCTAAACTAGAAGTTGAACATTTTGATTTGCAACTAAAATATCAACATCTTAAAGAAAATGTCAAAACCTCAAATATCAAGACATCCTCAGATGCACCAGAGTTTGATGCAGCTTTCAGATAAACAAACGGACTTAACAGATTCAAGCTCATTGTAACACGATCAAAAAGTTGAAAGCCCAAATTTCACAATTAAAGGGTGATAAGAACAATGTATCGCTCCTAAATGCCTCCTCCTTTAGATTCTCAGGATTCTCAAACTTTTCATCTTCAAAACTTGGTTAATGTTTTACAAAAAGAAAACGAGAATTTTCTAGAAGAAAATGAAAAAGTTAAAAACGGATAATTTTAAAGAGTTATATGATTCAATGAAAGTCACTGTGACAAAACAACTAAAAATAACGCCTTTGGCTAAAAGAAAATTGAGAATCCGGTGAGTCAAGACAAAATGGAACCTGCCACTTGTTCTTAGATACGAGAATGTTGCAGAACAAAGTCAAATCCTCGACAGAATACACTCTACTTCAAGTAAATACATTCCTCTCATC
>OU343223.1:246403160-246612531 GCA_910596185.1 Chrysanthemum makinoi
TCTTCTAATGTTTTTAATGCGATAACAAGCGATAAATCATTTAGCGAAACAAATAAAATACGTAAATGGTTTGAACTAATAGTTTTTCTAAACACACTTAAGCTCTCACAAAAAACTACTAAAACAAGTATAAGTGATTTTATGATTTAGATACATATGTACAAACAACTAGATGTTTGTATTGGGTTAAACATATACTTAAATTAAGTATACTAAAATGGGTAAAAACTAAGTGTATGCTAAAATGGGTAAAATACAAGTATATACTAAATGGGTAAATACTAGCAAATGGTTTTGACCCATAACCCATAGTTTATATACACCTTAACCAAGTTCATTGTATCCTTAAGATACATTGTATCTAGAAAGAAAACCATGGATCAACCCATAACCATGACCCGACCGTAACGAAAATACCCGTAGGCGAAAGAGGAAGCGGACCACGGATCCTAGCTTTGTGCTAGCGGATCCCTTATTGGTGGTAGGATCCTTGGGATCACAGGAGCGATGAAATTTTCTCTATAAAATAGAGAGCCATTTCTACCTCTCTAGACATGACTTCACACATACTTCCCAAAGTATTCTAACCTCTAACCTCGGATCTAAGTGATCTATGTAGTTTGTCTTTTGTTTTTGTGTGATCTACTAGGTTTCTCTTAAAGGAGAGATCACCACCTCTTGAAAGGCGTGCAAGCTCAAGTCCATGAGTTGCCATGCTTAGTCATCATCAAGACTACTAAGGTTCTCTTGTTGATAGTTCTTCCTTTCTCCATAGATGTTGGGTTGAAGGCATTAGTGAAGAATGCGAAAGTGTCAAGATGAAAGCATTAGTGAAAGGTGCTCATCATCCGTGTCAAAGCATTATTGAAGGATGCTAAAGGTGTCAAGGCGAAGGCATTAGTGAAGGGTGCTTAAGCGTTGTGTCAAAAGCATTAGTGAAGGATCTTGGCGATGTCAAGACGAAGGCATTTGTGAAGGGTGACAAGCGTTGTGTCAAAGGCATTAGTGAAGGATGCCAAAGGATCAAATCAAGTAGCATTTGGGGAGAATGCTTAGGTCATATAATCGATGAGGTGCATCGTTATACATATGTGTATTAGTTTATCTACAAGGATGGTGATATCCTTGATGAATTATTTGTAACAAGGAGTAGATCTCCCTAGAGATTAGGTGTTGTTATGAGTGAAGGTGTAGTTCACCTAAGGTGTGAAAGAACTAAGGTGCTTAGCCTAGTACCTAATAAAAGGTAGGCGACGTTGTGATAGGATTAGTTCTGCTAAGGTGTGAAAGAACTTCGGTGGTTAAGCCTTACTGAGCACTTATTATAAAAGGGTAGGTGACGTTGTGTTAGGTGTGGTTCGCCTTGGTGTGAAAGAACTCGGTATTTAGCTTTGTATTGGAAAAAGGTTAAGCTTGACGTTGTGAAGGAAACTTCTCCATACAAGGAGTTGGTGTTGTTTAACTACGAGGAACTCTCGAGTAGGTGACTCGGGGAGTGGAGTAGGGCAAGGAAGGTGTCCTTGTAGCCGAACCACTATAAATAACTTGTGTTGTGGTGATGTGCTTCTTACTCTCTATATTTCATTTCACGTTTATATATCCATCTATCAACGTCCAACATAAACAATCAAATGGATTGACATAAGTCGATCTAAATATTTAAAAGGAAGTTTTAAATTGGTAAAACTATTCAACCCCCCCTTCTAGTTTTCCACAGTAAGGTCACACGATGAATCAATCTCGCCGCCCGGAACCTATATAAATTAGATAACGCTTATGAAGATCGGATAACTCATTTTGGACGGCTGTCCATTTTTAGCAGGTTTCCACTTTTAGTAACTTTCTATTTTAGGTAACTTTCTATTTTAGGCAGGTTTACTTATTTAGAAACTTTCCAAAAATAGCAGGTTTCTATAATTAGTAACTTTCCAAAAATAGCAGGTTTCCGTATTTAGCAGATTTAGTCATAAATGATATAATCAAAGTCAAATTATGTTAAAATAGTGAAAACAAGTGTTATCATACTTTAAGGGTCATTTATGCCAAGTTTCACAAGTTTAGGGTCTAAAGGGAAATATTACATAATATAGGGTCCTTAGTGTAATTATATCAAGTTTACTCATTTTACTCTTTTAGCCCCTTTTAGTTATCATATTAATAAATCAAACCTTCAAGTTTCAATGCTCACAAAACTACCTTATTACACTAATAAATCATATATGTAATTCAAGCCCCAGTTTTATTTTACGAAAACCATTTACGTTTTAAACCAACAAGTCCAATACAAGATTATCATGACTCCCTTGTGTTTACCTTTTTTAGTCGAGACATATCAAACTCAAATCCATCCTTACGACACAACCAAAACAACTTAGACCCTTTTAAAATGTGTCGACACCTAAAATCATCCGAGATATATATTAATTTGTTATTTCACCTTTCTAGCTAGATACAATATAGGTAAAATGTGATTATGGTCGAATAAATATAGGTGAATGGATTCAAAACAGTTATAATGGGTTGGTGAATATGGGTCAAATACATGTTCTCTCACTTTCGTTATTTTATGTGATATAATTCATGATTTTATGTAACAGTTGCTATCATTTTATATAAAGTCTTAGCGTGTAAAACAAGCGTGCTTGAATGCGGTACCTCGCGACAACAAAGAACGAAAGACAAAAGAAGGAACATCGAAATAAGATTAGTGATACAATACCCTTATGATCGAGTGGAAGAAAGCAAGGACCAAGGGCAATAAAACTCACGACAAGGCCAAACACCAAGCGACCATGTCTTTTCGACCTAGCATCCACGATCACGACACCACCCTTGACCTAGAACCTACGACCAGCCTAGGACAAAACATCCACACCGCCGACTTGGAACCCACGACCGATCACCTTCTCGAACCACGATCAGCAGCACCACGACAAGATCACCATTCGAACCAAGAAATCCCACGACCAACATCCCACGATCACAGCACCTTGAGTCACGTTACCAGGCCCCTTGCACCACTACTTTTGATCGAGTTGAATGAGAGAAAAGAAGTCTAGCCGTCACCTTTAGCAGCTAGGGTTTTTAGTGTGTATTTTGAACATGAAATGGTAAGTGAATAAATGAGATTAAAGTGGGATTAATTAGGGAGTTATGGGGCGTGGTTTAGGCCGAGCATTAAGGGAGAATCATAACATAAATAATACTTTCCAAATATAAAATTTGATGGGCCTCCATTTAAGTTGTATTTTTCATATAATTTGCATTCACATTTTTGGCCCATGATCTATATTAACGTGTACAATAAACTTTAGACGTAACCGTGTGTCAAATATTTTTATCTTACTTAAATTAGAAATTCTGCGTTAGGTTAGAAATGAAATTAGTGAGATTGACCTATTTTTGTATTTTATACATATTTGACTTGAGGGGTAAAATGGTCTTTTACATGCTTTAGATTTTTTGGGTTTTACAACTCTTCCCCTCTAAAAGAAAATTTTCGTCCTCGAAAATTGAAGTCGCAAATGTATACGGAGACGTACACGTTTAGGCAGACGTAGCAATCCATAGTTTCACACAGATCATAACGATTTCGGTTCCAAGGCGTACAAAACTTATACTTAGCGGATGTCGGTAGAATCTGCAAAAGTGCGAAATTCCAACGAACATGAAGGCGTGACAAATAACAGGTATAAGTCCTAGTCCATTCCGCATACCAAGCCCGAGGCACTTCCCAAGATGTCGTATGATTTCAATAAGTTCAAATTATATGATCTCGGTATTATCACGTTGATCAGGCGTCATAATACTTGCATCACATAACAAGTCCTTATGGCCATCATATTCTGCCTCGGGTAATGACAAACCACATAACCAATATCACAACAAAACAGATACACATACAGGTAGCAAGTAACATACTAAAGCAGACCAGATTCACAAACATGCAGCATATAATACATCAAACCAACTTACTATATCACAAAAGAAAGAAGGCCACCAACTTGCTCAAAGCGGTTCCTCATCACTCATTACTGACGACCCAAATATAAAGCTGAGATAATACCAAAATGCTAAATCATAAAACTTCACGATTCAAACCGAGTTCTAAACAAATCATAGAAAAACAATACCGATCAAAATCACTTAGCAAAATATCAAACCGCCTCAAAAGGCGTGACAAGCGAATCGAGTAACACAAGTGGCGCCTGATCATATGAAGTAGATGAACCTTCTCGGACCACGGTTGAATCTTGTCTCCGTCTTTGCGCCTTTGGTTGATCCGTCCGGCTCCCTCAGCGTGACATGGCGGTCGGGTCGCGGCTTACGCTACGAACCTCTCCAGTTCATGAACTGCTGCAGCAACGCATGGTCGGCACCATCATCTTCGATTCCACGAGTAGTCTCCATCTAACGATCGACAAACAGATGTGCAAAGATAAATAAAAAAAATCACATGCGAAAGTAAGAAGGTCAATTCAGCGAAGACAAAAGAATACCGAAGTCAAACCTAAACGAAAATCAAAAGGAATCGGAAGAGATCAAAACCAACGGAAGCCTAATGTCTACCCAAGTCCTCACAGGTCAATCCTAAGGTCAACAAGATGAAACCTGATACCATAATTGTAACACCCCAACCTGGCAAGGGTAGAAGTGTCACATTCTGGTGTCATATCAGAACATACAAATAAAATTTTACAAACGGAATCCTTATAAAATAAATACCAAGTCATATAAACGAATCACTTTGATAACAGCAAATATTCCTGAATATGAAGTGTCAATTTCCCCCATTAATGCTCGTTATTTATATCATTTATATGGATTTACGCTTGTTTTACACGTTCAAGTAAATTGCGAGCATTGGAGCTAAAGAGACGCGGAAATGGAAACGTTACTAAGGATTTATCACAGTATGCTTATTTTGAATAGGTTACGGCGTAACTTTCGTCTCTCATTCTGCCGTAACTATTGCGTGACCACGAAGTCCAACTCATCAAGAGTTTACGGCGTAACTCCTTCCAAAGATTACGACATAACTCCATTAGGTCAAAAGAGGTTCCCGCGTGATACTTACAAGCGTAATCTCTTTGCATCACTACGGCGTAACCATGTTTATTGAAGACTACGGCGTAACCACTTATAAGGTTACGCCGTAACTAGCGGATCTAGTGCATTTACGGAGAAATAGAAGGTTACGGCGTAACTCATCTTTTGGTTACACGTAACCCATACGACCTATAAATACCCCACGAATTCCAGCATTTCTAATCATCCCATTCCACACACAATACTCTGAGAATGAGGGAAAAAGCTGAAGGAAGGTCTAGGGAAGCATACGGAGCTGTTTCCAAGGGAGAAGTCACACCATTACGATAAGCTTTAGCGTTTATTATTTCTTTTACTTTCAATTCATGTATTTCGTACCTTTGAATATTGAATTGATGTGCATGATTAATATGAGCGGTTAAGCACCCTTTGGTGCTAGCCTAGTTACGATTCCTTAATTGTTTTGTTTGCGTTTACCTTTACTTCCGTACAATTATTTCTAAGTGTATACATGCATAGTTCTTTGGTAGTCACCCCTGGTTTGGTAGTTTTGAATGGCGGTAGAGGCCAATTGCCAAGGAGATATGACCAACCTGACCCTAGGTGGCTGAGATGGGAAGGGTAAGATATGACCAACTGGCGACCCTTTCTACTTGTGCGATTTGACCAACTGATCACCTATCGTTTGGATGAACTTAAGAATTAGGGGTGTAGTGTCTAAGTTCCTAACGGCCGGGCACTCACTATTTAGAATCAAGCATATAGCGGTACTTAATGGCTTCGGCTTAGGGGACCAGGAACAACGGGACTTATGGACGGTGCACTTGATTTCTCTGTGGTGGCATCTTTGCTGATAGGTTAGGGCGAATTGACCAAATGTTATCCTCTCGAATTTGACCCCACCTGAAGTAATTGGAAGTAGGTAGACGTAAACATTACTAGTTAGGAGGATTAACAAGGTTAGCACCACTATTCCTCTATTGATTTCCCTTCTACCATTTATTTGCTTTCATATTTTGCATTAGTAGTTTAATTAATTAAAACCCTATCAAACCATTTATATTCTACGTCAATTAGACTTAGTAATTATCGACGCACATATAGCTCTTGGGACGACCTCGGCTTTACCATTTACTACACTACACACGACCGGGTACACTGCCCGTTAGTGCATTAGGGTAGACCATAGGTATAGCGAGACGATATAAATATTAAGACACAGTGAAAACACGCATCAAGTTTTTGGCCGCCGTGAACTATATTAGGATTAATATTAAGTCTTTCATTTCATTTTTAAACATTTCTCACGATCATATTTCAAATTTTCAGGTACAATGGAAGTTGTTAACATCGATGACCTCACTCTTGAGGAATATTTGGCATTGACTAGAAGCGGATCAAGGGCGGGTCTCGTAAGACCGGCAATCGGGTGGATGTTCGTTTGATTAAAGACCAATTTATGAGGGAGCTTGCGCTAACCCTTTTGAAAGCGAGGGCGAAGAGCGCATATGAGCACGTTGAAAATCTCCTATACATCGCTAGCCTTTTCAAAATCCCGAGCGTGTCTCATGATGTTGTTATGCTCAGGGTCTTCCCTATGACTCTAACTAGAGCAGCCAGAAGATGGATCGAAAGATTGCCCGACGGGGCAGTTAATACTTGGGCGCTACTTAAGAAACACTTTATCCAAAGATGTTGCCCACCATCAAAGATTTCTAATCAACTCTTGGAGATCCAGAATTTCAAACAAGAAGACGACGAAACTCTGTATCAAGCTTGGGACAGATACAACTATCTTCTTTATAAATGTCCTACCAATGATCTTAATAACCAGCAAAAGGTCAATATTTTCAACAAAGGAATAAATATAACTACAAGACAAATGCTGGACTATCAAGGACCTATCCCAAACACGACTCCTACCCTTGCCCTTGAGACCATTCAGAGACTCGCTGACCACTCTCAAAAATGGCATGACGGGGGGTGCAGCCTAAGCCCTAAGACAAAGACGATAAGCATTGCTTCCCTTTCCAGTAAATTGGAAAACCTTGGAAGAGATATGAGGGAACTCCGAGAGAGTGTTCGTGCTATTCGTTGCAGCAACAATGATGACTTAGATCTGCCCGGAAACTTTCCTATAAATAACATAAAACCACGTGTCGAGAAGGTTAATTATGGGGAAGGGATATCCTTCTATAATGACCACTCCAATACAAGATTTTCTTCACTCGAAGAATCAATAAGAAATTATCTTTACGAAGATAAAAAACGGCGAGCAGACAGAAATGCACTATTCAAAAGATTCCAGGACTCCAGAAGCACTCTTCTACAGCATATGGAGGACGAAATGAAATTAATGGACGATGTCATCCAAAACGAGTCATTGGATGATAATTCTTGTAATGCCATTTACTCTAGCGATGGAAAACCTCTCTACACCCCTCTCCAATGCAATGAAGAGAAACCCTCCGAATTACAAGCAGGTAATGAAGCTTTATGCAATAAGACAATTTTGCCTGAGGACAAAACATAATCTAATGACGAATCAGGAACTGGAAACGAAGTTAAATTAAATGCTAGATGCTCCGCAGTCATCCTTAATCAGATCCCTCTCAAAGAAAAAGATCCAGGAAGTTTCATTCTCCCTTGCTCTATTAATAATTTACATAATATAAATGCTTTAGCTGATTTAGGGGCTAGTATTAGTATTATGCCTTTCTCTATGTGTAATAGGTTGAATTTGGGACCTATTAAACCCCTTTGCATGACCATTAAAATGGCTGATAGGATAGTTAGTATACCTAGAGGAATTGTTGAGAATGTGCTTATCAAAATTAATAATTTCACTCTTCCCGTTGACTTTGTCATTTTAGACATGGAAGAAGACCTCGACATTCCTTTAATTTTAGGAAGACCCCTTCTAGCTACTACTCGTGCTAAGATTAATGTTTTCGAAAAAATCATCACTCTAAAAATAAATGATAGAAAACTTACACTAAACATGGATGACTTGGGTAAATGTCACCCTGTCGAATCCGTTTGTGTTATCAAAAAAGGAAAAAACAAAATCACTCCTCCTTCCATCACGAATATGCACTGCGCTTCTAATCATCGTAACATGCAGGATAAGAAACCCAAGGAATTCAGCAATAAAGCACGGCGCAACAACACTTGAATATCTGAAGGACGGTCCAACAAAACATGGCACGAAGTTCAAAAAGTAGATTATAAACACTTCCCAAAATTGAAATATCATTGGTGCCGGGCCATCCCTATTGACCACGTTAAAGGGTTTGATCTATGGGCTTCATGCAACCCTTATTCGAAATGCTGTGATGGGGAACGGAACAAGGAAAGGAAGAAAAACAACAAATACTTATGGTCTTCAACCAATGATAAGGAGATAACATTCGAATTTTGGATAAGAATTCATTATGGAGAAGTTAGCAACAACGATAAAATAAAAATATGGGTGATCCTTGTCTCAACCAAACCTATAATCACAAATCAACAACAAGCGAGAGAATCGTTGGTCGAAAGCATTGGTGCAAAATGATTAAAACTTCTGACAATTCTTGGGCCTCTTGTGATCCTTACAAAAACTTCTGTAATGGAGGAAGTAATGCTAAGCGAGTCGGGATGACAAGTTTCTCTGGGTTTCTACAACTGACCATAAAAGCACCGAGGTACAATGGATAGGCAAATTAAGATTTAATGACTGGGTAAAAATCAAGTATGGGAGAATCGATTCGTCAACTAAAACAAAATCGGAAGGACTGCATAAAACAAGATGATCATAAAGGTATGCGTAGCGGGGTGGTAGCGTACATTGCATAAAAGAAGCTGCGATTCTGAGTTGAAAACAATTCTTTTGAACCGAAAGACTATCGCATTAATAGAACCACGGACAATGAACCACGACTAGAGTTATGTAACATTGATGATGAAGAGTATGAACGAAACAGATGCAAACTACTTGGGATCCAATGTAAAAAACCTCCTCCTATTGTCACCGAAAGGTTCGTATTCACTAGGTACTCCTTAGGACCGGATGAAAAATTTTGCAAGGTTTCAAAGAAGGGAATCAAGGAATTCCACGCCTGACCCGATGTCACACTGGATCGGATTAACTTAATGAAGGATATTGAAGAAGTAGGGCAAGCTCAAAGGCCCCCATAGGAGCCCGCGGACTCGAGTCTAACTTAAAGACTCATTAATAAAGAAAAGTGATCTTTAGGAGACAACCCAAATTATCCATTTCTTTTTGTTTTTATTTCCTTTCTGTTGGGTTTTGTGTTTTCTAACCATTTTTGCATGAGACAATGAAGTAATTACTGCTGCGATTCTGATCTGAACGAGAGTTATGGCGTAACTCATCTTGGTGATTACGCCGTAACCAACATTTTAGCAGCAGAAATCTTGGCGCATTACCAATGCAGTAATACCATCTCAGTGGTTACGCCGTAACCATTCGCTTCTCAGCTCATACCAGGTTTTGCAAGTTACCGCGTAACTCTCTTATTGGAGTTACGACGTAACTCTCCTCTGCTTTAATTCTTTCATTTTAAAACACGGTAACCTTGTATTAGTTTTTAAATGAACTTTGTGGGTGTGTTCCTGTAAACCCTCACGAGACTTCACTCGTCCACTTGGGACACCAAGTGGTTTAAAAAACTTGTTGCATTAAGCTAAATGCAACCGTGATTCCTACGAAAGTGAGTTAGGTTTATTTTTCATTTTATTTTTTATTTTTAGAATTATGCTTGTCGGTATTGTGATTTCTGGGATTGAATTTTGTTCATGACGCTTTAACAAAGGCACGATCCTTTCTCGTGGGCCTTCTTCTTTTTGGAGCTATTTTCAAGGAAGTTCTCGCTCTAATTCTACCTTTCTCTTCACCTTTATTTTAATGCCTAGTACAAAAGGGACTTTGTACAATTCAAGTGGGGGGACGGGAGTATAATTATCTCTTGAACATTATTTCGCCCTCATTTTTCTAGTTTATTTTGAAAAATTATGCCATTTTTTATATTTTGACATGTTTTTCCGAACCTAACTGGATTAGACCTTAGCCGAGCACATACAACCCTTGATATTACATGGTGAGATTAGCCTTATCCGTTTCCTATATTTTACCCCAAATCCACCAAATTATGAGTGTGTTGGTAGCTTGTAAACTTTAGAACTTGGCCTTTGCATCATTTCGAGACCATAGACGAGGTATGTTGAGCTAGCTCGCTGTATTTGGAATTTTCAGTTTTAGAAGGCAGTATTATAGGATTATCACCCAAACAGCCTACCATTGTGAGTCTATCGATTAGTCACCTCGACTTTTCGACCCCCATGTGAAACCCTTTTGTTGCACTCCCCTTTAGTGTAGGATACCCCTAGATACACCCTTCTGAGCTATTCCTTTCATTTTGTCACCCCAATATATTGTTTCATTACACCCTTACACCTTAGCCTACCCTGTAGTCTTTATTGGTAATTGGGAAGTCATCATTTGCCTAAGTTCAAGGTTCGAGTGGAAAGATTTGGAAATCACGCTTTCATCGACAACAATTATGAAGATCATTGAAGAACCCCCGAATTCCCATTGTTCATCTCAAGTGGGGGGATGTTATGTTATTATGTTTTGTTCAAAAAAAAAGTTGATTGAGTATGATTTTGTAAAGTGCGATGTTATAAGCACTATAGTATGAGCTTTATTGTTTAGTATCGAGGAGGCCACCTCGGTCACATTTGAAGATTGGAGTTGGAGTTATACCAACTGAAGAAGAAAAGGTAGTGTGCCCATCACGACGTCCTCTAATGACACATCTACCTTGCATTTCATGATCCGGTCTCTAGACTTCTAAGCTTGAACTTTGGGCGGACGGTAAGTGGTGATGACTTGGTTATAGATATAGACTACACCTTGTTTTCATTTTACACCAATTATACATCCCATGTCTTATCCTACCCTTTAGTCATGAAGCATGTCTAGGCGATGCAGCGAGAAATCTTTGGTGTCTTGGCCATGGATTTGGTCATGTATCATTGATTTTGTCCACTTCGCCGTGACATGTTAGTAATGACAAGTCACCCCTTAACCTTTGTCATGTCTACCCATATTGCCTTCGAGAATTGTTTAGCCCTTAACTCCAGTGGTGGAGATTTGTGTAACCGCCAAGCTTATGATAGAATACATGCTATGACTGTGCGATTGAGTGATCACCCTGAAATTGACACTTAGAATAGTTGAGAGATTTGAGTGTTTGTTCCCCTTTCGCGAGGTGTTCGGCTTTGTTTTATTCTAGCATAAGGGATTTGTAAACTCATATTTTCCAGGTTTTGGAAGATATCTTTTTAGGAATCTATCTAATAAGGTCTACTTGAGGGCAAGTAGAGTTCAAGTGGGGGGATATTTGTTAACATCAAATAGTCCTGAATATTAAGTGTCAATTTCCCCTGTTAATGCTCGTTATTTATATCATTTATATGGATTTATGCTTGTTTTCCATTGTTTTACACTTTCAGGTAAATTGCAAGCATTGGAGCTAAAGAGACGCGGAAATGGAAATGTTACTAAGGATTTATCACAGTATGCTTATTTTGAAGAGGTTACGGCGTAACTCGTCTCTCACATTATGCCGTAACTATTGCGTGACCCCGAAGTCCAACTCATCAAGAGGTTACGGCGTAACTCCTTCCAAAGATTACGACGTAACTCCATTAGGTCAAAAGAGGTTCCACGCCGCTGATACTTACGCCGTAACTACTGCATCACTTACGACGTAACTATGTTTATTGAAGACTACGGCGTAAACACTTATAAGGTTACGCCGTAACTAGCAGATCTAGTGCATTTACGGAGAAATAGAAGGTTACGGGGTAACTCATATTTTGGTTACTGCCGTAACCCAGACTATAAATACCCCACGAATTCGGCATTTCTAATCATCCCATTCCACACACAATACTCTGAGAACGTGGGAAAAATCTCAAGGAAGGTCTAGGGATGCATACGGAGCTGTTTCCAAGGGAGAAGTCACACCATTACGATAAGCTTTAGCGTTTATTATTTATTTTACTTTCAATTGATGTATTTCGTACCTTTGAATATTGAATTGATGTGCATGATTAATATGAGCGGCTATGCACCCTTTGGTGCTAGCCTAGTTATGATTCCTTAATTGTTTTGTTTGCGTTTACCTTTACTCCGTACAATTATTTCTAAGTGTATGCATGCATAGTTCTTTGGTAGTCACCCCTGGTTCGGTAGTTTTGAATGGCGGTAGAGGCCAATTGCCTAGGAGATATGACCAACTGACCCTAGGTGAGCGGACTGAGACGGGAAGGGTAAGATATGACCAACTGACGACCCTTTCTACTTGTGCGATTTGACCAACTGATCACCTATCGTTTGGATGAACTTAAGAATTGGGGGTGTAGTGTCTAAGTTCCTAACGGGCGGGCACTCACTATTTAGAATCTAGCATGTAGCGGTACTTAATGACTTGGCTTAGAGGACCGGGAACAACAGGACTTATGACGGTGCACCTGATTTCTCCTGTGGTGGCATCTTTACTGATAGGTTAGGGCGAATTGACCAAATGTTGTCCTCTCGAATTTGACCCCACCTAAAGTAGTTGGAAGTAGGTAGACGTAAACATTACTAGTTAGGAGGATTAACTAGGTTAGCACCACTATTCCTCTATTGATTTCCCTTCTACCATTTATTTGCTTTCATATTCTGCATTAGTAGTTTAATTAATTAAAACCCTATCAAACCATTTATATTATGTGTCAATTAGACTTCGTAATTATCCGACACACATAGCTCTTGGGACGACCTCGGCTTTACCATTTACTACACTACACACGACCGGGTACACTGCCCGTTAGTGCATTAGGGTAGACCATAGGTACAGCGAGACACTATAAATATTAAGACCTGGTCAGTAAAACCTGCATCCCACTTACAAGGAAGAATACAAAATCCAATATGTCTAAAATAAAATGAAATCGCAAAAAAATAGCCCATCAAAATAAGTCCAAAATAATAAGGGAACTAGGGTCGGTCCACTCAGATAATCCAACTCTCAGCCCATCAAAGCCCATCTTCCAACCTAAAACCTGCGGCAGGAAAAGAAATGCGACAGAGCTTATAAAGCCCAGTGAACAGATATAACAAAACGAAAGCTAAAGAAAATCAGAAATACGAAATGAAACAAAGGAAACAATAACAAGGTCGCAATGGAAAGGAAACAACGAGTCAATGAAGAACCTGCAGAACACAATTATACAGATATCCAGAAAGAACAGCAATCAAAAGAGAACACAACAAAGCAACGCATCCATGACTTATATATAATCACATACAAACAAGCAGACATACAAGCACCGAAACAAAATCAAGCATAGCAGACGTCGCATCCACTCAACATTAGAATAGCATGCAATTAAATCCGGAAATCATAATACATATAAGCCAAAAGGAAAACTAAAAGCAAGCGGAAGCAATTAATTAGGAAGTGAGCATGGCAATCACACAAGTCAAATAACCCACAGTTAATAACATAGCAGTATCATAACAGATATATAAGCATGGCAGGTCAACAATTAGCAATAAGAACACCAACGGATAATCATAGCCCATGAACATAATTAAATGAAGGTAACCATGATAAACAGATAAATCAACTGATTATACTCAAACATGATCACCAGACCAATCAAAGGGTTACATAACAGTAAGATAACATATAGTCAGATTACAACAGTTGAATCATATAAACACATATTAATCATATCATATAAGGGTTAACGGTAGCCACATAAAACATGAATAGCATAATCAAATTCAATAATCATATAACAACCCGGTACGTGAATGGAATGATAGTCTGAAGTAACGGAATAAGAGTATGACAGATCAATGCAACGGAATATTTATCATGGTAGTAGAGTGAGTCTCATAAGGGCACTGAGTAATGAACAATCAATACGGAATATGGTGCGTTGGTGAATCTAAGAAGGTACAATATAGGGATATCAGAAGTGTATGGGTTGTCAGAAATCTATCCCGAGCCAAAAATACAATACAATAATATTAGTAGTGGCAATAGCAGCCCAGTATCTAACAGTAGCCATTGTATTCGGAGGGGTGACCTCGGAATACCAAATCAATAGGACGAGAGACCTCAGTAACCAATGGAGTAGCTAGCTCCCAGACTGTGAGGGGGTATATTGCACACACGTACCACATTACCAGAACAGATCAGTCAATATCAATAACAGTACAGTACAAATCTAGGATGCATCCATACGCCCCTGCAGACAATAGTGGCCATAATAATAACAATGAAGCGCGCATAATTAGTACAGTATAGGGACAGTGTGAAACATCACTCAACCACACTAGAGTCATGCCATTGGTGCATCAATGACACGGCCATGTTACCTTCATTGCTAGGGAAACAATATTTAGCTCGGTTTTCAATCTGAAGGGTCTGACAAAGGTCCACAGTGTAGCAATATATCAGTCGTAATAATCAGAGGTTCAATATCAGTTATCCACAATTCAAAGGTTCGTAGCAATAGTCCAATATCAAAGTCCAATATCAAAAGTTCAGTATCAAAGGTTCGATGGTTCAATAACAGTGGTTCAATAAAAGAGGTTCGATGTCAAAGGTTCAGTAACAGAGATTAAATAACAGAGGAGTCAATAGCAATGGTTAAATATCAAAGGGTCATCAGTAAAGAAAAGGTTCAATATCAAAATGGCAAGATATCAAAGATGCAAAGAGATCATGAGAAACCTTATGAGAAAGCTCATAATATCTGTACCTCATTCGAAGCAAGCAAAATAGGAAGTAAAGTCACACGATGAATCAATCTCGCCGCCCGGAACCTATATGAATTAGATAACGCTTACTAAGATCGGATTACTCATTTTGGACGGCTTTCCATTTTAGCAGGTTCCCACTATTAGTAACTTTCTATTTTAAGTAACTTTCTATTTTAGGCAGGTTTCCATATTTAGCAACTTTACAAATATAGCAGGTTTCTATAATTAGTAATTTTCCAAAAATAGCAGGTTTCCGTATTTAGCAGATTTAGTCATAAATGATATAATCAAAGTCAAATTAGGTTAAAATAGTGAAAACAAGTGTTATCATACTTTAAGGGTCATTTATGCTAAGTTACACAAGTTTAGGGTCTAAAGTGTAAATATTACATAGTACAGGGTCCTTAGTGTAATTACATCAAGTTTACTCATTTTACTCTTTTAGCCCCTTTTAGTTATGATATTAATAAATCAAACCTTCAAGTTTCAATTCTCACAAAACTACCTCATTAAATTAATAAATCATATATGTAATTCAAGCCCCAGTTTTATTTTACGAAAATCATTTACGTTTTAAACCAACAAATCCAACATTCACAAGCTTATACGATTTCCTTGAGTTTACCATTTTTAGTCGAGACATATCAAACTGAAATCCATCCTTACGATACCACCAAAACAACTTAGACCCCTTTAAAATGTGTCGACACCTACAATCATCCGAGATATATATTCATTTGTTATTTCACCTTTCTAGCTAGATACAATAAAGGTAAAATGTGATTATGGACGAATAAATATAGGTCGAACGGATTCCAAAACAGGTTATAATGGGTTGACTGAATATGCGTCAAATACATGTTCTCCTCACTCGTTATTTTATGTGATATAATTCATGATTTTATGTAACAGTTGCTATCATTTTATATAAAGTCTTAACGTGTAAAAACAAGCATGCTTCGAATCGGTACCTCGCGACAACAAACAACGAAAGACAAAAGAAGGAACATCGAAATAAGATTAGTGATACAATACCCTTATGATCGAGTGGAAGAAAGCAAGCACCAAGGGCAACAAAACTCATGACAAAGCCAAACACAAAAACAGCAATTTCTTTCGACCTATCATCCACGATCACGACACCACCCTTGACCTAGAACCTACGACCAGCCTAGGCCAAAACAGTCACTACCACGATCAGCAGCACCACGACAAGATCACCATTCGAACCAAGAAATCCCACGACCAACAGCCCACGATCACAGCACCTTGAGTCACGTTACCAGGCCCCTTGCACCACTACTTTTGATCGAGTTGAATGAGAGAAAAGAAGTCTAGCCGTCACCTTTAGCAGCTAGGGTTTTTAGTGTGTATTTTGAACATGAAATGGTAAGTGAATAAATGAGATTAAAGTGGGATTAATTGGGGAGTTATGGGGCGTGGTTTAGGCCGAGCATTAAGGGAGAATCATAACAGAAATAATACTTTCCAAATATCAAATTTGATGGGCCTCCATTTATGTTGTATTTTTCATATAATTTGCATTCACATTTTTGGCCCATGATCTATATTAACGTGTACAATAAACTTTAGACGTAACCGTGTGTCAAATATTTTTATCTTACTTAATTTAGAAATTCTGCGTTAGGTTAGAAACGAAATTAGTGAGATTGACATATTTTTGTATTTTATAAATATTTGACTTGAGGGGTAAAATGGTCTTTTACATGCTTTAGATTTTTAGGGTTTTACAACTCTTCCCCTCTAAAATAAAATTTTCATCCTCGAAAATTGAAGTCGCAAAGGTACACGGAGACGTACACGTTTAGGCAGACGTAGCAATCCATAGTTTCACGCAAATCATAACGATTTCAGTTCCAAAGCGTACAAAACTTATACTTAACAGATGTCCGTGAGAATCTCGCAAAGAGTTACATAATTCCAACAAACATGAGGGGTGACAAATAACGGGTATAAGTCCTAGTCCATTCACGTACCAACCCCAGGCACTTCCCAAGATGTCGTATGATTTCAATAGGTTCAAATTATATGATCTTGGTATTATCACGTTGATCAGGCTTCATAATACTTGCATCACATAACAAGTCCTTATTGCCATCATATTCTGCCTCGGGTAATGACAAACCACATAACCAATATCAGAACAAAACAGATACACATACAGGTAGCAAGTAACATACTAAAGCAGACCAGATTCACAAACATGCAGCATATAATACAGCAAATCAACTTACCATATCACAAAAGAAAGAAGGCCACCAACTTGCTCGAAACGGTTCCTCATGACTCATTACTGACGACCCAAATGTAAAGCTGAGGTAATACCAAAATGCTAAATCATAAAACTTCACGATTCAAACCGAACAAATCAAAGAAAAACAACACCAATAAAAATCACTTAGCAAAATATCAAACCGGCTCAAAACGCGTGACAAGCAAATCGGAGTAACACAAGTCGCGCCCAATCATATGAAGTAGATGAACCTTCTCAGCCACCAGTTGAATCTTGTCCCCGTCTTTGCGCCTTTGGTTGATCCGTCCAGCTCCCTCCAGCAGCATCCTGATGTCTCCAGCAGCATGGCAGTCGGGTGCGGCTTCTACTTCACGAACCTCTCCAGTTCAGGAACTGCTGCAGCAACGCAGGGTCGGCACCATCATCTTCGATTCCACGAGTAGTCTCCATCTAACGATCGACAAACAGATGTCCGAAGACAAATCAAACAAAATCACATGCGAAAGGAAGAAGGTCAATTCAGCGAAGACAAAAGAATACTGAAGTCAAACCTGAACGAAAATCAAAAGGAATCGGAAGAGATCAAAACAGATGGAAGCCTAATGTCTACCCAAGTCCTCACAGGTCAATCCTAAGGTCAACAAGACGAAACCTGGCTCTGATACCATAATTGTAACACCCCAACCCGGAAAGGGTAGAAGTGTCACATTTTTGTGTCATATCAGAACATACAAATAAAATTTTACACACAGAATCCTTATAAAATAAATACCAAGTCATATAAACGAATGACTTACAAGGAAGAATACAAAATCCAATATGTCTAAACTAAAATGAAATCTCAAAACAATAGCCCATCAAAATAAGTCCAAAATAATAAGGTAACTAGGGTCGGTCCACTCAGATAATCCAACTCTCAGCCCATCAAAGCCCATCTTCCAACCTAAAACCTACCGCAGGAAAAGAAATGCGACTGAGCTTAAAAAGCCCAGTGAACAGATATAACAAAACGAAAGCTAAACGAAATCAGAAATACGAAATGAAACAAAGGAAACAATAACAAGGTCGCAACGGAAAGGAAACAATGAGTCAATGAAGAACCTGCAGAATACAATTATACAAATATCCAGAAAGAACAGCAATCAAAGGAGAACATAGCAAAGCAACGCATCCATGACTTATATATAATCACATATAAACAAGCACACATACAAGCACCGAAACAAAATCAAGCATAGCAGACGTCGCATCCACTCAACATAAGAATAGCATGCAATCAAATCAGGAAATCAGAATACATATAAGCCAAACGGAAAACAAAAATCAAGCGAAAGCAATTAATTAGGAAGTGAGCATGGCAATCACACAAGTCAAATAACACACAGTTAATAACATAGTAGTATCATAACAGATATATAAGCATGGCAGGTCTACAATTAGCAATAAGAACACCAACGGATAATCATAGCCCATGAACATAATTAAACGAAGGTACCCATGATAAACGGATAAATCAACTGATTATACTCAAACATGATCACTAGACCAATCAAAGGGTCACATAACAGTAAGATAATATATAGTCAGATAACAACAGTTGAATCATATAAACACATATTAATCATATCATAGCAGGGTAAACGGTAGCCACATAAAACATGAATAGCATAATCAAATTCAATAATCATATAACAACCCGGTACGTGAATGGAATGATAGTCTGAAGTAACGAAATAAGAGTATGACAGATCAATGCAATGGAATATTTATCATGGTAGTAGAGTGAGGCACAAAAGGGCACTGAGTAATGAACAATCAATACGGAATATGGTGCATTGGTGAATACAGAAGGTACAATATAGGTATATCAGAAGTGTAAGGGTTGTCAGAAATCTATCCTGAGCCAACAATACAATACAGTAATATTAGTAGTGGCAATAGCAGCCCAGTATCTAACAGCAGCCATTGTATTCGGAGGGGTGACATCGGAATACCAAATCAATAGGAGTGGAGACCTCAGTAACCAATGGAGTAGCTAGCTCCCAGACTGTGAGGGGTGTATTGCACACACGCACCACATCACCAGAACATATCAGTCAATATCAATAATAGTACAGTACAAATCTAGGATGCATCCATACGCCCCTGCAGACAATAGTGGCCATAACAATAACAATGAAGCGCGCATAATCAGTACAGTATAGGGACGGTGTGGAACATCACTCAACCACACTAGATTCTTGCCATTGGTGCATCAATGACACGGCCATGTTACCTTCATGGCTAGGGAAACAATATTTGGCTCGAGTATCAATCTGAAGGGTCAGACAAATGTCCACAGTGTAACAATATATTAGTCATAATAATCAGAGGTTCAATATCAGTTATCCATAATTCAAAGGCTCATAGCAATAGTCCAATATCAAAGTCCAATATCAAAAGTTCAGTATCAAAGGTTCAGTAACAGTGGTTCAATAACAGTAGTTCAATAACAGAGGTTCGATGTCAAAGGTTCATGCAGAGATTAAATAACAGAGGAGTCAATAGCAATGGTTCAATATCAAAGGGTCATCAGTAAAGCAAAGGTTCAATATCAACGATGAAAGAGATCAAAGATGCAAAGAGATCATGAGAAACCTTATGAGAAAGCTCATAATATCTGTACCTCATTCGAAGCAAGCAAAATAGGAAGTAAGGTCACACGATGAATCAATCTCGCCGCCTAGAACCTATATGAATTAGATAACGCTTATTAAGATCGGATTACTCATTTTAGACGGCTTTCCATTTTTAGCAGGTTCCCACTTTTAGTAACTTTCTATTTTAGGTAACTTTCAATTTTAGGCAGGTTTCCATATTTAGTAACTTTCCAAAAATAGCAATTTTCCGTATATAGCAACTTTCTAAAAATAGCAGGTTTCCGTATTTAGCAGATTTAGTCATAAATGATATAATCAAAATCAAATTAGGTTAAAATAGTGAAAACAAGTGTTATCATACTTTAAGGGTCATTTATGTCAAGTTACACAAGTTTAGGGTCTAAAGTGTAAATATTACGTAGTATAGGGTCCTTAGTGTAATTATATCAAGTTTACTCATTTTACTCTTTTAGTCCCTTTTAGTTATCATATTAATAAATCAAACCTTTAAGTTTCAATGCTCACAAAACTACCTTATTACATTAATAAATCATATATGTAATTCAAGCCCCAGTTTTATTTTACGAAAACCATTTACGTTTTAAACCAACAAGTCCAATACAAGATTATACGACTCCCTTGTGTTTACCTTTTTTAGTCGAGACATATCAAACTCAAATCCATCCTTACGACACAACCAAAACAACTTAGACCCTTTTAAAATGTGTCGACACCTAAAATCATCCGAGATATATATTAATTTGTTATTTCACCTTTCTAGCTAGATACAATATAGGTAAAATGTGATTATGGTCGAATAAATATAGGTCGAATGGATTCCAAAACAGGTTATAATGGGTTGACTGAATATGGGTCAAATACATGTTCTCCTCACTCGTTATTTTATGTGATATAATTCATGATTTTATATAACAGTTGTTATCATTTTATATAAAGTCTTAATGTGTAAAAACAAGCATGCTTCGAATCGGTACCTCGCTACAACAAACAAAGAAAGACAAAACAAGGAACATAGAAATAAGATTAGTGATACAATACCCTTATGATCGAGTCGAAGAAAGCAAGGACCAAGGGCAACAAAACTCACGAGAAGGCCAAACACCAAAACAGCCATGTCTTTCGACCTAGCATCCACAATCACGACACCACCCTTGACCTAGAACCTACGACCAGCCTAGGCCAAAACAGCCATACCCTTCGACTTGGAACCCACGACGCATCACCTTCTCGAACCACGATCAGCAGCACCACGACAAGATCACCATTCGAACCAAGAAATCCCATGACCAACAGCCCACGATCACAGCACCTTGAGTCACGTTACCAGGCCCCTTGCACCACTACTTTTGATCGAGTTGAATGAGAGAAAAGAAGTCTAGCCGTCACCTTTAGCAGCTAGGGTTTTTAGTGTGTATTTTGAACATGAAATGGTAAGTGAATAAATGAGATTAAAGTGGCATTAATTGGGGAGTTATGGGGCATGGTTTAGGCCGAGCATTAAGGGAGAATCATAACAGAAATAATACTTTCCAAATATCAAATTTGATAGGCCTCCATTTAAGTTGTATTTTTCATATAATTTGCATGCCTATTTTTTGCCCATGATCTATATTAACGTGTACAATAAACTTTAGACGTAACCGTGTGTCAAATATTTTTATCTTACTTAAGTTATAAATTTTGCATTAGGCTAGAAACGAAATTAGTGAGATTGACGTATTTTCATATTTTATAAATATTTGACTTGAGGGGTAAAATGGTCTTTTACATGCTTTAGATTTTTAGGGTTTTACAAGAGATACTTAAAAATGCAGATTTAGGGCTGTATTTATAGGTTGCGACATGGTTACGGCGTAACCTTAAGTGTAAGTTATGATGTAACCTCAGTTATGGCGTAACTAAAGTTTAAGTTACTTTGTAACCTCAGTTACGGCGTAATTAAAGTTTTAGTTACTCCGTAACCTTAGTTATGGCGTAACTAAAGTTTTAGTTACTCTGTAACTATAGTTATGGCGTAACTGAGTTTTAGGGTTATGGCATAACCTCTTCATCTTTTCATAATAGCAATATTGCAACTTAGGCCCTTAAGTTCCTTCATCCCGATGATGGAGACCAACACATAAATGTGTTAATTGAGCACCGAACTTCGTATG
The DNA here is from genome assembly GCA_910596185.1 of Chrysanthemum makinoi. Classification (NCBI taxonomy): domain Eukaryota; kingdom Viridiplantae; phylum Streptophyta; class Magnoliopsida; order Asterales; family Asteraceae; genus Chrysanthemum; species Chrysanthemum makinoi. The sequence goes on from OU343223.1 coordinate 246,425,109, forward strand.
TAGTAAGATTACGGCGTAACTAAATAACCGGGTTACGCCGTAATTCTTCGTCCGCGTATACTTATCCACTCCTTAATTCACTCTACGGCGTAACTGAATTTCCAAATTACGCCATAGCCTTCACATTACGGCGTAACCTTAAGAGTTGGTTACACCATATTCTTCTCGATACCATAATTACGCCATAGCACTATTAATGAGTTACGGCGTAATCTTCACAAATAATTCACAGGCCCTCATACTGTGGGTTACGGCGTAGTTTATCGTGCCGATTACACCGTAACCTTCTTCTGAATATATTTCTTGGCCTTTTCTCGTATCTTTTCCGCTCCAACGCCTCATTTATCCTGAAATGTAAATATGAACGAATATAAATGAATTAAGTACCATATTAATACAAATGAGGCAATAAACACAGGAATTTGATATGTAAAATATCAGGTAATTTTAAGTTATCAACACCCTTACTTGCATCCCCACTTTTACCCTCTGCAACATCTCTACCACACAAAACCATCAAATTTTGTTCGCTCAATTCCGGGTTATTTACTTATCATCACAAATGCTCCCAATTACGTATTATTAATCTTTGTTTTGCAGATGATCTATTTTTGTTCGCTCATGGCGATGTGAATTTGGCCGGGGTTATCATGGGGGCGTTGGAAGAATTTAAGCATGCTTCTGGTCTTACTCATAGTTTGCCCAAAAGCACAACTTATTTTTGTAATGTGCTTAATCATGTTAAAATTGCTATTCTTCAGATTCTTCCTTTTGCAGAAGGGATTTTGCCTGTTAAGTACCTTGGAGTTCCTTTGATTACAACACGTTTGATTTTTAGGGATTGCAAAGAGTTAGTGGAGCGGCTATCTAACCGTATTAAGGATTGGGCATTTCTATTTATTCTCCCGTCTAGTATTGTTCATGACCTTGAGCAGCTTATGAGAGGGTTTTTATGGTGTTACGGTGATGGTACGAGAGTTAAGTCTAAGGTTGCGTGGGATGTTGTTTGTTTACCCTAGCATGAGGGCGGTCTTGGTATTCGAAGGATTGTTTCATTTAATAATGCTCTCATTGCTTCTCATATTTGGCACTTGTTTATGTGTAAGGATTCCCTATAGGTTAAGTGGATTCATATGTATCGTTTGAGGGGTCCCAACTTTTGGGATACTCCTTGTCGGGGTAATATGACATGGAGTTGGCGAAAGATCCTTCAGCTTAGACCGCTTGTTCATAGTTTCTTTTGGTATAAGCTTGGTAATGGGAGGTCGACTTCTGCTTGGTTTGATCAGTGGTGCCCGGAGGGTCCTTTGTCGCTTGTTGTTTCTTCTAGAGACATTCATCATACGGGCTTTTCTCCTAGTTCTACTGTTAGTGATGTGATTAATGGGAATTTGTGGTCTTGGTCTGGTAATTGGGGAGATCGGTATCCGGATATTATTTCTATTACGGTCCCTAATTTGATTGATAATTTGGAGGATAAGTTACTTTGGCGTTACGGTAATTCCATAAAGCCCTTTTCGGTATCTCTTGCATGGGATTGTATTCGCCCTAGGGGTCTTGATGTGGATTGGTATCATCTTGTTTGGTTTTCTCATCGTATTCCATGGCATGCTTTCCATCTTTGGCTTGTGTTGAAAAGAAGACTATGGACTCAATACATGTTGAGATATCATGATGGCCATCATGATCCTAATAGTGATTTGTTGGTCTGCCCTCTTTGCAGGACTCAACCTGATTCTCACGATCATCTTTTCTTTGATTGTGTGTTCTCTTTTCAGGTTTTGTTTTCTTTGAAGATGTTTGCAGGTTTTCAGGATATTCCGGATTCCTTGGATGATGTGATTCGCTTTCTCATTCATATTTCAAAGTCCCGGACTGTTAAAAGTGTTGTCTCCAAGCTTCTTTTTGCGGCTTCTTCCTATTTCATTTGGCAAGAACGAAACAACAGGATTTTCAAGCAACAAAGAAGATCGGAAGTTCAAGTTATTGATATTATCAAATCTACGGTTCGGCTTAAGCTTCTAACATGCATATTCAAGAAGACGTCGAATACTAGAGACCTGATGCGGGTTTGGCAGCTGCCTCTTTCTCTGTTACATTCCTAATGGTGGGTTCCAGTTATTTTGAAGATTCTTGGCGTTGGAGGTTGGCAGATAGAGGTGTTTCATTGGCTTATGCTTTTGGAGGTCGTGGTTTGTCGTTGGAGGTCGTGATTCTTGGCGAGGATGCATTTAACGTATTACGGCATGTAAGGCCAACCCCTTAATATCACATAAGATTTCGCAAGATTAATGGTTCATTATAAATCAAGTTTCATCATTATTAGTCTGGTTGCTTTTTCTTGATCAAGCGTGTATCACAAACATAGACATCAACCACATAGAAAATAAACAATGTAATGCAAGAATAAAAGTAAAGCGATAAATAAAAGGATAGACAAACCAACACGAGGATTTATAGTGGTTCGACTACAAGGACACCTTCCTTGACCTACTCCACTCCACGAGTCACCTACTCGAGAGTTCGTAAACACTACACGACACCAACTCCTTATGGCGGAGAAGCCTTCACAACGTCGCCTACTCTTTTTCTGGTACTAGACTAACCATCGGGTTCTTTCACACCAAGGTGAACCACACCTACCACAACGTCGCCTACCCTTTATCCGGTACTATGCTAAGTACCGAGTTCCATTACAATGGAAGAACTACTACCCAACACTACACAACACCTAACCCCAAAGGAGATCTACTCCTTATAACAACATCAACAAGGATATCAATATCCTTTGACCAAATACTAATCTATCTTGTACATCGAATCACACCATATCGAATGTACACCTTAGGCACCTTTCACTAATGCCTTTGACTCTATCTCTAGGCACCCTTCACTAATGCCTTGTAACTTGACTTCTAGGCACCCGTTATGTTTTGTGGCCCAACATAACAAACCTTGTGTTTTATGACACAAACACATAAACCATCTAGTCTAGTCATAGATACAAGAATATGATACTAGACAATATCCAAGACAATGTGTTTAATGGATATGAAATCCTAAACTAAACATCAATAACACTAAGCATGATGTAGTTAGTCTTCTATGAATGAAGATGACAAGTTTCCCAAGCTTGTTGTAGAAGATCTTCATGTGCTTGTATGCTTGTGATTGGTGATCACTTCAGTAGGTTAGGATGCAAGATCTCTAGGCTTGCTTTCGAGGATCACTTCAGGAGTATGCTTACAACAAATGAAAGTTAGAAGCATTATGATCATATGTGATGAGGATGGTTTACATGTTTCCTAATGATCTAAATATCCAAGAAATGGTGGAGAGAAACTATGTGTGAAGGTGTGTTGAACAATGAAGAAATGGCTCACTATTTATAGAAGAAACATAGCCACTGTTCCCCGGATTCCACGGATCCCTCCCTTGAGGGATCCGTCCAGTGTATTACTGGGGATCCGTGGGACGCTCCCTTTTACCCATGGGTTTTGGGTCATGGGGCATGGGTTATGGGTTATGGGTACCAAGTAGATTCAATGTATCTACAAGATACAATGCATCTAGTCCATGGTTTTGAGTGCCCACGAAGGTACAATATATCTAGACATTGGGTATGGATCATGGGTTATGGGTACCAAGTAGATTCAATGTATCTACAAGATGAAATGCATCTAGTCCATGGTTTTGAGTGCCCACCAAGGTACAATGTATCTAGACATTGGGTATGGGTCTTGGACTTTGGGTTTTACCCAACTACATTCAATGTATTTGGTCAATGGGTCAAATACTTAAGTTTCTACCCATTTATATTACTCATTATAATACATACTAGTTATGTATATATTTACCTAATATGTAAACACTAGTTGTTATACATAAACTATTTAACTAAACATGTTTTAATGGTTTGTTGGGAGTTTGATCATAACGCAACATAACAAACATGTACGAACCTGTGTTGTAGCATACAAGGACATGAGTCGTCGAGAGGTGTTGAGACAAAATATAATTACAAGTAACTTATACATTTTACGTTATGTATTACAAGTTACATGTTTGTCATCAACAAAACAAATGAGAATGTATAGATTAAATATCGTAATATTTGCACTAACAGATACTTACTAGTTCATGTTTTATCATTACACTTATTATATTGGTTATAACAATGAATATAGGTCGAAAGAATTTCTTGTTATTTATCAATATGGATACTTGTTTCACTTATAGGCCGAAAGGATATGTAACATTTGTTAACTTGAATTCTAATGTTATAAGCACTATCTTAAGCACTTCATATCTTAGTGATTATGCCTAAAAGAACATGCTTTAATCCATTTCTTGAACCTTAATCTCTTTCTTCGTAATCTTGGTTACTAACACGTTTGGTTGATTTAATAAGTGACAATTAAATTGGCCTTAGCACCCTTAGTAAAAAATCTGAGAAAACAATAATTCTCTCGGGATGACCTGGACTTACCTAGGCTATATTACACTCGAAAGGGTACACTGCCCGTGTTGTGTTTTAGTCGATTAACAGGTATATCTAGTATTATTAATTTAAAGCTTCCGAAACACATCAAAGTTTTTAGCGCCACTGTCGGGAAGTTGTTTTAGTTATTATCATTTTGTTTGCTTGTCTGGTGCTTTTTATTTGCTTAAAACGTGTTTCTAATCGACAAAAATGTGAAATCAGTGTTTCTGAGTCTGCAAGTACGCTGGTCTTTTTCTCAAGACCGCCGCACTTCTGGAAAATTTCAAATAAAACGACTATTTTCAAAACGCGCAACCGCCTTACTTTTGACCAAGTAAGCCGGTATCGTGGTTTATTTTTTACTGTTTTCGTTACAAACTTAAAAAGTACACCGTTTTAATCCAAAAGCCGCCGCACATTTGTGAATCAATTATAAAATTTTCAAAACTTCATAAAATCTTTGTACATATATTTTTTATGAGCTTATTTAAAGTCTGAGATTGCTTATGTGATTTAGTTATTTGAATTACCTTTTGCTTGTTAGCTTATTTTCAAATTTATTTGCATTTTAATTTGTTTTATCAGTTATTATTTTTTTTATCATTGGTTGTTAATTTTTGCTTTTTGTATTTTCTATTTTATTAGCTAATCTGTTTATTGTGTTTATTTTCACAAATATTACTATCAGTTATAATCTTCAAAAAGATTAAAAAAAATCCAAAATATAAAAACCTAAAAATCCGGCACTCTTTTCCTAAAGTGCGTCGCGTCTAATCCCAAGCCCAGAATGTCACCGCACTTGAACTCAAGTGTGCCGCAACTACATATCTGAACCAAAAATAATATTTTATCCTTTTATCTTTATTTTCTATATGTATAATAAAAAATAAAATATATCTAAAAAATATAAATATATAAAAATATAAAAAAAGGTAAAAATATAGATAAAAAAATTGTTTTCATTCTATTAAACATTTTAAATTTTAAGAATTTAATTATTTTATTAAAATATATATATATATATATATATATATATATATATATATATATATATATATATATATATATATATGTCTTTTGCAAATTGCTTAAAGTTTTTATAAACCCAATATCTAAGTTAAATAAATATCTGAAACAGAAAACGTGTAAACTTAAAGTCACAAAAAGAATTTATTGAAGTCGAGTCGCTCAAATCTTCTATCGAACATCCTTCCATTAATGGAGTTTTCATTTTAAATAAGGACTCACAAATATCCGAAGAGGATGTCGTACCCCAACCCGATTCACCACCCCTAATAATTCTCGATCCTGATGATCAACCCATGTAGAAAAGTACTAAGACTATAGCACTAACTCTTGGTTATGCTATTTTTAAACTCGAAGTTGATGACAACTTTGTTATCAATACTACCCACTTGAAAATGATCCTAGAGAATAAATTCGATGGTCATTTGCGGGCCGATCCACATGACCATATCCGTGAATTTCTCGCAATATGCGACATGTTCAAATACGGTGAAACTCAAAGTGAAGCTGTGAGGCTTTTGTTGTTTCCTTTCTTTTTGTGTGATGAAGCTAAAATCTGGTTCAATGAACTTAACGAAGCTTCAATAACATCGTGGGATCAAATGAGAAGGGCTTTTATAAGCAAATTCTTTCCGCCTTCATTATTTGAACATCTTTTACTAGAAATCAGAAAATTCTCTCAAAACATATTTGAAAGTCTAACCGAAGCCTGGTTACGACTCAAGAACTTGCTTCGAAAATGTCATGGGCACAGTCTGACCAAACAAGCTATTATTCAAATATTCTATCATGGTCTAGACGAACCTACTCAAGAAATTCTGGTTGGAACAGCCGAAGGAATTCTCCTCTACAAAACTCTAAATCAAGCTTTTTAGCTTCTTGAGGACAATGTTCTTTTCCAACTCGATTGGTCAAAAAAATTCGAAACAGTCAAAATCGAAAATCTATTGCTTTCGTCGATGGAAGTAGTGGTGATGATAATAATTCCCTATTAATGAAAAAATTGGATGCTTTAACAACTAAAATGGATTCTCTAAATGAATAACTCCAAGAGATGCGTAACATATATAATAATTACAGATGTGACCACGTTTCTAAAAATTGCATGAACGATAACACGTCGATATGTGAATGTCATGAAGCGAATTACATCTAACTTGGAAGTTATAAAAATTCTCATGATTGGAATTCTCACCAATTCTCTTATGAACAACCTCAATCAAACAAAGATTCCAAAAAAACACTTACAGAATTAAACAATGAGGTAAAAAGAGATTTTGAGGATATCAGAAGATATTGGTGTAGCACGAGAACTGCTCACTATAATCATTTTGACCATCTATTTTGTAAACCCATCGGGGTTCCTCCACCAAAAAAGGCTAAGCCTAACCCGAAGCTTCTATCTTCAAAGAAAACCGTCAAAGAAGATCAACCTTAATTTGAAACTGATCTTGAAAAATCAATCAATAAATTCTTGGATGATCAAAGAGTTTCTAACATGTTTGTCAAAAACTAAATCAATGACTTTTATCTGAAAATGAAGAAAAATGATAAAAACAACCAAACCATAATTAAAATCTGTTGGGAATTATGTGAAGTATGAATTATGCTGTTGTTTCTGCTGAATGGATTCTGTTGAAGTGTATGGAATCTGCCGAAGACATAGTTCTGCTGAAGAATAGTTTGTTTCTGCGGAAGTCGTTATTCCGTGTTTAGTATATTTAGTTTGGATATACATGAGCTTTATTAGGAAGTGATTGTGTATATCTTATTTAGTTTTATGTTTATACGTTTCTTGGGAAATGGTTTAGGGTTTTAATTTAGGGTTCCTTGTCTATAAAAGGAACACAATAGAATGAATTATATATTAGACGTTTACATATTATTAATATAACGATCCATAGAGGATCAAAGAGTTCTTAGTTATCTGTGTTTTATACTTGTGTCTATATTCCGCTAAAGAATACAAGTTGTAGAGATTTTCTTTTAGTTTGGTTGTGATTACACAAGCAATACTAACGATCTACGAAGCTCAAGATCTATCAAGGTCTGTTAGTTTTCAACAAGTGGTATCAGAGCCTCGTGAGAGTCTCTACGATACTAAGGACAGGTTTTTCTAAACACCAATACAACCAAAACAAAAACTCACCATGCCTGGATCAGACGTTGATGCTAAAATCACCAACAACCAAAACACCACCCATCTGCAACACTTAAGTCTCTCTAACAGTAATGCTAAGTTTCCTTACCTAAAAAGGGAGGAGTATGATCTTTAGGCGATGAAGATGCAAAACTGGATCTCCAACATTGATTGAAATCTATGGGAGATAGTACTGAAGGGAAACAGTTTGAAGAAAACTACCATAGATGCTGCTGGTAAGATGACTTATGTTCCTCCCAAAACTGCTGAAGAGTTACTGGCAGTTCAGAGAGAAACCAAGGTTAAAACCATTCTTCTTCAAGCTATTCCTGAGGATCACTTGAGTCATTTTCACTTCATGCAAGATGCCAAGGACATATGGTTAGCAATTAAGGCTAAGTTCGGTGGGAATGAGGAGTCTAGGAGAATGAGAAAGTCCATGCTGTGACAACAGTTTCAAGACTTTCAAATCTCTGAAGAGGAAGGAATTCATAAGGGCTATGACAAGTTTCACAAGATTTTAAGTCAGTTAAATCAGCTACAAGCAAAGCCAGATAATGATGATTGCAATTCTAAGTTCTTGAGGTCTTTACCTCAATCCTGGCTACAAGTAAGCATTGCTTTAAAAGCTAAAGGGGCCTAGATATGCTTACTTTTGATGAGCTGTACAATAAACTTAAAGCTCTTGAACATGATGTAAGAAGTCCTTTTAGATCATCATCTACTGCAAGTCACACAACATTCGTTGGAGCCTCTACCCCTAAGATGAGTCATGGTCCAAGTCCAACTTACTCATCATCATCTTACACTACCACTCCATCAAGTTCTCAATCTGGAGGTATAATGGAAGATGTGCTTGGATCCTTCTTTGCTGATTATGATCCTCAGCAGGAACTGGCCTATAAGGATTTAGATCAGGTGGATCCACTGGAGATGGAAGAGATGAAGCTGAAGTGGCAGGTGGCTATGCTGTCCATGGATATCAAGAATTTTGAGCGCAAAGCTGGCAGAAGGTTTGGCTTCCAAGGAAGAGATCTAGCGAGGTTTGACAAAAGGAAGGTCAAGTGCTTCACATGTCAACAGATGGGTCACTTCTCCAGAGAGTGCAAAGATAGGAAAGCTAGTGATGAGATGAGATACTCTACTTATCAGCAGAATCAGAGGGAGTTTGGAACTTCAAAGGGATCAGCAGCTCTGGTCACTCTTGACAGCAATGTGGACTGGAAGCATCATGAGCAGCATAATGATGGTCCTGATAATGTTGGTTTGATTGCAAGCTGTACTTCAGAGGATAGGCATGATCAGATTGCCTTGATGGGTATCTCTCAGGTACAAAATTGTTTGTTTGGTTGCAGTGAGCGTTATAATGAACTCAAAGAAGCTTATGATATTTTGAACCCTAAATATAATGAATGCTTTGTAGAAGTTGAAGCTTATAAACAAGCTTTAAAAACACTAGAAAGACAAAAGGTTTGGTTTCAGAAGAATCAAATAGCTTATGATGAGAAAATAAGTGTGTTAGAAAGGGATCTTGAATGTGCTAAAAATGAGTTAAAATATTCTGAGAAGTTAAGGGCAGATGTAGTGTCAGAAAATCTAGAGCTAAAAGTGAAACTAGATGAGGAAATTGCTAGGCATAAAGAATGGTTGTTAAATGGAAATAAGTTAACAAGTCACATCTATGCTAGTCAAATTCCAAATACTTCTATAGGATTAGGCTTTAAGAAGTATGTAGGGTTAGAAGCTAGGGATAACACACGCAAATCTACACCAGCAGGCCTAGCTAATTTTGTGAAAGAAGGTGCCCTACATGTTGTACGTGGAACTATTAGAGGTGAGCACATGCCCATTGACCTTTCCATTATTGTTGACTTTGATGGATCACATCATCTCTATGGCAAAAAGTCAAATGACTTGGCAGACCCTGATACTTCTTCTAATGACTTTGTCTCTTGTGTTAACAGTGACTAGTCCTCCCAGCAAGGGTCTACAGAGTGTGATTCAAATGACAAGTCTGACCTTCCCAAGTCTACACCCCTGCCTGCACCCAAGACTACCAATAAGCATGTCAGAGTTGCTGCCAAGGAATCCTCTTCCAAGACAGTTGCCTCTGAAGACTTGCCTTTTAATTCTTTGCATAATAATCCTGTTAAAAACAATTCTTTTCATGGTTTTGGTTTGAATACTTCTGCTTGTAATAGAACATCTTTTGGTTTGAATAAATCTTCTAAACAGAAGACATGTTTTGTGTGTAGAAGTAAATTTCATTTAATTAAGGATTGTGATTTTCATGAGCAAAGGATGGGTAGGTGTGGTGATTCTAGGACATCTAGACCAATGTGGACCAATGTTAATGCTATACCACCTTATGTTCCACAAGAAACTTATACTAATTCTCCTTGGAGAAGACCAGTTGCAAGACCATATGTACAACCAACAAGTTCATATTTTAAGAATGGTTATTGGCCTGGATATGTTGACTCAATGACTGATGGGAAAGGGTACTGGGATACTGCTGTCAAGTCGTCATGATTCGTTAAAGAAAGTATATCAAATATAAGATACAAGCGAGAATCGACAAATCAACCTTTTAGGAAAAGGCTTAACGTGCCAAAACTCACGAATGTGATATAAGTGATACCGGGTAAGTGATTACCCGGGTCGTGTCCCAACGAGGTGTGAATTGAGGATGTCGTTTGAGGTTTGTTATTAAAATGCTTGAATTGTTCGAGATTTGATTGTTTTTTATTACGTTTTCTACAAATTAACTAAAGGGAAAGTAATTAAGGCTAGGGAAACAAAATAAATGACAAACTAACTACTACTAAGCATACGGAACAATAAAATTAAGTTACACTAAGTCCTAGTGTGATAATATACAAAAACGTGAAAACCCGGGCTAATCCCGAGCCTCAAAAAGTGAAAATGATGCAATTTAAGGCCTAAGGATGTGAAACTAATTTTCCTACGTTCTAAACGACTAAAAATAATTTTAGGAAAAAGCCGGGTATTTTTTCGACTTTTAAATTATTTATTATGATTTAAAAACTAATTTAATCTAATTTAATTATAAAAAATACTAAACTATTTTGGAAAAATCTGAAAATTTTACTAAAAATACTTTGAACCTAACTGATTGTAAGAAAAATATAAAAAGTAGGTACTGCTTTTTGAAATCAGATGTTAAAAAGCTAAATAGACTAGAATGCTAAAAACTGACTTTGTACTTAAATATAAAATAGTGCAAGATTAAACCGAACAAAGACCCTAGGGCAGATGGTTATGTGTTGTGTGTTGTGGTGTGAGCCAAGAGATCATGGGGTCGAATCTAGGCATCCCCGCTTTTTTTTTCAACTTTTTTCTTTTGGGACTTGGTTATAAGACCAAAATAAGTACTTTTTGTAAAGAACAATTTTGTAAAAAGCGTTAAATAAGCTGTTTGAAACAGCTTATCTCAATCAGTTAACAAAAAGACCAAATAAGCACCTTGTGTGAAAGATTTTAAGCACTACAATAATGAATAAGCAATATAAAGGACAATAAGCTATCATGCATTTATAAGAACATAAAATAAGCTAAAGGGAATAAATTATAAGTTGAAATGGGGAGCATAAAGCAGGATAAGCAGTTGGGAGTCCTAAGCAAAAATAGGAGTTAAGCATAAAAATGAAAGGATAAGCTATTCTACAAACTAAAATAAGCACTAAATAAGCTGGAAACTAACTAATCTATCCTAAAATAATTAATAAGCACTAAAGAAACCTAAATAAGCTAAAGGAAGAGGAATAAGCTATAAGTAGCAACTGATAACCAGAAAACCATGGACCTAATCACACTATTGCAGCAGCAGAGTGGCCTAATAGGGGCTGTTGGGGCACCTAAAAAGCTGTCAATAAGCTAAAATAAAAGTTCACAAAAATGAGCACTAGCTAGATGAGCAACCCAAGTTTAACCACACCAAATTTCAGACAATGAGGACATGTAATGAAGGAATTAACATTCAAAAATAAAAGGGACTTGGGACGATTTGGTTACTGTAACAGTAACTGAAAGTGGTAAAAACAGTTTTTGAATGCAAATTTAAACTAAGCTAATACTAATCTAAGTGCAAATAGACTAATACTATATTGAGAGTGGTATGTGAGGGTGTAATAAAAACAATTTTGGAAAAGTTCTTGACCAGAAATAAGCTACAAAAGGAGGCTGCAACAGCAGCTGCTGTTGCAGTTTTGTTTGACAGTAATAGACCCTTTTTTTTTTTGGTTATCAAAACTTGTTCCAATGTGACACAAGATAAACTTCTTTTGAAAACTTACTTATACCTCAAAATACTTTGACCTTGAGAGTCAAAGTGGGTAAAAAAAACAGTTTGGGTCCTAATAAGCTTATGCCAAACACCCCTTTATGGGGTGTTAAGTTTTGAAAACTGATTTTCTAAAAACAGATTTTGTATTTTTACTTGTAAAACTTACTTAACACCTTAAAATGGAACTTAGGAATGATAAATAAGGAGAAACAAGCTAATAAGCACTAAAGTGCTTATTAACAAAATGAGCAGTAAGTAAAAATTTGTAAAATAAAAACTTTTTTCTTCATTAATTAAAAACAAATTACAATATAAAAAAACAGAAACTAAACTTTTAAAAATAACTAAAACCTAATGCCAAACTTGGCTACAATGAGCTTATATTTATACTAGTCTAGGAGGTCTTCAAATAAGCTTGAGGTGTGCTTGTTTTGTGAGACAAAAGAGCTTCTTGGTTGTCTTTGTGTTTTCTTGAGCAAATCATAGCCATCCAAATGATCTTGGGCACCAAGGGTGTAATCCAAGCCGTTGCTTCTTGATGTCCAATGAGGTCCTTGGGGATTGCCAACATGGCAAGTGAGCCATGTGGGTTGTGGGGCTTGAGGTGAGCTTGGGACCAGGGTTGAGAGGGACAGGGGAAGAAGAAGACAAGGGTTGGGGTAATGGTTTTGGCGGGTAAAATTGGGAGCAGGTATCTGGGTGAGATGGGTTTTTGTTTTGGGTAAAAAGAAAGGAGATGGGTAAAACATTTTAAAGGGTTTACTTATATTTTAAAAATTAAAAATGTATTCTTAACTCTAAAACTAATAAAAGTGTTTAAGTGACTTTTTTTTTTTTTTTTTTTTTTTTTTTGAATGAAGACTTTTAATAAAAATTGGTTTTGATAAAAAGAAAAATAATTGTTGTAAATAAAAATAAAGTTTAAAAGAGTAATTTGGATTTTTGTCAAAAAGGTAAAATTGTCATTTGGGCTCGGGTAGAAAGGTAAAATAGTACTTTTAGGTTTAGGTTGGGTTTTTTTGAGTCTGATTCCCAAGCTCACTCCCAGATATGTATCCCGGGCTCTGAAAAATGTAGAAAATCCGCTTCCGGCTACGTCTGCAAAGCACGTTTTCCATTCCAAGCTCAATTCTGCACGTTTTTGCCCTGTTTTCGATCCTTTGTACCTTAAATACATAAAAACACACTCCAAGGATATCTGCAGTATATTTGGTCATATTTTCGTGTTTTTAGACGTTTTTGTGGGCTTAGATGGGTAAAAATGATGAGTGAATAAACACTCATCAAATCCCCCACACTATCAATTGCTAGTCCCTAGCAATCCGATCATATGAAGTAATGAAAGGATAAAAATACCAAGAATACCCCGTTTCGCTTTTTATTCACTACGAGAAATTTAAAACTTGAACGATAATAAATAAAATGCTTGATTTTCAAAACATGGCATCATGGAACGGGATTCACACAAAATGGGTGTCTCCGGGGAATTGTAATCGTCATCCTCTTTTTTATACTCTCAACCCAAGCTTAAACTTATTGTGCAAACGTTTTTGTAAAATGCTAACACTACTTATATCAATAATCTATGTAAGTCGAGACTTAACTTTTTACTCCCGCAATTTATACAATTTAAGTTCGTGTGCTCATTTTCAAAAGTTTGACCATTAAAATCGACATTTGTTATGGTTGTTATCCACTAAACTAAAGTACTAACTCACCGGAAACGATGAAAGTCTAAGGATCGAAAGAGCCTCTTCCATGTAGCGGCTTTCTTCTCGGCACATCCCAAAACATTAGTTTTAAGTGACCGGGCTTTTGACACCTCACAGAGAATAGTACCGGAATTAGCGGGAATTCGATTCCAAAGATTTACGAAGCTACCGTTTAGTTAAAACTAAACCTAAATGGATTACAACCGACGACAATTTAGAAATTCGAGATTCAAAGGTGAGATCACTCCATGTAGCGAATTTCTTCTCAGCTTGTCCTTTTGAGGAGGCTAGGTTTTCACCCTCGAGAATAGTATCGGAGCTTTCGGGATCTTTGAAATCAAGGATTTCCAAATTACCGTCAAACTTTCAGACAACTTTGACGAATACGAGTTCAACTTCCGCTTTAAATTTAAGAAAAAGCAAGTTTCGCACATTTATTCATAAGCAACATAAAGCTTTTATTCAAGTAACTCATATTTTTCATTTTTCAACTTTTTTTTTTTTTTTTTTTTTTCACTTTTGACTTCGAACTTTAAACTTGCAACTTTTGCATCATTCAAGCACTTTTACGATACTTTCATTTTGCAACATTATTCAGATTTTAAGAAAGTATGCTTTTTAGGAAATTTAAATAAAAAGTTGAACTCGGACTCTAAATCAATTTTGCTTAAAAACCTTTTTTATTGTAACAAGACGATTTTGAATGTTCAAAAGTTTGACAACGAGCACGTATTTTAGGTCCAATTAGTTAGCTTCTGGGAGAAAAAGCCATAGATTACTTATATAAGCTCTAAAGAGAACCAACTACTCCACGCTTAGCATTTTCATTTGCACAACGCGTAAAACCTTAGCCTAAATGTTAAGAGAGCAGCTAGATCAACACTCTAGCAGAGTCGGGATTCCCCTTGTTCTAGCCTAATCAAGACTAAACTACCATTAACACCGAAGCATTAACGCCTTATTTTTGTGCAAAGCACTTCTTGTAAATGTAAATACTTGTCTTAAAGCGAAAAAAAAAAAATTTTAAATTTTTTGGTCAAAACGGGGGTGCTAGGGTACTAGAAGGTACACATGTGATCAAAATTCGCTAGAATTCCCCCCCACACTTAGAATTGAATATTGCCCTCAATATTCAAAGTACCGGCCGTAGCCGAAACTATAGAACGGAAAAAGGTAATACTACTAGCCAAGTGTGGAAGCGAAATCTTTTTCACAAAAAGGATTAATAAAGATATCCCTAGATAATCGTTAGCAAAAAGGTCGGATATTGGGCGGGAATCGAAAACAGGCGCATCAATCATCACGATCTACGGGAATCCTGAAAACAGAGAGCAAACACTCAACAAGCAAACATCGTGGGGTTTCCCCACACTTAGTGTTAGAAAAGAGAAAGAAGATAGAAACATGGGTGGACACCCATGAAATGCTACTGTTTTTGTTAACCGAGTTGCTAGCTTGACTCGACCCCGAATTCATTGGTCCATGGGGGAGCAAGTGGAAGAGAAAATCTCAATCGGACTTTCATTCAAATGGTTTGGATAAACATTGAATGTACTGAAAGTTCCACTCCGATGAGATATACCCGGCTCAAAAGAATGATGAATGGAGATGTCGGGGTCGAAAATGAAATCCTCATTTCCGAATGAGGTAACACGGGTGGGTTGGGTGGGCAAAATAATAGGCACGAGAACATAGTGTTCAAAATCTTTGCCCACCACCTTAGAGATACAAGTACCCGTATTGGGTTCAAAACCAAAGATGAATCCATCATCCGGCGGTTTAGCGGGAAGACGAGGGACTAATGGATCATCGAGAAGCACAGTCTTAGTCACAAATAACTCCATAGAGAAGAGGAGTTCATGGTTAGGTCGAAGAGTTTGAAACATCACATCGGGTAAAGTACCCATTTCAGAAATTTGAGTTCTCTTAGAGTGAACTCCCTTGGAAGGTATTATACCGGGTTTGAACACTTTATCCTCGGAGAGGCATGAATCGAAAGTGTCAACCACGGTAAAATCCTCAAGAGAAGGGGAGTCACTCTCGGTTAAAAAATAATGAAGAACATCTTGATCAACAAGTTCATCAGTTGAAACTTTCAAGTTCTTCTCTTTTTTGGGAAAGAATGGATCATCAAAATTTTCCAAAGGATCATTGTTCAAATTATCATTCTCAAATGGATTAAGGTCCGTGAGAGCGAGTTCATCGGAGAACTCCTTCTTATCAATTGAAGGGTCAAGTGAAGGATCTCCATACAGCAAATACTCAAGTTCACGTAAGTCGGCTTCAAAGTCAAAGACTTCATTGTCAATTCCCGATGGGAGAGGACCAAGGCGAGCGAGTTCATCGGCGAACTCCTCGAGAAGTAAATCAATAGCTGAATCCTCGGGCTCGGGCTTCAAAGGATTTTTGGTCAAAAGCTCAACTTCTTTAATTTCAATTTCTTCCGGAGGGAGTGAAGACAATGGGTCTTCATTTTCACTAAGTAATTGTTCAAGACGAACACGGTCTCCCTCCGGGTCAGATTCATCGTCATCAATTCCTGACGGAAAATAATAAGCTTCGATCTCTTCCAAATTCAAGTTACTTCCCTCAAACGGAGTGAGGGAAGGGGAAGAGTCAGAAATAATGGAGTCAGAAGTGGGAGTGGGAT
This sequence comes from Chrysanthemum makinoi, assembly GCA_910596185.1. Taxonomy (NCBI): domain Eukaryota; kingdom Viridiplantae; phylum Streptophyta; class Magnoliopsida; order Asterales; family Asteraceae; genus Chrysanthemum; species Chrysanthemum makinoi. The sequence continues at coordinate 246,441,426 of OU343223.1, forward strand.
TGCCACTCGAAGAAGGTTCAACAAGATCGATTCGATTAACCGAATGCGGAGGTGGGACAAGTGGTGTGCTCTTAGAGCTAGCAATTTCCACCACTTCCGTTATGGTCTCCGGTTTCTTGGTAATCGTTTTATGCTCAACACGTTTACTCGAAGATCTCTTGATCGTAAATCGTGAAAGACTTTGATCAATCCTAGATGAACAATTTTGGATAACCGTAGGTTGGACGTTTTCGGTACTTCCGTTATTAGTAGGAAGCACCGGGTCCTTTGTCACCTTGGTTTCACGGCTTTCAACTTTATCAATACCACAAATGGTAGGCATATATTTCAAATCTTGGTTAACATTGAAAGTTACGGCTTCTTTGTTTACCCTTAAAGTGATTTCCCCTTCATCAACATCGATCAATGCACGACCCGTTTTTAAGAAACACCTCCCAAGGATGAGGGGCACTCGGGGATCGGCATCGAAATCGACAACAACAAAGTCGGTGGGGAAATGAAATTTTCCTACTTTCACACAGACATCCTCGGCTATACCTAACGGACGAGAATTTGTACGGTCGGCAAGCTCGAGGATCATACATGTAGGTGTGAGTGGGGGTAACGAAAGCTTTTTCCACATGGAGTGTGGCATCAAGTTAATGCTCGCGCCAAGATCGGCCAAAGCGGAGCATTGAACTAATCCTTGAAAATCACATGGGATGAGGAACTTTCCGGGGTCTCCTAACTTTTCGGGAAGTTTTTTAAGGATAACCGCCGAACAATTCTCATTCAAGGAAGTTTTAGCCAACTTAGAAATTTTTTCTTTGTTGCTCAACAAGCTTTTGATCGTCGGACCAAACTTGGGCATTAGAAGGAGAGCCTCCGCGAAACTAATCTCGAAGTGCGTATCTTGAAAGATTTGGATAAGCTTTTCCATTTGTTGATTAGTTTTGTCTCGGGCCTTTTGATCATTAAGCCTTGAAGGATAAGGAATTGAAGGCTTAATCTTCGGAACATCGGGCTCCGGAATGGGGATGTGGACTACCGGAGGTTGGACGTGTGCGGTACTTGTGGGCTTGTAGAATGCACCTTGTCCTTGGTCACCTCGGTTTCTTGTGATACCTCCCTCACCGGAGAGGGTGTAGGCATCGAGGGTCCATCATATGTCTTACCACTTCGGGTGGAAATAGCATTCAACTCTCCGCGGATTTGGAATCGTATTAGCCGGAAGGGTTTTAGAAGTTGAAGCTTGATTCATTTGACACATGATACTATTGAACATATTTTCAATTTTGTTTTGATTTTGATCAATTTTGTTGTTTGTTTTGTTCAATTCATTTTTTAACTCATTACCTTGTTTTGACATTGAAGTTTGGAAATCATTTCTCAAAGTAGTGATTTGGTTTTGCAAACCCCTAATTGTAACCTCATTAGACTTAATGTAGTTGGAAAGTTCAATAGAGGGGCCAACTGGGGTTTGGTAATTAGAAGCTTGATAACCATGATTGAGATTACCCCCTTGGGGAGGGTATTGGTTCATCGGGGCTTGATATGGAACATTTTGCCCTTTCACTTGATTTTGATTGAACCTATTTTGATTATTAGGTTGAGGAAAACCAGGTGGTCCCATTTGATTAGCAAAGTATCCTTGATTCGGATTAGGATTGTGATTGTGATTAGCAGCTGCCATGGTGGCATTTCTGACGTCACCATCGGTGGCTTGAAAATTGTAATACGGAGGGGGACCACCGCAAATAACACAAGTTTTGGTAACGGCTTTTACGGGTTCCGTTTTCTGAATCTTTAACTCTTTTATCATGCTATGAATGGCGTCGGTAAGTCCTTCCAATTTTGACTCCACAACGGATGAAGAAGAATTGGTAGTGACTTTAGCAACAACTGCTCTGTTTCTGGAGGTTGGAACCTTTGATTTGTTCTCGATAATCGTTCTAATATCCCCGGGCATACGACTCAAGATATTACCACCGGCGGCCGTGTTAAGCGAATCTTGGTCGGATGGGGTTAAAGCATTGTAGAACGTATCGATCTGATGAAGGTCGGAGAAGCCATGGTGTGGGCATTTTCGTAGAAGTTCTTTGAATCTATCCCACGCTTCATCGAAACTCTCGTCGAATCTTTGTCGGAAATTGGTTATTTCATTTCTTAACATTGTAGTTTTCGACGGAGGGAAAAAAAAATTGGTTAACGAATTTCTTAGAGAGGTCTTCCCATGTCGTGATTGAACGAGGGGGTTCTTTTTCAAGCCAAATCCGAGCTGCCCCCTCGAGGGAAAAAGGGAATAACATCAACTTGATCGACTCATGAGGGACGCCCCGAAAGTTAATAGTGGAAGCCACTTGATTAAACCAACGGATATGGGCATGGGGCTCATCCCTATCAAGACCGCAAAAAGGTTTAGATGAAACCAATTGAATCAAATTAGTCTTAAGTTCAAAGTTTTCGGTGTCAATTGGTGGTACGATGATAGCATCACCGTAGCCGTCTACGGGAGCTTGAAGTAACTCTGACATGGTTCGAGTATCCGCCATTTCGGGAATCGACAAATCAACTATAAGTGATATAAGTGATACCGGGAATCGCCATTTCGGGAATCGCCATTTCGGGAATCGCCATTTCGGGAGCTTGAAGTAACCCCGGCAGCGGCGCCAAAATTTGATTCGTTAAAGAAAGTATATCAAATATAAGATACAAGCGAGAATCGACAAATCAACCTTTTAGGAAAAGGGTTAACGTGCCAAAACTCACGAAAGTGATATAAGTGATACCGGGTAAGTGATTACCCGGGTCGTGTCCCAACGAGGTGTGAATTGAGGATGTCGTTTGAGGTTTGTTATTAAAATGCTTGAATTGTTCGAGATTTGATTGTTTTTTATTACGTTTTCTACAAATTAACTAAAGGGAAAGTAATTAAGGCTAGAGAAACAAAATAAATGACAAACTAACTACTACTAAGCATACGGAACAATAAAATTAAGTTACACTAAGTCCTAGAGTGATAATATACAAAAACGTGAAAACCCGGGCTAATCCCGAGCCTCAAAAAGTGAAAATGATGCAATTTAAGGCCTAAGGATGTGAAACTAATTTTCCTACGTTCTAAACGACTAAAAATAATTTTAGGAAAAAGCCGGGTATTTTTTTGACTTTTAAATTATTTATTATGATTTAAAAACTAATTTAATCTAATTTAATTATAAAAAATACTAAACTATTTTGGAAAAATCTGAAAATTTTACTAAAAATACTTTGAACCTAACTGATTGTAAGAAAAATATAAAAAGTAGGTACTGCTTTTTGAAATCAGATGTTAAAAAGCTAAATAGACTAGAATGCTAAAAACTGACTTTGTACTTAAATATAAAATAGTGCAAGATTAAACCGAACAAAGACCCTAGGGCAGATGGTTATGTGTTGTGTGTTGTGGTGTGAGCCAAGAGATCATGGGGTCGAATCTAGGCATCCCCGCTTTTTTTTTCAACTTTTTTCTTTTGGGACTTGGTTATAAGACCAAAATAAGTACTTTTTGTAAAGAACAATTTTGTAAAAAGCGTTAAATAAGCTGTTTGAAACAGCTTATCTCAATCAGTTAACAAAAAGACCAAATAAGCACCTTGTGTGAAAGATTTTAAGCACTACAATAATGAATAAGCAATATAAAGGACAATAAGCTATCATGCATTTATAAGAACATAAAATAAGCTAAAGGGAATAAATTATAAGCTGAAATGGGGAGCATAAAGCAGGATAAGCAGTTGGGAGTCCTAAGCAAAAATAGGAGTTAAGCATAAAAATGAAAGGATAAGCTATTCTACAAACTAAAATAAGCACTAAATAAGCTGGAAACTAACTAATCTATCCTAAAATAATTAATAAGCACTAAAGAAACCTAAATAAGCTAAAGGAAGAGGAATAAGCTATAAGTAGCAACTGATAAGCAGAAAACCATGGACCTAATCACACTATTGCAGCAGCAGAGTGGCCTAATAGGGGCTGTTGGGGCACCTAAAAAGCTGTCAACAAGCTAAAATAAAAGTTCACAAAAATGAGCACTAACTAGATGAGCAACCCAAGTTTAACCACACCAAATTTCAGATAATGAGGACATGTAATGAAGGAATTAACATTCAAAAATAAAAGGGACTTGGGACAATTTGGTTCTTAATGCAGATAAGCTGATATGGGTAAAAACAGTTTTTGAATGCAAATTTAAACTAAGCTAATGCTAATCTAAGTGCAAATAGACTAATACTATATTGAGAGTGGTATGTGAGGGTGTAATAAAAACAATTTTGGAAAAGTTTTTGATGAGAATTAAGCTACAAAAGGAGGCTGCAACAGCAGCTGCTGTTGCAGTTTTGTTTGACAGTAATATACCCTCTTTTTTTTTTTTTTTGGTTATCAAAACTTGTTCCAATGTGACACAAGATAAACTTCTTTTGAAAACTTACTTATACCTCAAAATACTTTGACCTTGAGAGTCAAAGTGGGTAAAAAAACAGTTTAGGACCAAAAATAAGCTAATGCCAAACACCCCTTTATGGGGTGTTAAGTTTTGAAAACTGATTTTCTAAAAACAGATTTTGTATTTTTACTTGTAAAACTTACTTAACACCTTAAAATGGAACTTAGGAATGATAAATAAGGAGAAACAAGCTAATAAGCACTAAAGTGCTTATTAACAAAATGAGCAGTAAGTAAAAATTTGTAAAATAAAAACTTTTTTCTTCATTAATTAAAAACAAATTACAATATAAAAAAACAGAAACTAAACTTTTAAAAATAACTAAAACCTAATGCCAAACTTGGCTACAATGAGCTTATATTTATACTAGTCTAGGAGGTCTTCAAATAAGCTTGAGGTGTGCTTGTTTTGTGAGACAAAAGAGCTTCTTGGTTGTCTTTGTGTTTTCTTGAGCAAATCATAGCCATCCAAATGATCTTGGGCACCAAGGGTGTAATCCAAGCCGTTGCTTCTTGATGTCCAATGAGGTCCTTGGGGATTGCCAACATGGCAAGTGAGCCATGTGGGTTGTGGGGCTTGAGGTGAGCTTGGGACCAGGGTTGAGAGGGACAGGGGAAGAAGAAGACAAGGGTTGGGGTAATGGTTTTGGCGGGTAAAATTGGGAGCAGGTATCTGGGTGAGATGGGTTTTTGTTTTGGGTAAAAAGAAGGGAGATGGGTAAAACATTTTAAAGGGTTTACTTATATTTTAAAATTAAAAATGTATTTTTAACTCTAAAACTAATAAAAGTGTTTAAGTGACTTTTTTTTTTGAATGAAGACTTTTAATAAAAATTGGTTTTGATAAAAAGAAAAATAATTGTTGTAAATAAAAATAAAGTTTAAAAGAGTAATTTGGATTTTTGTCAAAAAGGTAAAATTGTCATTTGGGCTCGGGTAGAAAGGTAAAATAGTACTTTTAGGTTTAGGTTGGGTTTTTTTGAGTCTGATTCCCAAGCTCACTCCCAGATATGTATCCCGGGCTCTGAAAAATGTAGAAAATCCGCTTCCGGCTACGTCTGCAAAGCACGTTTTCCATTCCAAGCTCAATTCTGCACGTTTTTGCCCTGTTTTCGATCCTTTGTACCTGAAATACATAAAAACACACTCCAAGGATATCTGCAGTATATTTGGTCATATTTTCGTGTTTTTAGACGTTTTTGTGGGCTTAGATGGGTAAAAATGATGAGTGAATAAGCACTCATCACCTCAGCAGGTTGTTCTTGGAATAAAAAGGGACCTAAATTTCAATGGAAACCCAAGAACAATAGTGGATCTTATACATCTGCATGGCATAACTCATATGATCCACAAGGCAGGTTCAAGTCAGCAATGACTTGAGCCTCCATAGTGTACTAATATTTTGTATATTTTTGTTGTTGTAGAATCATCCTCTTAAGCATAAAGATGTTGGCATTGTTGATAGTGGTTGTTCAAGAAGTATGTCAGAAACAGGGATATGATGCATAACTTTGTATCAATTGAAGGAGGAGGCAATGTAACCTTTGAAGGAAGTGATGGAAGGATTACTGGGAAAGGGACCATCAAAACACCTCAACTGGACTTTGAGAATGTATACTATGTCAAGGAACTCCAACACTTCAACTTGTTCTCAGTCTCACAAATTTGTGACACCAAGAACAAAGTACTCTTCACAGAGGATGAATGTCTTGTGCTGTCTAAAGACTTCAAACTCCCAGAAGACACTTCAATTCTGCTGAAAGTTCCTCGAAATCACAATCTTTATACATTCAACTTAACTGATGTTAAACCAGAAGATGATTTAACTTGTTTGGTGGCTAAAGCATCCTTGGATGAGTCTACCAAATGGAATAGGAGAATGGCCCATGTCAACTTCAAGACCATAAACAAGCTCTCTAAACTGGGTCTTGTTGAAGGTCTTCCTTCCAAAGTCTTTACAAATGATCATAACTGTGTTGCCTGCAACAAGGGAAAGCAACATAGAGCCTCATACAAAATTGTTACTGCTGTGAGTATTATTTCTGAACCTCTTCAGTTGCTTCATATGGATCTGTTTGGTCCAACTCAAGTTAGAAGCATTGATCAAAAGTATTTTTGTCTGGTTATCACCGATGGTTATAGCAGATTTTGTTGGGTATTCTTTCTAAGGACAAAAGATGAAACATCTCCAGTCTTTGAAAGAGTTCATTACCCTTATTGAGAATCAGTTGAACCAAAAGGTTAAAGGAATTCGGTGTGATAATGGGACAGAGTTCAAGAATGCTATACTTATCGAACTCTGTAGGTCTAAAGGAATCAAAAGGGACTATAGCACTCCAAGAACCCCACAACAAAATGGGGTGGCAGAAAGAAAAAATAGGACTTTAATAGAGGCTGCAAGATCAATTCTGGCAGACTCTAAGCTACCCACCATGTTTTGGACTGAAGCTGTTGGCACAGCTTGTTATGTACTGAATAGGGTATCCATTACTAGACCACACTTCAAAACACCATATGAACTTCTCTATGGGAAAGTTTCTACTATTAATTACCTTAAACCTTTTGGATGTCAAGTGACCATTCTGAATACGAGTGATCCATTGGGCAAATTTGATGAAAAAGCTGATGATGGTTACATTGTGGGATATTGCTCATAGTAAGGCGTACAGAGTTTACAATTTATCTGCCAAGAAGATTGAGGAGACATTGAACCTGAGGTTTCTAGAAGACAAGCCTAATGTTCAAGGACAGGGTCATGTTTGGTCTTTTGACCTTGATTACTTAACTGATTATTTAGGTTATTCTAGACATATGGCTAATCAAAATGCAAGTACTCAAGAGTCTCCAGCTAACAGTGCAGATACCACGGGCGTTGATTCGACAGTGAGTTTGAAGATGATGAACAACCCATTGTAGTGCCTTCTTTCTCCCCTAACAATTTTACAGGTGACACTTCTAGAGATTATACTGATGAGAGTGAAGATGATTCACACTATGCAGAAGACCTTGCTAGGCTGAAGAAACAAGAGTATGCACTAATCTAGATCTTGAGAGGAATCTTGAGGAGAGTGCCAGTGAAGCAATCAGTGGAAACATCAATGCTGCTGAATGTGATTCTGTTTCTCCTACCATCCCCAACTCTGCTGAAAGACATGCTGTTTCCACTCCTATTTCCACTAGAGTGTCAACAGACTTTGGAGAACCTTATACACGTTTTCCAAAACCTTCTGATCTTGGTCATTATCAACCTATAGCTGGAATCTTCACCTCACCTTCTTATGACACTGATTTTGAACCTACTGTGACTAATCTTGATTCTTCCATTGAAGTCAACACCACTGCTACAAAAAGGATTCACAATACTCATCCACAGTCCAATATTATTGGTGATCCTAATGCACCTGTTAGAACAAGGGGTACTGTGCCAAGTTTTAAATATGGTCAAGTGGCTTTTATCTCTTATGTCTCAAATCAGCAAAGAGACAATCACACAGACTATGAACATTGTCTGTTTGCTTGTTTTCTTTCTCAAGTGGAACCAACCAGTGTTACTCAGGCTCTTGAAGATTCAAGTTGGCTTGAGGCAATGCAGGAAGAGATGCAACAATTTCAAAATCAGCAAGTTTGGATATTGGTACCACTACCTGATGGCAAGTATGCAATTGGGACTAAATGGATTCTAAAGAATAAGAGAGATGCTAGGGGTGTTGTAATTAAAAACAAAGCAAGATTGGTTGCTCATGGTTATATACAAGAGGATGGGATTGATTATGATGAAGTGTTTGCACCTGTGGCAAGAGTTGAGGCCATACGGATTTTCTTGGCTTATGCATCCTATATGGGTTTTATGGTATATCAGATGGATGTTAAAGGAGCCTTCCTGTATGGTGAAATAGAAGAGGAGGTTTATGTCACTCAACCTAAAGGATTTGAAGATCCTGATCATCCTACTCATGTTTACAAGGTTGTCAAAGCTCTCTATAGACTACATCAGGCACCACGAGCTTGGTATGCTAGGCTTTCATCATTTCTGCTGAAGCATGGATATCGAAGAGGTTCTATTGATAAAACACTTTTCCTGAAGAAGAATTCCACAGATATTATTCTTGTGCAAGTGTATGTGGATGACATTATTTTTGGATCCACAAAGGAAGCTTGGTGCAGGGAGTTTGAGGAGCTTATGAAGGGAGAATTTCATATGAGTGCCATGGGAGAAATGACTTTCTTCTTGGGTCTTCAAGTTCAGCAAAAACCTGATGGTATCTTTATCAGTCAGGACAAATATGTGAGGGACATCTTGAAGAAGTTTGGTATGGAGAGTGTAAGGACTGCCACTACACCTTATGAAGCTCCAAAGTCAAAGACCAACAATGAAATAGATCCACCAGTGAATGTACATCTTTACAGATCTATGATTGGTTCTTTGATGTATTTAACAGCTTCAAGGCCTGATATTACTTTTTCTGTGAGTGTTTGTTCTCGACATCAAGTTACTCCACTCACTTCCCATCTCAATGCTATTAAGAAGATCTTTAAGTACCTCAAAGGCCAACCTCATTTAGGTCTTTGGTATCCAAAAGAATCTCCATTTAAGCTGGAAGCATATAGTGATAATGACTATGCTGGTGCAAATCTGGATAGGAGGTCCACCACTGGAGGTTGCCAATTCCTTGGGAAGAGATTGATTTCTTGGCAATGCAAGAAACAGACTATTGTGGCTACCTCATCTACTGAATCAGAGTACGTTCTGCTGCAAATTGCGTGGACAGTTCTTTGGATACAAAATCAATTGTTGGATTATGGGTATAACTTCATGAACACAACAATTTTTATTGATAATCAAAGTACCATATGCATTGTTAAAAATCCAGTTTTTCACAGTCAAACAAAACACATTGAAATCAGGCACCACTTTATAAGAGATGCATATGACAAACATTTGATAAAAGTGGTTAAAATTCACACTGATGATAATGTGGCAGATTTGTTAACAAAAGCTTTTGATGGCCTAAGGTTTCAACACCTTGTGGTCCATATTGGTATGCTTAACCCTTAACTGCAAAGTTTAAGGGGAGGCATATGCCTCAGGGGAGGATTTGTGTATACTTTGCATTTTCTTATGTAAATTTTGTAAACTTTGTTTGGTGTATACTTTTTGATTCTGTTTTCTAACACTAACCTGCTAATGTAATGATAGTTTGTTTTTCTTTGTTGGTTTGTGTGTTTCTCTGTGTTTGTTCTGTTTTGCAGATTGGTTATTCAAGTTGGAATTTACCATGGTTGTTATTTTGGAATATGGTCAAGAAAGCTCTAAAGCTTGTTTCTACTGAATTCAAAGTGTTGAAGTGATTTATTTGTTTCCACTGAAGACAAAGTACTGAAGTTACAATGTTCATTCAAGAGAAGTACTGAAGGAAATTGTTCATTCTTTCATTCGAGAAACAGTTTACAGCTTACAGCTTATAGAGTATAATCAACATCAAATGCAACTACAAGAAAAGAGCCTTACATGATCTACTAATCCAAATCTAGTTCATATCATCTATTCCAACATCTAACAGGCTGTTGGATATGCATGATCGCTCACATCTTTCACACTAGATGTTGGATATGCATTTATCAGGACTTGCATAACCACCCATTCCTTCTTTCTTGATGGCTGGATATGCATGACCTGTACGACGAGGAAGCTAAGGATCAAAATGGGAAGGATGGATTGATGAAAACGATGATAATGACGATGACCACACATGATGATGAAGAAAAATAATATGTCCTTTGTGCCTCATCTGCTGGTTTCACCAAAAAGCAATCCTTCCACCTTCCTTAACTCCTTCCTTTATACGATGTGTGATGATGCACCAAAACCTGGTGCATAAAGACCAAGAACCACCTCTCTATCCTTAGGGAGTGGCGGATTTCTGGCTCGTGGCCTTAGTTGAGGCTGAGGTGATGGAGGTTGGGAGTAAGATGTTCTCTCCTTATAGGAGTCATCAGAATCATCAGCAGATTCACTTGGATTCACTACACTATAATCTTCTGAAGAAGAGAGAAAGGGTGATTTACTTGGTCGTGGATATGGTTGAGGAAAGTAATGAAGCCATGGGTTTAAATCATCACTTGATGATGTTGATGATGATGAGGATGATTTTGTGAGATCTATGATCTCAGGTTTGGTACTCATGACTGATTGTGGTTAATTCTGAAGCATTGATGAAATTAGGGTTTGTGATGATATTTGGGGGTTTTTGATGAAGAGTTATGTGTGCATTGGGATTCTTTTATAGATAGTTTCAAGACTTAATGAGATTTAATGCGTGTGGGTGAAACAGTAAAAAGATATTTACTGAAGCTTCTTGAATACGTGATCTATTTCTGCTGATTGGTACTCTTCAGCAGAATAACTAGTGTTTCTACCGAAGTTGAAAGTTTAATTAGGTAAAAGTAGAAGTACACGTCAACACTGGTCAACAATTTGACCAAAATTGGGAAACTGCTACTTATTCTCTACTCGCATATCTTCGTTTCAAATTAAACAATTCCCTCATTACTCATGTTCAAAACACTTCCACTTGTGTGAATCTTAACCCTAACTTAAAATTTTTCTCATGGCGCTTCAATTCAAGCATGATCATAATAAAGTCGCTTTTCTGGGAACGGCTAAGGGTGATGAGTTGTATAGACCGATGGTAGAATTCTTACAGAGATCCAAGATTCATTATGCTTTAACACATTCTCCGAATGCAATATATGAATCGTTGGTTACTCAATTTTGGGTGACTGCTACAAAACGGAGTGATACAGAGATTGTTGCAATGATTGACGAAACAGAGCATGTGGTGACAGAGGAGCTGATAAGAAGACAACTTCATTTGGATGATGAGAATGGGGTTTATCATTCTAATGCTGTTGTGGTACTTGATGGGCTAAGATCGATTGGCTATCAAGGTACTAGGACAGACATGTGGTTAAAGAATCAGCTTTGTCCTATGTGGAGGTTTTTGGTTCATACCTTGCTTCAGTGTTTAAGCAATAAATCGGGAGGATGGGATCAATTTTCTACTCAATTGGGATGTGGTATTATATGTCTATCTCAGGGTTTAACTTATAATTTTTCTAAGTTTATTTTTGATAATATGGTTGAAAATATAATTAGGAAAAAGAACAAGTTTTTAATGCACCCTAGGTTTTTACAGATGATATTAGATGTTACTACCTAAATCCAAGCTTTTTATCCCATAGGAGCTTTATCTGCTAAATTATTTGCTTCAATGAGAACTAAGTATGAGGGGGCACATCATCCTTAACTAGTGGCTATGTTGCCTCAAGGCAATGAATATGCTTGATGAGGGAATGTTGTTGGTTCTCCACCTTCTACTTGTCTGTGATAGGAATCCATCAGTGACAATAGATGAAGGCCCTTCTAATGCTGCTGAAGCACATCTTGTTACTCCTGAACAACCTTTATCCACTCCTTCACCTAGATCTAGTCCACCACCTACACAGGTTCCTCATGCTGAGTTTGAGACTGAGTTTAATAGACTGCCTACTCCTAGTCCTGTTAGAGATTCAGTTGATGATCATGTTCCATTCTTTGAGCATGTTGATATTTATTCTGAAAGGCCCAATGATGCTCCCTTTCCCACAGAGCAATCTGCTGGTGGAGTTGAGGACCCTATTACACTTACATCTTTAAATGCTCTAGTGACCAGGTATGTAGCTGAGGTTACTGATCTCAAGAAGGATCTTGCAGAGACTAAATCTACTCTTGGTGATAAGATTGTGGAGTTGCAGAATAAAGTTAAGAACTTGGAGGAACAACTTGGAAAAAGGGGCAAAAGGAGAATTTTGGTTTCTTCTGATGAGGAGCAAGAAGAGACTCGGCTTGCATCACTAGGAATCTTGGCTGATGCAGCTCTAACAACTCATGTTTCTTCTTATATTGCTGCTGAATCTTCAAAGAAAAAGGAACCTATTTGATACGCTAGCAAAAGGAAAAGACTATATTTGAATAAGGAATCTACTGAAGCTTCAAAGGGACAAATTGTTGCAAATGTGTCTGCTGATATTCAAATGGAGGATGTTGTCACTTGAACACGGTCAAGCTTCATTTGTACAAGAACCACCAAGTTCTCAACCTTTAGCAGATGATTCTACAGTGTTTCTTGCTGGCAGAAGTTTTAACTTGGATTCTAATGTTGAAGTCTTTTCTACACCTGTTGAAGCGTTTACTCAACATGTTTCTTCTGATGTTGATGTGGGTGTTTCTTCTGAAGTTCTTTTTGTGCATATTCCTCAAACTGATTCAGCTGTGGAACCTTCTGACAAAGGAAAGGAAACTGTGATTGATGAAGTGATTGGTTCAGATTTGGTGTCTGAAGAAGAAAGGTATGCTCAAGCTAAGATGTTTGCTGATTATGAAAATATGCAGAAGAGTCGCGCAGTGGCTGAATTTCTTCATGCTCAATCTGATTCTAATTTTTCTATGGAGAGACAACTAGAGCTTGATGAATTATTTCCTAAGATCATTGATGATCAATGGGATGCCTATACTAATCAATGTGCATCTGATCCTAATCTTGCTAAACGCATTTTAGGTGCAGCCTATGATAGTGAGAATTTTGTGGCTCAAATGGTGGCTCTTGGAAAACAAAAGAAGCTAGAAGCAGCTGCAAAGAGGAATGCTATTGTTGCTCAAAGAAATAAAGCAAAAAGGGAAAAACCAATGACTGTAGCTCAGAAGAGAGCTCATATGAGGAGAATTGTGAAGAATCATAGTACTACTGCATACACTACTGGCATGTCAATGAAGCAAATCTTAGCTTTATCTGATGATGCTTTGATAAGAAAGTATAATATGATTATGAAGTTTTCTTCATCTGGTTCTACTTCTTCTACATTGGACAGGATTGCTAATACGTCTGATGTTCCTAAAGCAAAGAGACCCAAGACAGTTGAGATTGTAGATAATTTTGATGCTGTGGCACCAAAATTAAGTTCTCTTGTAGTTAATACTGATGTTGAGGAGAAAAGTTCAGCTGATATGGTTTTATCTGCTGAACCTTCTACTGTTTATTCTGAAGCTTCGCCTAGTGTTGAATCTATTGATAATTTGGGTGATACATTGAGTAAGAAAAGGATGACTAAAAGGAAACTTCGTTCCTTACGGAGATCTGTGAGACTAGCTAGGAAACATCTTTTCAAGAGTATCTCTTTAGATCTCAAGGCTGCTGAGTCAACTTTTATTAAAGTAGGATCTGTTGATGTTTTTCTTGAAGGAACACATGCTGTATTGATCAATTGGACAGCTGGGAAGCTTAACATTGTTTATCGACTGGATAAATCTATTATACAGTTCAACTTCTTGAAGGAAATATTTCATTTGGTGGATAGACATGATTTGAAGATGCTGTATGAACATGTCACTCAGCATTATACTATTCATTCACCACAGGGTTCTGTTTTATATTTATTGGGTGATCTTCAAGTCTTGTTTGATTCTCATTCTCCAGATGGTAAAGGGTATTCTATTTGGAAGAATTCACATAAGTGGGAGATTGAGAGTTGGAGATTTTATCCTATGCCATGTGTCCATGTGGTTCAGAAAAAATGTGGCATGATTTTGTGTATGTTCTCGGATAAGACTTATCCTTTGTCTGTTTCATTAATGGAAAGAATGCTTCGACAAAAGTTGGAAGTACCTCCTAATCCAGTTGGAAATGATGACCTTCATGCAGAACAATGTGTTAGATTGATTAAAACTCAGCTTCTGCAACATAAAGGTTTATCTTGATTGTGGTATTTTGTATCTTTTGTCATATTTGTTTTCTTTATTTCTTAGTTAAAAAAAACTATGTATATTCTTTGTTTAACTAACTTTATTGCAGGTTTCTTGTATATTATTGCTGGTTATTAACTCACCAGATATATCTTGTGTATATCAAAGAGTTGGCTAGTCCAAAGGGTACAGCTTTGGTAAAAACACATCAAATCTGTTGATAGCTGTAATGGTTTGCTCAAAATCATAGGGTTTGCAACCACCCATGCTTAATTGCTGAGTGTTGTATGGTCCTCAATTCACCATGGTTTATTCCTTTTTGGAATCCAAGAATTGACTAGCCCACATGTATATGGCTTGTGGTAAAGGCAGTGGAATACCATATTTGGTAATCAGTTCACCAATTTTAAGAATTGACTAGTCCTGAGCAAACGGCTACAGGTAAAGACACTTCAAATCCGTTCACGGTTGCTGATTTGCTAATAAATCAGATGGTTATCAGTGTACCATGGTTTTCGAACTTAAACATTTGGCTACTCCAGTAGTGATGGCTATTGGTAAAGAGACATCAAATCCATTATTTTCAATGATTCACCTCTCACAGGAGTTAACACACCTGGATGTGATGAGAATAGTATGAAACTAAAATGTTTTGATGTACATGTTGTCATTTGTTGCTGCAAAGATATGGAGTTTCAGAGTTTATTCATCAAAGAGATGTTTTTGTTTTGATTCTTTGCTGATGATGTTCGAGTACAATCCTCTAGTGCTGCAAAGTTTACAGATCTATCAAGAAACTGGAACTTAACCAAGTCAAATTCCAGTTTAGGGGAGGATTGTTGGGAATTATGTGAAGTATGAATTATTGATTCGCTCCGAACGGTCTATCTTTTATTAGTCAACCACTTGTGAATGGTCAACCATAAAATTCAAACAGCTCAGAACAGAATGCAATAAAGTCCAGAGGAGTATAGTGTTTCCCCGGGTCGTTAAGTCCCAACGAGTTGTGCGATTGAATAGCTAAACGCGTAGTGATCGGGTGATATTGAACAGGAAAGGGGTTATGATTGATTACACTAAGGAAATTAAATCTAATAAAGACTTTAAAGTCCTTCTAATTCTATATTTAAAATCGTTTAACAATTAAAACCTAAAACGCAGACGTTCCTGAATTTTACGTAAACGTAAAATTTAAAACGTAAATTTAAAAGAATAAAACACCTACGGATATGAAAATGATATTTTTACAATCCTAATAATAAAAGAAAATTATTGGAAAATTAAAATTATTTTTAAAACTATTTATCTAATTATTATTAATTAAAAACTAATTTTTAACTATTTAAAAATACATTAAAATACAAGAAAATAGGGAATTAACCTAAAAAATGAAATTATAAATTGGAAAAATCTAAAATATTATAAAACTAATGTTAAAACTGAAGATATATTTTTTAGACTTTTTATGTATTTATTATTAATTAAAAATGATTTAAAAATACTTAAAAACTAATATTAAATAAGAAAAGGACTAAATGAGCTAGGAAAAATCTGGAAATTTTATGGAAAATCTAAAATATTATACTAAGCCTGGGAAAAATATAAAAAGTTAGATAAGCCCACTAATAAGCTGAATTAGGCAAATAAGCAGTTTGAATAAGCACTTCAAATAAGCAAATAAGTTATCCAAAAGCTACCATAAGCTACTACAGCCTAAATCTAACCTAAAATGAGCTACTGCAACTGATTGGGACCCAAAAAGCACAAGCAAAAGAAAAAAAAGCTCGAGACCAGATTTCAACTCTCAATATGCCAAACGGCCCTTAATCACCTACTTAAGCCCCTATTAAGCTAGCTAGAAAAAAATCACAAAAATAAACTGAAAATACCTACTTAACAACCACCAACCCAAGTGCAGGTATCCAAAATTTCAGCTGATTTGAACTAAAAATTAATCTGTGAAAATTCCACAAAGTTTTGCAAAAATCACTTTTTCACTTTTTTTTTTTTTTTTGTTGACAGAAGTGGCAAAACTGGGCGTTTGGACAGCTTATTTAGTACTTATATGAAATTCATAAAATTCCACAAAAATGATATTTGAAAACTTCACCAACTGAACTTAATTATCCCAAAATTTCAACAGCTTTGGAGCAGAAATGAGCAAATGAAAAATCCACAAAGTTTTGTAAAAACCACTTTTTCCACTTTTGACTTTTTTATAAGTTTTGACAAATTGACTTTAATGGATTTCTAGTAATTCCTAATGACTTAAAATGATATATTAAGCTATTTTAAATACTAATTAAGCTAGTTTAACTACAAATGCACCCAAATGCATAATCTGAGCTTCTAAACTGCACTGTATATGCAGTTTTGAAACAAGAAAGGAAATTTTTGACTTTTTTGCTATAGACCTGAGTATTTTATGACTTGAAGGGTCTAATTAAGCTTAAAGTGAGTTACCTATGCTAGTTTTAAACCTTGAAAAATCCTAGAACACAGAATAACACCTTAATCCAAACACCCCTATTGAAGGCAGTTTTGGTGTTTAATGCACTAAAACAAATTTTTAAACCAAGAAATCTATTGATTAACTTATAATAACTATATTTAGACAGAATTAAGCCTATTTAGACAAGTTTTGACTAGTTTTAAACACAAATTGGCAATATGACAGTTTTCAAGCTAATTTATGAAAAATGAACAAAACAAGCTAAAATGAATAAAGACTATTCTAAAAAGCTATAATATGATAAAATTAAGCTAATGAGACAGAATTAAGCTAAAATTAACACACTTTAAACAATTAAACTAGGAAATGCAAATTTTGAAGAAATTGCTTACAAATTGTATCTATGCACAAAACTGAGAACCAAGAACCAAGAACACAACCTACAGCTTCCCAAGAAGCTTCTAAACCCAAGGAAATCCAGAATTCACCTTGCTCCATGCAGGTTTCTTCATTTCTTTTGATTTTTGATTTCTAACTAATTTTTTTGTATTTTTGATTTTTAATTCTAAACTGAGTTTTAAAGTTTCTAAAAGCTTTTTAAAAGCTTTATAAGGAGCTTATGTGAGCTTTTGAGTCCTTATCATCCACTATAATTAACTTTAAGCTAATATGAGATTTTTAACATGAAAATTGCACAATCATGAAATGAAACTGAACTTTGAAATTGATTATTGAGAAAGGTTTGAAATACACTGAGATTGATAAATGCAGTACTTGAAATCTAAAACATACACTGGAAAACTTAAATTGATTAATATGACTAAGAAAATTAAAATTACACTAGATAGATTTCTTCCAGCCTTCTCTTTCCTTTTATATGTGATCATTAGGGTTCCTGTAGAGCTTTTGAGTTTTTCCCACCACCATTGGATCTCTGTAACACATCTTAGCCTTTGATTTGCAAATTGGCGCCAAAAGGTGAACAGTGGTCGTTTGCTTTCTTTTATGAGTTTTGGACCAGGGTGAAGAGGAGGGGGACAAGAGGTGATGGATAGTGTGTTGGGGAGGAGAAAAGGAGTGGGGAAGCATTAATGGGGAGGCTAAGTGGGAGGTTTTGGCAGGCAAGTGGGGAGGAAGGAGAAGACTGTGTGTTTGACCAAGGTTTGACCGAGCCTTTTATTAATAGGCTGGGGTAATAATACAAAAAGGGGTCCGTTTGGTTTTAGTTTTATTACAAGGACCATTTTTGTAATTTTCTGAAAAATGAGGGGCTAAACCTGTCAATATTCCAAAGTTATTCCAAGGGCCAAACTTGCCAAGTTTCATTAGTACAAGGACCATAAAAGATAATTTTCCATTTTTTAAACTTCCAAGGACTATTTTTGCCAATTTTGAAACTTGAAGGACCAAACTTTGTAAATTCTCGAAACTTTTTACCCAAGGATCATTTTTGATAAATTTTGATTTTAAAAGGACTTGGGTTGACTTTTATTCCAAAACAAATGCTCAGGGACTGATTTTGTCAAGATTGGAAAGTTGAGGGACTAAACGCCAATTATGCAAACTTAGCTCATTTTTCATCTGTTTTTAAACATTTTGAATCTGAAATATATAAAATATAATCCTTGGATATATTTTGTATTTTGCTGCATATTTGAGTGTTTTTAAGTGTTTTGGCAGCTTAGATAAGACAAAAATGATGAGTATTTACACACTCATCAATCCCCCACACTAAATTATTGCTAGTCCCTAGCAATCTTTTATGAAAATTTAATGGATTTAAGTCTCTTTACCAAAAGCCATTACTTCTGGAGTAGCCAATTGTTTCAGTTCAAGTAAGAACCTTGGTACAATGATAACCAAATGATTTTGAGCAAATCACCAGCTTTCAACGGTTTTGATTTGTCTTTACCAAAAGCCGTTTGCTTCTGGGCTAGCCAACTCTTAGATAAAATATCTTTGGTGAGTCGATTACCAATTATGGTTTTCCAACTGCCTTTACCACAAGCCATAAACTTGCGGGCTAGCCAACTCTTCACTAATTAAAGATATGGTGAGCTGAACACCATACAATTTTGGGCAAATTGCAAGCCGTCAACGGATTTGAGATATCTTTACCAAGAGCCGTTTGCTCCTGGATTAGCCAATCCTTTTGTTTATTAGACATGGCGGACTGATAACCGTAAGCTCAGTAAGTGCAAAACACTTACTCCAAAAAAAATTTGGCCAAAAATGGGGGAATTGGGTGGTATAATTAAATGATAAAATTCGTGAGACTTCCCCCCCACACTAGAAATGAATATTGCCCTCAATATTCAAAGTAGGGTGGTAGAAAGTAGAAAGAAGTCAGAAATATGGGTGAAAACCCATATGGTGTGCTACTGTTTTTGATTCCCGAGTCGCTAGCTTGACTCGATCCCCGCATTCATTGGTTCATGGGGAAAGTTTGTAGATCCGGGACAACCACAGGTGGAATGTTCTCTCCAAAATAGTGCTTCAATCGATGACCATTCACTTTAAAATTTGGACCATCGGGTTGAGATAACTCAATGGTTCCATAAGGAAATACTTTAGTGATGGTGAATGGTCCGGACCAGCGGGATTTTAGTTTTCCTGAGAAAATCTTCAATCTGAATTGAAAAGAAGGACTCGATCACCGACGTTGAAAACGCGGTTCTTGATTTTGGAGTCATGAATCTTCTTTGTCTTTTCTTTGTAGATCAAAGAGTTCTCGTATGCTTGATCACGGAGTTCATTTAATTCATTCATTTGAACTTTCCGGTGATCACCAGCAGTCTGAATATCGAAGTTGGCATGTTTCAAGGCCCAGTATGCTTTGTGCTCAAGCTCAATCGGCAGATGACACGCCTTTCCGTACACTAGCTTGTATGGAGTACACCCGATGGGTGTTTTATAAGCTGTACGGAAGGCCCATAGTGCGTCATCTAGCTTATCCGACCAAGAGGCACGGTTTTCGCCTACTGTCCTCTCCCGAATTCTTTTAATCCCTCGGTTGGAAACTTCCACTTGCCCACTTGTTTGGGGGTGGTACGCAGGAGAGAGACGGTGAGTTACACCATACTTTTGCATGACTCTATCAAACTGGTCATTGCAGAAATGCGTACCACGATCACTGATTATCGCTCGTGGAGTTCCAAACCTAGTAAAAAGAGATTTTAAGAATTTCACCACAACTCGGGCATCGTTGGTAGGTAAAGCTTTCGCTTCAACCCATTTTGACAAATAGTCAACGGCCACGAGTATGTATTTATTTCCTCGAGATGAAGGAAATGGCCCCATAAAGTCAATGCCCCAGATGTCAAAAATCTCACACACTTGAATGGCGTTTTGCGGCATTTCATTTCTTTGTGAGATATTTCCGTGACGTTGACAAGCGTCACAGGTTTTGACAAATTCGTGGGCATCCTTGTAAATCGTGGGCCAATAAAATCCGGAATCAAACACCTTCTTGGCAGTGTAGTTGGGGCTATGATGTCCCCCAGTAGGTCCAGAATGGCAAGCCTTGAGAATGTCATTGGCTTCCTGACCATACACACATCGCCTGATGACTTGATCCGTGCAAATTTTGAATAAGTAGGGGTCGTCCCAGAAGTAATGTTTAACATCCTTGAAGAATTTGTTCTTCTGTTGGGTCGACATCCCTTTCACTATGAAATTAACCGCATGGTAATTTGCGAGGTCAGCAAACCATGGGGTAGAAGAGTCTCCACGAAAAGAAACCACCTTGAGTGTTTCGAGAGGAAATGTTTCGTTTATTTCCTTTTTCTCGAACACATCCTGGTGAGGGTTTTCTAGACGGGACAGATGATCAGCAGCCAGGTTCTCAGCTCCTTTTTTATCACGTATAATGATATCAAATTCTTGCAGGAGGAGAACCCAACGGAGCAATCTCGGCTTTGCATCTTGTTTTGCAAAGAGATATTTGAGAGTCGAGTGATCCGTATACACCACGCATTTGGTCAAGATTAGGTATGGCCGAAACTTCTCAAACGCATACACCACGGCTAGTAGCTCTTTTTTTTGTAGTGGTGTAATGGGTTTGAGCTTCAGTCATAGTCTTACTCGCGTAGTGGATAGGCTGAAAATGCTTGGTTTTACGTTGCCCCATGACTGCACCGATAGCAAAATCACTTGCATCGCACATGAGTTCAAAGGGTAAATCCCAGTCGGGGCAACGAGAATGGGTGCTTCGTAAGCTTTTTCTTTAATGTTTCAAAAGCTTCGATGCACTCAGGTGAGAAGATAAAAGGAGCATCCTTCTCAAGGAGATGAGTCATAGGCCGAGCGATTTTAGAAAAATCTTGTATGAATCTGCGATAAAAACCGGCATGACCCAAAAAACTCCTAATACCTTTGACGGTAGTGGGATGAGGCAATTTGGCAATGACATCCACTTTCGCTTTGTCAACCTCAATCCCGTTTTTGAAATCTTATGGCCTAGGACAATTCCTTCCTTGACCATAAAATGGCTCTTTTCCCAGTTTAGACAAAGATTGGTGTCTTCACATCGTTTGAGCATTTTTTCTAAATGGGAGAGACATGTTTGAAATGAGTCCCCAATGACCGAGAATTCATCCATAAACACCTCCATTGTTTCCCCGATCATGTCGTGGAAAATTGCCATCATACATCGTTGGAACGTGCCGGGAGCGTTACATAGGCCAAAAGGCATACGTCTGTAGGCAAAAGTTCCGTATGGGCAGGTGAATGTGGTCTTTCTTGATCCTGTGGATCAATGGGGATCTGAAAATACCCGAGAAACCATCTAGGAAACAATAGTATTCGTTCCCTGCTAATCTCTCAAGCATTTGGTCCATGAAGGGTAGAGGAAAATGGTCTTTACGGGTGGCTTCATTTAACTTGCGATAGTCAATACACACACGCCATTCCGTAACCAATCGAGTTGGAATTAACTCGTTTTCTTCATTTGTGACAACAGTTATGCCACCCTTTTTTGGAACACAGTGGATGGGACTGACCCAAGGACTGTCAGAGATCGGGTAAATTAAACCTGCATCAAGAAGTTTGAGAACCTCCTGTTTGATAACCTCATGAATCTTAGGATTCACCCTTCTCTGATGTTGGACTACTGGCTTGAAGTCATCCTCCATCAAGATTTTGTGAGTACAAAACTCCGGGTTGATACCCTTAATGTCGGAGAGTTTCCAAGCAATTGCTTGCTTGTGCGACTTCAAGACCTTTATCAGAGCAGTCTTTTCATCTTTACTCAAATCTCGAGCAATAATGACGGGTAATTTATCATTACCCTCAAGAAATGCATACTCGAGATGAGGTGGTAAGTCCTTAAGTTCGACTTCGGGATGATCATTAGATTTTTCAATGGTTTTGATTTCCTCTTTATGAAGTTTTTGAGGAGGGATTGATGGATCATCATTGAGCAACTTCTCAAGGAGAATAATGTCTCCCTCAATGTCAATTGGAGCGTGATCAATTTCCCATGAAACCGAATCACTAGACAAGTATGCTTCAATCTCTTCCAAGATGAAGTCACTTCCCTCAAACGGAGTGAGAGAAGGAGTAGAATTGGCAATGATGGGTTGAGATGAATGAGTGAGATTATCACTCGAAGAATTATGAACATAACCGAGAACTTCTTGAGAGTATTCTTCAGAAGCAACATCAATGATATCTATTCGGTTAACCGACTCAGAATCATAGTTTGCGGAGTACCTCGAAGTTTGATCAAGGTTAAAGGTAACGGCTTCATCACCCACACGTAATGTGATTTCATGCTCAAATACATCAATGAGAGCACGGCCCGTTCTCAGGAATCCTCGTCCAACAATGAGGGGAACCCGTGGATCAGCATCGAAATCAACAACTACAAAGTCAGCTGGAAAATGGAACTTTCCTACTTTCACAAATACGTCCTCGGCGATGCCAAGAGGACGCGATATTGAACGATCTGCAAGCTCAAGAGTCATGCAGGTAGGAATAAGTTCTGGAAGAGAAAGTTTCTTCCATACTGAATAAGGCGTCAGATTGATGCTTGCACCAAGATCGGCGAGGGCAAAGCATTCAATCATTCCTGGAAAAACACAAGGTAGAAGAAACTTTCCAGGATCTCCAAGCTTCTCGGGAAGCTTCTTTAACGTAATCTGGCTGAGCGTTCTCGTTCGATGAGTTTTAGCCATTTCAAACAGTTTTTCCTTGTTGCTTAACATGTGTTTGAGAGTTGATGCAAACTTGGGCATCAGCATGATAGCATCCGCAAAGCTTATGTCAAAATGTAGTTCTTGGAAATTTTGAAAAAATTTGTCCATTTGATGACTGGCTTTTTCGCGGAGCTTTTGCTCATTTAAACGTGATGGGTAAGGAATAGAAGTTTTGGATTTGGGGTTTTCAACGGGAGCTACAGGAGGTTCAAAAACAACTCCTGGTTTGGATTTGGGTTTCGGGACAACTTGAGGATGGACATGTGCTGTGCTCTGTGAGCTAGTGGGTTGCACTTGGTCCTTTGTCGCCTCAGGTTCACTTTCCACTACCTTCGGGAGAGAAGAAGAAGAGGTAGTAGGAATAGCGGGTCCATCATATGAAGCACCACTTCTGGTTGTGATCGCCTTTGCATCGCCCCTCGGATTAGCGATCGTGTTGCTAGGTAGTTTTCCTGAGCCCGAGGGTTGATCATTTAAAGACTTCTTTAGTTCAGCGATCTGACTGATCAACAATCTGTTTGTCTCCTCTTGAGACTTCATGAATTGTTTTAAAAGCTCATCAGATGTTGATATTGGAGGAGGCGGAGGGAAATTTTGAGGCCGTATGTTTTGATTATAACCTTGTTGTTGGAAATTCCCTTGGTTAGGATTCATATTTCCATGAAATTGATTCCCTCGATTGAAATTGTTTTGATTAAAGTTTCCTTGATGTTGGAAACCTTGATTTGGTCCGGGATAGAAATTACCTTGGTTTTGATAACCTTGGTTCATTCTAGGTTGGTTCTGATTCCGGTTTTGCATGTTAGGATTCTGGTTAAAACCGGGTGGTCCCTGATAAGTATTAACACGGTAGTTTGGTTCATTTTGAGGACGGTAATGATTACCTCCCTGATATGAAGTACCGGCTATAGCATTGGCTTCAAACGGACTACCATCGGTGGCAATACAGTTGTAGTATGCATGAGGGCCACCACAAGTGACACAGACCTCGACTTTCTTTACTTCACCATGTGATGGTGTCTGTGTGAAAGTGACTTTCTTTTGGTTAGCAAGAACTAAAGCCTGAATAGCATCCGTGAGTTTGTCAATCTTAGCATCGGTGCTAGATGTACTCACGTGAGATGAAGTAGAAGGTCTTGCATTAGACTGAGACTGATATGTCTTTGTTCGTACAGGGCGGACTTGGGACTTGTTTTCTATGATTTGCAAGGCTTCTTTTGTGGTCTTGCTCAGAAATTACCTCCCGCGGAGGCATTTAAAGAGTCTTGGTCAGCTTGGCTCAGACCATTGTAGAAAGTATCCATTTGCATTAACTCGGAAAAACCATGATGCGGACACTTTCGGAGCAACTCTTTGTAACGATCCCATGCCTCACCGAATGATTCATCAAATCTTTGAGTGAATTTTATTATCTCATTCTTAAGACTTGTAGTTCGGGATGGAGGATAGAATTCGTTAACAAACTTAGTGACTAAATCCTCCCATGTCTCAATGGAACGAGGGGGTTGTTTCTCAAGCCAAATCCGGGCTTGTCCCTCTAGAGAAAATGGGAACAAAAGAAACTTAATTGCTTCATGTGGGACATTCTTGTATTTGATGGTCGATGCAATCTTGTTGAACCATCGAATATGTGCATGAGGGTCGTCCCGCTCAAAACCATAAAATTGGCTTTGGGTTACAAGATTAAGCAACCCGGTTTTGAGCTCGAAGGTATCAGCCACGATGGCTGGGACAACAATGGCATCTCCGTAACCCTCGATGGGTGCTTGGAGAAGCTCTTTCATCGGTTTATCTTCTGCCATTACGACAGGGGGTGGTGGTGCTAAACGTTCCTCGTCACGGCCGAGGGAGCGAACGTCCTCTACGTCTACGTGGAATACTTACAAGCTCTGAAAGTGGACTTGTGGAGTTGGAAGAACGAGTGCGCATGCACTAAGTATAAAAATCAGTTTTCAAAAATAAATGCGAGGCAAAACGACAAGTGAACTTGAACCAATAATCACAAGATGAATGGCTTCTTTGAAAAAGGTACACCACTCACAAGGATACAAAGGCAAGTTTTGATCTTTAAGATTGGGAACTTATTAATGTTCACACCCCCAGTTGGTAGGTGTTCTGCCTTGGTTTGCGGTGGTTTATTTTTATGTATTTATTAAGCAAAGAAAACGGAAAATCTTTTTGTATTTTTATCTTTTATATATATGTAGAAACAAAAGAACAATATTTTTGTGTTTTATATGTTTTAAGATGTTTTTGGATTTTTGGATTTTTTATAAGAAAATATAAATATATATATATGGTATGAACAAGGAGTGAATATTCAAATCACTAATCTGCGAAACGTAAGACTATTAGCACAGCTCCCCGGCAGCGGCGCCAAAATTTGATTCACTCCGAACGGTTTATCTTTTATTAGTCAACCACTTGTGAATGGTCAACCATAAAAGTCAAACAGGTCAGAACAGAATGCAATAAATTCCAGAGGAGTATAGTGTTTCCCCGGGTCGTTAAGTCCCAACGAGTTGTGCGATTGAATAGCTAAACGCGTAGTGATCGGGTGATATTGAACAGGAAATGGGTTATGATTGATTACACTAAGGAAATTAAATCTAATAAAGACTTTAAAGTCCTTCTAATTCTATATTTAAAATCGTTTAACGATTAAAACCTAAAACGCGTACGTTTACTGAATTTTACGTAAACGTAAAATTTAAAACGTAAATTTAAAAGAATAAAACACCTACGGATATGAAAATGATATTTTTACAATCCTAATAATAAAAGAAAATTGTTGGAAAATTAAAATTATTTTTAAAACTATTTATCTAATTATTATTAATTAAAAACTAATTTTTAACTATTTAAAAATACATTAAAATACAAGAAAATAGGGAATTAACCTAAAAAATGAAATTATAAATTGGAAAAATCTAAAATATTATAAAACTAATGTTAAAACTGAAAATATATTTTTTAGCTTTTTATGTATTTATTATTAATTAAAAATGATTTAAAAATACTTAAAAACTAATATTAAATAAGAAAAGGACTAAGTGAGCTAGGAAAAATCTGGAAATTTTATGGAAAATCTAAAATATTATACTAAGCCTGGGAAAAGTATAAAAAGTTAGATAAGCCCACTAATAAGCTGAATTGGGCAAATAAGCAGTTTGAATAAGCACTTCAAATAAGCAAATAAGCTATCCAAAAGCTACCATAAGCTACTACAGCCTAAATCTAACCTAAAATGAGCTACTGCAACTGATTGGGACCCAAAAAGCACAAGCAAAAGAAAAAAAGCTCGAGACCAGATTTCAACTCTCAATATGCCAAACGGCCCTTAATCACCTACTTAAGCCCCTATTAAGCTAGCTAGAAAAAAATCACAAAAATAAACTGAAAATACCTACTTAACAACCACCAACCCAAGTGCAGGTATCCAAAACTTCAGCTGATTTGAACTAAAAATGAATCTGTGAAAATTCCACAAAGTTTTGCAAAAATCACTTTTTCACTTATTTTTTTTTTGTTGACAGAAGCAGGGCAAAACTGGGCTGTTTGGACAGCTTATTTAGTACTTATATGAAATTCATAAAATTCCACAAAAATGATATTTGAAAACTTCACCAACTGAACTTAATTATCCCAAAATTTCTACAGCTTTGGAGCAGAAATGAGCAAATGAAAAATCCACAAAGTTTTGTAAAAACCACTTTTTCCACTTTTGACTTTTTTATAAGTTTTGACAAATTGACTTTAATGGATTTCTAGTAATTCCTAATGACTTAAAATGATATATTAAGCTATTTTAAATACTAATTAAGCTAGTTTAACTACAAATGCACCCAAATGCATAATCTGAGCTTCTAAACTGCCCTGATATGCAGTTTTGAAACAAGAAAGGAAATTTTTGACTTTTTTGCTATAGACCTGAGTATTTTATGACTTGAAGGGTCTAATTAAGCTTAAAGTGAGTTACCTATGCTAGTTTTAAACCTTGAAAAATCCTAGAACACAGAATAACACCTTAATCCAAACACCCCTATTGAAGGCAGTTTTGGTGTTTAATGCACTAAAACAAATTTTTAAACCAAGAAATCTATTGATTAACTTATAATAACTATATTTAGACAGAATTAAGCCTATTTAGACAAGTTTTGACTAGTTTTAAACACAAATTGGCAATATGACAGTTTTCAAGCTAATTTATGAAAAATGAACAAAACAAGCTAAAATGAATAAAGACTATTCTAAAATGCTATAATATGATAAAATTAAGCTAATGAGACATAATTAAGCTAAAATTAACACACTTTAAACAATTAAACTAGGAAATGCAAATTTTGAAGAAATTGCTTACAAATTGTATCTATGCACAAAACTGAGAACCAAGAACCAAGAACACAACCTACAGCTTCCCAAGAAGCTTCTAAACCCAAGGCAATCCAGAATTCACCTTGATCCATGCAGTTTTCTTCATTTCTTTTGATTTTTGATTTATAACTACTTTTTTTGTATTTTTGATTTTTAATTCTAAACTGAGTTTTAAAGTTTCTAAAAGCTTTTTAAAAGCTTTATAAGGAGCTTATGTGAGCTTTTGAGTCCTTATCATCCACTATAATTAACTTTAAGCTAATATGAGATTTTTAACATGAAAATTGCACAATCATGAAATGAAACTGAACTTTGAAATTGATTATTGAGAAAGGTTTGAAATACACTGAGATTGATAAATACAGTACTTGAAAACTAAAATATAGACTGGAAAACTTAAATTGATTAATATGACTAAGAAAATTAAAATTAAACTAGATAGATTTCTTCCAGCCTTCTCTTTCCTTTTATATGTGATCATTAGGGTTCCTGTAGAGCTTCTGAGTTTTTCCCACCACCATTGGATCTCTGTAACACATCTTAGCCTTTGATTTGCAAATTGATGCCAAAAGGTGAACAGTGGCCGTTTGCTTTCTTTTATGAGTTTTGGACCAGGGTGAAGAGGAGGGGGACAAGAGGTGATGGATAGTGTGTTGGGGAGGAGAAAAGGAGTGGGGAAGCATTAATGAGGGGAGGCTACAGCTGGGAGGTTTTGGCGGGCAAGTGGGGAGGAAGGAGAAGACTGTGTGTTTGACCAAGGTTTGACCGAGCCTTTTATTAATAGGTTGGGGTAATAATACAAAAAGGGGTCCGTTTGGTTTTAGTTTTATTACAAGGACCATTTTGTAATTTCAAAAATGAGGGGCTAAACCTGTCAATATTCCAAAGTTATTCCAAGGGCCAAACTTGCCAAGTTTCATTAGTACAAGGACCATAAAAGATAATTTTCCATTTTTAAACTTCCAAGGACTATTTTTGCCAATTTTGAAACTTGAAGGACCAAACTTTGTAAATTCTCCAAACTTTTTACCCAAGGATCATTTTGATAAATTTTGATTTTAAAAGGACTTGGGTTGACTTTTATTCCAAAACAAATGCTCAGGGACTGATTTTGTCAAGATTTGAAAGTTGAGGGACTGAAATGCCAATTATGCAAACTTAGCTCGTTTTCATCTGTTTTTTGAACATTTTGCATCTGAAACATATAAAATACAATCCTTGGATATATTTTGTATTTTGCTGCATATTTGAGTGTTTTTAAATGTTTTGGCAGCTTAGATAAGACAAAAATGATGAGTATTTACACACTCATCAATTATGCTGTTGTTTCTGCTGAATGGATTCTGTTGAAGTGTATGGAATCTGCCGAAGACATAGTTCTGCTGAAGAATAGTTTGTTTCTGCGAAAGTTGTTATTCCGTGTTTAGTATATTTAGTTTGGATATACATGAGCTTTATTAGGAAGTGATTGTGTATATCTTATTTAGTTTTATGTTTATACGTTTCTTAGGAAACGGTTTAGGGTTTTAATTTAGGGTTCCTTGTCTATAAAAGGAACACAATAGAATGAATTATATATTAGACGTTTACATATTATTAATATAACGATCCATAGAGGATCAAAGAGTTCTTAGTTATCTGTGTTTTATACTTGTGTTTATATTCCGCTAAAGAATACAAGTTATAGAGATTTTCTTTTAGTTTGGTTGTGATTACACAAGCAATACTAACGATCTACAAAGCTCAAGATCTATCAAGGTCTGTTAGTTTTCAACAAAATCTTGGAAAGAAAGATAGACAAATGGTCAAAGTCTCAAACACACGTCTCTTCCGAACAAACCGGTAGGACTGACCCACCTCCTCCTGCTCACATTGAGCAAGTGAATGATATATTCACCATGAGTGGAAAGTCCGATGACCATACGAAAATCCAAAAAGAACCAACTCCTATTATCATTAAACAAAAAATCAAAAAGGATCAATCATTCAGGAAAACAAAAGGGAATATTGCGTGGTCAGATCAAAAGAATCTCCATCGCATGTGGAGTATATACCAAAAATTCCATACCCTCAACGTTTAAAAACGGATCACTCGCATTTGAACCAAATCGTAAAAGAATCTTAAATCAGGGGTTTAAAGGCTTATTATATATGCTTAATGCGACCGTGTTGCCTACGAAAGTGCGCTTTAGTATTTTACGTTTTTCTTGTAGTTTTGTTTATTTTGTAGATTTAACGAATAAGTGGAGGTTGGTTGGATGGTGTCTTACACTTGGGGATACTATATATTTGGAGAATTATATTATATTTGGTTGAGTTCACATGCTTATGTTGGCATTCTACTCAACACCTCATCTTTCATAATTCAACCAATCACTTATGAGCCCCGAGAAGTCTCGTTTCTCTTATATTTATCTTTCCCATTTATCTAACTTTTAAGTTTATCTTTATAATTACGTGTATTGTTTGGGTGAAATGAATCTGAAAAACGAGACTCATTTTATAACCTTTAAAATTTTGGTTTGCCCTTTTAGCTTATCTAAATTTTGTCACTTAGGATAATATATTAGAATAAAACGTAGTAAATAAATAAAGTTTTTGAAATCAGAGATGTGTCCCGATTGATAGAGCAGATCCGACTCGGGATCGATGACATTACTTGCGCATATATAGCCGTTACCACTAAAAATGTGCGGATTTCGAGCCTATATCGTCATATGTATTTTATGCTTGATTTCTTTGTTTATGAGTATGCCGGTGATTTATCCGATTCTAGAACTTGTGCTTGTTATCATTATGAGACCGTAGTTTCGTTTGATATAGGTATTTATATGTGATAAAGAGGAAACTTAGGATTTAACCAAAATAGCCTTTCCATTTAACATATTATTTATTCTTTTAGCTAATTACACTGATTAGCTAACCACTCAATAAAACCCTTCTATAACACTCATCTTTAGGGCTAGATACCCCTAGTTTAACATGCAGAGCCACCCTTTCATTTCATACATCCACTAAATGCATAAAAATACAAAAATATATAACCTTTGCCCTAGACTTACCCCTTGTCGAAAGTCTATTCGGTTGGTTGCTAGTTTCTTGGTGTGTTGGATGAGTTTTTATTAATAGCTCGTTCGCGCTCGTTGTAAGTCTTGTTCCATTTCAACGAACATGAATATTGCAGACTTCATGTTTCGAATTTTTTAAGGTGTATGCTTATCCCAAGTGTGGGGGAATTGTTAGTTGTGTGGAAGAATGGTTGAAGAAAAAACAAGAAAAACGTGAAAAAAGGTGAATCGAAAAAAAAAGAATGAAAAAAAGTGATGAAGTATGAATAAGAGTTGGCGTGTTGTTTGTTTGCCAACTAGTACGATTGTAGAGCCACCCTTCTGTAACACTCATCTTTAGGGCTAGATACCCCTAGTTTAACATGCAGAGCCACCCTTTCATTTCTTACATCCACTAAATACATAAAAATACAAAAATATAAAACCTTTGTTCTAGCCTTACCCCTTGTCGAAAGTCTATTCGGTTGGTTGCTAGTTTCTTGGTGTGTTGGATGAGTTTTTATTAATAGTTTGTTCGTTGTAAGTCTTGTTCCATTTCAACGAACATGAATACTGCAGACTTCATGTTTCGAATTTTTTGAGGTGTATGCTTATCCCAAGTGTGGGGGAATTGTTAGTTGTGTGGAAGAATGGTTGAAGAAAAAACAAGAAAAACATGAAAAAAGGTGAATAAAAAAAAAAGAATGAAAAAAGTGATGAAGTATGAATAAGAGTTTCCGTGTTGTTTGTTTGCCAACTAGCACGATTGTAGAGGTTGGGATGCAACATGGGTTTGGGTTATGATTAGTAACTAGCAACGTGTGTTTCTTGGATTTTTCAACACTTTTATTTTTCTTTTAAACCTATTCCAGTAAATATTCCCCATGCCTAATCCATACCCTTATTTAGCCCTTAACCTAACGTTATAACCCAAATAAAAGCCCTCTTTTGTTATTTATACCTGGTGCTTACGCCATGTCGGTTAAGTTTCGTATCCTTTACAAACATATGGTAATTTAATGAATCATGTCTGAGAAAATGAGTGTGATTTCCTTATACCCTCTATTACATCATTTATGAGTGTTTAAGTGAATTGCACTTTTCTTTATTCGTGAGGTGCTTAGTCATGTTATTGTGTTGGGTATTGTCAAACATCTTAGTGTTCCCATATTAAAAAGACCAAAAATATTTTTCAAAATGTTCTTTTTGTAAAGCTTATTTTTTCCTTACATTTGCTTGAGGACAAGCAAACCCTTAAGTGTGGGGGGTGCTTGTGCTTCTTGCGATTTTTTTTATAAAAACCAAAAATATTTTTCGATAATTTCATAACATTTAAATTTTGTTTTCTTTTCTTTTGTCATTTAGGAACTTCTTTTTAGTTTTTTCTTTTCTTAGATTTGCTTGAGGGCAAGCAAAGATTTAAGTGTGGGGGATTTGATAACGCTCCTTTTATACATATTTCTATGTGCGCTATCTATGCTTTTATACGTATATATTGATGATTTATATGGACTTTCGATACTTAATAGCATGAAAATACATTTCAGGTCCAATAGACAAAGAACTTCAAGAACCAAGATAAAATGAAAGCATCTAAGTCAAGTTTAAGCTAGAGCAAAGAAATGCCTGATAAAGTGAAGAAGCATGCCGACCTTTCTCTAAATCTACGCCAGTTACGGAAGGCGTAGTAAGTCCTATAATCTGATTCAGCTTTGTGAAGTACAGTGATGTCAAGAATAATGTGCGCCGGTATTCATTTTAATTAATGACCCTTTAGCGCCAAGAAAGGTATTGAAGCCCGCCGGTGTTATGATCAATGTTCGCCGGTATCGTGGATGAAGCCCGCCGATCTTATTGCAAGTGCGGCGTACTTCAGAAGTTGATCATTCACAATTAACCTATAAATAGAGCCCCAAATCTGCCACAAATCATATAATTTGAATACCATAACATATCTTATCAATATTTACCCCAAGAACACCACTTGGAAGAGGGATTTGGTGACTAAGGTTTGACAAACCTTTGATCCAACACCCTTGACACCACACCATCATCACCACCAACACAACAACGATCTCCAGCGGTAAAACACCATTTACAAACCTCATCACCACGTTTCCAGTACCTAAGAACATATATCTTTAGAGAATCTACCATAATTCTCTCAAATACTCCATATAAAACCTATTTCCAAATGTCCCTGTTCGTATACCTTTCTTGACTTTCTGATTTCCAGAAGTTGGGAGCAAGACTTTGGTTATCATAGTAGGTTTTGGTTAGTGTGTTGATATTGGAATCATTGGTTGTTACTATAGTATTGGTTGTAGGCGAATTCTTGGATTTACGCTCCTAGTTTAGAAAATACTTTCTTTTGTGAATCATTGGTAACATTCTTATTTATATTCTGATGAAATATTATGAGTTTATGCTTTGTAATATGTTTGTCTTAATATCTATTATGGAGCAGTAATCTTATGTTTGTTTAGGCGTATTGTGATATTGGATGTGTAGTGTTTGGATATGTGCTTATTGAATTGGTAAAACTGAATTGGTAAAACGTGAATTATCTTAGTATAAAGGTCGAAAGGATACTTACTAGTTCATGTTTTATCATTACACTTATTATATTGGTTATAACAATGAATATAGGTCGAACGGATTTCTTGTTATTTATGAATATGAATACTTGTTGCACTTATAGGCCGAAAAAATATGTGACATTTCTTAACTTGAATTCTAATGTAATAAGCACTATCTTAAGCCCTCCATATCTTAGTGATCATGCCTAAATGAACATGCTTTAATCCATTGATTGAACCTTAATTGCTTTCTTAGTAATCTTGGTTAATTACACGTTTGGTTGATTTAATAAGTGACAATTAAATTGGCCTTAGCACCCTTAGTAAACAATCTGAGAAAACTACAATTCTCTTGGGACGACCTGGACTTACCTAGGCTATATTACACTCGAAAGGGTACACTGCCCGTGTTGTGTTTTAGTCGATTAACTGGTATATCTAGTATTATAAATTTAAAGCTTTTGAAACACATCAATAAACTACACGAGGAACAATCTTATACTATTTGTCTACATCTTCATCATCACTGTCTATGTCTAACTCCTGACCGCTAGGTTGACTACATTCACCACTATCAGATTTGTCAGCAACATCACTTACAAAAGACCCATTGCATAATTTGTTCAAAAAAGGATCATTAATGGACCTATTTGGTATCACTACATCATCTTTCCCTACAAAATCACTAGGACCATAGGGTTGTATATCTTCCATCTCACCAACATCATATAAATCATCATCCTTTGAGTCCAATGCTTTAGATCATACCCATGATGTTGAATATACATATGAACTATTTTTTCATTCTTAAAACTTAGAGCAATACAGTTTGCTAAGTCTGAATCATCCTTAATCTCAATTAATCCATAGTATTTACCAGGAACAAGAAAGAAAATACCTTTAACGGGGTACATACATGCACCTTTTAGTTGCTTCCTCAACCCAACAAGTGTCATACCCTCAAATTCTATATCTTTTATTGTCGATACGTATCCTTCTTTATACATGTGAGGTGATGGGACGAACGTCCCACCATGATAGAAATTGACTGTTAAACGCATTATTATTGTTTAATTGTGATTACTTGTTCATTGTTCAAATGAAATCTAGGGTTAGGGTTTGTAAGTGAAAAGGGGGGAAATGTCGTCTTTGTGTGTTTTTTTACTCAGTAGGGTGTAAGATTGACTTATAGTCAAAAAACTCCACGTAGATATTTCACCGGTAAAATGACTTTGTTAACCTGTAGCATGTACTTTGACGTACCAAGATAGCACAAAACACGGAAGTATATTACATTAACTGAAACAAAAAATAGTACACGTACCCAAACAGAACAAAACTGAAAATACTTTGCTATTACACGGCTAAAACCCTTTTTCTAACTACAGTATATATGTCACATGCATTCCACCTGTAGGATCATGAATATTATGTTGTTTGATAATTCGGGTGGTCTAGGACAATGATTAAATAAGAAAGCCATTAGAGAGATGAAGAGCGTAGAGAGGAGGTTTCTTGAAAGAGAGTTGCTTTACAAAAAATGAAAGGTTAGATTCAAAGAAGCCACACCCCTTCCATGGATGGAAGGGGTATTTATACTTACAAACAATACGTCCTCCTAACGGACTGTGGATCAGGCATACAGTGGGTAAAGACCCCGTTCTTCCTCCACGGTGTTGCACTAAACTAAATTACGCTACAAACTAACTAATTAACTACTAAATAACGTAAACAACGACACGTCTACGAGCTAACATATGCTAGACCATAATTGGGGTGACCGACACTTTAACATGGAATTTTCTAATTCCTAACAATCTCCCCCTAAGGGAGGTCACCCCATGTTATACATTTCGAATCCTAGCATTCTATTTTGTCTTCTGTTCTGAGCTCGTAGACTTCAATTCTTCAATGTCTGCATTGTTTGTGCATTTGTAGTGACTCTTTATAGTTCGATTATTTTTTACTTTTAGTGGAGGTCTTTGAACTGATCCACATCTTGATGATCTTCGAGCTTTCGTTGAAATCATCAGCCACAGTAAATCTCTGGATCACCTTTGTAGGGTTGCCTTCATGTGATGTTGTGACTTTTGGACCGACATGCTCACACTTTCGGGATCATGACATCTTTCCATAAGAGTAGCGGAAGCTTTATGGTTCATAATATTTGCGCAGCCGTAGCGAAGCATAGTATAAAATATCGAACCTGGTTATGTAGATATGCACCAGTCATGATTTCTTCAATTAAGTGTGGATGATGTGAGCATGTGGCTATGCATTGACTCCTCAATTATGATCAGCTGCAACTGTCCAAATGTACCTGCAAACAACAGTTAGCAATAAAACACACGAAAGTGTCTTTGATCACTTTCGTTGAATTGATGTACATGGTCCACGATTCCCCGTTGATCAGTATAAGTACTTCCTGTGATCAGGTATAATTCTGAAGAATCTCCTTGACAGGGTTTCGCAACTGTTCTAGACGTTCTCAAACCGGAACGTCTCAAAGATGACAACACGGAGTGAGTGAACCAGCGAATTGAGATTCACTGATTGATGAAAAATGATTTGAAAACAATCGTGTATTGCTTGAAGAAAGAGTTTTGCAATACGACGAAGGTTTTATGAGAAAGATCAATTTTCAATCAAAAATACCTTTTGTATTTGAAAAGAGTACACATTCGATGTGCTAGAGAAAAGAAGATATTTGCACATCAAACGGTTTTTCCAAAAGTATTTTTTCAATCAGAGATACTTTTTGAGTTTGAAATATGAATACACATTCGATGTGCTAGAGAAATGAAGATTTGCACATCGAATGGTTTTTCCAAAAGTATTCGTCAATTCCATTCCTGGACCAAGGTTGATTCAAGATTGAATCTCCCCATCGTTTCTATCCAGTTGTCACAAGCTTGATCTTATGAGAAGATCTTACATGTCACCCACCAAGAGCTTGTTTGAGGTTGGCTCTAGAAGGATTTCCATCTTCATCGTGAATACTTTTACATATCACTCGGATGTTCTGGCAATACCACAAGGATAATGCGTAGGACTCTTAATATATTCTTACTTTCCACATTGTGTGAAACAGCAAGTCTTCATTAATTTAGTGTCCTAATGAGATATTGTGGATGATCTCTTGGCTCTAGACTCAATCGTGTACATTTGGTTCCTATGCCGGAGACTAGGGAGAGGGTCTCCTTCTTCAATATCAACAATCTCTAAGAGAAAGTCAATAGATTATGTAGGTTCCCCGTGAGAATGAAACAAGTCCTTTTAAGAGGAACTTGAGTAGCTTGGGATGTTTAGTGCAGTGCGTCACTGGGTCCATGACGTCTTGACTTCAATACCAGTGTTACCTTAGTAACCACCAGTAGCATATGTATTGAACCCGGTTACTTCCCTAAGGTTGAATTATTGGAGGGCTATTTCTTTTCACCCTTTTTCACATTCATTTCTTTTTCATTCTTCAACCCCTTCAGTGCTTACCGAGACTTCATAACTAGAACCTTGTTGGGTTTGTTCCAGTTCTAGCTCTATCTCAGTCCGCACTCTTCCCATATCTCACTTTTCTTCTTTTTTTCATCATACCTAAGGACTCTACACTATCTAGTGGATTGTTCCTGGTAGATCCCTCCGGTTCTGGCGGATCCTGGGAACAAATACCTAACCTAACCATCCTTATAACACCATGCATAAAGTAAATTGGTCAGTCTTTTGGTATTGTTCTTTCCTTCTTGAAACCAATTGAAAAATCATTTGGAAAAATCAATCAAGGTACTTGTGATATAAAATCAAAACATTTTGTACCTTAATAGTTTTGATCATTTAGAAAACCTCCCCCTCAACATGTGCATATGATTTAGAATTTGTTTAGCACATGGAGGCAAGAGGACTTTGAAATATTTTCTTTGATCACTATTTTTATAGAAAAAGCCATTTGATTTTCTTGGTAAAATTCTCCCCCTCAATATGTGCATAGGATATTTGAAATGATTTTATCACATAGAGGAAAGAGTTCTTTTGAAGAACATCCATGATCACAAAAGCCATTAAGAAACCAATTGTTCCCCCTCAAAATGTGCTTCGAGATTCGAAAGCGTTTAGCACATATGAGAGAGCAGTATGCACACTTGAATCAAAACGATCACCTTTTCTTAAATTTCATTATTAAATCACAAATTCTCCCCCGATCAAAAATATCAAACCTTTTGAGATTTTGGATCCAAAGTGATTTAATACGGTTTAGTAAACATGGGAGAAAATGTGGCCAGGTTTAAATACTCATCTTGTTTTTGGATAAATGCTCCCCCTCAACATGTGCATTATGTATTAAAAATCGTTTGGCACATGGAGGCGGGAGTGCCTTTAAAGGACTAAAACCAATTCCATTTAAACAAATTTGAGATTTAAATCACGATCTCTACCCCGATCAAAAATTTTAAACCTTTTGAGATTTGTGATCCCAAATGATTTAAATCATTTAAAAGATTTTGGGGAAAGATGTGGCTTGATTTAATTTTGAAAAATGATTGAAATGGATCAATTTTAGACATTAAAGATTGTTAGTGTCAGGTATGATAGTTTTTAAGAGATCTTTAAGTAAAATAAAACAATTTCACAATCAAACAAGAACAGAAAAAATTTCATTTTGTAAGATCTTTGAGTTTTAAAGAAAATCATACCATGACATAACATTAAATCTTTAGATTACCACTTTATGTTGTACAAACCGGACTTTTATGAAGAAATATCGTTTGAAAATATTTAATTTGAAATCACTTATGATTTGACAAAATAAAGTCCGGTTGATTTCAAAACTTTGAATCCGATTTATTTTCAAAACAATATTTTTCCATTTTCAAAACAATATTATTCAAAAATTGTTTAGAAAATGGTATCATCACAACTTTTCCTGCACAAGATACGTTAGGTGGTATGGAAGCTGCTTCATTTGATGTAAGGGTTTGGAAGAAAACCATCTGCTGATGCAGTGAGACTTCTTATGTTGCAATTTTTTCATGCCAACTGAGGTCAAATTAAGCTCCGTTTCTTCATTTGATGATGAAGAAAACCATCTGCTGATGCAGTGGGACCTCTTACGTTGCATTTTTTCATGCCAACTCTCCATAGAAGTCAAATTAAGCTCCATTTCTTCAATTGTCAACCC
Organism: Chrysanthemum makinoi; assembly: GCA_910596185.1. Classification (NCBI taxonomy): domain Eukaryota; kingdom Viridiplantae; phylum Streptophyta; class Magnoliopsida; order Asterales; family Asteraceae; genus Chrysanthemum; species Chrysanthemum makinoi. The sequence goes on from OU343223.1 coordinate 246,479,487, forward strand.
AAGATATAGTTACCCTTTCCTTTCGGCATCCAATCATCTTCATTTTTGGGATCCGGATCGGGAACATTCTTGTATACCAATATACCTGCATACGTTAGTCTACACAAACAGATATATGGTGGTCGACATCACCCAAACAAAAATCGACTAATAAAAGTCAATTCAACATATCAATCAGATCATACATGGGCATGGGAATTATATGTTCATCACACTCTAATCATCTAAACCTAACAATCATATCTTAGGCATCTAGTCCTTCAACGTAGGTTAACATCATTTTTAATTAAGCATATAGGATAATTAAGAAAGACCGTTAGATGATATAGGTTTGAAAACATTATCCTCCTCAATTAATGACTCAATTTTTGAAAAGTTTAAAAGCGATGAAGTCATTGATTGAGTTTGCAAATTTTATAAAAACTCTGAATCTGATTGTTTTGAAAGCAACTCATTTTTCACCAATATTTTGAATACAGCAAATATTTTTCTGAAGAATTTTAGACGGAAAAAATTTGTGTAGGAACAGCAGTCCTTCAACATACTTTCCTCAAATTTGTTTTTAGGATAAGTGCACGAAATATTTGAAAATTGGTTTAGCGCAGCACTTTCCTTTTTTTTTGAAGAGCGGGATGCTATCAGAAATAATAGCAAGCCATAGTATAAAGCACGGGTTACAGTCTGACATAACTGTAAGCCATTGTTTAGGACATGTTTTGGAAAAGAATATTTACACCTCCTGCTCGAACTTCATCTATGGTCTCGTGCCATTACTGAATGACATTTCTAAGACCGCAGATGTTATCGATACCAGAAGACATGTCTTGAGAAAACATATTTTTGGTCTTTTTCAAATTTTCTGATTTTTATAGGTTTTTGAAGGTTTTATATTTTTCTATTTTTGTATTTTGGTTTTTGATAAATATATACAAAGACAGAGTAGATGATATAGTTTAAGAAGATGATGATATGAGTACCGAGATAAGGATATCGAGCAACCCCGTTATAGAAGATAGAAGTCATCATCCCTAAAACTTTCACCACCAAAGCTTCCGAGGCTCTTGCATTGAAGAAAGAAATTGAACCATCTGAAAGTGAGACTTTGGCAGCTTCCCCCCAAACCGAAAATCCTTTAGCTGAGCAGATTCGAAGCTCTATTTCAAGCTTGCCTTAGCCAGGTGCACGAAGAAGCACACCATTATCATAAATCCCACTGCTCCATTTAAGAACGATAATCGAGGTTCTCCGTTCGGGGTTATATCATCCAATAAAAGAACAACGTTTCATCCCACACTTAAATAATCTTCTCAAATTCCTTTTACACTGAAGTCTAAAGCAATCCATTCCGAAAGGTGTCAAGAGAACAATTCCCCTAAGTAGTTGAATTGATGCAGTCAGTCTCTTTGTATAATGCTCAAGAACTCTCCCGAATACACATCATGAGGGGAATGAAAACACCTCCCCATGTTCACATTTTTCTTCCCTGATGATCGTGTATGAAGCTCAAGAACCCAAAGTACACACATTCCCAAAGAAAGAATAACCGATAACATTGAAGAAGCAGGCCGAATCACTGATTATCTATACGGATGACAATCTCTCATGGATGTCAACTCCTAATAAGTGATTATATCTCTGAATCACTGGTTAAGCACTCAAGTGAGACAACTGAGCATCCCCAATGTACACAATCTCTCTCCTTCATGTTATACATTTATCTCCCCCGAATATGTCATACTTGTGTACCTCTTTTATCTTCAGAAACTTTCTCTAACATCTCTTCCCCCACATAGTTGGAATAAACACTAAACGCCATGAGTCAAACCTTGAGTTTCTCTACTGTAATGACATTTGTCTTCCCGGGATATCTTCAATCACTTAGAAGTATTAAGTTCATCAAGTTTACTCGCCATGAGTCAAACCTTGAGTTTCTCTGCGGTAATAACATTTGTATTCCCGGGATATCTTCAATCACTTAGAAGTATTAAGTTCATCAAGTTTATTCGCGTTTAGATGCGTGTCTCCTTCCCCTTTTCTGGTTTTGATGATTCAGAATCAGCAACACATAATAAGCCCGTATACTAGAAATTTGTTGAGAAGAACATCATAAGCTCAGATGTATCTGTGAGAATCAACTTGTCAAGAATATGAGCAAGTCTAATTGGGGATTAAATCTGGCTTTTCAATCTCTCTCAATTAGTGCTCTCCCCTAAACTGACAAAGATTTTCAAGTGATCTTCTCAGCCAGTTAAGAAGAAGTCTTTAGATCATCCAATGCAATTCGTCTTTAGCCTTCTAACATGTAGCAGAAAATGTAGAAGACAGACTCGACCTTCTTCAAGATTGTCCGAATGGGGAAATAGACAGTTAACAACTTCTTCACACCAAGAAAGCATCCCAATTAACTTACATCTTGCAATTCCCCTTAACTAAAATCCCTCCTAATCAAACAAGAACAGAAAGATGTTCATCAAGAAAATTAGCAATCAGCCCGCAACGAACACACGAAATGGTAATACCAAGCAAACAATCACATCAAACAAGAACAGAAGGTTGTTCGGAATCATCATGTTGATGTGCACGTGAAGCATTAACCGGAAGCACTTGTCTTTAAACTCATCAGCCCGTGTGAAGATGTCAACCAACGGCTCTTAGAAGAAACATCATGTGAAGATAACCCGATAATAAGAAGCTCGGTTCTTACATGAGTTTGGAGCCGTTTGACCATTTATTCTCAAATATCAATCAACCATGCAAAAAATTCACACTTCTTCTCTCCCTCAAGAATTGCATACGGAGATGCCATTCTTGATTAAATAAGTGAAATCATCCAAATGTAGTCTATTCACACTTCTCCCCCGCAAAATTAGCACATGATGTCGCCATCGTCATTATAGTTGAGCAAGTGGAATCAGAAAACAATCAACTGTAGCCCGGTTCACTTGATAATTGAAAGCACATGGAAAAAGCATGAAGCATGTTGATGAGAATGGTCATAATTGAGAAGATTTCTCTTCTTCAGAAGATAAAGCGCACTGACACGTACACTTTTCTTTTCTTTGAGGAATGAGGCTTGAACTGAATTGTTCAAACGTCATAATCTCTCTCTTTTCATCATCTCTTGGCAAAACTTGTAATCACCCCATTATCATTCAGTAGGCTCTTTGTTGTGACAGCTGATGGAGAAAACCCAATATGATGAATTTGACCCTGAAGTAAACTAACCTGAACTCGTGAGTTAAACTTGCACAAATGTAACAAAGAGCGGTGCCGATTTCCATTAGCATCTCTAAGTACTCTATACTCTTCAACCAACCAACCATCAAGTATAAGACGCACATCACCTCTTGAAAATCCACAATTGAATGTGACACTGAGCACTACAACATAACTCCTTAAAGTGATAGTTATTTTGTGGTGATAAGAGCCCGATTCCCCCAAGTGGTAAAAGAAAAGGAAAAAGTCACCCAATAATAACTAGAGTTCCAAGTCTTCATTTTTGATAATAAGCTCGATCAAGGATCTGGAAGAATCTTCATCCAACCATCCCCGATACCTTCAGATACTAAGTACACTCGCCCGTGATATTTCACTTCAGCCTCAAATAAATAATAATGAATTAACGCCGTTGTCACATTTTCTGGTTAAAAGCTCAAATCTAGCATCCTTTGACGTTTTAAGTGAACTATGATAATGGTTTCATCCCGACCATGGTTAAAAGTATATAACCCCGTAAAACCATGTAATAACTAAACTGCCATGAAGAATATCCAAGCAATCATCCAATTCATGAAGTACACCCTTTTATCCCTTCTTTGAAGTAGAAACCGTAGCACCAGCATCAGATAAGATCCCGAAATACACTTTCCTTTCTCCAGGATGGTTCCATCATCACGGGATTTTAAAATTCTATGGTTTAAACCGAGAAATAATTTCTTTCGCGGGATTTTACAAAACCAAGAATAAACCGTAAGATAGATCCGGAAATGCACTTTACTATTACCAGGATGTTTCCATTGTCACGGATTTTACAAGTCTATGATTTAAACCGAGAAATAGATTCTTTCATGGGATTTTACAAAATCAAGAAAAACCTTACACAATGTAAGCTTGAAAGTGTTATGACAACTTTGGTTTCAGTGAATATCTGTTTTTATGGGAACATGCAGCGGTTCATCAACGGTTCATTATCCAACATCAACAACATCATCAACAATTCTTAACCCATATGTAGACAGCTTCACAAACCATACTAAGTCGAGTAGTATACACTACTTCCCCTAAGGTTGACCGTAAAACATCAAAGTACACGTTTCTCCCTCATGATGGTTTTGAACTTTTAGAAGCATCATTACCCATCTGCACGAAAAGTTCTTGTCATAAGCGTACCATCTTGAAAAGTCATGACCGAAGCGGAAGATTCTTGAAGGATTTTGTTTAGACTGTGAAGTATCATTATTAATTGGTGGCATCAAATTGCTGATCACATCTCACCCATTCAGCCCTTTGGTAAACACATCATCCACATATTCTGTCGGCTATTGCTGTGACCACATGGAGAAGTAAACCCGATATATCAAATTTGATCATGAAATAGAATTCCCCATATTTGTTACTTACACTTGTACTAATCCTCGTGAAAAGAAGCGGTGTACACAATGTACAAAACCTCTTGACGTATTCTCAACTGCGTGAGACACCGAAGTAATAGTTACGTTGTGGGTTAAGCGAGAAAGAATCACAACCGTAACTAAATAGCCAAGTCTTTATCACACTCAATAGATGCCCAAACAAGTCATCTTTGCGGAAGGGTAGAAAGAAAGAAGACAAAATAAGTAGTCGCGCCCGGAAATCCTCACTTCAAGTTCAAATAAGAAATACCAAACAAAAACAACCCTGTAATCAACATATTTCAATAAACACTTTAAGCCGACACAAAATGCCCTTCATGAAAAATGCATAATCCAAAGTATCAAACCAAGTCTCATCAATTCAAAAAAATCATCATCAAATCTCATCGTCAGACTCATCGTCAAATCTCATAATCAAAATATAACTCTCAACCCATAGCTTATCATGAATCATAAATCCAAAATCACGAGCATGAAACAATATCCGACGAGGGTTCGGACCAAAGATTTATCCAATATTACATATCACCACATAAAAGCTACCATTTTCAGTTTAGCACGAAACGACAGGGTCCATATTAATACGGTTAAAACCAATTTCCACATTTCTTGAGCCCGTTCCATTTGTTTAAACCCGTGAGACCCAATCCGATATCCATTGAGCCCAGTCCAATCCAACTCCAATAACGACAATCCAATACTCTCACGGCTCATTTAATCCAAGTCTTATAAAATCACAAAATGCATAATGAAGCCCATGCCCGGTTCATAAACTCACCCCACCCTTAGTCCAAATATTAGCAAAACGCATCCAATATCATTGAAGTGTATCACCGTAGTCCAAATCATCAAACCGTAGTCCAAATATTACCAAGACTACCAAGTCCAAATCATACCATGATCTACAAATATTAGCAAAACGCATCAAACCGTAGTCCAAATCATACCAAGACTAATATCATCTACACTTGTTCCAGTTTCATCCAATATCATTGAAGTGTATCACCCAAATATCGCTCAAATCCAATATTCACAATTATACAGCCATATGTAAAATTAATAGCACTTGATCCATCAATTCCCATCACACAATTCAGTCAGATTCATAGCATAGATTGTTGAAGTATGATTTACGGTTAGACGAATATCATCATACTTGAGGCCCATGATCTACAAACCAAGTTCGTGCCTTCAAGTTACCATACGGCCCACGTGAACTCCACTTTCTGGTCCACCAACAGAAGACTCATATCCGGCCCATAGAAATTTTGGATCCACTACACCAATAACCCTAACATTCAGGATATAAAGGTACCACTAAACTGCTTGCATCCCTAAAATCCCTCACACCTTAACCCTAAATTATCTCAATACAGAATCTGCCCCCTTATCTCTTCTTCATCAAACCGCTCCCAACAGATGTCTTGTGTCTCACCAAGAACAAATTGATCGATCTATCATCACAATCACAATCTGATCAAACTTCACAACATAATACACACTCTAATCATCCATGTAAAACAAATTATGCTCGCCACCGGGATGGCTTGAGCTTGTCATCAACGCCACAGGGATGGTGATTTTGATAAGGCATCACGATTCATAAACCACTGGTAGGTTGTATGATAGCTTAATCAGTTAGTTTGTATTATTTGTAAAAACGAGCTAATGAAAACTTAATTAACATTGATTGTTAATATCATTTCATAAGTCGAACATTTAGTTGAAGTAAAGACTTCAAAAAAATTATGATCAGTGATGTAATGGTTCAAAGAGCAATTGTCTTGAAAAGATGAAAGCTTTGGACCCTTCTGAGATCAATTGTGAATATTAGATACAGATTCATGATAGTATAGAGTTCAACAAAATCTTTCAAGGATTTGGAATGATGGTTGATATTGAATATGTGATTTGGTTTCATTTTATTGACATTTAAAATGAGATGAGTCTTAGTGTAGATTTGATTGATGCTGTATGACTTGATGATGTTAAAGTCTCGACGGATGGGTTTTGATTTGTTCTTGTGATAAAAGTTGAGTGGTTGAATGTTGTTTGACCCTGCTGTTGATGCTATTGTTGTATATGATATTGTTTTGATTTCTCGATAAGGTTAGTTGTAGTACTTGATCTTAAATCTTTCTTCAAGATTTTGAATTTGTTTTGAGTGTTTGATGTTTGATTATGGTCAACAAAACGCAACATCTACAAATCGCTTCTTCTTTTACACACAAATTGCATCCATGTTAGTGTCAAGTCGCTTATGAGTCTTTAAAGTATAAGACAACTTGCTTCATCTTTTTACGTCAACCACAAGTCGTTTTAATTAACAACTCGCTTTGTCCAACTCGCTTGCACACAAAGACGTTTTTAGCAACTCGTGTTAAACACTGCAAGTAAGAAACTCGCATTCAAAAATGCGAGTTAAAGAAAAAAACTTTGACACAACTCACATCTTGAATGGTCAGCAACTCGCTTTGTCCAAAAACAAACAACTCGCATTAAATAATGCCAGTGTGCAATTCGCTTCTTATCTCTAAATACTAACTTGCATCAGATACATTGTATCTGGACAGATTTGATAACTCGCTTTAAACAAAGTCAGTACACAACACACATTCAAGAATGCTCCTGACCACTTTTACAAAGCCCAGAAGCAGCATAAAGGAGACACTCTTTATTACCCACAAAAAAAAACGTTATTAATAGATCATGTTATAACTGATATAAGACTTATAAGACAAATTTGACCACACCATCAGTTTTTAGAAACCATATTGACCGAAAACTGAGTGACCAAATGAGACTGAGTGAACAAAACATATTTGACCACACCATCATTTATCAATGCAGATACAATCTTTAAGACACATAAAATTTGTAACAAAAACTGAGTGACCAAATGAAACTTAAACCAACAGTATAGCACAACTTAAAAACATATTCGACCAACATAACCATCATCAAAACAAGTTTTCAAGCACCATTCGAATCAAACCGCATACAACAAAAACCATATGGAAAACCAATCGAATCACCAAAAACAACATAACCTGGGCTCTGGTACCAATTGTAGGATCGTGAATATTATGTTGTTTGATGATTCGGGTGGTCTAGGATAATGATTAAATAAGAAAGCCATTAGAGAGATGAAGAGAGTAGAGAGGAGGTTTATTGAAAGAGAGTTGCTTTACAAAAAATGAAAGGTTAGATTCAAAGAAGCCACACCCCTTCCATGGATGGAAGGGGTATTTATACTTACAAACAATACGTCCTCCTAACGGACTGTGGATCAGGCATACAGTGGGTAAAGACCCGTCCTTCCTCCACTGTGTTGCACTAAACTAAACTACGCTACAAACTAACTAATTAACTACTAAATAACGTAAATAACGACACGTCTACGAGCTAACATATGCTAGACCATAATTGGGGTGACCGACACTTTAACATGGAATTTTCTAATTCCTAACACCACCACCAGCTTGTTTAAAGTCAGGGGTTGGACAAAAACCAAGACAACTTGAACCCATACCCTATTCTTAATCAGAGCATTGACCAAGAAGTATCTAACACCCACCTGGTAAATAACAAAGTAGATGGCTCAAAAGGTCTTGACTTGAATAATAGACCTAGCAACAAAGGATGGGGCTTCCACCAATGGAGATTCTAGTTTTGGTGATGGAGATACGCCCCCCCCCCCTCCTGACTTTAAACAAGCTGAAGTAGAGAATGAGATTCAAGAAACAATTGTGATTGGGAACCTTGTGGGAATCGATCTATCCTCGGCAGGAGATATGGTCAGAATAGTGGTTGAGGTGGAAGGTATGAACTTAGTTTCCTAATGAATTGTCTTTCTATCAACATTAGAGGGCTTGGGGGCGTGGGGGAAAGAAAAGCTAATTGGATAAAAGGATTGAAATTCAAGGAGCAGGCAGCTTTTTTGATGATTCAAGAAACGCAATTTAGTAGTTGTTTGAATGAGATTTTGAAGAGTTATTGGGGTAATTCGGAGATGGATTATGAAAAGGTCGACTCTTCTGGTAGATCGGGGGGTTTAGTAAGTATGTGGGATCCGGGGATTTTTTTAAAAATGGACTGTTTCAAAACGGATAATTTATTAATGGTTAAAGGGACCATAAAAGGGTTTGACAATTATGTGTATGTTACGAATGTGTATGCTCCTCTGAAAAAAAGAGAGAAGAAAATGGTGTGGGATACAATTACCAACATGAAAAGAAACTCGGGTGGTTGGTGGATTTTGATGGTAGATTTTAACGTGGTAAGGTCTAGTAGTGAAAGATTGGGATCGAAATTTAAACATCAATGTGCTAAGGATTTTAATGAGTTCATTGATTTGGCGGAGATTTTTGAGTACGAAATGAAAGGTAGTAAATTTACATACTTGAAGGAAGACGAACGGGGAAAGAAACTGAGCAAAATTGATAGGTGTTTGGTAAGCAAGGAGGTGTTTAACGAGTGGCCTGAAGCCTGTTTCAGGGCGTTGCCTAGGTTGCACTCGGATCACAACCCGATTCTTCTTTCTCTAGCGGATGTTAATTTCGGGCCTAAACCTTTCCGATGTTTCAACTCTTGGCTCGACATCCCTGATTGCGAAAAGGTAGTCATCAAAGCTATCGATACATTTGTCTTTAATGGGCCCCCGGATGTGAAGTTATTGAGGAAGCTCAAATGGATTCGGAAACACCTGAAAGATTGGAGGGACGAATTAATGAGTAAAGAAGGAGAGGAAGTTGAAATTTGTAAAAAAGAGTTGTTTGATCTCGATAGAAACATGGAGGAAGCTGAGTTAACGGAGGAGGAAGAGTGGTCTAGATTTGAATGTAAAAAGAAGTTAAACGACATTATAGATCGCAAGGCTAAAGATTTGAAACAAAGATCTCGAACTAAATAGGCTATGGAAGGTGATGATAACAACCGGTTCTTCCATGGTCTGGTTAATCAGAGAAAAAGTCGTAACACCATTCACGGGCTGGAAATAGGTGGTGCGTGGATTTCCAGTCCCAAGGAAGTAAAAAACCAGGTTTTTAATTTTTTTAGGGACAAGTTCTATGAAGAGAGAAAGGTGAGACCAGCGGTGGACTGTTCCGGGGTGAATCTGGTCTCGGACTTAGATGCTGAAGAGCTGGTTGCTAGATTCACGGCTAAGGAGATTAAGAGTGTAGTTTTTTATTGTGGTGACGATCGGGCACCGGGTCCTGATGGTCTAACTTTCAAGTTTATTAAGCGGTTTTGGGACAGATTTGAGCCCGATTTTTTAGAAGTTTTCCGTGTCTTCTATGAGAATGGTAAGATGAACAGGGGGTGCAACTCAGCGTTTATTACTTTGATCCCTAAAAGTAAAGACCCAGGAAGCTTGAATGACTATCACCCAATTACATTGGTTGGTATCATAAGCAAGGTGGTGTCGAAAGTGTTAGCTTACCGTCTCAAAAAGGTTCTTGGCCCCCTCATTTCTGAATCTCAGACTGCTTTCCTTAGCTATAGGTCTATCATGTATGGGCCTTTGATTCTGAACGAGTTGATTTCGTGGTGGAAAAAAACAAAAAGAAAAGGATTCTTGTTCAAGGTGGATTTCAACAAAGCGTATGATAATGTGAATTGGGAGTTCTTGATGGCTATTATGTCCCAAATGGGATTTCCGGACCGTTGGTGCAAGTGGATTTACGGTATGCTTGTCTCCGCTAGATCGGCGGTGCTAGTTAACGGTTCCCCTACTGAAGAATTCCAATGTCAAAAAGGAATGCGACAAGGAGATCCTATCTCCCCGTTTTTATTCTTAATTGTTATGGAGGCTTTGGCTAATATGATGAAAAAAGCGAATAGCAGCGGAATTCTTAAAGGTATCTCTCTTCCTAATCATGGCCTAGTTTTGTCGCATTTACTTTACGCGGACGATGTTATGTTTCTTGGTGAATGGTCTTTACTTAATGTCAAAAAATTATCTCGAATTCTTAGGTGTTTCCATTTGGTTTCGGGACTGAAAATCAACTTGAGCAAGTCCTGTTTACACGGGGTGGGAGTGGATGATAAGGTTTTAAAATGTACCTTTTTGAGGGGTCATTTAAGCCCTTATTTGATCATTTTTGTATCCGTTATTACTTAATATCGTTCCTTTTCACTTTTAGGTATCTTGAAGGCAAAATGCTGGAATGACACTTATTCGGACGAAAAGGCGAATATACGTAAGAAAATGGCCAAAGTCAAGAATCGAGACACTCAGCTGAACCAAGGCGGCGGGACGGCCGGGTGTTATCTGCGATGCCGTCGCATCACTTTTGTGACTTCAAGAGCCAAATTGTTTATTTATTGCAAGTGACGTGTCGTTTTAAAAGAGTATGTCGTCGCAACTCGGGGCCTAGATTAGATCCAGACGACGCCGAAACCGGCGGGGGACGGCCACAAGCATAAGGTGATGCCGCCGCAAGACTAACGTGGCCAAGATGAAACCCTAATGACGCGCCGACGGCCACAAATCAAAGGGTGACGCCGTCGCATTTGTAATCTTATATATAGAATCCGAATTTTTAGTTTTCGAGTGTGTAGTCTTTAGAGTAAAAACCTAAACCAAACCAAGGTCGTCTTGTACGAAAGATTTTAGGTTCCAAACCCTATATTACATCAAGATAAGTGTTTTACTTCATTAATTTAATTATTTCTTCAATTACTTGTGTGTATGCTTGCATGTTCCCCATGTCCGGCTAATTTACTTGTGTGTTTGCTGAGGGAATATGAAACTTAATTATTGAATATTGATTGGTTGTCTCTTATCTTAATTGTTAATGATCTAGTAATGCGATAGGTCATCCGTTGTGTAGTTAATGCTCAATTAATCTTTGTGAACCTTAGTTTATAATACCTAGAGTTGTTGTAGGCTAAATCATCCGAAGAGTACCTTAGAGTTAAAGTTTATAAATCCTAGAGACTTTGTAGACGATAACCTTTGGTAGTTTCAAAGAGTTAGGGATAAACGCATACCCTATGACCTTAGACACACAACGCGATTAAGAATAAGGATGTGACAATTCAACCATCAATAGGAGATAATTAAGGAGTAATAAAACCTAAGTAAACACATCTTTAAATCATCATACGAGCACACCATAATTATACAAAGACTACCCTCACCTTAGTTAATTAGATAATTAGATAATAGAAGTAATCGGTAGAAATATCAACCCCCAAATCCAAACCCCGAGATTCGTACCTTTCTATTTCCTTAAAAAAACAGAAAAAGATAAAAAAAATAATCTTCCTCAACCCCAACCTTAGCGTAGTAACTTCTCACTATCATTCCTATTCCCCTAGAGAACGATATCAATTCCCGTGGCTTACCCTAATACTAGACTACAACGATTAGGTTCACTGCCTAGGGTGTTGAAAAACTTGCTGACTTAAAAGGAAGTTCCTTTGACCTCGAACCGCTTCTATAACTCCATTGTTATGCCATCGTTTTTGGCGCCGTTGTCCGGGGAACGAATAGCTAGTTAGAGTCCACCGCTTAGGTTTCCTTGCTTGATTCCTATCAAGTAAATTTTTTCTCATTTTTTAGCTTCCTCGTAGTCTATCCCCCTTCTTCGTAACCTTTGTTCGTAAAACCAATCACTCACCATGATACGTGTCTTCCACCGAAGATTCTTCACACTACCCATTCCCAATCCCGAAATTGAGAACGCAATCCCACAAGACCCTTCACCCATTCACCACTTTGGAAATCACCTAGGGAATAATGAGATAAATTGGCAACAACAAAGTCCTTTCTATGACTCAGATTCCGATGAGGAATTTGATTATGGTGAAGCACTTGACAACGGGGAGGTCATTGATGAAGTTAGTTTTGAATTGGAAGAAGACCCCTCCCAATGTTTTGAACCTAGGTGTAGAATTGAGAAAGATGGTCTCTTCAACATGCAATTCCCTTGCAAAATAGGATTAGAAGGGTTCGATGCTTACTTGAATTCGTTCTTGCCTTTAAACTTAATCTCATGGTACCTATACAATAAAATCAAGGTCAATGAGTTAACTTATCAAGGGAACAATGTTGTTGAAGCAGTCACTCATTTGCATGTGTTTGTTGGAAGTTTTGCCTATTTGGTAGAGTTCATGGTCTTATAAAACTTAGGAGAATTTATTGATGAGGACCTCTGATAAGGTTTTAAAACGTACCATTTTTAGGGGTCGTTTAAGCCCTTATTTGATCACTTTTGTATCCGGTATTACTTAATATCGTTCCTTTTCACTTTTTAGGTCTCTTGAAGGCAAATTGCTGGAATGACACTTATTCGGACGAAAAGGCGTGAATATATGAAGAAAATGGCCAAAGTCAAGAATCGAGACACTCAAGATGCTGAAATACAAGGGGCCGTGTGTTACCGCGGTAACGCCGGAGCACATGTTGTGACGATACGAGAGCCAAATTGCTTATTTTCAAGTGACGTGTGTCGCTTTAAAAGTAGGCCGTCGCAACTCAGACGCCTAGATTTGATCCAGCACGGCCGGCTGGGAAGAGGATGGCGTCACAAGCACAAGGTGACGCCGTCGCAAGACTAACGTGGCCAAGATGAAACCCTAATGACGCAACCCGACGCTGGCCACAAATCATAAGGTGACGCGTCGCAATAATGTAATCTTTATATATAGAATCCGAATTTTCATTATTCAGTGTGTATTTTGGAGTAAAACCTAAACCGAACCAAGGTCAGTCTTGTACAGATTTTAGGGTTCCAAACCCTATCTTACACCAAGATAAGTACTTTACTTCATTAATTCAATTATGTCTTCAATTATTTGTGTGTATGCTTGCATGTTCTCCATGTCCGGCTAATTTACTTGTGTGTTTGCTTAGGGAATATGAAACTTAACTATTAAATATTGATTGGTTGTCTCTTATCTTAATTGTTAATGATTTAGTAAAGCGATAGGTCATTCGTTGTGTAGTTAATGCTTGATTAATCTTTGTTAACCTTAGACTATAACACCTAGAGTAGTTGTAGGCTAAACCATCCAAAGAGTACCTTAGAGTTAGAGTTTATAAATCCTAGAGATTTTGTAGACGAGACCCTTTGGTAGTTTCAAAAAGTTAGGGATAAACGATACCCTACTTACCTTAGACACACAACGCTATTAGGAATAAGGACGTGACAATTCAACCATCAATAGGAGATAATTAAGGAGTAATACAACCTAATTAAACACATTCTTAAACTATCATACGAGCACACATTAATTAGACATAGACTACCCTCACCTTAGTTAATTAGATTATTAGATAATAGAGTAATCCAGAGAAATACCAACCCCCAATCCAAACCCCGAGATTCGTACCTTTCCATTTCCTAAAAAATATAAAAAAAATAATCTTCCTCAACCCCAACCTTAGCATAGTAACTCCTCACTAGCATTCCTATTCCCCTAGAGAACGATATCAATTCCCGTGGCTTACCCTAATACTACACTACAACGATTAGGTTCACTGCCTAGGGTGTTGAAAAACTTTCTCGACGAAAAGGAAGTTCCTTTGACCCCAACGACGCGTGTAGCGTTATCAAGTTTTTGGCGCCGCTGCCGGGGAATAGAATAGCTAGTTAGGAGTTCACCTCGTTTAGGTTTCCTTGCTTGATTCCTATCAAGTAAGCTTTTTTCTCATTTTTATCTTCCTCGTAGTCTATCCCCCTTCTTTGTGTTTGTGTTCGAAAACCCTTTTCATTTGTCGCTATGGCAAGTGAAGTTGCGTTTGAATCATTAACAAATGAGGAACAATTGAATTTCGCAGATTGGATTGCTTTTTATTGTTCTAATGAATTTGTGAGTGGTCTTAGAGATATCCAAAAGGAGACGGGTGTAAGGTTGGATGGGTTTGATAAATTTTGTGCTTGTGTGGCTTCTATTCAACGATCATTGTTAGAATCAACTCCTTTTAGTGAGACCCTTTGGATAATTTTTGAGAAAAGCCTCCTAAGTATAAACCATCAGTTGTCACAACTTGAGGAAATGGATAAGGAAGATTTATCCAACCTTAGGCATTATGATCAAAAAGATCTAGTTTTGAAGAACATGGAACCTAAACTCGAACAAGATTGTGAGATGGTTATAGTTGAACTACCTAGTTGCATGCGTGGGATAGATTTCACCAAAACATATGACACGCGTGAGGAATCCTTTAGGCAAATAGAACATAGTGATCAAATTTTGAGAATGATTCTTATGAATCGGACCAAGAATTTGAAATGGCTAAAGAAGGATTTGAGATACTTAGGAGTGTATTTGGGTTAGATCATACTAAAACACATGATGAACATTTAGGAGTCTAGATATAATGGAGAATGAGGTGGAAACTCCAAGCCCACAAGGCCTACCATCACTTGAGGAACACACATCGCCTATAACTTACCCGGAAGAAGTAGAAGAGACTATAGGAACCCCGATTGATATAGAACCTTTGGACAAAACGCCACTAGAGAATGTAGGTTTAGATGCTTGTTTTCATGACCACTCTCTTAGTCCTAGGGAAGTTCCTAATTTTGATGAACCATAGCCTCAACCAAAAACCTTACCCAATTTTCCGTCTTTAGATGTGAATCTTGGAATTGAATTAGGCCCCAATCCACCCATCAAAATAAATTGTCTGGGTAGTTGCTTGATAAAGGTGGCAGACTCTAGGCCATGTAGAGTGGAAGCTAATATAGGAGTAACCCATGACCTTACACACTTATATCACCTATTCATGGTTGATAACAAGAAACATTATGGGTTTAAACCGGGTTTATTAGGTCAAGATGGATCCTTAACTAAGAATCTTTTGAAGTTGATAGAAGATGATCCATTTTTAAGAGAGAGATTTGATTCACCCGCTACACCAATAGAATTAGGTAAGGTTATAATGAATGGAGCACACTCCTTTGAGCATATAAATCACCCATCACCCTCTCCTCACGTAGTGAATTTCCACCCTAAGGGTGTGTATCGCTACTATCACCCGCACTTAAGCTTAAGTGTAGGAAAAACTTCCCCTTTATCCATTAAATAATGGTAGAGTCAAGCTCGTGACTCGAACAAAAACAAGCGCTTCTTGGGAGGCAACCCATGTGTATTTGTTTTTCATTTTTATTTGTGTGTCATATATCTTTTATTGATTGTTTATTCTCATGTTTAAATTTGTAAAAATGCTTTATTTTGTCTTTAACCTCGCTTAATTACATATAAAGGTATTTTACATAAGGGATAAGTGTAGGGAGGATTACACACTTTTTCAAAAGAACGTAAACATGAGAATTTCAATTAATTAAAAGATATACATGTGTGTTTGTTCGAGTCAAATGCTTGTATCGAGTCATAATGGATGTTTTTCAGGAAATGTTTCCAGATTCTAAAGATGTAAATTTTCCAGAATTTTTTTCCAGAAAATCGCAGACCAGCTTTTGTCAGGATAACCTGACGGCGTCAGGGCGCACCTGACGGCGTCAGAAGGAGTAAAAACAACATATTACTTTTTCTCGTTTTCTGAGCTACTTAAAAATTTTGAAATTTTTCAGGTCTTCATTTTCCAGAAAATTCTGTAAACATCCATTCCACAAGCATTATATCCTAGTTTAGTAGAGTCTTATATATATTATTACCGCCAATTTTACGCAAAGGTTTCGTTTGTTTTCTTTAAGTGTGCAGGTTTAATTTACCAAGAAGAAGATGCATAAGATGAGAATGAGCTTTTCACGCAAACGTTCTTCTTGAAGAAAGATGTAACCACCACTTTACACGGATCCTACCGAGCTAATCAGGGGAGTATTAGTTTCTTTCATCTTTTATTACCTTCCATTATCATAACTTTGATACTTTCGGGGAACATTGGGGACAATGTTTAGTTTAAGTGTAGGGAGGGAAAATAAAATGAGAATTTTGAAACTATGCTTATCCTTGATTATTTGCTTTTTCCAATTGCATTTGTGTAATAAACCATGAGAAAATGTCGGTTAGGGTAATTTTGGCACCAAATTTTTAATTTTTCATGACATATAGGAGTGGGCCATTAGTCTTAACAAAAGTGTCTCACGGATAGGACGTTATATGACTAGCACAAAAACCCTTTACCACTTAAATTCCACCCAAAATGTGAGGATCACCCTTAGATTAGTTGGAATTAAAGCATTCATCTTTAATTCTTAGTGTGTGAACCGGTAGTATATTAGATTCTAGAACTTGTTTTGTGATGCATCCCGAGATCGCTAGTAAGACTACACTTGTGTAGTTAGGAATAACTAAATGATAAGAGGCATTAGGATAACCCTTGTTTGATACCTGTAATATAATTACTTCTTCCACCTCGGTTGAGTAATTACCCCACACCCTTGCGTTGTACTCACTTTTAGTACACGATACCCCTAGTTAACCCCTCTGAGCCTATCCTTTTCGCGGTTCTCTTGATTTTTCAGTTTTTCCGGAATATCAATGAAGAGCATTGTTTACACCTCACCCCCAAATGTACACCCAAATCGCCTTAGCCTACCTTGTATGCACTCACTTTTAGTGCATTATTGTTATCACCCTTAACCCTTTGTTCAATTATCTAGTTGCTTGCATAAGTTGCTAAGTAGAGTCTATTGTATACCTTTTGGGACGATTGGGACTCATGGGAAAAGTTAAAGTTTATGAAATGACGGGAAGGGAACGTTAAATTCAAATTCTCTTTGTTTGCGTAATAATGTACTCCAAGTGTTTTGATCTTTTCAATTCGGGTCAAATTAGTGTTAGAGTAATAAAAACTCAAGTGTAGAGATGTGCCTATAAATCCCTATCATTTTGATGTTACCATAGAGGATGGTAGAGTAAAAGTGTATGCAAAAAAAAAAAAAAAAAAAAAAAAAAAAAAAACCATACGGGCTACCATCCTACATCTATCCTTTAAATTTATGTTTGTGTGTTTCAGTTATCTAGAGTTTAGAGTGTCGAGTCTTGGCTTAGCAACGCCATTCTTTGTATGCTTGTAACATAAAGATTTTTGACTTGCCACCACTAAATAGCCTATCCCACCAAACCCTTTGTTTCCCTACCGTAAGCCTAACATTACAACCCTTTAAAAGACCTCTTTGATAGTCTTTCCTAGGTGCTTACGCCAAAGCGATGGAGGTTTGATCTAGTCTCAAGCTTATGGTAATCTATGTACTAGGACCGGTTAATGAGTGTTATCTTCCATTTCCAACTTGATATATTTTATATACACCAGAGATGTGAGTACCCAAACACCCCTGTGAGGTGCTAGTATGTAATTCCCGTGCTTGTTATGACTTTTGCGGGGCTTATATGTGTTGTGGATTGTTTTAAACCAATGCTTCATGACCCTAACTTATAAATTAATTGGCTTAAAGCACATTTGCTTGAGGACAAACAAATACCAAGTGTAGGGATATTTGATAAGGTTTTAAAACGTACCATTTTGAGGGTTCGTTTAAGCCCTTATTTGATCACTTTTGTATCCCTTATTACTTAATATCGTTCCTTTTCACTTTTTAGGTCTCTTGAAGGCAAATTTCTGGAATGACACTTATTGGATAACGAAAAGGCGGAATATATGAAGAAAATGGCCAAAGTCAAGAATCGAGACACTCAAGCTGCTGAATACAAGGGGCGTCAGGTTGTTACCTGCGACGCCGTCGGAGCACATGTTGTGATGATACAGTAGCCAAATTTCTTATTTTCAAGTGACGGTGTCAGGGTTTAAAAGAGTAGGCCGTCGCAAATCAGACGGCCTAGATTTGATCCAGACGGCGTCAGAAGCTGAAGAGGACGGCATCACAAGAACAAGGTGACGCGTCGCAAGACAACTAACGTGGCCAAGACGAAACCCTAATGACGGCGACCCGACGGGCGCACACTCATAAGGTGACGCGTCGCGAATGTAATCTTATATATATATCCCGAATTTTTCATTATTCAGTGTGTAGTCTTTTGGAGTAAAAACCTAAACCGAACCAAGGCGGTCTTGTACAGTATTTTAGGGTTCCAACCCTATCTTACACCAAGATAAGTACTTTACTTCATTAATTCAATTATGTCTTCAATTATTTGTGTGTATGCTTGCATGTTCTCCATGTCCGGCTAATTTGCTTGTGTGTTTGCTTAGGGAATATGAAACTTAACTCTTAAATATTGATTGGTTGTCTCTTATCTTAATTGTTAATGATTTAGTAATGCGATAGGTCATTCGTTGTGTAGTTAATGCTTGATTAATCTTTGCGAACCTTAGACTATAACACCTAGAGTAGTTGTAGGCTAAACCATCTAAAGAGTACCTTAGAGTTAGAGTTTATAAATCCTAGAGATTTTGTAGACGAGACCCTTTGGTAGTTTCAGAGAGTTAGGGATAAACGCATACCCTACGACCTTAGACACACAACGCGATTAGGAATAAGGACGTGACAATTCAACCATCAATAAGAGATAATTAAGGAGTAATACAACCTAAGTAAACACATTCTTAAACTATCATACGATCACACATTAATTAGACATAGACTACCCTCACCTTAGTTAATTAGATAATAGATAATAGAGTAATCGGTAGAAATACCAACCCCCCAAATCCAAACCCCGAGATTCGTACCTTTCCATTTCCTAAAAAATATAAAAAGCACAAAAATAATCTTCCTCAACCCCAACCTTAGCGTAGTAACTCCTCACTAGCATTCCTATTCCCCTAGAGAACGATATCAATTCTCGTGGCTTACCCTAATACTACACTACAACGATTAGGTTCACTGCCTAGGGTGTTGAAAAACTTGCTCGACGAAAAGGAAGTTCCTTTGACCCCGAACGACGCGTGTAACGTTATCAACCTCACTCAAGTAATTTTTGGAAAACCCTTCAAGAGAATGACTAGGTTGATTGAACAGATGATTGATGGTCTAATTACATTCTCTAATGAAGTTGAAGACTTTGTCTACCAAATGCCACATGCTCATCCTAGGTTTAAACACAATGATATTGAGGCGTGTAATAGAATGACCCCTAATTCCATTGCTTAGTGAAAGGGATAAGCAAAGTGGACTTAGGTACCCATATGTGAAAACTAAGAGGTATTACAAAAAATGCCTAGAGTTAGGAGATGGTTACAAAAAGAATGAGAGAACATTGGAATGTCTTAGGTATGAGCACGTAAGCGTGCACGAGACCACGTAAGGGCACGACTATGAGTCTAGCTACAAGACTCATAAACAAAGAAAAGCGCTTCGTGGGAGGCAACCCATGCTTAATTGTTTGCTTGTTTGTGTCATATATCTTTTATTGATTGTTTATTCTCATGTTTAAATTTGTAAAAATGCTTTATTTTGTTTTTAACCTCATCTTAATTGCATATAAAGGTATTTTACATAAAGGATAAGTGTAGGGAGGATTACACACGTTTTCAAAAGAAACGTAAACATGAGAATTTCAATTAATTAAAAGATATGCATGTGTGTTTGTTTCGTCAAATGCTGTATCGAGTCATAATGGATGTTTTGCAGGAAATTTTTCCATATTCTAAAGATGTAAATTTTTCAGAATTTTTTCCAGAAAATCGCAGACTAGTTTTTGTCAAATAACCTGACGGCAGCAAAGGGAGCAAAAAACTGACTACTTTTCTCGTTTTTCGAGCTACTTATAATTTTTGGAATTTCCAGGTCTTAATTTTCCAGAAATTCAGTAAACATCCATTCCACAAGCATTATATCCTAGTTTAGTAGAGTCTTATATATATTATTACCGCCGATTTTACGCGAAGGTTTTGTTTGTTTTCTTCAAGTGTGCAGGTTTAATTTATCAAGAAGAAGATACATAAGATGAGAAGGAGCTTTTCATGCAAACGTTCTTTTTGAAGAAAGATGTAACCACCACTTTACACGGATCCTACCGAGCTAATCAGGGGAGTACTAGTTTCTTTCATCTTTTATTACCTTCCATTATCATAACTTTGATACTTTTGGGGAACATTGGGGACAATGTTCAGTTTAAGTGTATGGAGGGAAAATAAAACGGGAACTTTGAAACTATGCTTATCCTTAATTATTTGCTTTGTCCAATTGCATTTTTGTAATAAACCATGAGAAAATGTCGGTTAGGGTAATTTTGGCACCAAATTTTTAATTTTTTATGACATATAGGAGTGGGCCATTAGTCTTAATAAAGCGTCTCATGGATAGGAAATTATATGACTAGCACAAAAACCCTTTACCACTTAAATTTCACCCAAAATGTGAGGATCACCCTTAGATTAGTAGGAATTAAAGCATTCATCTTTAATGCTTAGTGTGTGAACCGGTAGTATAATAGATTCTAGAACTTGTTTTGTGATGCATTCCGAGATCGCTAGTAAGACTACACTTGTGTAGTTAGGAATAACTAAGTGATAAGAGGCATTAGGATAACCCTTGTTTGATACCCGTAATATAATTACTTCTTCCACATCGGTTGAGTAATTCCCCCACACCTTTGCGTTGTACTCATTTTTAGTACACGATACCCCTAGTTAACCCCTCTGAGCCTATCCTTTTCGCTGTTCTCGTGATTTTTCGGTTTTCCGGAATATCAATTAAGAGCATTGTTTACACCCCACCCCCAAATGTACACCCAAATCGCCTTAGCCTACCTTGTATGCACTCACTTTTAGTGCATTATTGTTATCATACTAAACCCTTAGTTCAATTATCTAGTTGCTTGCATAAGTTGCTAAGTCGAGTCATATCCTTTGTACACAGTTTTGGGACGATTGGGACTCATGGGAAATTTTAAAGTTTATGAAATGACGGGAAGGGAACGTTAAATTCAAATTCCCTTTATTTCCGTAATAATGTACTCCAAGTGTTTTGATCTTTTCAATTTGGGTCAAATTAGTGTCAGAGTAATAAAAACTCAAGTGTAGGGATGTGCCTATGGTAATCTATGTACTAGGACCGGTTAATGAGTGTTTATCTTCCATTTCCACTTTGATATATTTCATATACACCCGAGAGATGTGAGTATCCAAACACCCCTTGTGAGGTGCTAGTATGTAATTTCCTTGCTTGTTATGACTTTTGCGTGGCATATATGTGTTGTGGGATTGTTTTAAACCAATGCTTCATGACCCATAACTTATAAATTAATTGGCTAAAAGCACATTTGCTTGAGGACAAGCAAATACCAAGTGTAGGGATATTTGATAAGGTTTTAAAATGTACCTTTTTGAGGGGTCATTTAAGCCCTTATTTGATCACTTTTGTATCCGTTATTACTTTATATCGTTCCTTTTCACTTTTTAGGTATCTTGAAGGCAAATTGCTGGAATGACACTTATTCGGACGAAAAGGAGCGAATATACGAAGAAAATGGCCAAAGTCAAGAATCGAGACACTCAGGCTGTCTTGAATCAAGGGGACGGCGTCAGTGTTATCTGCGACGTCGCCGCATCACTTTTGTGACTGCTCAGTAGCCAAATTGTTTATTTACAAGTGACGGTGTCATGTTTTAAAAGAGTAGATCTTCGGAACTCAGACGGCCTAGATTTGATCCAGACGACGTCAGAAACTGAAGGGGACGGCGTCACAAGCATAAGGTGACGCCGTCGCAAGACTAACGTGGCCAAGACGAAACCCTAATGACGGCGACCCAACGGCGTCACAAATCAAAGGGTGACGCCGTCGCATATGTAATCTTATATATAGAATCCGAATTTTTAGTTTTCAGTGTGTAGTCTTTTGGAGTAAAAACCTAAACTGAACCAAGGCTGTCTTGTACAGTATTTTAGGGTTCCAAACCCTATTTTACATCAAGATAAGTGTTTTACTTCATTAATTTAGTTATGTCTTCAATTACTTGTGTGTATGCTTGCATGTTCCACATGTCCGGCTAATTTACTTGTGTGTTTGCTTAGGGAATATGAAACTTAATTATTGAATATTCATTGGTTGTCTCTTATCTTAATTGTTAATGATCTAGTAATGTGATAGGTCATTCGTTGTGTAGTTAATGCTTGATTAATCTTTGTGAACCTTAGTTTATAATACCTAGAGTTGTTGTAGGCTAAATCATCCGAAGAGTACCTTAGAGTTAAAGTTTATAAATTCTAGAGACTTTGTAGGCGATAACCTTTGGTAGTTTCAAAGAGTTAGGGATAAACACATACCCTTCGACCTTAGACACACAACGCGATTAAGAATAATGACATGACAATTCAACCATCAATATGAGATAATTAAGGAGTAATAAAACCTAAGTAAAACATCTTTAAATCATCATACGAGCATACAATAATTAGACATAGACTACCCTCACCTTAGTTAATTAGATAATAGATAATAGAGTAATCGGTAGAAATACCAACCCCCAAATCCAAACCCCGAGATTCGTACCTTTCCATTTCCTTAAAAAACAGAAAAAGATAAACAAATAATCTTCCTCAACCCCAACCTTAGCGTAGTAACTTCTCACTAGCATTCCTATTCCCCTAGAGAACGATATCAATTCCCGTGGCTTACCCTAAGACTACACTACAACGATTAGGTTCACTGCCTAGGGTGTTGAAAAAGTTGCTCGACAAAAAGGAAGTTCCTTTGACCCCGAACGATGCGTGTAGCGTTATCAGTGGAGGAGTCTGAAATTGATAGAGTGGCGAGGGCGGTTTGTTGTATGATGGGTTCGGTTCCTTTTGATCACCTGGGAACAAGAATAGGAGGAAATATGAACCGAGTTGCTAACTGGAATTTCTTGGTGGAAATTTTTAAGAAAAGATTGTCTAGATGGAAAGGGTCATGCCTGTCTATTGGTGGGAGGTTGAATTTGATTAAATCCGTTTTAGAAAACCTTCCCACCTACTACCTCACGCTTTTTAAAGCTCCAAAAAAGTGTTGGAGGATTTAGAAAGAATCATGAAACGATTTCTGTGGGGGTGTCGGATGATGAAAACAAGATTCATTGGGTGGCGTGGGAGAGAGTTACGTCCCCGGTAAAGGTAGGAGGTCTCGGTTTATGTAGGCTTTGGGAGACCAACATTGCTTTGTTGTCTAAATGGATATGGAGGTATAGAACCGAACCGGAGAGTCTATGGAGGAGGGTGATCAAATCGATTCATGAAACAAATAGAAGTTGGACTCCTATCCCTGCTAGTAGTGCTTACCATAGTGTTTGGAGCACTATTGTGAAGACCTGCTCGAAGTTTTCAGTAGGGGGTACTAATCTAAACCAAATGTTTAAAGGTATAATTGGAAATGGTAAAGGGATCAGATTTTGGCTTGATCTCTGGGCGTGTGATGAACCGCTAAAAGATGTCTTCCCTAGCCTATTCAAGTTAGTTAAAGACAAGAGATGCATGGTTGTTGACGGTCTTATAGAGGGCGGATCCCGATTCGGAGGGATTGGGGTCATAACAAACGAGCAAATAGGTGTTGGAGGGCTTGGTGACCTCACCAATTTGGAGCGAATGCTGGAGAGGACTGAGCTTAGGGACAATGGTGATAAATGGTTATGGCTTGGAAGAGATCACAAGGAGTTCAGTGTCAAGGTATAGCGACAGACATGTTGTTAGTTGGTCGAAATGGGTTCCAAAAAAATGCAACATTTTCATGTGGCGTGTGAGTTTGGATCGCATTCAGACGGCTATGGCTCTTAGGAGGAGGAATTGCAATATTGCCTCCATTTTGTGTTGTTTATGCGACGAAGAGGAGGAAGACGTGGATCATCTTTTCTGCCATTGTGGTGTGGTGATGCAGGTTTTATTGACCAGGTCTTAATATTTATAGTGTCTCGCTATACCTATGGCCTACCCTAGTGTACTAACGGGCAGTGTACCTAGTCGTGTGTAGTGTAGTAAATGGTAAAGCCGAGGTCGTCCCAAGAGCTACGTGGATTGGAAATTAACTTAAGTCTATGTCACAATATTAATTGCTTATAAGATTGAAATAATAAAATTAACTTATAAAACAAGGAAATAAAAGAAAGCAGAAAAGGGCAAGAAGTGTGATCAATGAAGGATAGTGGTGCTAACCTAGTTATTCCTCCTAGCTAGTAATGTCTACGTCTACTTACTTCCAATTACTTCATGTGGGGTCAAAGTCGAGAGGACAGCATTTGGTCAATTCGCCTTAACCTATCAGCAAAGATGCCACCACAGGAGAAATCAGGCGCACCGTCATAAGTCCTGTTGTTCCTGGTCCCCTAAGCCGAGTCATTAAGTACCGCTACATGCTAGATTTATAATAGTGAGTGCCCAGCCGTTAGGAACTTAGACACTCACCCCCTAATTCTTAAGTTTATCCAAACGATAGGTGATCAGTTGGTCAAATCGCACAAGTAGAAAGGGTCGTCAGTTGGTCATATCTTACCCTTCCCGTCTTAGTCCGCTCACCTAGGGTTAGTTGGTCATATCTCCTAGGCAATTGGCCTCTACCGCCATTCAAAACTACCGAACCAAGGGTGGCTACCAAAAAACTATGCATGCATACACTTAGAAATAATTATGTGGAAGTAAAATAAACGCAAACAAAACAATTAAGGAATCATAACTAGGCCAGCACCAGGGTGCTTAGCCAAACATATAATAAATCATACCAACAAAAATGAATAAATCATAAATTGAATTGAACATAATGTTTGATACAAATTACTTGATGTAGAGCTAATAATGATGATGATTGCGAGTGAATTCTTCCTTCAAAACTGGTTTCGAACTGCTGGAAAATACCCTGGAATTGTGCCCTAATCGACCCCGAAGAGAGGGGTGAAGAGAGATACCGGAAAATGCAGATTTGGAGCTGTATTTATAGGCCCCGACATGGTTACGGCGTAACCTTAAGGGCTAATTACGCCGTAACTAAAGTCGGCGCAAAGAAATCCCGATCTCGAACAATTACGTCGTAACTAAATTATTTAGTTACGTCCTAACTAAGTTACGTCGTAACTTAATAAAATGAATTACGGCATAAATGTTTATTTCGTACTTTTTGAGGTCATGAAATTTCCTTGAAACTATTTTGCACTAGATGACGCTTTTGGCCCCTCATCGTACTTCATATTTTTATAACAAGTCCTTGAAGTAAATAAACTTCATATGAATTGTCGCTTTTAGTCCCTGATCGTACTTTTTATTTTTACTCTTCATCCTCGGAGTAAATATTATCTTCATTTAGCCACTGGACTTCAAATCCTTCGCGCCCAAGTTATAATTTACGGCGTAACTAAATATCCGAGTTACGCCGTAACCTTCACAAAAATAATTACGACGTAACCATAAGAATTGGTTACGCCGTATCTTTCAAAGCTCATATTTACGTCGTAACCTTATTAGCTAGTTACGGCGTAATCTTCACTTAGAATCCAAAGGCCCTCATAAATTCATCTTAGGAACATATATTTGGCCTTATATCACATCTTTTCCGCTCCAACGCCTCATTTAACCTGAAATGCAATTATGAACGAATATAAATGAATTAAGTATAATATTAATACAAATGAGGCCATAAACACGGGAATTTGATATATAAAAGATCAGGCTAATTTGATGTTATCAAATATCCCCCTACTTGAATCCTACTTGTCCTCAAGTAGACCCTTTAAATAATTCTTAAAAAGATATCTCCCAGGATTAATTGGAAGTTATGAGTCTAAAAATCACCTAAGCTAGAAAATTCCAAACCGAGCACCTCACGAAAAGGGAATTGAAATCACACTCTCTCTCATAATTCACGTGTTTATATTTGGGGTGATCACTCAACTGCTCAGTCATTACTAACGAGCTACGGCGAGGTGGACAAAACCGATGATACATGACCAAATCCATGGCCAAGACACCAATGATTGCTCGCTGCCTCACCTAAGCTCGATTCACGACCAAGGGTAGGATAAGGCATGGGAAATTTTAATGGGTGTAAATAAAAAGACACGAAACAAATAGATTCTTAAGTCCACAGTCACCCCACCACTAGTCGCATTCAATTCCATAGCAAAAATCGAGGGTCAAGAGTCAAGGGGTCTTCAATACACGAGTCAATGCATATAAAATGTTGTGTA
This sequence comes from Chrysanthemum makinoi, assembly GCA_910596185.1. Classification (NCBI taxonomy): domain Eukaryota; kingdom Viridiplantae; phylum Streptophyta; class Magnoliopsida; order Asterales; family Asteraceae; genus Chrysanthemum; species Chrysanthemum makinoi. The sequence continues at coordinate 246,506,144 of OU343223.1, forward strand.
GTGCCTCATAATCTCCATAAACCAGGCAAATAAGATACATTAACTCGGCCTTCATTATCAATGAAAAAAAGTATGTGCTATAAAATTTTTAAAATTTGGGTCAATTTAGCACATATTTTATCATAAAATCAATCATTTCTATCTCTCATCCCCCCACTTGAAATGTACAATGTCCCCATTGTACGAACATTGATTAAAATTTGAAAGGCGAGATAGAAATGTCCGGGTTTCTAATTTTATCCGTAAGACAAAACGGATATGTAAAAATTTGCGCCTAATTGAACAAGGCGAGAACACTTATCACAATACGACACATAAGCTGATTTATATTTTGATCAGCAATAAACAAACTAACAAACTCTTGCTTGCATTCTTTTCTTTTCTTTTTTTTCACTTTTTTTTTTGATGCAAGACAAGGTATAGAAATAAAAAACAATACGAACATATAAAGTATCCCCCCACTTGAGATCAACTATCATCTAAACCCGATTTTCTTCCAAAACCCTTTATTCAAAACCCGCGACTTTCACTAGTGGAACCAAAATTAACCAACAGCGCCCGGACCATGGACATAAGAAAACTACAGGGTACGCTAGGCGATAGGTGTAACGAAACAACATATATTGGGTGAACAAAATGAAAGGAAAGGCTCTGAAGGGTGTATCTAGGGGTATCTTGCACTAATGGTGAGTGCAACAAAAAGGGTTTAACAAGGGGATTGACTAATCGATGTGAAGAGTCAATATACACAATACATATATGGGATATTTGGGTTTAATCCTAAAATTGCCTTATATCCTAGCTGCACCGATCACACCAAGTTACCTCAGTGTAATGCTCATGATAATGGTCTCGCAAAGATATACAAGTCCAAGTTCTAAAGTCTACCACAGCCACCGGCACACTCATTTTTGTGGTATTATGTGTAAGGGGAAAACGGAAAGGCTTATCCTCACACAATGGAAATATAGGGTAGGTGTGCTCAGTCTAGATTAATCCAGTTAAGTAATGAAAAACATGTCAAAATTTTACTAATGAAACACTTTTCATCAAAAACTAAAAAAATAAGGGCAAGTAAAATCAAGCGGGCGTCTATGTCTAATCCCTTCCCCCCACTTGGGTCATACTTAAGCATATAAATGAAAGATAAGAAGGGTTAGAATTGGAACAGAAAACTCCCCTGGATTTGCTCGGCATGATCGAAGATTCACGAGTAAACGTGTCCCGCTTTGAGATCTATGAGCAAACTTTAATAACCTGAATTCACATAAGACAACCAAACGCATCATACTAGAAAAACAAAAAGCAATAAAAGAAAAACCTAACTCACTTTCGTAGGAATCACGGTTGCATTTAGCATATGCAACAAGCCTTTTAAACCACTTGGTGTCCCAAGTGGACGAGTTAAGTCTCGTGAGGGTTTACAGGGAACACACCCACAAAGTTCATTTAGTACTAATACAAGGTTATTGTGTTATTATAGAAAGAATTTGAACTGAAGGATAATTACGCCGTAACTCATTGAAGGAGTTACGCCGTAATTATGGCAAAACCTGGCAGTTGCTATTGGAGGGTAGCTACGGCGTAACCATAGCATGGGATTACGCCGTAATCGGTAATGCTCTAGAGAGAATCGCCACTTGTGATATGTTACGGCGTAATCATTGGGATGAGTTACGCCGTAACTGATGGACAGGTCAGGTCCCCATTTATGTTACTAATGCAATCTTCTCCGATTCCTGCAAAATATCTAAAAACACAAAACCCAACTATACTAATAAAATGAAAAAGAAAAGATAGGCATGGGGTGCCTCCCACGAAGCGCTTGTTTTTGTTCGAGTCACGAGCTTGACTCTACCCTTATTTACTAAGTAAAAGGGTGTTCATCCCCTCACTTAAAATCAAGTGTGGGTGAAAATAGCAATAAACACCAAGAGGGTGTGAATTTGCTATGGGATGGGGAAATGATGAATTATAGTCATACCTCAGAGGAGAAGTCATTTCCCTACTTACCGGACCCATGTTCATAGACGGATTAGAGGATTGTCTTGTTCCATGTTGTTGTTGACTAACTTTCTTCAAAAAGATATTCGTTTCATCAACTGCCGGATGTGCCCTTTCGTCCGTAGAAAATGATGAAGGATCTTTATAAAGCGGTTCCTCGAGCTCCTTCACATCTTTTGCAGGGTCGCATTCGGCTTCTTCGTCAACCACGGAAATATTCAAAATCTCATCTCCAAATTCCTTTATAAGCTCGTTCAACACTGGGTTGGTAGTTGGTGCTACAGAACATTTGTTGGCAGGTGTGATAGGTGATGTCAAGGGTTGCATTACCAGCTCTGGGATAGGTTTATCATGTATGGGAGGTGTTAGAATTTGCCTAAGCCTTTCAACATCCTCTACTGTGATATCCCACATGTCATAAAAATTCCATTCATCACATTCCTCCTCGGCTTCCCCTTTCTCCTTTGTAACGTCGAAATTGACATTATTTGCATCCTGTTCACAAACACTAGCAAAAATATTAGTAATAGGAGAAATAGGAAAGTTAAGAAGGTCCTCACTTCCAAGGTTCACATCCTTAATAGACTCATCATGAGTCTCCTCTTGTTCCATGCGTTGAAGATTTTCAGCACCAATTCTAAACAAATCGTCCAACGCTCTTTCAATCATCAACTCGCTATCATCGTTCAGGATGGAGTGTTATATGAATAATCACTAAAGCTGTTCATCTTCCGACACCGGTTGGCTGTATATAATTCATATTCATGAATGGTCATGTTATCCATGTCCAATTCATCATACTCTTGAGGAGATACATAATCATCATAAGCATATGGTTGAAAGAAATGCTCTAGGGAAGGCAATCTCGTAGAAGTTCTCCAAGATTGACGATTCCTCAAAACTTTTCTTTCCATTTCATTCAGACTCAGTATTCTTCCAATGTCATATTATCAAAATCTGGTTCCATTTCCATGATTACCTAAAACGTACTCAAGAAACAAAGAAAACAGAAGAATAGAAAGAAAAGAAAAACTTAAATTAAAATCCTAAAATAGCTCCCCGGCAGCGGCGCCAAAAACTTGATGCAGGTTTTACTGACCAGGTCTTAATATTTATGGTGTCTCGCTATACCTATGGTCTACCCTAGTGCACTAACGGGCAGTGTACCCGGTCGTATGTAGTGTAGTAAATGGTAAAGCCGAGGTCGTCCCAAGAGCTACGTGGATTGGAAATTAACTTAAGTCTATGTCACAATATTAATAGCTTATAAGATTGAAATAATAAAATTAACTAATAAAACAAGCAAATAAAAGAAAGCAGAAAAGGGCAAGAAGTGTGATCAATGAAGGATAGTGGTGCTAACCTAGTTATTCCTCCTAGCTAGTAATGTCTACGTCTACTTACTTCCAATTACTTCAGGTGGGGTCAAAGTCGAGAGGACAGCATTTGGTCAATTCGCCCTAACCTATCAGCAAAGATGCCACCACAGGAGAAATCAGGCGCACCGTCATAAGTCCTGTTGTTCCTGGTCCCCTAAGCCGAGTCATTAAGTACCGCTACATGCTAGATTTATAATAGTGAGTGCCCAGCCGTTAGGAACTTAGACACTCACCCCCTAATTCATAAGTTTATCCAAACGATAGGTGATCAGTTGGTCAAATCGCACAAGTAGAAAGGGTCGTCAGTTGGTCATATCTTACCCATCCCGTCTCAGTCCGCTCACCTAGGGTCAGTTGGTCATATCTCCTAGGCAATTGGCCTCTACCGCCATTCAAAACTACCGAACCAAGGGTGGCTATCAATAAACTATGCATGCATACACTTAGAAATAATTATGTGGAAGTAAAATAAACGCAAACAAAACAATTAAGGAATCATAACTAGGCCAGCACCAGGGTGCTTAGCCAAACATATAATAAATCATACCAACAAAAATGAATAAATCATAAATTGAATTGAACATAATGTTTGATACAAATTACTTGATGTAGAGCTAATAATGATGATGATTGCGAGTGAATTCTTCCTTTAAAACTGGCTTCGAACTGCTGAAAAATACCCTGGAATGATGCCCTAATCGACCCCTAAGAGAGGGGTGAAGAGAGATACCGGAAAATGCAGATTTGGGGCAGTATTTATAGGCCCCGACATGGTTACGGCGTAACCTTAAGGGCTAATTACACCGTAACTAAAGTCGGCGCAAAGAAATCCCGATCTCGAACAATTACGTCGTAACTAAATTATTTAGTTACGTCGTACTTAAAAAAATGAATTACGGCATAAATGTTTATTTCGTACTTTTTGAGGTCATGAAATTTCCTTGAAACTATTTTGCACTAGATGACGCTTTTGGCCCCTCATCGTACTTCATATTTTTATAACAATTCCTTAAAGTAAATAAAATTCATATGAATTGTCGCTTTTAGTCCCTGATCATACTTGTTATTTTTACTCTTCATCCTCGGAGTAAATATTATCTTCATTTAGCCACTGGACTTCAACTCCTTCGCACCCAAGTTATAATTTACGGCGTAACTAAATATCCGAGTTACGCCGTAACCTTCACAAAAATAATTACGACGTAACCATAAGAATTGGTTACGCCGTATCTTTCAAAGCTCATATTTACGTCGTAACCTTATTAGCTAGTTACGGCGTAATCTTCACATAGAATCCAAAGGCCCTCGTAAATTCATCTTAAGAACATATATTTGGCCTTATATCACATCTTTTCCGCTCCAACGCCTCATTTAACCTGAAATGCAATTATGAACGAATATAAATGAATTAAGTATAATATTAATACAAATGAGGCCATAAACACGGGAATTTGATATATAAAAGATCAGGCTAATTTGATGTTATCATGTGGCTTCCCAGGTTTGGCATCGAATATGTAGATGGTGTAATACTATTCCGCTGTTTATGTTCTCCGTGAAGGATCTTTTCATGCTCTATAAGACTATCGGTCTCGACAAGAAGAAAATGAAGGTTTTTCAAGGTATCGTACATATCTCTTGTTGGTGTCTTTGGAAAGCTCGGAACGAAAAAAAGTTTGCTAATGGTGCCATCTCGGGGGAGAAGATTTTTCATGATGTGAAGTCTCTCGGTTTTTTATGGTATAGAAATAGGTCGAAAGGTTGCTCGATTAGTTGGAAAGAGTGGTGTAATTTTGATTGGATGTAAGTATCGTTTTTGTTTCTAGGCGGCCGCTATTTGGCGGTTTGTGCTTTGTTAATATAGCCAATTTTCAAAAAAAAATATCATTTTCCTTAAATTCATAAATGAAACATTTTAGACCAACGGGATAGAAAAATTATAATTACAATACATGAATGCTAGTATAGTATAATGGCACCAATATACAACAACCCTATGCGTATGAAATTGAATTCATTGATGACCCTCATATCATTTAATGACTATTAATTCTGCATTTAATATCACAACTAATTTAATATATTTAATTTGTCACAATTATATCGCAATAAAAGATGTACAACACCCAATGCGTAAGAAATGTAATAAAGCATTTAATATGAACATACAACACCCTTAAATACGTTGAATTGAATGTGTATACGAATCAGATGACTCAAATATGATCACATCAGTATTGAACTATATACAAATACCAATGAATATTGAATCCTTTTCATATGACTTAGGCTGGACGCATTTGATGGGTGAACATCGGTTGGGCAACCCATTTTTGTATGATAACCGATGTTGACATCGAGTTCTTCGGATGTGAAGATCGGGCTCGACATCGGTTGTGTGGCCAAGAAATAGAATATTATTCAACATGCTTTGTCTTTTTTTTTTCTTTTCTTTTCTCTCTTTTTTCATTTAAAAAAAAAAAAAAAAACTGGGTCATCGACCCGGGCATCCGGGTCAGTTAATACTGGAGTTCTGACGCGCTGGATGACCCAGGTCGTCCCAAGTCACGACTGGGACTAGCCTTATATGCGTTTACATATTTTCTCAAAAAGTTTAGATCAATGTAGAAACCCTGATCGGCTTATAATAAACATTTGTGTCAATGATATTTTTTATCATAATTTTTTTGGTAAAAAGTTACCTCAGTAAAATATATTAATTACAAAAACAGTTAAGTACAAATGATTTTAAGCGAGGAAAAGAAATTCAAACACTCATGTTTTGATCATTCATCGTGATTCATTTTCACATCTTTAAACAATTAAAAGAAGTATCAATTTTGAGATAAACTTGCTCACGTCAAAGTTCCAACTTCCAACAATATGTTTCAAAGTGAAAATTCTATTTATAAAATGATGAGGAAAGTAGAGCTTCCTATTTAAAACACTAGAAATATATTGTTCTATCTATACTATCTATAATAGAAAAATGGTCAAAGTAAAAAGTGAAAAGTCAAGAAAGTGAAATGTGGAAAAAATTAAAAAGGAAATGTTGAAATAATTAATTATGAGTAATTTCTACTATTAATACATATGTTTCAAAAGTAAACTATTAATACACATCGAAAACCGAGTTGACCCAGGACCCGGTTTAATTTGACCCGGTTTTTCGACCCAACCAGTCGGGTTGACCCGTTTATATTGACTGCTTTTTAACTTAACGGTTCAACCAGTTGAACCTCCCGGGTCGAACCGGGTTTCAAAATATTATGTTAATCCCCAATTTCTCAAACTTTTACTATTATTCGTTTATAACCCATAAACTTTTTTTATCACTAAAACTATCTTACTAAAAGGTACAATAAAATTTTCACAATGTACAATTTAAATAAGCTACAACATAATTCTAAATATAAAATAATTAAGCATACTAATTAATATTATTTTTAAAACACCCGAAAATGAAAAGTACATGTTATTATATACATTATACAAATTAATAAAACACACAAAGCTTCATACAAGCTAACAAGTTGATGATACATGTAGTTTTGAAAATCGGATCGACCAACGGTTCAACCGGAACGGTGTCAGCCAGCTAACCAATAACAACCATCCAAAACGAACTAGAGGGCCGTTGAACAGATACAAACTGGTGAATCAGGTCTCATCAGATCTATTTCTCCGGTTAATTGCCACGAATGCTGGTACCTGTTACACTATATATAAAGGAAAACCCAAAAAGTAAAAAGTGAAAATTTGAAACTATTAATACATATCAAAACCGGGTTGACCCCTGACGCTTAAAACGGTGGGTTGACCTGTTTAATTTGACCCATTTTGACCCAATCTGTCGGGTTGACTTCGGTTTAAATCGACTTCGTTTTTCGACGGGAACGGTTCAACAGGTTGAACCACCGGGTCGTCGGGTTTCAAAACATTATGTTTAATCCCCAAATCTTCAAACTTTTATTATTTTTTGTTTAGAACCTATAACTTTTTTTAAGACAAAACGATCTGTCGCTATATAAATATATTATATATATAAGTTTTTTTTCAAAACGATTATAATGTTTTACAATTAAGAGAAAATATGTGCCCGTTAGTGCACATTTAACTTTTCGATAGGCTAAATACGCCTTCATTTTAAAAGAAAATGGGCTAAAGCGCCAAAATCTTTTATAAAATAGCCAAAATTAGCTTCTTTTTTTTTTTGGTTAATCACATTCATGCTAATTTTGGTATTTGCGTTCTTCTTAACAACGGCACCATTAATCTCATCCTTGTTAGTTTACGCACAAGGAACGTGTTGTTAGTTTTATCTCATAACCGATGTAATGTTACTTTCATTTTCATTAAATGTTTTTATATGTTGTTTGATAGATGTTAACATTTTGTCTGTGACTTTAGTTATCGAATAGTCAACCGTTTGCAATTGATTTTATCTGGTTCACGTTCTATTTTAAACGCTACACAAAACACTCACCATAGTATCACAAATAATTAATTATCTGACGCTAGAAACCGCTGCCGCTAGGCGCGGGTACTCGTCTAATATGATAAGAAGTGCAATTGTTTAAACCACATGTACAAGATGAAAACCTTGTACATAAATTTTGTCATAAATGAAAAAGTTGTCACAACAACTTGAATGCTAAACATTTAATGTTGTTAACTTCTTTCTTAAGCATGATGATCCGCACACGTCATGTATAATATCTTTTCAATACAATCATATTGATGTTATTAAAAAATTCAAGTCAAACTTTGGATTTACAAGCATCTTTATGAATCCCGTATTTTAGGTAACGGAAATATAGACCTGAACTTGCGGATCATTTTTTCAAAGTGAAATTTAACTTATAAGTAGATGGAGCAATGTAAAAGGCATTAGACAAAGATATACTCCTTCCGTTCTAGATTAATTGTCCACAGGCAAAAGACAGACAATTTAAAATAATATCATTATTACAACTTTTTTTTTCTTATTTTTTGCATAAAAATAGTTTTACGCTTAACTAATTAATTTTCAATCATCTTTAAAGTTTGTAATAATAACCCCAAGTGTTAATATGGTAAACTTGATCAATATTCTTTATCTATTATTGGAAGTAGATAACTAATTTTCACAACCAAAAATAAATATTAACAATAAATATGAGACGGAATGAGTATATGTAAGTGTAGGAGCTTATCCGGTTGGTTTAATCCAAGACATTATTTGAGGAGGGCGTATCTTTCATTTAGATGTAAATGGTATAATCAGAGTATCCTTGTGACCATTATTTTGAACCATTTTTCTAGTTGATGTCAAGATGCTTACCTAGTGACATTAACACCTAAGACAGAGACGAAACCAACGCTAAATATGACCAGGTACATTTACATAAAACTAAATACTCTGTAAGATTATAAACACATTTTTTCAGGGGCTAGGTGGATCTCCTTAAATTTTAATTTTCTTATATAGTTAACAATACGCCGCAAAAATTCATTGATGTCCCGAGATCTCCCCAGACCCACACTAGTTCCGTCAACGATCTTTGGATATCTTGTACATAAATCAGGATGGTTGACCAGTTCGCCAACTTACAGGTAGTTTAGACCAAAAACTATGAGTTTGCAATATTGTTAGGATTCTATCTTGTTCAAGGTTGTCCGTATAAGAGTTTTGTGATAGTTTCTAGTGTGGATGCAAGTTGCTTGTAATCGGACGCAAAACCTTATGTTTTTATGCGTGATTGCTATTTATATAATGTCGGTTTACATCGTCTTGCCTGAAATACTTTTTATAGAAAAGAATTACTCCGTATTTGGTAAAGTAGCTAGACATATGATATTTCATGAGGTGTGTGATCATGTAATTTCGTAAAATAAATGGTGTAGATGTAAAAAATAATTAGAAAATTTCACTTGCTATTAGTTGTTGTCAGATAGATTAATTATGATGTTAACAATTACAATTTTTTATATTATTTGTATACTAGCAAGTAGTAACATTCGAATATAGGGTTATCTAATTTATAAAAAAAAAAACAAAAACAAATAAAAGAACAAAAAAAAACCGTATATAAAGATTGTCACATCGGGGTGACAAATTATAAGAAATGGCAAATTGCATAAAAAATGTACTCATCTTACGTCCAATTTAAATTAAAGGTATTATTCTTTTTTTTCTCTTAATTTAAGGTACCCGATTTTTATTTATTTTTTTATTTTTTTATTTTTTTTTTGCCGATTTAAGTTTTTTTTCTAACTTCTGTTAATCATTTCGTTAGTAAATTACATGTTTGGTCCTTGAGTTTGTATAAACATTTCATGTTTGGACCATTTTCGTCCGTTTTTCATATGTTTGCATACGTTTTCGTCAGTTTTTATACGTTTTTTTCAGTTTTTATACGTTTTCATCCGTTTTTGCACGTTTTCGTCTGTTTTTGCACGTTTTCGTCCGTTTTTACACGTTTTCATCCGTTTTTGCACGTTTCCGTCTGTTTTTGCACGTTTATGTCTGTTTTTACACGTTTTCGTCCGTTTTTACACGTTTTCGTCTGTTTTACACGTTTTTGCACGTTTTCGTTTGTTTTACACGTTTTCGTCCGTTTTTGCACGTTTTCGTCCGTTTTTGCACATTTTCGTCCGTTTTCGTCTGTTTTTGACGTTTCGTTCGTTTTTGCACGTGTTCATCCATTTTTACACGTTTGCGTCCGTTTTTACACAGTTTAGTCTGTTTTGCACGTTTCAGCCCGTTTTTACACGTGTTCGTACATTTTTGCACGTTTTCGTCTGTTTTTGAACGTTTTCGACCATTTTTACACGTTTCCGTCCGTTCGGGTCCGTTTTTACACGTTTCAATCCACTTTTACACGTTTTCGTTCATTTTTGTCTGTTTTTTACGTTTCATCCGTTTTTACATGTTTTTATACACATATTTTTATACACGAGTATAAAAAGTGTAAAAACGAACGGGAACGTGTCAAGACGAATGAAACCATGCAAAACGAAGCGATTAAGGTTCAAGCAATGGATTAAAATCCCGCGAAAGATTCTATTTCTCGGTTTAAATCACAGCCTTGTAATATCCCATGCACAATCACATCATGTCTAACACTTCAGATTTAGTTATATCTAAGATACTTAAATTGTATGATGTGATTGATGTACAGAAGATATCCAACAATGTACAACAGATTAACGTGTCTAAGTCGGACAATGCTAATATGGAATCTTTGTGCTCTAATTCATCTGATAGTGAGTTGCACCAGTCATTGCAACCTATTGCAAAAGAGAGTTGCATTGAACCTTTTCGACAACTTCATTCACATCTCACGTTACTTCGAACTGAAGACAGATACACAATGGGAATCGAACGAGCAGTTATTGCACTTTTCCGTCAAGAATTATCAACTCTAACGGGCACGTTGTTCTTGAACTTGGAACAAATGGAACAACAACTTGACAGAGAAAAGGTTCAAGAAGCTGGTTCTAAAGCTGCACTTCAGGTGATTAACAAACAATTTCAGTCATTCTTCAATGGTGAATATACTTCAGATTATGATAATCATATGACTGAAATGTGCTTCAAGAATCACACTGGGATGGAAGCAGATGGGTTCAGAGAAACATTAATCCAACTCTCGGATAATGTTAAGAAGTATATTGAGGAAAGAGCACAAAATGATGACAAGGTGAATGAATGTCGGGAGAATGAATGTCGGGTGCAATCATATGATAGTAGTGTTGAGTCGGGTAAAGCATCGGATGATGCATCAGTTGGCACTGAATATAGAGGATCAGATACATATAAGCTTGACACAGCCAGCAGTTCAGTGACTCTTCTTATACCAGGTGTGGATGCAAATATCAGATCGATAAATGAACAGGTGTCATGTGATGAGGTACCCTTAACTGTTCAACATAGTGCATCCGCTAATGTACCTAAACAAACTAATATAAATGCTGAACATGATTCTGATAAATGTTCATTGGTTGAGGCTGAGACTAATAATTTCAAAACAGATGATATGGTTGATAAAAAGGCTTTTGATGAACTTTCAAACAAATTCTCAAAACTTGAAAAACATTGCATTTCACTTGAAATTGCAATACAAAGAAAGGAGGAAAGTTTTCAAACTAAGAAACCATGTAAAAATCCGGAATTTCATCAATTTCGTGAATTTTTTGAAATAAACGATTTAAAAGCTCAGCTTCAAGCCAAAAACTCGACAATCAACAATTTGAAGAAACATATTTCTGGTATGCATCTGAAAAGTAATTTAGTCAAGACTAAACATGACATTGATGCTATTAAAACAAGAAATAATGAATTGGCAATTTATGTTGCTAAATTACTTAAAGAAAATGAGACTTTGAAAAAGTATCAAAAGGACCTAAGTGACTCAGTCAAAGAAGCTAGAACTAAGTCTTTATAACCAACAAACTCTTTGATAGCCAAAATTGATGAACTCAAAGCTCAACTTCAGGATAAGAGTTTCGCAATAATTGCCTTAAAGAATGAGCTCAGAAAGACAATAGGAAATAGTGTGAACACTAAGTTTGCAAAACCATCAATCTTGGGGAAACCAGTTGTATAACCACTTAGAAACAAATCAGTTGTTAGACAACCGACTGCATTTAAGTCTGAACGACAAATTTTTTCAAAAACACGGTTTGCCTCCCAAGTTGATGCGAAACAAGTTTTAACTAAACCAGTCACTCCACATTATTTGCCTAATAAAATTACTTCTGAGAACTATGATCTAGAAGCAGCTAGGAAAAAGGCACAGATTCGAAAAGACTGAATTTTAGGTACAAAACCTAAGGTGATAAATTCTACAAGATCTCAAGGCACTGCTAGTAGTAGTAAACCATTACCTAGGTACTCTCAACAAAACACTAGGTATTGGATTGCATCTAAGAGTAGTTACGTGAAACAGAATGCTATGCATGTAGAGCACAAAACTAGAAATTGTGAGGCTTTTCAGAATAAGAAACAATTTCCAAATTCACATGCTAAGGTACAATCCACTAAAACTATAAACATTGCTAAGGTTCAACCTATTAAGAAGCAAAACAAACATAAAACTTCGCCTAGATGGATACCAACTGCTAAATCTGTGGAGTCTAGGAATTACGATAAGTCTTCCACTGTGCATAAGAAGCTTAACAATCCTAGACCTTGCCGTAAGTGGATACTGTCTAGTAGAATGTTAAAGGATGCTGGACTTAAGTGGATACCTACCGGAAAGTTGTTTACCGATGGCAAAATCAAGGTTGACCGTGAAACCCCAAAGAGTTTGGATACTAATGTCACTAACCAACATATATGCAATCAAGCTTGTAATGTTAGTGCACGTAGTCCTTACTCAGTTATAGATACATCGATCTTTCACTACATGGGATGGCTCAAAGTATGGATGACAAAAGGAGTGATATCTCATAATTCACGGGTTCAAGTAACTAAACCTTGATATTCTACGACTATGACGTTTGAACACCTCAGTTCAAGCCACGTTCTTTAAAGAAAAGAAATGTGTACGCTTCAGTGCGCTTTATCTTCGGAAGAAAAGAAATCTTCTTGTTTTTGACCATTCTCATCAACAAGCTTCATGCTTTTTCCATGCTCGCTCAGTCATCAAGTGGATCTACTTATCGTTGATTGTATTATTATTTCACTTGCTCAATCAAAAATGGCAATGGCGACATCATATGCAATTTTTGTGGGGGAGAAGTGTGAATAGACTATATTTGGATGATTTCACTTGTTCAATCAAGAATGGCAACTTCGTATGTAATTCTTGAGGGGGAGAAGTGTGAAAATACTGTATGTTGACTGACATCTGATAATAAATGGTCATACGGCTCCAAACTCATGTAAGAAACGAGCTTCTTCCTATCGGGTTATCTTGCATGACGTTTCTACTAAGAGCCGTTGGTTGACATCTTCTCACGAGCTGATATGATTAATGATAAAGTGCTTTCAGTTAATGTTTCACGTACACATCATTATGATGATTCCAATAAATCGTAATCATCATGGGGGAGAGAATGTGTACACCAAGGACTCACAGCAAGCTCACCTGATTGGGTTTAATGACTTATGAAATGATTTGTGTCAAAGATTGGTTGATTCTCAGATCTCTTCTCGTCTTATTTATGTACTTCTATCTTATCCACCTTCACCTATCTCGGGCAACAAATTCAATATTATCAGTGTTCCAACTTGTTAGGTGGTGTTACCATTTCATGTGTACGCTGCGGGCTGATTTTCTATATGTAAGTTAATTGAAATGCATTTGGTGAGATGAAGATGTTGACATTCTGTTTCCCAAACGGACAAACTTGAAGAAGGTCGAGTCTATAGTCTGTTCTACATTTTCCGGTGCGTGTTAGAAGACTAAAGACGTCATGCATTTGATTATCAAAAGACTTCTTCATATTTTGGGAATTCATCAAAAGGATTGTCAGTTTAGGGAAGAGCACTAATTGGGGGAGAGTGAAAAGTCAGATTTAATCCCTAATTAGATTTGCTCACATTGTTCTTCAGCAAGTTGATTCTCACAAATACATTTGATAATTGTTCTTCTCACAAGATTTCAAGTATAAGGGTTTATAATGTGTTGCTGATTCTGAAGTATCAAAACCAGCAAGGGGGAAGGAGACATACATCTAAAAGCACAACGAGTAAACTTGATGAACTTAATACTTCTGCTTGATTGAAGTTATTCTAGGAAGACAAATGTCATAACCGCAGAGAAACTCAATGTTTAACTCATGGTGTTTAGTGTCATTATTCCAACTACGTGGGGGAAGAGATGTAAGAGACAGTTTCTAATGATAAAAGAGGTACACAAGTGTGTGATGATTTCAATGATATCGCAATCATTAGGGGAGAGAAATGTGTACATTGCGGACGCACAACAGACTCACGTGATTGTGCATAATCACTTATTCCGGAGTTGACATCCACAAAGATAATCAGTGATTTAACCTGCTACTTCAATGTTATCGTTTATTCTTTCTTTGGGTATTCGTGTACTTCGGGTTCTTGAGCTTTATACACTATCATCAGGGGAGAGAAATGTGCACATCAGGGACGCACATCAGGTTCATATGATCGGACTTAATCATACATTCCGGAGTTAATATCCGCAGAGATGATCAGTGATTCAACCTGCTACTTCGATGTTATCGGTTATTCTTTCTTCGGGTATATGTGTACTTCGGGTTCTTGAGCTTTAGACAATGAGACTAACTGCATCACTTCAACTATTTGGGGGAAGTGGTCTCTTGACACTTTTGGTATGCATCACTTCAGACTTTAGTGGAAAGAAATATGAGAAGAGTTTTTCAAGCATGGGATGATACGTTGTTGTTCTATTTGATGAAACCCCGAACGGAGAATCACGATGATCATTCTTTAAAGGAGCAGCAAGATTTATGATATGTTGTGCTCCGCTGTGCACCTAGCTAAGGCAAGCTTGAAAGAGAGCTTTGAATCTGCACAACAAGAAGATTTTCGGTTTGGGGGAAAGCTACCAAAGTCACACTTTTAGAAGGCTCAAGTTCTGACGACAATTCAAGAGCCTTGAAAGCTTTTGTGGTGAAAGTGTAAGAGATGATGATTTCTATCTTCTACAACGTGCTGATCGATATTCTTATCTTGGTACTCGTATCATCATCTTCTTAAATTATATCATCTTCTTTGTAAATATTTTTCAAAAACCAAAATACAAAATTATAAAACCAAGAAAAAGAAAATAGAAAAATATAAAATCAACAAAAATCCATAAAAATCAAAAAATTTGAAAATACCAAAAATATTTTTTCTCAAGGCATGTCTTCTGGTATCGATAACATCTACGGTCTTAGAAATGTCATTCAATAATGGCACGGGACTTTAGATGAAGTTCGAGCAGAAGGTGTAAATATTTTCAAAACATGTCTCAAACTTATGGCTTACTGTCATTTTAGGCAGTAACCCGGGCTTAAAATCATGGCTTGCAGTTATTTCGGACTGTAACTCGCTTTTAAAGAAAGGAAAGTGTTGCGCTAAATCGATTTCTTTATATATCGAGCACTTATCCTAAAACATAAATCAACAAAGTCTTTTTCGCGACGAGCTAGCATATCTGAAAAATATTTGATTTGACAAAAAGACGGATGTTCCTACACAAATGTTTTTTTTTCTAAAATTCTTTAGAAAAATATTTGTTTTTTTCAAAATGGTGGAAAATGAGTTGTTTAACAATCAATCAGAATTTGTGTTTTTCATAAATTTGGAAACTCAATCAATGACTTCAGCATTTTTAAACTTTTCTTAAAATGGGTCATTGATTGAGGGGGAGAGTGTTTCAAATTTATATCATCTAACAAGCTTATTTAATCATCCTATATACTTAACTGAAAAAGGTGTTTACCAACTTTGAATGGCTAGGAGCCTAGGATATGATTGTTAGGAGTAGATGATTCGAGTTTGATATTCACATATAATCCCCATGCCTTTATAATTGAATGATTTTTGATTTTGGATTGACTTTTATTAGTCAATTGCTTTTTGGGTGTTGTCGACCACCATATATCTATATGTATGTCTGTTTGTTTTGACTAACATATGCAGATAACATGGTCTATAAGAATGTTCCCGCTCTGGCTCCCACAAAAGTGTATGATTGGGTGCCGATAGGAAAGGGCAACAATATCTTGGGTCGACAAAAGAAGAAACGGAACTTAATCAGATCTATGTGGATATTTTGCATGATATATACAATTTCATAGGTCTCACTACATCAGCAGATGGTTTCTTCAATCCTTACAGCAACAACTGAAGCAGCTTCTGTTTTTCCACCGCCTAACGTATCTTTGTGCAGGATAAGTAGTGAATGATACCATATTTGTATTTCTCATGGTAGAAGAATATTGTTTGAAAATAAGTCGGACTCAAACTTTTGAAAATCAACCGAACTCCATTTTGTCAAAACATATGTCACTCAGTCAACGACTACGGTCATCGATTGAGGAGGAGAGTGATTTCAAATTAAATATTTTCAAACGATATTTTATCTAATGAGTCCATTTGTACAAAATAAGTGGTGATCTAAAGTTTTTGATGTTACGTGTCAGCATATGATTTTTCGTTAAACTCAAAGATCTTTCGAAATGAAAATTTTTCTTTTACTTAAAGATCTATTAAAATTATCATACTTGACACTAACTATCTTAAATATCAAAAATTGTTCCTTATCAGTCAATTTCAAAATCAAGGCACATCTTTCCTCAAAATTTTATAAATGATTTAAATCAATTGGGATCAAAAATCTCAAAAGGTTTGAAATTTTTGATCGGGAGAGATATCGTGATTTAAATCTCAAATCTGATTAAATGATGGCTATTTCAGTACCTTTGAAAGTCAATCCTTCTTCCATGTGCTAAACAATTTCAAATACACGATGCACATGTTGAGGGGGAGCATTTATCCAAAAACCAGAAGAGCATTTAAATCAGGCCACATTTTCTCCCATGTTTTCTAAACCTATTTAAATCACTTGGGATCCAAAATCTCAAAGGTTTTGATATTTTTGATCGGGGGAGAGAATGTGATTTAAATATGAAATTTGATAAAAGGTGATCTTTTACGACTCAAAGTATAGGCTGCTTTTCCATATGTGTTAAACATTTTCATTAATTGATGCACATATTGAGGGGGAGCATTTCAAAAGATAATAAACTATCAAGGTACAAAAGCTTCAATGTTTTAGCATAAGTACCTTGATTGATTTAGAAATGATTTCTCTATGGTAAGTGTGATCGTGCAAGTACTTCAAAGACCTCCTTCCTCTATGTGCTAAATGATTTCAAATTAACAACGCACATATTGAGGGGAGAATTTACCAAAAAATCAAAAGGATTTTCTATGGAAATTGTGATCAAGGAAATACTTCAAAGTCCTCTTTCCTCCATGTGCTAAACAAATTCAAAATCACGTCGCACATGTTGAGGGGGAGCATTTATAAAACTGGTCAAAACAATTAAGGTACAAAATGCTTTGATATTATATCACAAGTACCTTGATTGATTTTCCTAATGATTTTTCAATTGGTTTCAAGGAGGAAAGAACTATACCACAAGACCGACCATTTTACTTTATGCATTGGAGTTATAAGGATGGTAAGGTTAGGTATTCGTTCCCATAATCCCGCCAGAGCCGGAGGGATCTACCCAGGGACAATTCACTAGATAGTGTAAAAGTCCTTAGGTATGATGAAAAAAGGAGAAAAGTGAGAATAAGGGAAGAGTGCCGACTGAGACAGAGCTAGAACTGGAACAAACCCAACAAGGTTCTAGTAATGAGGTCTCGGTAAGCACTGAAGGGGTTGAAGAATGAAAAATAAATGAAAAGTAAAAAGGGTGAAAAGAAATAGCCCTCCAATAATTCAACCTTAGGGCAGAAACCGGATTCAATTCATATGCTACTGGTAGTTACTAAGGTAACGCCGGTATTGAAGACAAGACGTCATGGACCCAGTGACACACTGCACTAAACTTCCCAAGCCACTCGAGTTCTTTTAAAAGGACTTGTTTTATTCTCACGGGGAACCTACATAATCTATCGAATTTCTCTTAGAGATGTTTGATATTGAAGAAGGAGACCCTCTCCCTAGTCTCCGAATAAGAAACCAAAGTGCACTATTGAGTCTAGAGCCAAGAGATCATCCACAAAATCTCATTAGGACACACAATACATGAAGACTTGTTGTTTCACACAATGTGGAAAATGTGAATATATATTGAGAGTCCTACGCATTATCCTTGTGGTATTGCCAGAACATTCGAGTGATATGTTGAATATTCACAATGAAGATGGAAATCCTTCTAGAGCCAACATCAAACAAGCTCTTGGTGGGTGACACGTGAGATCTTTCAAAAGATCAAGCTTGTGACAACTGGATAGAAACAATGGGGCGATTCACTCTTGAATCAATCTTGGTCCAGGAAATGAATTGACGAATGCTTTTGAAAAACCTTTCGATGTGCTCTACAATTCTTTTCTCTAAGCACATCGATTGCGCGATAATTTCACAAACAAAAGTATTTATGATTGAAACTTGATTTCTTCTCATAAAACCTTCGTCGTATTGCAAACTCTCTGTCTTCAAGCAATACGCGATTGTTTTCAAATCAATTTTCCATCAATCAGTGAATCTCAATTCGCTGGTTCAGTCACTCCGTGTTGTCTACTTTGGGACGCTCCGGTTTGAGAACGACTAGATCATGTTGTGAAACCCTCCTGTCAAGGAGATTCTTATGAATTCTACCTGATCACAGGCAGTATTTTTACGGATCAATGGGGAACCGTGGTTCTTGCAACCGTATTCAACGAAAGTGAACAAAGACACTTTCGTGTGTTTTATTGCTAACTGTTGTTTGCAGGAACATTTGACGGTTGCAGCTGATCGATATTGAGAAGTCAATTCATAACCGCATGCTCACACATCACACTAAAGTTCAAAGAAATCATGACAAGTGCACATCTACTCTCTTTTGCTCAGAAATCATCATGATATTTTTGCTTTCACTCTGATACCATCATGCTATGCTTCTGCTAAGCTGATGCAAATATCATGATCCAACGAAGCTTCCGCAACTCTGATGAAAAGATATCATGATCCAATAATATGAGCATGTCGGTCCTAAAGTCGCAAACATCACATGAAGGCGATACAACAAAGGATGATTCAGAGATTTACTATGGCTGATGATCTCAAAGAAAGCTCTAAGATCACCAAGTCATGGATCAGTTAAAGACCTCCACTGAAAGTACAAAGTATGCGGACTTTGAAGAATCACTGCTAAAGCACAAAGATTGCGGATATTGATGAATTCAAGTCTACGAGCTCGAGCATGAAGTTAACGATAGAATGCTAGGATACGAAATGTAATTCATGGGGTGACCTCCCTTAGGGGGAGATTCTTAGGATTTAGAAAATCCATGTTGAAGTGTCGGTCACCCCAACTATCGTCTAGCATATGTTAGCTCGTAAACATATCGTTATTTAGTAGTTATTAGATTAGTTAAGTAACACCGTGGAGGACGGACGAGTCTTTACCCACTGTATGCCTGATCCACAACCCGTAGGTGGCGTTTATTGTAAGACTATAAAAGCCTCTTCTCATCCATGGGAAGAGGTGGAGCTTTCATTCTAATCTAACCTTCTCTTTGTTTTCTCTCATCACTTTCTCTCTCTTGAAAGCATCCCATCTTTCTTTCTCTCTCTAAAACTCTTGCATAGATTCGAACTATATACTTGTGTGATTTGTGTGTTACAATAACTAATATCTTACAAAACGTGTAAAAACGAACAAAAACGGGCAAACACGGAAGAAAACGTGTAAAAACATACGAAAACGTGCAAAAACAGACGAAAACGTGCAAAAATGGATGAAAACGTGTAAAAATAGACGGAAACGTGTAAAAACGGACGAAAACATGCAAAAACGGACGAAAACGTGCAAAAACGGACGAAAACGTGTAAAACGGACGAAAACGTGCAAAAACAGACGAAAACGTGTAAAACAGACGGAAAGGTGTAAAAACGGACGAAAACATGTAAAAACAGACAGAAACGTGCAAAAACATACGGAAACGTGTAAAATCGGACGAAAATGTGTAAAAACGGATGAAAACGTGAAAAAACAGACGAAAACGTGCAAAAAGGACGTAAACGTTTAAAAACAGACAAAAACGTGAAAAACGGACAAAAACGTATAAAAAGGGACGAAAACGTATGCAAACGTATGAAAACGGACGAAAATGGACTAAACATGAATTGCCTATACAAACTCAAGGAACAAACATGTAATTTACTAACGAAATGGTTAACGGAAGTTAGAAAATAAATCTAAATCGGCCAAAAAAAAAGGTCGGATACCGTAAATTGAGAAAAAAAAATAGTAGTACCTTTAATTCAAATTGGATGTAAGATGGGTACCTTTTTATGCAATTTTCCCTATAATAAAAACTATCACATAATTGCAAGTCGTTAGTTACTTGGTTTTTGTGCTAGAGTAAATCAGACGTTGTACGACCTCTAATAAGTTTTAAGCTTTACCATTTATTTATATATGTTATAATAGATGGGCGCGTCTTCAAACCATATTATTTTATTCGGCCTTTATTTTTAAAGATTATTTTTTTGGGCCTTTTAACTAGCCCATTATTGTTGCTCGTTTGGTGGAGTTGACACAAACGTTATATTGTTCTACCACTTTCTCGCCGCTCTTCTTATCTTATCTGGAACTTGCCGACACATACACCAGTTGATTCTTATCTTTATCAAATCGCCTTCTGTGTTACTTCCAGATCCTCGCAGCCTTCATCCATATCGCACCACCTTCATCCAAAAATGATAGGTTTCTTCCTGATTGCATATTTGATTTTGTAAGATCGTGTATTTATACGTTTGTGTGGTGTGTTTGTTATGTGTAGATATTGGGTGTCTAAATATGTGGTGGAAGATGATGCTCAAGCGACCATCCCGACGAAGAGGTTTGATAAGAAGAGAGTGGCTTAGGATGATGATGTGTTGATGGTGATAATCGCTTCAAACTAACAAATGAGACAGAGGTTTGTAAATTTGTTCTTGAATCTACTTTATTTACATTTTATTCTAATTAATTAGGTTTATTAACTAAGGTCTTTTTTTGTTTGGATATTGCCAGGCAAGTAAAAAATGCTCTCGATATTGATATGGTCCTTTTACTTACATTTTACCATAAAAACACCAGGTTATTAACTAAGGTCTTTATTTACAGTTTATTCTAAATTTGTTCAAGAGCATTTTTTACTTGCCTCGCAATATCGAGGGCATTTTTATATGGTCTTTTGCTTCACACTATTCTCTTATGTTGTCTCAAATCAGTGCTACAATTTGTACTCGAGTGAACAACTTTTTGGGTAATTTGACAGGGAAACTATCAAGTTGATATATGGAATGGCTCAAAAGTTTCAATGAAGATACTTGACAAAGATAGCTATGATGATCCCAAAAGCATGTAGGTGCCTACTTATCCTTTTTTCTATCAACTAAATGTATTTTGTTAGTGGATGAAATGTTGATTTTGCTATGCTGCATTGCTGATCGCTGGCTTATGGGGCGGGTTAGGTAATGAGTCAAACAGCCAAGTTTTAAATGTGCATATGTTTTCATCAGCTACTTTGAACCACAAGAATGTAGTCTCATAATATTGACCTAAGGTATGAGATAAGGAAGTATAGTTGAACCTTCGTTTTGTTCCCATGCAGAAACGCTTTTAAACACGTGTTGACAATGCTGGAAAAAGTAAGGCATCCTAATGTGGTTCAGTTTGTTGGAGCCATTACCCAAAATGTACCCATGATGATTGTTTCCGAGTTTCACCCTAGAGTAAGTTCTAGCTCACATCTAAACATAACAGGTTGTGTGTATTTAGTGCATAGGCATTGATATTAAAATAGCTTAACAATGCTTGAATTTATGATTAATCTACAGGGTGACCTTAGAAGTTATCTTCAAAAAAAGGACGGTCGTCACCATCCAAAGCTCTTATATTTGCTCTCGATATTGCCAGGCAAGTAAAAAATGCTCTTGAACCGCCCCCTTGAGGCCGTGACCTATCGTTTCTGTCATTGTTGGTATATATCTCTTATTTGACGCTTTTCATTTCTTGATTGACTGTAATTTGGTAGGGGAACGAACTATCTACATGAATGTAAACCAGACCCAATTATCCACTGCGATTTAAGGCCAAAGTAAGGAAACTACGTGATCGGCTGACATCGGTCGGGTATTGACAACCGATTTTCATTTTGAACAATAATTGGCAATAACCGATCGAGTTAGCTATTTTTAAAAACTCTACTAAAAAAATACTTAAAATTAAAAGCTAACCTTTTTGTTATTGAAACATTTGTTTAATCCAAACACTTAAGGAAAAGGTTTCTGGATTGCTTATTTTGTAACTAAGGCGATGTTGTCGAAAAATTGTTAACAGGCAGCAACAGTCTAATGGAACTTTTGAGAAATGTTTTAGGTTTATAACAAATAAATACTAATTCAAATGCTTGAATGTTTTGACTAATGCGTCGGATGTTACTTTGCAGAGGATTGTCGAGACCAGGTTGTTGAGAAACAAACAAGAAACAAATATTGATAAACAATGTTAGGATTTAGTAAATCCGTAAGTGAAAGACTCGGTCACCTCAAGTATTTGTAAGCATTAGAAAGCTCATAGTCTTAGTCGTTTAGTTATTATGAGTAGTTAGTTAAGTAACACCGTGGAGGACGGACGAGTTTTTACCAACTGTATACCTGATCCACAGCCCGTAGGTGGCGTATTTTGTAAAAACTATAAATAGCTTCTACCTCCTAAGGTAGAAGGTTGGAGCTTCATAATACACATTTACTTTCTCTCACTAGAAGTTCCCATTCTCTCTACTTTCTCTCTCTAGACTACAAAACATTTGAACCATATTGATTGTGTTTATGTGTTTATGATAACCAATATGTTACAATTGGTATCAAGAGCCATGGTTTGATCATCTACTTTGTATGTTCTTGGATTCTTGATTGGTTATTCATAAGTTTATGGTTAGAATGAGTTTAGAGACTTTTTCACTCTTTTGATCTTATTTAGTGGTTAAGTTTGCATTTTAGTTGTACTTTTGTGCTTAGGATCATCATATTAGTTTAGTTTTGGGTTTGGAAGGATTGTTTCATCTTGGTTGTGGTGTTTTTGATTGAAAACGCAAGGTTTTTGGAAGTTTTCTTGGGTGCGTTTTGAGTCTCGTACACTATTTCTTGGTTGCGACTTGTATACATTTTGCTGCATTTTAGTTGTTCCTCGCTGCAATTTGTCATATTCCAGGTTGCGTTTTGGTGGAATCTGGCTTGCGATTTGATTATTTTATTATTATTTGGTTGCGTTTTGTTAGCAAAAGGACAAAAGGACTATAGTGCTTGTACTATTGAAAGCGAGTTGCGATTTGTGTATTGCATTTTGGTATCTTGCGTTCTTACAGGTTGCGTTTTGTGTTGACTGCGACTTGAGCTCTGAATTTTGTCAAGTGCTTTGTCCATGCGTTTTGTCAAGTCTTGCAATTTGTTCCTGCATTTTTTCAAAGTGTTGCGATTTGTCTCTGCGTTTTGTCAAGTATTGCGATTTGTGTTCCTGCGTTTTGATACTTCTACGACTTGACAGGTCTTGCGATTTGAGTGTGTTGCGACTTGGTTATTGTGATTTGTCTCTTGAGATTTCAAACTTGTGATTTGAGTTCTATGGTTTTCTCTTGATTTTGTAAAATCCCTCGAAAGATTCTATTTCTCAGTTAAATCAAAGAGTAGTAAAATCCCGTATACTTAGAAATCATGTCTACGGTTTTAGATGACGTTCAAGCTGCTGGGTTCGATACCCGCCCTCCTATGCTAGATAGAACTGATTGTGACTCTTGGGCACAGAGAATCCGATTGTATTGCTTGGGCAAAGAGAATGGTATTAACATCCTTCAGTCAATTGATGAAGGACCATTCCAAATGGGCATCACCAGAGATCAGCTTGAAGCTGGTGCAGATGGAACTGTCACTCTGGGTATGGATAGACCAAGGACTTATGATGATCTCAATGATAAGGAGAAGAAAAGATACGATGTTGATATTAGAGCTTCAAACATCATACTTCAAGGCCTACCCAAAGACATCTACAAGCTGATCAATCATAATACCCAGGCCAAAGCAGTTTGGGACAATGTCAAGAAGCTTCTCTCTGGCTCAGAACTGACTAAGGAAGATCGAGAGTCACAACTGTATGATGACTTTGAGAACTTCAAGATGAAACCAGGGGAGAGCATTACAGAGTATCATGTGAGGTTTCACAAACTTGTGAAAGATATGAGGAATATCAATATGATTATGCCAAATATCCAACTCAATTCCAAGTTCGTAAACAACATGAACCCTGAATGGCACAGATTTGTTACTGCAGTGAATTTGAACAAAGGATTAAAGAAAACTAACTATGAGCAGTTGTATGCCTACTTACTTTAACATGAGAAGCATGCTACATTTGAGTGTTTGATCTTGGAAAAATCCAATTCTACTACTGCAGCAAACCCAACAAATGACTCAGTTGCATTTTGTTGGGATATGAAAGTGCTGAAGTGATGAGTTCTTATTCACTCATTGTTTTTACCCACCTAAGACCTCAAAAACGACTAAAAACACCCAAATACAATCAAAATATGTCAAAAATATCCTCGGAGTGTGTTTTATGTCTTGCAGGTACAAAAGGATTGAAAACAGAGAGAAAACGAGCAAAATCGAGCCAAAATCAGAAGAGTGCTGAAAAGCCAGTGCCGGGATGTGATTTTCTACGATTGTTGATCAATTGAAGACCCGGACACGTTTTTAGAGTGGGTTTGGGAAAACCGTCTTAAAACCTAACCAAGAACCCAAAATTAAAAATTACTCTTCCCCGAAACCCAAATGTATGTTTTGCCCGTCAAAAAATAAATAATTAAAAAAATAAAAAATCCCAAAATATCATTTCACCTTAAAAACCATTTTTGTAAAAATTCTATTTTTTTTCTTAAAACCAACTTTTATTTTCAAAAAAAAAATAAAAATATAATAAAAAAAAAAGGTTTTAAACCAAAATACAAAAAATACATTTTACACTTACCCTTTTTTTAACAAAAACCCTTTTTAACCTGAAAACCTCTTATAACCTTCTTCTACCCAAAACCCATAACCACATCCCCAGGAAACCCTTTCACCCTCTTTACCCAGTCAACCCACTTCCCAACCCCACTGAGTCCTCTCCCCAAGGCAAGAGTCACGAGATGCCATTGACACCTTGGCGATCCTACATGCTCCCATTGGAGCTCAAGAATCCAAGAATCCTTTAAGGGCTGTGATAAAAGGATGCTTCTCCAAGGTCTTTTTGATGGCCAGGATTTGCTCAAAGAAACACAATGGACTCCAGCTCAGTTTCATCTCACAAAAGAAGCACAAGAAGCAAAAGAATGAAAAAAGAAGACCCTAGGAACTTTTTGTATAAATAATCCATTGTAGCCAAAGTTTTGAACTTGTCTAGAATTCTAAAGTTCTAGTCCCAATTTATGTTTACTGTCATTACTTTTCCTGTAACCATTTAATTTTTCAATGCAATCTATTTTCAGTCTTTAATTCCAATTATTTTTGTTTATGCAGTTTTGATTTTCATTCAAGTTTTTAAATCTCTCCAGTTAGTTAAAGTGTTTGTTAAGTTGTATAAGCTAAGTTGAGACTTAGTTTAAAGTTTACAAGTCAGATTTTCAAAGTTCAAAAGTTTTCTCAGTTTCAAAAATTTGCAATTCGCCCCAAAAGGGGTGCTTGGATCAGCTTAGTTTTTGGGTCAAAGTTCATGTTTTGACCCATGTTGGGTCCCAATGGTTTTGTGAAGTGTTATTAGTATCATTTTAGCCCTTTCCAAGTTGTTTTAAGTGATTTGATAAGTTTTTAAGAAAGTTTCCAAAATCTGTCTTAGTACAAACAGTCCCCATGTCCCTTCTTTTTAGCCCCTACAACAGCTTTTTTAGAACTAATTGTTAGATCAGACTTAGTTAGTGTTAGGTTTTGATTGTTGTTTTATAAGTAGCTTATAAGTAGATCTTAATATGTTATAGTTTTTTTTTTTTTTAGCCTTCAGAGTTAGCCAGGTAGCTTAATATTGCCTCTCAAAGTCCCTTGTGGGCTGTTTCAGTAGTGATACAGCATCTTCTCCATGCCCTTGAAGTGATTTTTCCAGCTTAAAAATAAGCTCCAACACAGGCCCTTCAGGCTGCTATTGAGTTTTATCATGCATTCTCAGCAAAACAGGTAAGCTTTCTTTCATAAGAGCTTATCAGTAGTTTCTTTAACTTAAGTAGATAAGTTATTAGTAATCTTTTAGAGTAGGTACTTGGTATGCAGCTTATTTTATTCCCTTTAGAGCTTATTCACTTAGTTGCTTGCTTTCCATTTCCTTATCTACCCTTTTATAGTTTAGGATCTCCCCTAGTGTAGCATTAAGCCAACTGCTCTCCCTTTTAGCCTGTTTGTAACTGCAGCAATGCAGTTTTCATCCCAAAACAGCAGCCTTTAGAGGCTCGTGTTGTGCTTATCATTCTTAATTTATTGCTTAGTATTGATTCTTTAGGTAGTCTAGATTAGGAATTTGAGGTTTTAGTTTAATTCAAGCCTTTTCCTTAGCTTGTTGCAAGTTTTTTGGAGCTTTTTGTCCCTTTGGCAGCCAAGAACCAAACATCCCTTACATCGGTCTTTGCCCCAATAAGCTGGTCTCACAGCTTGACTTTAGCTTATTTTCGAGATTAGTTTTTATAAAATAGCTTAGCTTGTTCTATTTTTCGGTTTGTAAAAAGAAAAAAAATCAAAAAGAAAATAAGTGACCAAAAAGGTGGGGGTTGGGATTCGAACACTGGACCTGCAGGTCTGCTGCATACGTCCACACACCACACACCTTAAACCAACTGAGCTAGGGACTTTATTGGTTATTGTTTTGTAACATTTATTACTTAACTAGTTTAGTTAGTTTAGGTAACTAGCTTTTAACAACTTATTTAGTGCTTATTTCAAACTGTAGCATATAGTCTTTTTATTTTTCTTTTAACCAGTAGCTTGTAAAGTAATTTTAGGAAATTTCTCAGAATTTTATAAAATCATTTTGTATTTTTTATTATTTAATTTAGTTTTATTAGTTTTTAAATCGTAGAAAATAAAATAAAAGTCAAAAAAATTCCCGGTTTTTTTCTAAAATTATTTTTAGTAGTTTAGAATGTAGGATAATGGTTTTTCATCCGTAGGCCTTAAATTGCATAAATTTCACTTTTAGAGCTAAGTGCGTTCCCAGTTTTTCGCGTTTTTTTTAGTTTTAGCACCCTAGGATGTAGTTTAGCATCGTTATATTGTTCCTTAGGCTTAGTAGTAGTTTATTTAGTGTTTACATTGTTTTAAGTACTTAATTTTCATTCCCGTTCTTTAATTTGTAGATTAGCGTAATCTAAAATCCAAATTCTTTTAACCAATTCAAGTCCTAATAACGAAACTAAACGACACCGTCAATTTCACACCTCGTTGGGACACGACCCGGGAAATCGCTTTCCCGATATCACTTTTATCACATTCGTGAGATTTGGCACGTTAACCCTTTTCCTAAAAGGTTGATTTGTCGAATTTCACGATTAATTTGATATATTGATATTGTGTTTTTTTCACCACACATCACAAAAGACGAATCATGAAGACATGAAAGTACTGAAGATATGAAAGTACGTAGTCGCAGAAATCTGGAAAAAGTCAAAGAGTCAAAGTACTGCTAAAGACAAAGTCAAAGTACTGCAAGAACAAAAGAACTGTTATTCGTTTATAGAAAGTATTGTATTCTATGTTTAGATTACTTGTCGTACAAGGTTACAAATTGTAAACCGACTAGGATATCCTTGAGCCTATAAAAGGACTCCTAGATTGGCATTAGATGTACGAGTCTATGAGTTTTAGAGTTTACGAATTCACAAGTTAATTAGTGTTTTAGAGAGAAGTTCGATTTTCTTAGAGTTGTATTAGAGTATCTGCATAATAAGCAGATTTAGAGTTTATAATAAAAGGTTATTCTTCTTAGTTTTGTTAAGTAAATTCCGCGTACTTAATAAAGATTGCTCAGTGTTTCTTTGTTAATAACTTAGGATTTATCCGAGGTTATTAAACCTTAACAAGCTAGTTAAGTTAGTTTGATTAAAGTATATCGATCCAACAAGTGGTATCCGAGCTTGTGTGGAAACTCTGACTAGGAAGAAACCCTACTTCAACAATATTCAAGATGTCGACTGAAGCTGTTCCACCACCCTCAATCACCTCACTTAGAATTCCAATAATCAAGAAGGGAGAATATGATCTCCGGTGCATGAAGATGAGGCAGTACATTGCCATTACAGACCATGCTCTTTGGAATGTAATTGTGAATGGGAATGAAGTTATTCCAGAACCCATTGATATTCCTGGACAACCCAAGGCACCTAAGCCAGTATTACCAGCAGCAACCTTAAGGAATCAAGAGAAGTCACTCAACATTCTCTTATCTCGCCATTCCGGATAGTCATCTTCTCAAATTTCATGATGCTAAAGATGCTAAGTAGCTCTGGGCTTCTCTCAAGACCAGATTTGGAGGGAATGAAGCCTCTAAAAGATGCACGAAATTTCTTTGAAACAACAGTTTGAAACTTTCACAGTTGGTGAAAGAGAGAGTCTTGATCTTTGCATATGATAGGTTTTAGAATCTTCTCAACATGTTGGAGCTATACAAGGCAGAAGTATCAGTTGAAGATGCTAATTTAAAGTTTCTAAGGAGTTTGCCATCTTCATGGCATGTGATTGCTACAATGAACAGAGGACAACAAGGTTTGGATGTCATGGACTTTGATGATCTCTATCATCAACTTAAGGTGTATGAGCATGAGATGAGTGGTCAAACAGTTCTAAGTCTCATAGTATTGCTTTTCTATCATCTGAAAAGAAGGCCAGTACTTCCATTAAAAGTATTGCTTCTCCTCAAAGTCTGTTTCTCAAAAGTACTGCTTGTCTATACACCCTCCTCATATGTTCAACAGGCCCCACCAACTACCACTATGGCCTGAGATGAAGTTATGTGCTCCTTCTTTGCACAACAAGCTAGTTTACCTGTCACTTATGAAGAAGATCTAGCACAGATTGAAGAAGATGCACTTGAAGAAATTGATATCAGGTGGCAAGTTGCTATGATCACTGCAAGGATCAAAAAGTACATGAAGAAGACAGGCAAAAGCATTGATTTCAAACCAAAACAGGGCATAACTTTTGACAAATCTAAAATTGAATGCTTCAATTGTCAAAAGACTGGTCACTTTACAAGGGAGTGCAGGTTTGCTAAGTATCAAGCAAACAGGACATCTGAAAAGCCAAAACTTGAGCTTAAGGAAATTCCAATTACTGAAACAAAGGCTTTGGTTGCTCAAGAGAAGTTATCTGAAGTTGACTGGAGTGAAGAATTTGATGATGAACCAGTGACTTACTGTATGGTAGCATTGGAAGAAGAAATTGAAGATTCAGTAGAAGCATTGGATTGGAGCACTGTTTTTGCTGAAGAACCTGAACATGCTTTGTTTTGGAATCGATGATGGCTTTGGAGGATTTGACTGGAGCAAGGAAAGTGAAGATGATTCTGTTCAACTAGCATTGGTGGCTACTTCACCAAATCAATCTCCTATCTCTGAGGTATGCTCAAATTGCTATGATTTTTATCATAAATTACTTCGCAGTTATGTGATTGAGAGAGATAATTGTGTTAAGGCTAGGTCTGAGGTAGCAGGTTATCAAATAACCTTAGAATATATGGAAGCCAAAATCTTAGCACATGAAACTAATGAAGTAGCTTAATGAAAAATATGAACAAAGGATTACCAGTTAAAACTTAGTGAATGGAAATTAAACTGTAAAATTGCTGAAATTGAGAAATTAACTAAGGAAAGGGATGATTTGTTAGCTAAGTTTGCTGCTTGGGGTGAAGCTGGTCTGTCACATGTTTCTTATGTTCAGAAACATGATTAGGTTTTGGAATGGATTTTAGTAAGTTAGAAGAAAACCAATCTAGTAATCAGGATGATGATGAATATGAGGATATAACCACTAGTGATGAAGAACTCATTAATTATGTCGATACATCTAGTAATGATGGTTCAATAAGTGATTCACCTCCTGAATATAAGAAAGCTAATGATTATCATGCTGTTCCTCATCCCACTGGCATTCATCAACCCCCTAGGCCTGATGTTTCTTGTTTTGGAGTAGATAGTCTAGAGTTTAGGAAAAAGCTAGTTGCTCAATCTAGGTCTGAAAAACCCAAAGAACCTGTTGAAAATGATGTTCAAAATCAAGCAGTACCTTTAACTCAAAGTACTGCTCCACAAGCAGTACCTTCTTCAAAACCTTTTCAAAACAGTACTGCTAAACCTTTTTGGGATAATTTTGGTCAAAACAGGTTTAATCATTCACCAAGAAGGCAAAATAATTTTGGGCATAGACATAGAAGATGTCACTTTGGAAGTATGGGTCAGAAACTGTGTTTTGTGTGTTTTAGTCCTACTCATCTAATTAAAGATTATGAACATCACTCAGAATACCTTAGAAAATTTCCAAAGAACAGGACGGCCAACCAGAAACCTAGAGAGCACAAACCAGTTTGGAATAATTCAAATAGGGTCAATCACAGAAATTTCTCACCGGATCATAGATACCCACACCAGCGAAAACCTTTTTCAAAACCTTCATTATCTCACAGTACTTTCCAAAGTACTGTTAACTCGCCCATACTTTCTCAAAGTACTGCTCAGACAAAACAAGTCTGATCACACTACTTGGTATAGGAATCCTAGGAGATCTCACTATCAACCTAGAAGGTATTACAATTCACATAGGAGATTTAGATCACAGGAACCAAGTGTTAAAACAGAATGGGTTAAGAGGGAAAGTACTATAGAGGGACAGACAGTACTTTCAACCAAAAGTGAATCTGATGTTTTTGTGATACAAGAAAAAGATATTTGTGTTGAAAAACCAGAAAGTTTTGAAAAACCACATGATAAAGATCAAAAGATAATTCTGGATCATCATCTGAAAGATAGTGGAAATTACATACTCAAAGAATTTGAGTTTGTAACTCCACAAGGGGAACACAAGTCAGTAATGGCTTGGGTTCCTAAAAGTTTCTAACTCTTTTCTTTATGTGCAGGGCAACCCAGAAGAGGAGCTTAAAGATCATCTTATTGTGGATAGTGGTTGCTCTGGAAGTATGACAGGAGACAAAGAGATCCTGTCTGATTTTAGAAAGATTAGTGGAGGAAGAGTTGCATTTGGGAATGATCCAAATGGAGGAAAGATTACTGGAAAAGGGACTATTAAAGCAGGGCTTATAGATTTTGAGAATGTTAGATATGTGAAGGAGTTAAAGTTCAATTTATTGTCAGTATCACAAATCTGTGATAAAAAGCATCCTGTGTTATTCACTGACACAGAATGTCTTATCCTTGCCTCTGACTTTAAGCCTGTTGATGATGAATTAGTAGTTCTTACAGTACCAAGGACAAATGATGTGTATAGTTTAGACATGAAGAGTCTACATTCCTATGGAAGAGCCACATGTTTGGTGGCTAAAGCAACATCTGAAGAGGCACATCAATGGCATAGAAGATTGGGCCATGTTAACTTCAAGAATATCAACAAACTGGTCAAAGGCAATCTAGTTAGAGGTTTACCTTCAAAAAATTTCAAGAATGATCAATCATGCTTGGCATGCAAGAAGGGTAAACAACACAAAGCCTCCTGCAAGAAGCTTGAGGAGAGAACTATAAGAGAACCTTTGGATCTGTTACTGATGAGTGTCTAAATACTCATCATTTTTGTACAATATAAACTGCGAAATCATCTGAAAACACTCAAAAACGCATCAAAATGATAAAAATATCACAAATCAGTGTTTTATGTGTTTTAAATTCAAAAATATCAAAATCAGATGAAAAACGTATCAAATTTGCAAAATTGGCAGTTTTAGTCCCCCAAGTTTCAAAAGTTGTCAAAAACAGTCCCTGGTATATCAAAATGTCATTTAAGGTCCATGGGATTCAAAAGTTGTCAAAACAAACCTTTGAAATGTAAAATTTGCAAAATTACAACTTTGGTCCTTAAACTTTGAAAATTGTCATGTTTAGTCCTTCAAATTTTAGAAAATGGCAAATATGGTCCTTTAATTATTTGAGAATGATAAGTTTGGCCCTTGGATAATATTTCTGCAATCACAGCTTTGGTCCTTGGAAGTTTCGAATTTACATGAATGGTCCTTGTGTTATTACTACAACCAAATGGACCCTAGTCACTATCTAAGCCCAAAATAAGCCCACACCTATTATTAACCCGGTCCAAACCCGTTTCCCACCCGTTTAACCCGGTCAACCAACCCAAGCAGTCAAATATCTGGTTAACCACTTGCCCGCGCCCTTTTTCTTCCCTTCAACCCAATCCCTGAAATCACTCAACAAACCCATCCCCCCTCTTCTCCATATCACCTTCCTGTCCCCTCCACATCAACACAAAACAAATATCATTTATTGCATCCTTCCCCCTTCACTCTACCCCTCCCACTGTCAAAAGACTTTTTGGCGCCAAATATGACAAATGGCAATTTTGATGAATTGAATGGCTGAGATTAAGTGGGATTCATTCAGAGTACTTGTGAAAGAAGGTTGGAATATAAAAAGAGGCAAGAGAAGAGGAGAAAGGGTAGTAGCTAGTTTTATCTTTTTTCTTTAATGTCGTTTTTTTTAAATGTTTTAATTTAAGTCAAATGTTGTAATTTTAAGTTAAACTGTATTAAAGCAAGTTATTATAGTGTATTAAGACCAATTTCAAGTATTAATTCCAGTTGTGTTAAAGTTTCATGATTTAAGGTTCTTGTTGGAATTCTCATTTTCAAACTCAAGTATCAAAGCTTTTCTTAGTTTATCTTTAAGCTTCAACAGGTTCATATTAGCTTATAATAGCTTTGTATAAGCTCAAATTCAAAGTTTTAAGCACTTTTGGTCATTGGTCAACAATAGTCAATTGTAAGTTTATTTGGTCTTGGAAATGGGAAAGGATGATGCAGAGGTGGATATGGGTTGGATTAGAGTAGCATAGAGTAGTTCTGTGTTTGGTTTAGCCTGCAACAACATTTGGATACATGTGAGTTTGTATTTCATATTTTCAATTTCTATCCATTTTGAACATTAGGCTTGTCATGTACTTGTGATCACCATTAATGTAAACCTGTTAATATAGTTCTATTATGATCATTTAAACCTAGTTTGATCAAAAGTGTTAGCTAAGTAGGAGTTTAGCTCAGATTTGATTACATATCAATGATATAAGGTGTGTTTGGATTAGAGCTTAAATCTGTGCTATAGGTTAAAATGTTGCAGTAGATCAGTTGGTTTAAGCTTGTTTTAGTTCATTGCATTAATCTCAGTCCTTATTTTGCATCCTTGTCTAGTGAAAGTCAAAATTTCCTTCAATTGCCCTTAACAACCTTACTGTTGTGATTTCACCATATCAGAAGTTCATTTTGAGTTTGAATTACATAAGCATTGTTTGTAGTAGCTTAACTTCATCGATTTATATCATTTTCAATCCTTAAATCAAGATCAAAACTCAAGAAAGTCAACTTTTCAATTTTTGTCAAAAGTCAAATTTTGAAAAACCAGTTTTTAGCTCAACTAGAGGGAATTTTCTTGAGCTCGGTTGGCCAAATCAGATGAAACTTGTTGTTTTTAAAAGCCCTACTGGTCTATTTCCTTATATCTATTTTAGTATAATTTTGTGAATTTTGTTTAAGCCCCAAAACTGCTTTTCAAAAATGGCCTAAGTGCCCTGTTCATAAACATCAGCTTATGCTGAGTTTTGCAGATCTTGCAGAGCTTGTGCAAGGCTCATGTGAACTCACCTAGGTCTGATTCTTGGTTTACACATTCTCAGCCAGGTCTTGTTCAAGTTCTAGTTGTTGTTCTGTAGTTTCTAGCTTATTTGTGTGCTTATTTCTTGGCTTGAAGTAGCCCCCCAGAAACTGCTTTTTAGCTTTTGATTTCATTTCATCAAATCTGTTGATCTTGCTTATCAGAGGTTGTAGCTTGTTGTTACTTGTTTCATTTTGGTTCTTTTAGCATATTATAGCCTTTGTTATCAGTTGGTGGTTTATTTTGTTCATTTGGCTTATTCAAGTGCTTATTCACAAGCACTTTGCACATCAGTTGCATATTCCTCCACACAACCCCTGTTTTTTATATTTTTCTTAGATTCCTAATATTATTTTAAGCTTTTCTTGAATTTTTCAGATTTTTCCTAGCTTGTTTGCTATTTTTCTACATTTTAATTAGTTTTTAAGCCTTTTTAATTAGCTTTAAATACAATTAATTAAGAAAAGTTTCAAAAAAATAATTTTTCATTTTTCCTAGATTAAGATAAATATAAAAAGCCTAAAAAGTATTTTTCCATAATTTTCTTAGTTTAAATATTATTTTCTAGCATTTTAATTAGTTTTAAATAGTTTTAAATTAATAATAAATACATAAAAAGTATAAAAAATATATTTTCAGTTTTAAAATTAGTTTTATGATATTTTAGATTTTTCTAAGTCTTAATTTTATTTTTCTAGCTTTATTTCATATTTTCTTGTATTATAAGCTATTATTTAATAGTTAAAATAGTTTTTAATTAGTAATAATTAATTAAATAGTTTTAAAAATAATTTTATTTTTCTAATAATTTTCTTTTATATTTAGGATTGTAAAATGTATTTTTCATATCCGTAGGTATTTTCCTTCTTTATTTTTACGTTTTATTTTGTACGTTTACGTAATTTTATTTTTAAACGTATGTTTTAGGTTTTAAACGTTCATCACTTTAAATATAGTGATAGCGTTTATTTAATATATTTTATCTTTTAATTTTCTTAATTTGCATTTAAGTCGCTTTAATTTATAAACTTTTTCAGTAGTGTAATATTCAATCCAAATCCTTTCCGATCACTATCCTTAGTGATCATTCTATCGTCTGATCAAGTGTTTTCACACCATTGAGTCTCCGTGGGACTAAACGACCCGGGAATTCACTATATTCTCCTGGACTTCATTGCATTCGTGCTTAGGCAGTTTTAAGTTGGTTACGGTCGGCCATTCACAAGTGGCAGACTTGAGTGATTTAGCTTGACTTTTCAAAGACGAATCAGTTATATATGGATTTGTTTGGACCTGTTTCTATGGCAAGTTTAAACAAGAAAAAGTACTGCTTAGTTGTAACAGATGATTGTAGTAGATTCAGTTGGGTATTTTTCTTGGGTTTTAAAGATGATACTTTTGATGCTATGATTATTGCTCTTGAAAACCAATTGAGACTCAAGGTTAGAGGTATTAGATGTGACAATAGGATGAATTCAAGAACAAACTTATGGATGAATTTTGTGCAAACAAAGGCATAAAAGGGAGTTTAGTATTGCAAGAACACCACAGAAGAATGGTGTTGCAGAGAGGAAGAATAGGACTTTGATTGAAGCAGCAAGAACAATGTTAGCAGATTCTTACCTACCTATTCAGTTCGGGCGAGAAGTTGTAAGTACTGCTTGTTATGTACTTAACAGAGTCTCAGTCACTAAACCACAGATGAAGACACCTTATGAATTGTTGATGGGCAATAAACCCAACATTCGTTTTATGAATCCTTTTGGATGCCCTTTTACTATTTTAAACACTATTGATAATCTGGGGAAGTTTGATGGCAAGTCAGAAGAAGGATACTTATTGGGTTATTGCACTAACAGTAAGGGCTTTAGAGTATACAACAAAGTTACTAAGAAGGTTCAAGATTGTCTTCATGTTGAGTTTTTAGAAGATCAAGACAATGAGAAAGGTAAAGGTCCTGATTGGATGTTCGATCTTGAGGTTTTAACTCCATCTATGAACTATGTACCTGTTAGAGAAGAAAATCAACCAGTACATGATGGAGAAGATTTACAATATGTTGTTCATGGAGTTCATATTAGACCTGATGCTATTCCTGATGAAGATCCTGTTAGTCCAAAACAAAGTATCGAAGTTCCAAAACAAAGTATCTGTTGCCCCACACAAAGAAAGTATTGTTGTTCCAGAATCCTCTTTATCTGCTGAGGATCACTGTATTCAAGAGGAACTTAATCAGATGCTTCTTCAAGATGTTTTAGCACATTCTTACACTGATGAACAAAGGAGAGCTTATGAAGAGGCAAAGAAGAAAAACAAGATTGCAGAGTACTCTCACAGTACTTTCGAACAAAGTATGCGCACTGTTGACGATACTTTAGATGATTTGGATGCTCATACCATGCCTGGATTAGAAGATACTGATGATGAATTTGAAGATGAAGGTATTTTCCCAAATTCCAATGATGGTGCTGATGTTACTAATTTGGAGGATACTTATGGATTCCCACAGTCTCCAAACTTAAGAACTCATAAGGATCATCCTTCTGATCAAATCATTGGTCCTTCTACTTCTGGAGTGCTGACTAGACACAGAGCTAAGACTTTTTCTACACCTCACAATGCTTTACTTAGCTTTGTGTATAAACAAAACAGGCTGAATCATAAGGACCATCAAACCTGCTTATTTACTTGTTTTATCTCTCAAGAAGAACCCAAGAATATTGCTCAAGCTTTGACTAAAGAAAGCCGGGTTGAAGCTATGCAGGAAGAACTTCTTCAATTTAAACTTCAAGAGGTTTGGGTTTTATGTGATCTTCCAGATGGGAAGAGAGTTATTGGAACCATATGGGTTTTTAGGGTCAAAAGAGATGAAAGAGGTAATGTTATCAAGAATAAGGCAAGGTTAGTAGCACAAGGATATAGACAAGAAGAAGGAGTAGATTATGATGAATTGTTTGCTCCTGTAGCCAGAATAGAAGCTATTAGAATATTTCTTGCTTTTGCTTCTTATATGGGATTTCAAGTTTACCAGATGGATGTCAAGAGTGCATTTTTATATGACAAGATTACAGAGGAAGTTTATGTCAAACAACCTCCTGGTTTTGAAGATCCTAAACACCCAAACAAAGTCTACAAGGTGGTTAAGGCTCTTTATGGCCTTCATCAGGCACCTAGAGCTTGGTATGAGAGACTCTCCACATTCTTATTGCAACATGGATATAGAAGGGGAGCTATTGACAAGACTTTGTTTATCAAGAGAGACAAGAAAGATATCATGTTAGTTCAAGTTTATGTTGATGATATCATTTTCGGGGCTACCAAACAGTCCATGGTTAAGGAGTTTGAGCCGCTGATGCAGAAAGAATTTCAAATGAGTTCAATGGGAGAGTTGACTTTCTTTTTAGGTCTTCAGGTTAAGCAGTCAAAGGAAGGTATTTTTATCAGTCAAGACAAGTATGTTACAGACATACTTAAGAAGTTCAATTTTGATGATATGAAGGCTGTTACTACACCCATTAAATCAATCAATTCATTAGGCAAAGATGAAGATGGACAACCTGTTGAAGTCAAGCTTTATAGATCCATGATTGGCTCTCTTATGTATCTCACTGCATCAAGGCCTGATATCATGTTTGCAGTTTGTCTATGTGCTAGATATCAAGTCTCACCAAAGATCTCTCACATGAATGCAGTAAAGAGAATCTTCTGTTATTTGAAGCAACAACCAAAGTTGGGGTTGTGGTATCCAAAGGAGTCACCTTTTCACTTAGAGGATTTTTCAGATAGTGATTATGCAAGTGATAACTATGATAGAAGATCAACCACTAGAGGATGCCAATATCTTGGAAGAAGATTAGTTTCCTGGCAATGCAAGAAACAAACAATTGCAGCAACATCGTCTACTGAAGCTGAATATGTAGCTGCTACAAGCTGTTGTGGACAAGTTTTGTGGATGCAAAATCAGCTCTTGGACTATGGATTCAATTTCAAGAATACTCCTATCAACATTGATAATGAAAGTACTATTTGTATTGTGAAGAATCCAGTTTATCATTCCAAGACCAAGCACATCCAGATTAGGCATCACTTTATTAGAGATTGCTATGAGCACAGGCTTATAAATGTGGTTAAGGTTCATACAGATGATAATGTAGCTGACTTACTTACCAAAGGTTTTGATGTTTCTAGATTCACTCACTTGGTGGTGAGCATTGGCATGATTAACTACTGAGCTACATTTAAGGGGAGGACTATTTAGTATTTGTATAGTCCTGTGTAATGCTTGAGGGGAGGTTAGTTATGTATACTTAGTTGATATTGGAGAAATTGGAAAAGTATTGTTTTTTCGTGAAAGTACGCTTGGAACGTCTTGCTTGGGAAAGTATGCTTACGTGGAAGTACTGTTTGTCTTATTAAAGTACTGTTCCAACGGTTATCTTGAGGGGTAATTAATGCTAACGGTAACAATGTTATTTTAGGATGTGATTTTTCAAATCTCACCTATAAATACCTACTTTCTGATTTTCCCTCTCATATTGATACATTAGAATCTTTTCCATCTTTCTCTCATCATATTCATATTCTTCGATTACAACTCTTTTGTGCTTACATAATCAACAATGGCGAATCGTCCTACTGTTTCAAAGCATAATATGGTCGCTAATTTGGATAAGACTGACGCGAATATACTTTTTCATGATATGATTGATTATCTTACTGGTTCGCCTATCAGTTAGGCTCTTTTAGTGGAGCCAGATATAATTGAGCCCTGGATTCAAGAATTTTGGGCTAATGCTAGAGATAACATGGAGAATGACGAATATTATATTAGATCAACAGTTGCTGGAAGAACTGTTAAGATTACTGAAGACTCCATCCGAGAAGATTTATTGTTCAATGATGCAGATGGGGCTCTAAGGTTTGATAAGCAGTTGATATGGGATACTTTTCGACATATTGGTTATGAAGGCTCTTTGAATGAACAAACGTTTAG
Source organism: Chrysanthemum makinoi (assembly GCA_910596185.1). Classification (NCBI taxonomy): domain Eukaryota; kingdom Viridiplantae; phylum Streptophyta; class Magnoliopsida; order Asterales; family Asteraceae; genus Chrysanthemum; species Chrysanthemum makinoi. The sequence goes on from OU343223.1 coordinate 246,545,097, forward strand.
AAAACAATTATTTTGTCCGCTTTGGAAGTTTTTGGTTCATGTGTTGCTCCATTGCATAAGTGCTAAGAGTACCTCTTGGGAGCAGTTTGGGTCAAATATAGCATCTGCTATGGTTGGGTTAGCTACAGATAGAGTTTTTAACTTCTCAAGGCTAATACTGGATGGAATGCTCTCACATACTTCACATGGATCTACTTGGCTAATGTACCCAAGGTTTATACAGGTTTTCTTAAACAAGCAACTTTCCGATGTGCCAAAACCTACAGCTTTATTGCCTGTTATTGTTCAACAATCCAAGATTTTTACTTTTATGGCAAAAAGGAGTGTTTTATTCAGGGGTCCAGATACTCCTTTAACTACTTCCATGATGGATGTTGTTCAGGCTGTTAGAGCTGATACTGAAGCTGATGATACTAAAGGTACTGCATCTGCAGTATGCAAGTCTTGCTTCTCCACAGGCTACATCAAAGAAGGTACTGCATCTCTACAAGGTACTGCTTCTCCAAGTACTGAACTTCAAGAAGATGTTGCAGTTTCACCTTCTCCATCTCCACAAGGGTCTGTTCCTGTTTCTCAACCAGAGGATCATTCATCTATTCAAGGAGAGGATTCACATACCATACCTCCTGATGAAATCACATTGGATAATTATGTTTTGACAAGGGAGTTGGTCAAGTTGAAAAAGACTACTGAGGTTCAAGCCAAACAGATAAAGAAATTAAAACTGAAGTTTCGACGGCTAAAGACTTTTGTGTGGCCATTAGTTGAAGAATTTCGTATCTAGGTTAAATCAAAGAAAAAGGCGCAAAAGCAGTCTCGAACAAGCAAACGCCAAAAGGTTCATCAACAATCTTCTGTCAACTTGGGGAGGAATTTAGAAGAAAATAATTTGAAAGAAGATGTTGAGAAGGAGAAAGAACCTGAAAGTACTGATGAACAAGAAAAGATCATTCAAGGTACTGATGAACAAGAGGAACAAGTTCAAGGTACTGAACAACAAAGTACTGAACAACAAAGTACTGCTCTTCAACAGCAAAGTATTTTTAGACAAGAGGTAATAACTCCAAGAGTTTTAAATTTTGAAGAGGAAGTTGGTCCTTCTACAACTGTTATACAAGAAGAGGAGGAAGCTATACTCAAACCAATTCATTCTGCAAGTGATGATGAGTTCATTGCTACACTTTTAGAAGATTTATCATAACCTAGAGGTGGTATTACTATTAGAGAAGTGCAAGAAGATGAACAACAAAGAACTTCTCAACCTGCAATTGATCCTAAGGATAAAGGGAAAGGTGTTTTAGTAGAAGTAAAGAAGAAGAAACTTAATTTGGCAGAAATTAGAGAAATTGAAGTTGCTAAGAATGAAGCTGCTGCTAGAAAACTTCAAGAAGAGTTAAATGCTAAAGATAGAGCAACTCAAGAAGCTGAAGAAGCTCAAAGTAGAGAAGCGGCTAAAAAGTTGCAAGAAAAATTAGATGCTGAAGCTGATGAACCATTACAATCACCTACTCCTGTTAGATATATGCCTAGAAGACCTAATTTAGCTAAGGACATGAATGCTATGATGGCTTATTTGAAAGGTCGAGGGTATAAAGGATTGCAGAAGCTGAACTATGTTGACATGAAAAGACTCTATGATGCTGAAACAGAGGCTTATAAGAAGAGTGTTGCAGATATCAAAGATTTTAGAGAAGAAGCTTCTTGGACTGAAGCTGAAAGGAAAAAGAGCTTAAAAAGAAAAAGAAAAACTGAAGTTACAGATAGACAGTTTTCAAAGAAAGAAAGAGTTGAATTAAGATCTGAGTCTAAAGATGCATTAAGAAATTATCTCAGAGTGGTAGATTTTGATTATTCAAAAGAAGATGCTGACATGAAGATGAACAGATCTCAGATTAGTGCTTTTGATATTGTGAAATCCAAAGAAGGAGATTATATGATTTTTCATAAGGAAGATGAAAGCTTCAAAGTTTTCAATAGGTTATGGGATTTGTTACATATTATAGATAGAGTGGATCTATTCTATCTATATAATGTGGTAAAAGCTTATTTTGGAGATATTCCATCAGAAGGAATTGGTCTGGTTTTGCTTGGAGATCTTATAACCATGTGGGAAACAGAAGAGGAAAGCACTGATGATATTTGGAAAAATCAAGAAAACTAGGAAATTGTTTGTTGGAGATTCTTTGAAGAGTCTGGAGTTCATGTTTTAGAGCTGGAGAATGGTAAAATGATACACATGTTTGTAAACAGAAGATATCCTCTCACAGTTGAGCTCATGAGAAGAATGCTAGAGCATGGATTGGAAGTAGAAGAGGATAATGAAACTGCTTGCATGGTTATCAATTTATTTATAAACTGGACTACCATTCTTTGAAGAAGATGAATAAACTGGTATGAGTTTTATTGAATAATTTATTTTTGATAAATCAGTACTTTATTCAAAGTACTGCTGATCAAACAATACTTTCATCAAAGTACTGCTTGCAGTTTTTTAAAACCAGTTAAGTGATTTTTTGAAAGAAACCTTTTGCTAAAGTATAAAATATTTTGAAAACAAAGGTTAAATGAATTAAATGGATTTTGAGATGGAAACATCAATAGGTAATCAATCCACCATGGTTACAAAAGGATTGACTAATCCATGAGCAAACGGCTCTGGTAAAGATATATCAAATCCGTTTTTAGTTGACAACTTGCTAATAAGTTGTATGGTAATCAACTCACCATATCAGTTAATGTGAAGAGTTGGCTAGCCCACAAGAAAATGGCTTGTGGTAAAGGCAGTGGAAAAACCATTATTGGTAATTAGTTCACCATTAAATAGAAGAACTAACTAGTCCAGAAGGGTACAACTTTTGGTAAAGACAAATCAAATCTGTTGATAGGTGATGATTTGCTAAAAATCATATGGTTATCAATGTACCATGGTCTTAAACACCAAAACATTTGGCTACTCCAAAGATAATGGCTTTGGTAAAGAGATCTAAATCCATTAAATTTTCAATGATTCACCTCTTACAGGAGTTAATACACCTGGAAGTAATGAGAATAGTATGCAACTTAAACTGAATTAATGTACAAATTGTCATATGTTGCTGTGTTGCTGAAAAGATGGAGCTTGCTGAATGTTGCTGAGAAAGAACAATTCTAAGAGATACTTTGACAAGCACAGATACTACAGAGATATAATGTAAAGACTAAGAAACAATCTGTCCTTAAAGATGTAGCTGTTAAAGATACATTCACAAAGGAACTTGAAGTCAAACAAGTAGAATTCAAGTTAGGGGAGGATTGTTGGGATATGAAAGTGATGAAGACATGAAAGTACTTGAAGATATGAAAATACTGTAAGCTGCAAAAGTCTTGCAAAAAGTCAAAGAGTCAAAATCTGCTAAAGACAAAGTCAAAGTACTGCACCTAAAAGTCAAAGTACTGCAAGAACAAAAGAACTGTTATTCGTTTATAGAAAGTATTGTATTCTATGTTTAGATTACTTGTCGTACAAGGTTACAAATTGTAAACCGACTAGGATATCCTTGAGCCTATAAAAGGACTCCTAGATTGGCATTAGATGTACGAGTCTATGAGTTTTAGAGTTTACGAATTCACAAGTTAATTAGTGTTTTAGAGAGAATTTCGATTATCTTAGAGTTGTATTAGAGTATCTGCATAATAAGCAGATTTAGAGTTTATAATAAAAGGTTATTCTTCTTAGCTTTGTTAAGTAAATTCCGCGTACTTAATAAAGATTGCTCAGTGTTTCTTTGTTAATAACTTAGGATTTATCCGAGGTTATTAAACCTTAACAAGCTAGTTAAGTTAGTTTGATTAAAGTATATCGATCCAACACATTTGTTTCAAATGTGAGGCTAAACACTCGAGCATCACAAGTTATACCATCTTCTCAGAATCATAATCAGATTACCATACCAGACTCAGGGTTTACCCCAACAGACATGTTGATTGAAAACCTCGCAAATCAAGTTGCTCTATTGGTAATAAAATCCAGAACCTCACTTCCCCAAATCAACAACCAACTTAAGACCTCATCTAACCACACAATCAAGCTACAGTGTAAGATGGAAGGGTTGTGGTTCAGAATGTGCAAGGAAGGCAAAATGTGAATCCAAGGAATGTTGCACGGGGGAATGCGGGAGCTGGTTATGCAGGTGCTCAGAACAGAGGAAGGTTTGTAGTTCAGGATCAAGGCAAACCAATTAAGTGTTACAATTGTGGAGGAGAGGGACGTATTGCTAGGAACTGCACTCTACCTAAACGTCCACAGAATGCTGAGTATTTTAGGGATAACATGTTGCTGATGCAGGCTCAAGACAGTGGAGCAGTGTTGGATGAGGAGGAGTTGTTGTTTCTTGCTGATGGGAATGCCAAAACATTTTATGCTGACGTGGATGAACAACCAGTATATGATTTGGCACAAAACAATCCCAATGTCTTCCAGGTTACTGACTGTGATGCCTTCGACTCTGATGTTGATGATGAACCAACAGCATAGACTATTTTCATGGCTAATATCGCTCCCATGGTTTCATCACCTCAACAAGCTTGTCTCTCCAATGCTTCAGTCATATCAGAGGTACTAAAGCTATATGATATGGTTGATGAGAAAAAGATTCCCAAAAAAGTACAACCAACAGAATTTGTTGAGTCAGATATTGAAAATATGGGTAACAGCAATGTTGTCCCATATGAACAATATGTGAAGCACGATGAAAGTCTTGTTGTACCAAGTGGTGCATCTTCTGCCACTAATGATGAATATGTGTTTGATGAGTACACTGAATATGTTCCTGATGACTCCATGACCACTAAGCTTAATATATATAAGGATCAAGTTGCCATCTATGAACAGCGTGCTAAATTTGAGCTGACCACCCGTGAGCAGGAAATGGATAGCCAAATGCGTACATTGATCACTAAAAGTAATATAAGGGAAGAAACGTTAAAACAAGAGTTAAATTCCTTACAAGAGAAACTTAATAAAATTGTTAAGAAAAAACAAGAACTTCAAGAAAATGTAAAAACGCTTAAACAAGAATTCAAAGAAAAGGAATCAAAACCCCTAAATAATTTTTCCAACCTTAAGACTTTAAAATAAGTTGTACGTACAAGGCAACACCATTCAAACTGCTCACATGATTTCAAAGCACAGAGTATTAAGTGATAAACACAGTATATGCCTTGTAGAAGACCCAAATCCTGTGTATCTTAAGAAAGCCAAAAGGGCTCAAGAAGTGATTTATGATGGTAGTGAGATCCTTAAGCCCAAACAAAAGCCAACTTGTGTACAGAACACTGAAGAGGACATAGAGTTAGAAAATGTCTCTAGAGAGAAAATGGATAAGAAACTTAAGGAACCGAATTGTGTGAGTCATAGAATAAATGTCAAATCTTACAATTATTCTAAGGAAAACTTCTTAGCCACGTTTAAACCTCAAACTCAATTAACCCCTGAACAAGTGTTTTGGAAGTTAGATATGGATAAGAGAAAGGCCGAAGAAGTTATTGTTAATAATCCTCCCATTAAGAAGTTGCCTGTAGCCACTGTGTATCCTCCCAATACACCGATGCATTTAGTGCCTAGAACTCTTTCTACTCAAAGCAAAACCCTAATTAGCATATATGTGATCTACCAACTATTTGCTGATTTCGATAAAACTTATAAGAAGAGAATTACACCAACGGGTATCACAGAAGGGGAAAGGGGTTTTGAGAAAACAAAAGCGTGTTATCTTGCAGAGGTTATTCCATTCTTTAAACAATTGAAAGAACAATTCGAGGGTATTCAAAAGGCCTTAGATACTGAAGTTAAAAAATGAAAAAAATGTTTAATGAAATGGAAAATGAGGCAAGAATTAATGCATATGAGCTTAAAAGTAATGAGATTAAGAGAAAGAATAGTGACATCCTTAATGAGAATTTGATTTCCAGATGCATTGCCCAGGATGTGTTTTATACTGTCACTAATTATGCCATTACTGCTTAATTTCATGATTTATCAATTGCATTTAAAGTTTCCCAAGATCATGTCAATGAGCTTGAAACCGAGAATTCAAAATTACATGAAAAAATCCAAAAGGATGATCACGATAACATGGTCAGGCATTTTTCTAAATTAGAAGTTGAATATCTTGATTTACAATTAAAATATCAACATCTTGAAGAAAGAATCAAAACCTCAAATGCCAAGACATCTTTGGATGCTCCTAAGTTTGATGCATATTTTGAAATAAGCTCACGTGATGAACGGATTCAAGCTCACTGCAACACGATCCAAAAGTTGAAAGCACAAATTTCCCAATTTAAGGGAAAGAGTAGTGAAGTGATTGGCACTCAGATACCTCCGCCTTTAGATTCTCAGAATTTCCAACTTCAAAACATCATCAATAAATTGCAACAAGAAAATGATTGTTTTCAAGCGGAAAATTCAAAAGAAAATGATTCAGTCAAGGTCAATCATGATAAAACACATTGAAAAGGTAACTTCTTTGCTTAACGAAATTGAGAATCTAAAGCGTCAGGTAAAAGGGAAATTACCGATTCCCACTTGCAAATATGTTGTTCCAAAGGTTTTTGCTTGTAATAATTATGTTATTGATGTGTTGTATATTCCCCCTCCTCTTAGGAATAATGAACTTGCATATCAAGCATATGTTTCGTACCTTAAGGATAATTTAGAGGGTCTCCGTGAGATTGTAGAAGATGATAGAATAGAAAAACCACTTGATAGTGCAGTTGCCTATGCTTGCATGTATGCCAAACGATCTCAGGAACTCTTAGAATATGTCATTGCCACATGTCCTAAATCTGGTACTAGGTGAGATAGAATAGTTGCACCCACTTCTATGCCTAAAGTCAAGCATGTTACCTTTGACGTGCCTCCTAAAGTCTCAGAGCCTAGCCCTTCTAGGCCTGAAATGCAAAAAGTAGTGAAACAAACTAATATTCCCGTCATTCCTTCTACAGGAGTAAGCAGTGACACTAAGGCTAGCGGGTCAAAGCCTTCAGGCAATACAAAGCAAGATAGGACCTCGCGAGCTAAAAGTGATCAAGAAGAGAGTAGAAGACCACCATAGGAATAATAAGTTTGAGTTGAATAAAACGAATTGTGTTGATTCTAGTATTAGCTATAAGCGTACTGTAATTAATTTGATTTTTGCTACTGCTTGCAAAACATGTAATGAATGTTTAATTTCTGGTAATCATGATGAATGTGTTGTGACTTATTTGAGGCATTCTGTTAATTCCCCAGTAGATAAAGTAAAACATGTTAAGCAATCTTGGAAACCTACAGGGAAAAGGTTTATTAATATGGGCTATCAATGGAAGTCTACAGGCCGTAAATTCAAAATTAGTGAACTTTGTCCTTCATTGTCTAGATCAGTGTCTGATAAGAAATAGAAGCCCACTGGTAGAATTATACCTTTAGGAACTCAAAGACACAGTGACTAGGTCCACTACCTCTACTAGTGCTGCTCCCACTAATAATATCATGGTATCTAGAAATGCTGTAGGTCTATAGATCGCTTGTACTAACCAATCGGAACCCATATTCTCATGGGGATCCAATGTTTCCAGTTATCCACTCTTGTCTGTTTTCAAATGCAGGTCGTACAAATCGTCCTTTGGTATTTGGATTCAGGTTGCTCAAAACATATGACAGGGGATCGCTCACGGCTCAAGAACTTCGTGAATAAGTTCATCGGGACTGTTAGATTTGGGAATGATCATTTTGGGGCAATTATGGGTTATGAAGATTATGTATTTGGTGATAGTGTTATCTCCCGGGTATATTATGTAGAAGGACTTGGGCACAATCTGTTCTCAGTTGGTCAATTTGTGATTCTGATCTCGAAGTTGCCTTCAGAAAACATACATGCTTCGTTAGAGAATTAGATGGAGTTGAGCTTCTAAAAGGATCTCGTGGCACAAACTTGTACACCATCCCTATCGAATATATGATGAAGTCTTCTCCTATTTGCTTGTTGTCTAAGGCATCTAAGAACAAATCATGGTTAAGGCACCGTCGACTCAATCACTTGAACTTCGGCACCATTAATGATCTTACTAGAAAGGACCTTGTGAGAGGTTTGCCTGGGTTAAAATATGAAAAAGATCATCTTTGTTTTGCTTGTCAATTGGGCAAAAGCAAAAAGTATGCCCATAAACCCAAACCGACCAATACCATTATGGAAGTTCTTTATACCCTTCACATGGATCTATGCGGAACCATGAGAGTACAAAGTATCAATGGGAAGAAGTATGTGCTAGTTGTGGTTGACGACTACTCTCGGTTCACTTGGGTAAAGTTTTTGAGAACCAAGGATGAAACTCCGAAGTTATCATTAAACTTATCAAACAATTGTAGGTTAGGCTTAACAAAATAGTTAGAATCATCCGAACAGACAATGGAACTGAATTTGTGAACAAACAGCTCATTCAGTTTTATGAAAGTATTGGAATAAGTCATCAGAAAAGTGTTCTACGTACTCCTCAGCAGAACGGTGTAGTTGAAAGGCGTAATCGTACTCTTGTGGAAGCTGCAAGGACTATGCTAATATTCTCAAAGGCTCCAATGTTTCTCTGGGCGGAAGCCATTGCCACTGCTTGTTATACTCAAAACCGTTCCCTAATACATACTCTTCATGAAAAAAATCCATATGAATTAGTGCACAGCAGAAAAACAGATCTCTCGTTTCTTCGTGTGTTTGGGGCTTTATGTTATCCTACCAATGAGGGTCAAGATCTGGGGAAGTTGAAAGCTAAGGCTGATATTGGATTTTCGTTGGTTATGCACCTGATCAGAAGGTTTGCCGAATCTATAACAAAAGAACCCGAGATATTATGGAAACTATTCATGTTACGTTCGATGAGCTGAATGAGAAAATAGCTCCTGGACACTCCAGTTCTGGACCCGCACCTCAACTTTTGACACCTGGACCCATTAGTTCGGGTCTTGTACAGAATCCCACTCCTATAACTCCTTATGTACCTCCCACAGAAGAAGATTTAAAGAGGCTATTTGATCCGGTGTATGATGAATACTTTGAGCCTACGACTGATGATACTCCTGCACCACCAGCTATGACTGCTCCTACTCCAACCAATCCAAATGGTCCAACGGTCTCTATTTCCATATCACAAGATGCTCCATCTGCTGACCATTCACCATCATCATCGAATCTTCAATCATTCTTTTAAAGATAACCCCTTTGCCACTCCTGAAGATGCTCCATTTGAGAATATATTTGCCCCTGAACCCACTCCTGAAGCATCTTCACCAGAGGATCCTAACTCTGCTACTTCAGTACCTTACCAACAATCACATGAACATCTCAGAAAATGGACACGTGATCATCCATTGGATAACGTCATTGGGAATTCTTCTCGTCCGGTATCTACTAGAAAGAAACTTGCCACTGATACCTTATGGTGCTTCTTCAACACTGTACTATCCAAGATCGAACCAAAAGATGTCAAAACCGCAATGTCTAAGGATAGTTGGTTTAGTGCTATGCAAAATGAAATTCATGAGTTCGATCGTCTTGATGTATGGGAATTAGTACCTCCTCTAGATTGTGCTATGATTATCGCTCTCAAGTGGATCTTCAAGGTGAAACTTGATGAGCATGGTGACGTTCTGAAGAATAAGGTGAGACTCGTTGCTAAAGGATATCGACAAGACGAGGGTATTGACTTTGAGGAATCATTTACTCCGGTTGCTCGTATTGAGGCTATCAGAATATTTCTTGCTAATGCTGCCAGCAAGAATATGTTAGTCTACCAAATGGATGTAAAGACTGCGTTTCTTAATGGTAATTCTCAAAGAAGTGGTCTACGTCAGTCAAATGGAAGGCTTTGTGGATCCCGAGCATCCTAACTATGTCTACCGTCTGAAAAAGGCTCTTTATGGCTTGGAGCAGGCTCCAAGGGCATGGTACGATACTTTGTCAAAGTTTCTTTTGGCTAATAGATTCTACAAAGGCGTTGTTGATCCCACACTGTTCACTCGGAAGTCAGTCAAACATTTAATTCATGTTCAAATATATGTTGATGATATTATTTTTACCTCAACCGACCAAAATGAATGTGACCGTTTTTCTAAAGAGATGGGCTCTAAATTTCAAATGTCAATGATGGGACAAATGTCATTTTTTTAGGATTACAAATTTCTCAAAGTCCCGGAGGCATTTTTATTAATCAATCTAAATACGCTAATGAAATATTAAAGAAATTTGGATTTGATTCTTGTAACCCTATTAACACTCCATGGTGGAAAGAACTAAACTGGATGAGGACCACTCTGGGATCCCGGTTGATCAAACTAAATATCGTAGTATGATTGGATCCTTGATGTATCTCACTGCCAGTAGACCTGAAATTTTGTTCGCTGTATGCATGTGTGCTCGCTACCAGGCTAAGCCTACTAAAAAGCACCTTGAAGCGGTTAAACGGGTCTTTTGGTACCTCCAAGGAACCATTAACATGGGTCTTTGGTATCCGAAGGACACTACAATGTCACTAACAGCCTATGCAGATGCTGACCATGCAGGGTGTCAAGATACTCGTCGAAGTACGTCAGGAGGTGCTGAGTGTTTGGGTGATAAATTAGTGAGATGGTCGTCAAAGAAGCAAGTGAGTACTTCTATATCTTATACAGAGGCTGAATACATTGACATATCATCATGTTGTGCTCAAATCTTATGGATGAGATCCTAACTATCTGACTATGGCTTTGTATTCAACAAAATTCCTCTGTACTGCGACAACAAAAGTGCCATCGCTCTCTGCTGCAACAATGTCCAACACTCAAGATCGAAGCACATTCACATTCAACATCATTTCATCAGGGAACAAGTAGAGAAAGGTGTGGTTGAACTCTACTTTTTAAGGACTGAGTATCATTTGGCAGACATCTTCACAAAAGCTCTTCCAAGAGATCGGTTTGAATTTATCCTCTCGCGACTCGGCATAAAGAGTCTGCAGCCGGAAACATTCAAACATCTTTAGAAAGAGGATGAGGAGTAAAGGAGTTTCTTCACCAATTCTTTGTAAATGTTTTTCAAAAATCAAAATACAAAAATATAAAACCAACAAAAACCCATAAAAATTTGAAAAATCAGAAAATTCCAAAAATATTGTCTTTTCCTCAAAGCATGTCTTCTGATATCGATAACATCTACAACCCTAGAAATGTCATTCAATAATGACACGGGGTTGTAGATGAAATTCGAGCAGAAGTTCAAATGTTTTTCAAAACATGCCTAAATCGATGGCTTACAATCATTTCAGATTGTCACCCGAGCTTAAAATAATGGCTTGCAGTTATTTCAGAATGCAACCCGCTTTTCAAGGAAGAAAAGTGCTGCTCAAAAATCGATCTTTTAAATTTTGAGCACTTATCCTAAAACTTAAGAAAAAGGAAAGCATGTCGACAAAAGGACTGCTGTTCCTATTCAAAAGTTTTCATTCTAAGATTCTTCTGAAAAATATTTATTTTTCTCATGATGATAACATTGTTTGAAAATAAATCAGACTCAAACATTTTGAAAATCAACTGGACTCCATTTTGTCAAAACATTGGTCACTCAATCAACAACTACAGTCATTGATTGAGGGGGAGAGTGATTTCAAACTTCATATTTTCAAAATTAATTATTCAATGTAAGAAGATGTTGACATGAATACCAAAAAGAGGATATTTTCAAACAATTGGTATCTAAATAACTTTGTCCAGTTTGTACGTTATAAAGTGGTGAATAAATTTTTGTTGTTGGGAGTCAGTGTATGATCGTTCGTTATTCTCAAAGATTTTTCAAAATGATTTTTTTTAATTAAAGATCTCTCTAAATTATCATACCCGACACTAACATGATCTTAATATACCAAAAACTGTTCCTTATCAGTAAAAGCTCAAAAGAAATCCTCATCTTTTCCCAAAAATTTTATAAAGTATTTAAATCAATTGGGATCACAAATCTCAAAAGGTTTGAAATTTCTGATCAACGGAGAGATTGTGATTTAAATCTCAAATCTGATAAAATGGTGATTGTTTTAGAAAATAAAAGGCACTTCTTCCTCCATGTGCCAAACGATTTCAAAAATACGATGCACATGTTAAGGGGGAGCATTTATCTAAAACCCGAAGTAAACGATAACACCAAAGTAACAGGTTGAACCACTGATCATCTAACTTATCCTAGAACTAATCCTAGATGAGCTAGGTGTATGTGTAACTACTTGTTGAGGTTTAACAAAACTAGAAGCATTTTTATAAGGTGATCGTTTAAAAGACTCAAGCAAGCATTCCTTCCTCCATGTGCTAAATGATTTCTAAAACCAATGAACATGTTGAGGGGAAGCATTTACAAATGATCAAAAATAATTGAGGTACAAAATGCTTTGATTTTATATCACGAGTACCTTGATTGGCTTTTCAAATTGTTTTTCATTTGGTGTCAAGGAGGAAAGAATTGTACCACAAGACTGACCATTTTACTTTATGCATTGGAGTTATAAGGATTGTTAAGTTAAGTATTAGTTCCCACGATCCCGCCAGAGCCGGAGGGATCTACCCATGGACAAACCACTAGATAGTGTAGAAGTTCGTTAGGTATGATGAAAAAAGGAGAAAAGTAAGAATAAGGGAAGAGTGCCGACTTAGATAAAGCTAGGACTGGAACAAACCCAACAAGATTCTCGTAATGAAGTCTCGGTAAGCACTGAAGGTGTTGAAGAATGAAAAAGAAATTAAAAGTAAAAGGGTGAAAAGAAATAGCCCTCCAATAATTCAACCTTATGGCAGAAACCAGATTCAATACATATACTACTGGTGGTTACTAAGGTAACGCCGGTATTGAAGACAAGACGCCGTGGACCCAGTGACGTACTGCACTAAACTTCCCAGCTACTCAAGTTCTCTTAAAAGGACTTGTTTCATTCTCACGGGGAACCTACATAATCTAATGACTTTCTCTTAGAGATGGTTGATATTGAAGAAGGAGACCCTCTCCCTAGTCTCCGCTTAGGAAACCAAAATGCACTATTGAGTTTAGAGCCAAGATATCATCACAATAAATCTCATTAGGACACACAATTCATGAAGACTTGTTGTTTCACACAATGTGGAAAGTAAGAATATATATTGAGAGTCCTACGCATTATCCTTGCGGTATTGCCAGAACATCAGAGTGATATGTAAAATATTCACGATGAAGATGGAAATCCTTCTAGAGCCAACATCAAACAATCTCTTGGTGGGTGACATGTGAGATCTTTCAAAAGATCAAACTTGTGACAACTGGATAGAAGCAATGGGGCAATTCACTCTTGAATCAACCTTGGTCCAGGAAATGGATTGACGAATGCTTTTGAAAAACCTTTCAATGTGCTCTACAATTCTTTTCACTAGCACATCGACTGGGCGTTAATTTCACAAACAAAAGTATTTATGATTGAAACTTGATTTTTCTCATAAAACTTTCGTCGTATTGCAAAATCTCTCTCTTCAGCAATACGTGATTGTTTTTCAAATCAATTTTTTTATGAATTAGTGAATCTTAATTCGCTGGTTCACTCACTCCGTATTGTCTACTTTGGGACGCTCTAGTTTGAGAACGGCTAGATCAAGCTGCGAAACCCTGTCAAGGAGATTCTTGTGAATTCTACCTGATCACCGGCAGTATTTATACTGATCAACAGGGAACCGTGGTTCTTGCAACCATGTTCAACGAAAGTGAACAAAGACACTTTCGTGTGTTTATTGCTAATTGTCGTTTGCAGGGACTCCCGATGATTGCAGTTGTTGGCCAGTGAGACGTCAATCCATAATCGCATGCTCACACCTCAAGCACATAATCAAAGAAATCATGATAATCTAAAGACCTCAAGTTATGCTTCCGCAACTCTGATGCAAAATATCATGATCCAACAACGTGTGAGCATGTCGGTCCAAAGGTCACAATATCACATGGTGGCGATACAACAAAGGATAATTCAGAGATTTACTGTGGCTAATGATCTCGAAGAAAAGCTCAAAGATCACCAAGTCGTGGATCAGTTAAAGACCTCCACTGAAAGTACAAAGTATGCGGACCCTGAAGAATCAAAGGCTTACAAGCTACAAATCAAAGAACGTGTAATAGAATGCTAGAGCTCAAAATGTATTATCTATATGTAATTGAGGTGACCTCCCTTAGGGGGAGATTGTTAGGATTTAGTAAATCCGTAAGTGAAAGACTCGGTCACCTCAAGTATTTGTAAGCATTAGAAAGTTCGTAGTCTTAGTTGTTTAGTTATTATGAATAGTTAGTTAAGTAACACCGTGGAGGATGGACGGGTCTTTACCCACTGTATACCTGATCCACAGCCCATAGGTGGCGTATTTTGTAAAAACTATAAATACCTTCTACCTCCCAAGGTAGAAGGTTGGAGCTTCATAATACACATTTACTTTCTCTCACTAGAAGTTCCCATTCTCTCTACTTTCTCTCTCTAGACTACAAAACATTCGAACCATATTGATTGTGTTTAAGTGTTTAAGATAACCAATATGTTACAAACTAGAATGGCAAGAGCAGGCTGTTGAAGCCGAGAGACGCATAATAGGTATATATAAATAATCATGCCACTTAGAACATCCAATGATGATGTCTGTAATTATCCTTTCATCAACTTATTGTCATCAGTTTGACATTTGTGCAGCTACGAAAATGGCAAAAGGAAATGGGAGTGGCGGTCAACGTGTCCGGCATATGGATTTTCGTTTAGGTGTACTCCAGAATTAAGATACGTATGTAAATTAATGGAGCTCTAAGCATTAGTTTTGATGGAATTTATATGTATACTACCAACTTCCTAATAATGTTTTCAACATTTTAAATAGCCTCTGCAAGGAAATGTATGATTTGAAATGAACCGAATGACAAAGTGTTAAAAGTACTAAGTATCCAACAATTGTTTCATTCAACACTGCAGATTTTACGCTCGTGACAACAAAAAAGTTTAGCAAACGCCCCCGCTGCAACGCAGGGGCTCCTGCTACTTGTTAAAATAATATCACGGGAGGGAAACTTATGTTTTCTAGTTTTTTATAAAATTATAAATATGCTTTAAAATATACATTTTGCATGGTCATCAAAAATCCAAAAATAGGACATCTAACTTTAGTCATATAACTCCAAAAATATTCAATATCTATGATATATAATCTGACAAAGCAATTTGTACGTAAGGAGCACCTTCACTATATATGGCTTTCATTTAAACATATGTATTACGACCTTTGACATTTAAACAAAGCAATTTGTACTTTTAACTTGCACCACTATGTAAATCGAAAGAACATATTAGTGTTATTTGTGCGTATGAAGCACTTTCACTTATGCATGAAATACATCGATGAGTCACATAGCGCCCCAAGGCCACAGACGAATAGAAAACTAAATGCTTCAAAGAGTTAATGGAATTGTAATGTTGTTGCTAATTCTATTTGCAATGGTGCGAATACCAAAATTATCTCCTACATTCGCCAATCATTGCCGTAAATTTTAAAGCCAAACTAGGGTGGTTCTGGTGAATGGCTTGACTATAATATTCTCGCGTGGTGTAAAATTTTTAGCTATTCTCATGAAGTCTAAGTTGCCCGAACAATACAAGAAAAAAGAGAACGGGTGACGACCTTTTTGGCGAGGACACCCATGTTCTCACCAAAAGACGCAAAACGACAAAAAAAAAATCTAGTTTGAGACTTTGACTGAGAAGATGCGAGGATAAATTTTCAGCGCAAACTTTGACGAGTGCATGTCCTCGACAATGTTTGACCCATTTTTATTTTTCCCCCAACTTTTTCATTTTAACTAATTATTCTCGCCGATCCTTTGGCGAGGACATGTCTTGCCAAAGGTCTTGACCAAGTTTTGACCAGAGCATTAGTTTAATTAAGCGTTATGTGTATATGTAAATACTTTTAGCGGTGACATGCTCTCACCAAAAGTTATTATGTAATTGATTAATAAATGATTTAAATCAATTATAAATGATTTATAAATAATTTTAATGAAATAAAAAGGAATTAAAATTATTAATATTTTTGGCGATGACATGTTCTCGCCAAAAATGTATACAAAATGATTAAATCGAATAAAAGTTATTTCAATTATTTATAAATGATTTAAATAACTCAAAAATGATTTAAATAAATTATAAATAATTAAGTTAAATAAATGATTTTAATTAATTATAAATTATTTAAACTAGTTATAAGTTATTTAAATTAAGTATAAATGATTTAACTCAATTAAAATGATTTAAAAATGATAAAAATTACTTTTTGTACTAGACGACGAAACATAATATGAATTCGGACATATATCACCTTCGGATAAACAATATAACCACTCAGATTAATGATCTTAATTAACTGAACTCATTTTGACCATGTAAACAATATATAGCCACTCAAATAACTAAAGCATACGAATTATATTGCAAATTGATAAACGTTTATACATTAACACATTAAAATGAACATACGGATTAACACTTCAAAATAAAATACAGATTACTAGTCCATACGAAGATTTTTTATGTCCTTTAAAAGCTCATGAAGTATTGCAGCTGACTGACATGCGTGGGCGTTGGCAGGATTCCGATGTCGAGGCTAGATATGTAAGTATATATACAGCTCACCAGCAGCCTCGATCACATATATCTGGACCTCATCCGGTCCTACTATGATAGCCATACGAGAGAGGGCATTTGGCAGGATTCCGATGTCGAGGCTAGATATGTAAGTATAATTTATATCCAAACACATGCACTTAAATGAAACATAATGTATCACGGCTTATAGATTAATTGTCTCGTTTTTTTGCAAATACACATAATGAAATGATTAGGTAGCGGGAAACAAGCACCTCATCAGGGATTACAATGATCGATAAAGAAATACTTTCTCGAGTCACCAAGGGTAAACAACGTAGGCATATACGTGGTGTTGGTAGAAAGGTAGTCGGCGTTGGCAGGAAATCGATCTTCAGCTCACAAGCTCATCAACAATCCTCATTAGCTGAACTTGAGGAGAAAATGAAGAAACATAAGGAGGAACTCAAGGCGGCTAAAGAAGAGGCCAACGTGACTCAAAATCAAGTTGCTCAAATGATGGCGTTTATGAGCAGTCAGCCGGGTTGGGTCGAGCAGTTAGCGCGTTCGTTTCCTTCATCGAGCAGGAATGATGTAAAGGATGCTGGTGAAGGTAATGGGGAGGGGAATAGGGAGTATGTTGCGGGTTTTTGGTTTATATGTGTTTTGCGAATTATGTTTTGTTTGTGGATATTTGGAAAGATTATTATGTGTTTGCGGATTGTGTTAGGGATTATGGTTATGGATAGTTGTAAATGTTTATGGTTTGCGGATATTTCTAGGGTCTTTTTAGTTTTGAACCATTCTGCGACTTTTGAACCATTTGGCGCATTTGTAAGTTATAATATACTGTAATGTTTTAGCGAGTTTGTGGTTTTGTAGCAAATTTGGCATGTTTGTATTGGGTGAAAACAGGTACATTTTTCCGAAAAACTATGAAACTGCAAAATGGGTCAAGTACTTTTGGAGAGGACATGTCCTCGCCAAAATTTCCATTCAGATATATCAAATTAGCATTTTAGTGAGGGCTTTTCCTCGCCAAAAGTCTAAACCAGATATATCATGGTAGACTTTTGGCGAGGACCGGTCCTCGCCAAAAGTGTAGTAACTTAATTAATTATTATAATTAATTAATTAATTAATTCACTAATTATATTAATTAGTTAATTAATTACCTAAAACCTTTGGCGATGATATGTCATCGTCAAATGTGTGGCGGGCCCCGTTGGCTTAACTTTGTCTGGGAAAATGTGTGGGTCCCACATGTCGTCGCCAAAAGTCAGAAAACGTCTTCGCCAAAAGTTTTTGCGACGTGGTATTGGAGAGGACGTTTTGGCGACGAACCGTCCTCGCCAAAGGAGAAACGTCCTCTCCAAAATCTCCATAAGTCTTCTCTAATATTGTCAAATGTTGTAGTAAAAATTGTATTTATGTATATGTTTTGATTTTTAATATATTTAAGGGACAATTTCATATATATCCTTACAAAACTTGAATATTACACCAATATTTTTGCAAATTTTATAATTACATTAATATCCTTTGAAATTTCATAAAATACTCATTCATGTCCAAATATATAACTGAACAAAAATAAAATACTTTTAATAATCAAAACTATAATCCAAGTATTAATAAGGGTTATTATACAAAAAAGTCACTAAAGTTTGCGGGAAATTTGTCCTAAGTCACTAAAGTTTAAAAGTTGTCATTCAGGTTACTCAACTTATGAAAGTTGTCAGCCACATTACTGAACTTATGAAAGTTGTCATACATGTTACTGAACTTGTAAAAACATGACATTTTTGTTACTTAACATATAAAAAAAATAAACGTAAAAGTCGCTGAAATTATAGACATGTTTGCTTTTTAACGTTGAGTAACCTGAATGACAACTTTTAAACTTTAGTGACTTAAGACAAATTTTCTGCAAACTTTAGTGACTTTTTTGTATAATAACCCTATTAATAAACAAGTAAAAGTACAATATTACCCTTTTTTCACAATAAAACTAAACTCATTCATGATCTGCAATGTGAGTTTGATTCGGATAGAAAGTGTACGTGCAAAGATCTGATCTTTTTGTCACGTGGGTTCCAATTAGATTTGTAAAGGGAGGTGATACTCACACCACTTTTTTTTATGCATGCACCACATTCTGCGCATTACAGTATTGTACGGTACAAACTGTAATGCACAGAATGTGGTGCATGCATAAAAAAAATGGTGTGAGTATCGATTCTCATTTGTAAAGAGTGTGAAATGAGTATTTAAGGGTGATTTTAGTTAAATTCTTTATTTATGATAAACAAAAATATGATAAATAACCATATGTCATCTAATTGATATTGAGAGTAAAATGAAGGTACAACAAACTGTATATATTTGGTCAAAAAGTTTGATATTTTATCAGTCATGTTCATCTAAGGTAATTAATTTATTAACTAGGGTTTCAAATTTATTAAAGGTTAGGTGTGCTAAATTTTACTCACGAGACCAATATTATCTTGTATTGTTCTTGTTTTTGGTGAAGAACAAGTTGGGGGATGATGATCGTGATTTAAAGAACAAGGAAGAAGGGTAAAATGGTAATATTGATTATTAATCAATATCTAAATAATACGGAGTAGAATTTTATTAAAATGTTAAATTGGACAATTGTGAGAATTTTTAAAATTTGGAAGGATATTGATGTAATATTGATATTTGTAAGGACATTGATGTAATTTGAATATTTTTTAAGGATATTGATGAAATTATCCCTATATTGAAAATGAGGTTTCTATGTGAATATTATGTTTTAATTAGGTATATTGGTCCCAAAGTTAAAACGGGCTCAAGTCATGATAAAGGAGATATTTTGATGTGTGAGTGAGTTGATTGAGTTGGTAATGTGGCGTTCAAATGACAAACTGGCTTGAGCCACTTCAACCCACCAGGCCACCATACTCACTTTTCTAAGTCATAAGATTTATGTTCCGCCATACTCAGTTCTCTAAATCATACTACCTCCGTCCCATAATAATTGTCTTCTTTGACTTTTTTAAGTTTTTTTCATTCAACTTTGACTATAAATATTTTTATTTGTGTAATATAATACTTGATAAAAAAATATATGAATAGATTGGGTTTTAGATGTATTTTCATTTGATATAATTTTTATCAAGTATTATATAACACAAATAAAAATATTAATGATCAAAGTTGAACAAGAAATATCTAAAAAAGTCAAAAGGACAATTATTATAGGACGGATGGAGTATCTTATAAAAAAAAAGTTGTTGAAGGATAATGGTCAAACACCTTTAGTTGTAGATATATGAGTACGTCCATTGGATGCATGCCTTAGAAAATTGGTTTGGGCTTTGGTATATCTATGCTTAATAACATGTCAAAGGTGATTTTTCGCATTTCATTTTATCAATGTTTTCAAACACGGGTCGACTCGGCCGGTTCAACCGGTTGGACCGGTCCCGGCCACAAAAACGGGTCAAAAAAACTCAGGTTTCTAAAACCAGGTTAACCGGTTAGACCCGTCGGGTTTTGAGTGACCCGGGTCAACCCGGGTCATGAAACCCGACCGGATTCAAATTTTTTTCAAAATTTATTTGTAAAAACCGGGTTGACCGGTAGACCGGCGGTCGAACCGGTTGACCCGGTTGGAAAAAATAAAATAATAATAAATGGAAAACCGGGTTGGCCCGGCGGTTGAACCGGTCGACCCGATGCCCGGTGACTCGACCGGGTCAATTAAAAACCCGGTTTTTAAAACTATTGCATTTTATATAACCAATAGATAACTATTGACAACTTTTCATGCACTTCCAAAGGTAGCACTTGTTAACATAGAGTTTTCACTCGATGCTTCTAACCGAAGGTGCTTTTCCAAAAAGTAGCACTTGTTTGTTAACATGGAGTTTTCACTCGATACATTTCCAAAAAGTATTCAAGTTACGTTTCTAGTTTTCTATACTTAAACAACAAGGAACTTACACAAAATTATGATCCTACCACTCACATTACACCAACCAAAAAAAAAGCCTAAGACCAACGTTACTTCAGAGTGACGTATGAATGGAGTACCACTTTGTTAAATTTACTAATGTTCCAAGTGTTATTAAAGATCGGCAAAGGTTTTGTCAAGCTCATTAACATAGAATTGATGCTCCATTTAACACATTAACTTATGTTACCTAACCTACATCAACCCTATCTCTTAAAGGTTGGTTTAATGCATAAGTGTGTTAAAAGTCTCATCAAGGTTACCAAACCCAAAAATGTCAAAGAAGATCATCAAACTTTCAATAAATATCATTTACTAAATCTTGAAAAAACAACATAAATAGTAATACCCTCAGTTACAAGGTATTTGGTAGATAAAAAAAAAAAAAAAAAAAAAAAATAGTAGTGATTAAAACAACTAGCTTTTGCCTGTGTCCTTTTGTATCCATTTTATACTAGGTGAATAAATTCATTTTTGCATCCATTCTAAAGTTTTATTTTCAAAAATATAAAGCAAGTGTTTATTCTATAAAAATATATCTCTAAAATTGGTACTATTACTTTACATCTGGAAACTTTTAATCTTGCAAGTGCAGCAAATAATATAGTAATAATCATTTTACATGGAACTTTAGATGACCTCATTTTAATTTTTACATTTCAAATAAAATCTAAACCAAACGAAGCATTAGTTCCAAACACATCAACATCTGTTACCAACTTTCAGATTAAGGTCAAAAATTTGCAAAGTAAAAGATCACCAAAATGCTCTCTCTTGTAATACTTCTTTCTAATTAAGACTCAAGTACAAACATAGGTTTCCTGAAACTAAACTTAAATCCACAAGTAGAACCTAGCACTTACAAACTTTGATATGTAATGGCTTAAGATGAATGACATTTCGTTATATATCTCTGTTTGATTCAAGGCGTCTTTGGGGATCTCCTTTGTTGTCTGATTTGAAATTCCAATTATGGGAGGATCGTTGAGCGGTCACAATGCCATCATAGTATTTGGAATCAAGCTTTTTGTCGTTCCATCTTTTGACAAATTTTGCAAATAGTTTACGTGCAGACTCTGACGAAAGATCTGAGAAGAAGGTGTCCTTTTCATCTTTCAGCCAAGTGGAAAATTCTTTGTTCTTCAAGAAATAATCAGCATCAGACAGCTCCTTGAAATTAGATATCTGAAAAGATGTAGTCAAAACAAAAATTATATTTTCTCCTACATCAGCTTTGCACATTAGGTTCCAAAACTTGCAGCTCAACTGGAGGCAACCATTTTAACCCATTTATATATTAAGGAGTTGGACAAATGTAAACGGATACACCCTGTTAGATAACCCATTTATGTTCTATCCAACAGGTCAAACGACTACACATGCTAAAATTAGCTCAAAAGGAAAATGGTCGGTCAAACATGACGAAAGTTACCAAAGTGTACTTTTTATACATAAAAACTCCTAAATTATTTTATTAAGGATTTAAATTATTATAGAAGTATCAATAGCTTCTGTAATCATACTTGTAGAAAGACTAGGTATTTTAGACATAAAGTCGGTTGGGTCAACCCAACATGTTTTAACCCATTACACAAGACATCCTCCTGGCCCATTTTACAGCCTCCTATCCAAAGACTAGTGTGTCTCTCTAGTTGTGAAAAATCTCACGGGTTTTCTAAATCCAAGATTATGTAATGACAAATAGATTTTTTGAGCGAGTACAAGCATCAAACAAGACTTACCTCACGACGGTCATGTTTGTGGTGTTTACTTTTGTGTTTGCTCTTCTCCTCTGATTTCCCTTCTGAATGATCGTTGAAAATTTGGTTAGCACAAACAATTATAAAATAATAGTCAGCGTGATTATCAATGGTTGTGAAGTCTGAATTAATGCAAGAGCTAATTCATTGTCAGTTAATATTTGAAGATCTTGCTCACAGCAGATAACCTTAACTCCTTAAGTAGGTTCATTGGTCAGAGCAGGCTTGTCAGTTTATGGACCAAAAACGATTGAAATGTGTCATTTTAAAGAGTGAGTCCAAATGGTCGGGTCACACATTTATGTCCATGTTTCTAAACCTTCTTTTCACGAAATGGACGCCTCATTATGATTACAAAAACAACACTATTGAAAGTTAAAATAAGAATCCAATTCTTTCAACAGAACAATTTAAGCGGTTGTACGCATCAAAATTTGACTGTTTAAAACTGTCACAATTCAACCGGATTAACACGTTCCCTTTTCAGCTAACATTTATGCTTTGAACTATTTTACGTAAAACACAACCCAAACTGACCCATTCACAAGTATGGGTGAAAATTGCCATCTCTAGACTTATTTTAATGAACCGTATAAAGCTTCCCACATTTTAGAGTTTCCTTGAATGACTGCAAATACTCCCTTGATAACAATATTGCATGACTCTTCCCGCATTTTACAGCAATCATCGACACACCCATATTTGAGTGACACACAAGCCAATAATCAAAAATGATTTGCTTAAACTCCTTCTATGGGCACAACAACCCATTCAAACAACAACAACGATACCCAATCCCGCCTTCGCGGGGCATGGGGGAGGTAGGATGTAGACAGTCACACCCCTACCTGTGTGTTTGTGCGTGAGTCTGTGGTTTTATATAAGTGCTCACAATATGATTAGAGATGTGAATAAAAGCATAGAAAACATAAAAGCATGTGAGCATACAAGAAAATTTGGCCTATGAGCATACATAAGTCTACGTACTAAGGGATGCGACAAAAATTGTAGATTTATATAGCTATGATGTCTCTAGGCCTAAAAGCAGAGGCTACTAAAATCGCCTAGAAAGCCTAGAAGAAACTAGCTATGAATCTCTATACATAATCTCAGGGCAAATATGTACACATATGGCTACTGAAATCGTCTACAAAGCCTAGCAGACACTATCTATTAATCCCTATACGTAAACGCAGGGAAGATATGTTCACAAGACCATTTGTGCAACCCACAAAAGCTAGACCAACAAATCTGAGTCCATTTGTACACACGTTTTTTCAAAAAAAAAAAAAACAAAGATTTATCTTACATTCTTGAAATCTGAAGAAGAGTTCATTGTTCATATAGTGAACAAAAGCCATGTTTGCGTATTATTTCATTTTACCCACGTTTGTTGATTAAGCACTTGGGCACTATCAAATCATCTTCTATATTGTCACAAAAAAAAATAGGATCGTTTCCTCATCTACTACATCAATCCCTCATTTCTAGGTTGCACATTTACATGGTTGTCATTAATAATACTTATTCCTATATTTGTTCAGCGACGGAAGCCTAAATCTTCTAAGACAAGACAACGAGATTGCATATATTATCTGCTTACCTTGTTAATTATAAGCTAATAAGAGTGTCTGAATATAACTAGTTGTTTCTGCTTATTTTGGGACTAAACATGCAGGTTCAAATACACATACTATGATCTGATTATGTCAAAGTGCTAATTTGACATGAAACTAAAACCACCTCTTATAGCATATCTAACCTAACTGATTAAGACGAATATGAGTATATGACCGACACCTTTTTCACCAATAATTCATTATTCGGTCTTAGAGGTTGTTGGTGATGGCTTACTTTTTTTCTGCTTATGCTTCTGCGATACGCAGCTTTAAAATAAGCAATTTAGAAAATTGTGCATAGATTTGCTTAAATTGATTTTATGAGTAGAAACAAGAACATTAGAAAGGCGCATATCTCTTACGAGAGATTTTGGGTAGATATGAGGGTAAAAATATACTTCTAATATCATCTCAAATAAGCACCTTGAAGTAAGAGTGCACGGTACCCTGCGCCATAAGACCCCTTATAGGGTAAACACGGGGCCTATAAACGGCGCCATAGCGGTCATGCGCCATGGCCGTAATGACTAACAAGTGTTATCGTTTTTTTTTTTTTTTGGAATGTAAAATATATAAAGTGAAGTGAGTGTGTTTTTCTGGTTGTGTGATAGGAATGTTATAGGGAAAAAACTGACATGACGGGTGTTATAACACAACAAAATCATCATATACAGAACCAAAGAAAATACCTAAAACCATTCACAAAAACCCTAAAATAAATCACACAATTTATATAAAACTTTCGCAATAAAAATAAATAAATAAATAAATAAATAATAACCTTTAGTAGTTGATGATTTATGTGACTTATGCTTCCTGTGTGAATCTTTGTCTGAAGTTTTACGCCTTTTGTTATTACCTTCATCTACAAAATAATCATCAATAGTATAGCATAGTATAATAATAAGCACCAATTGGTATAAACAAATAAAATATATATTCTAACGAAAAGAGTGATAACCTTCGGGTGAAGATGATCGTCTTTTCTTGGATTTCCGGTCGCTTCCCATTTTGTTTTTAGTTTCACCCAAATAAACTGTGTTGTTTGTTATTTTATTTATTGGGCTTTATATATAGTTCAGAAAATGCAAAATTGCATATATATCCAAAGCATCCATAAAACAATTATACTATGTGCCTAAAAAACTTATACAAAAAATATATATATATGCAATTATTCATTTTGATAGGGATATATATGCATTTTTGCCTTTTATTTTTTTTACACAGTTGTTGAGTTTTGTTCTTAAAAAAAAGTAAAAAATGTGAAGTCTCCCAAACTCTGGAAACATTTTATTTTAATAATCAATAAAATCATACTAATTTTTATTTTCTTTTATTATTTTCTTTTTTTTTTCTTTTTAAGTACTACGGAGTACTACTTTTTATGTTTTATTTTCATTCTCTTTCTTCCTTAACTTTAACTCGAGAACACAGTATTTAAGGTTGGAAACATATAAATATGTTCTTTAGTACTTTGGCTATACACAGGCCCACCGAACCGAGAAACCAGATCAAATTAGATCGAACGTATTTCGGTCAGGTCTCTGGTCCATAATATTTTTTTCATATGCGGTTTGTGATTCGCTTCAGTTCGATTTTATGCAGAACCTGTCATTAGGCTTTGTTGGACGGGATCGAACCGGACCGACCCGAACCTAAACCGAACATTTCGGCCCGATCTTCGATCTGATTTTTTAAGCCAAATCGGTTTTTGGTATGGTCCAGTTTAGATCGATTTGGTCCGGTTTTAAACCGTACTCAGGCCTATTTATTAGTAATCTGGTCGCTTTTCTTTTGAAATGTTCTCTGTAACACCCTAATAAAATTGAAAGTGTTGTTAAAGATAAGAGGATCTTAATTTTTTGACATACTAATCCACCATGTTTGAATCTTGATTGGTTTCTTTCACTTAGCAAGATTTGAATTTGAGATCTTTCCAAATTTAATAATAAATAATACGGAGTAGTAGTTTTTCCCACTTCCCCTAAGAGGTTAACTAAAAAAGGTGCACATGCACGTGATATGGTTCGAACATGTGACCCATAGATAGAGACATACACTTTTACTATCACACTAGCATGTTTATTGACCATTCATTAAGCTATGTATTTTTTATATAAAATCTGGATTCATTAAGAAGAATATAAATTGAGATGGTAGAGTTTAACTTCGATTTAAAATTTTCAAATGTATAACTCATTTTAATGTAATTCTAATCCATAATGTGTAAAAAATCGAGAGTGTTGAGAATTTCACGATTTTACGATACAAGTACTGTGAATCATATGTAAAAATTTAGTAAACCAGTACCATAACTCGATTTTTACAAAGATTTGTGATTTATAGATCTGATTCACTATCAATTGATGTATACTAGTCACTCGGATAAAACATTATGAATCAATATATCAAACCAAGCCTTCTCAACTTCTTTCTCAATATAAGTCTTCCCAATATATCCAGATCCTTCGCTATGGTGTAATAAATATATATGGTGATAACTAACGATGATACTGTGGACAAGCCACACTGCCAAGTGCCAACGGATGTCGTTCTCATATATGCTCTTTGAGGGTTTGATCCCGCTCAAGGGAACATTTATCGATACTTCGTTGTAATGGTTAAATGTGAAGTCCCCGTTGGCGACTATATCTGTGAAGATTTCCCCACCAAAGTGTTTTTTTTTTTTTTTTTTTTTACCTACCTTCAATGACCATATTGCATGCTCTTAATCATTGAACTCGATTTTTCTCTAAATACATTTGGATTTGAAATTTTATTAATCTTAGTTTAGACCCCCAAGATGACGCCATAGTATTAGACTTCATACTTGTGTACCATTGGTCTGATATTAGAATTTGGCAAAGACCATCGACTAACGAACATAAACAAGGAATTTTAATATACTTGCGGGAGAGTTTCGTGTTGATGACAGACTTGATGACCAATTTTTGAAAGACTATAAATTGTCAGCAGTTAAATGTTATCCCCAACACATAGTTGTGTTATAACTTATGTCTCTGAAAAGGCTTTTTATAAAACAGTGGTTACCAAATCGGGCATGTCGCTTAATTTAACTTCTAACCGTATGCTGTCTTGTGTGCTTTTCTTATTTTGGTAGACAAAGGTGTCTCTTAAATCAAAAGAATCTAATTATGCCCCTGATACAAGATTACAAGCTACCATGGGATCTGAGAGGCCGTCTATTGTATACAAGTTGATTGACAATCAAGTACATTCGCTTATGCAGATTTTTTAAAAGCCAGTACACTTGTGTTTGTTGAGATTCTCATATTGGTTTACAAACTCATAAGCAAAGCATTGCAAGACGAGTAGTCGAGACATAACCATATTTGGGAAATCCATCGTTAACTAGCAAATGCAAATAACAATATAGCTTCAGAAACATACAGGCACATAAAACCAAATACATTCTTTTACCAACACATTAGTTTTTAGGTTGATTGTCAACAAGTACATAGAGGGTCCAGTTGAAATCAAGGCAGCTTAGTTCATTAAATTCCAACACCGCGAAATCTTTTAACTTGAGAAAATTTAAAGCCCCACTAACAAAGCAACTAACTATTCCACTTCTTGAAGATAGTCTTCAATCTGAGCTGCAGTTAGAACTCTGCAACAACAACGAACAATCGTTAAAAGTTGTTTACTAAGATGCTGATAGTAAGATTAGCTACGTGGCCATGTGGGTATTGATATACTTGCCTGAATGTTCTGTCAGCCTCAATAACACCAATCTCAATGTTTTTGCCAGATATCTGTCCTTCAAATCTGATACACATAGAGATTACAAAGACCATGAGTTAAACCAAACACAATAAAATTTGTGCAATCATGTTAGCTTTCAATTATCGGCCAAATTGCACTTTCGTACCCTAAACTAGGCTAGCCAAGTCCTACACTGCACAATCATACTACAATGCAGTTTCTATCCCAAATTCACAGTTCTCACATCTTCCGTCTAATCACTTACAAAAACAAGTCACAAGTTCCTACGTCAATGAGTTAACCGAGTGCAAAGTCCTAAACTACCACCTTTCCTAGTCGGGAGTAGCATGTTGCAGTTTTTGAGGGTCTGTTAGTGTAAAGAGATATTGGGCAAGTCTATGTACGAAAATGTGATTTACGAAAGATCAAAAAGCCAAAAATTGACTTTATCCATGTGGGCCAAAATTGTTCCTTTTATTCAGAATGATGATTTTACTTCACATATTTGACATGAACTAGGCAAGTAATACATTGTAATTCCCAGCCTACATCAGGTTATATGTCGCATATCAATCAACTTAATGAGAATACCAGAGACTTCTAAAGCAAGATGCTTACCCCTCCTTCAATGTTAAAATAGCTGTGTGTATCGCATCCTCAAGCTCCATATCATCAGTGTACCTACAAGCAACATCATTATTACGACAAGCAGGTTGACATAATTCGAAAGCAACTGTTACAAAATGTCAGCAGACATAGTTTGGCATAACAACGACACTTCTTTACATAGTTTCAATCTGACTTAACATTGAACATCATCATTCTCAAAAATATTTATGGACCTTGAATGCAGATCAACGAATTACAGTTCTAATCATGAAAAAGCTAGTAATTTGAATTGAGATCTTTTCTATAATGTTGCAATTGTTACCTTCAATGTTGTTCATCTTCAATAATATGTTTTCTTTACCAAAAAATAGCACATAAAAGCTTGATGAGTAGTGGAACTTTTAAGGTTCAACAGTGTAAAAAGGTAGAGGTTTTGCCACGCAACCATCAACCAGTTACAAAAGTATGATAACGAAAAGGTGAAAATGCAAGCTTGATGGAGGTGAAAGGTCATTAATCTTCAGGTTACTTATTAATATTATTTTGGTTACTTGATAACTTTTCCCATCCTCACACATTGGAGGAATATGGTGTTTATAGCAAAACAAATACTATTACAAATTAAGATACACAATCTTAAGCTAAAGCTAAAAATGCCTGAAACAATAATAACGTACCTCTTTTCTAAAAATGTCTTTGCATTAGACACATTCTTTCCCATGGCCGAAGCTTTCCAAGAGAAATAAGAACCTGAGGGGTCCACCTGCACAAAATGCATATACACTTCTATTAAAATAAGTATTTCATTAAGACAGCAAGCTACAAGATAAACTACATTAGAAAAAAATGAAGTAACTTAACACTAAATCAAGTTTGTGATGGATATAAAAGTATACTGAAAATGGGCATAATGTAGGGTAACACCGTTTTATATAAAGAAATTCGTTTGGATGAGCTTCCAGACAGCATAGAAAAAAAATCTTAAAATTATAAGCAAAGCAAGATTGCAGGTATCGGCTTTTATAGAAGAGGTTATAAATTTTGACTCGTTAACTTATGACAAGGTGGACTTGTCCTTTGTTTATCTCAGACAGGTCAAACACCTTTTTTTAGCTAAATGATGAAATGATCGGCAGGTTGGAGTCGTGCGAAGTACAGATTTACTGCATAAAATCTCCTAAATCATTTTATACAAAAATTCAGTTTAGTATCCAAGTGATTTAGTTACCGGATAAATTTGGGGACCTTTGTCATCATAACCGGCAACAAGGAGTGAAACACCAAAAGGCCGTACACCACTGCACAAAGAAGCACAAGTTAAAAACCATGTTTCACCTCAATGAAAGGATTCCATCTAGAATACTGCGTACTGAATATTACAATGATATCAAGAGCCGTATTGAAGTCTTAACCTATTTGTTAATTATTCTGAATGTTACTTCAAACTAAAACTATATACAAATGATACTAAGCCAAAAAAGAACTTACCCAGACTGAGTAAACTCTTGCATAACAGCCGCGGTTTCCCTTACAAGTTGTGTAACAGGGATGGGCTCCTGCAGATATATATCAAAAAAGTCAAATCTCATAAGCTAAATCAGCAATACCATGTTATTAATGTTTCAAATGAAAATTAGATAACCACACTCGAAATGGTGATCAAGTGAGAGTAATTGATAAACCTCGAATGGAAGAGACTATAATGCCCCTTAGACCTATATTAATTCTCGAAAAATGTATGCATTTTCAAGGTTCCAATGATAGCAACAATCATTTGATTGAACAGAAAGATAGTAGGTGACCCTAGCAGTTAACTTACTTGTTTGTAGCTTTATGATCATAAATTTCATAACTAACATTTAAGATTCCCGTTAAATTGACCGACAGTATCCAATGTAATAATACTGAACAAACTGGTAGATAGCAGTAGCAGATGGCAATATATTACAAGGATAAAAGAAGTACTTTGTATAGCCGATGGTACTGCTCTGCCTGCTTCCTACTCTTCCTGACTAGAACTCGAGAATCAGGCCCCATTCCACTGCACAAGAAAAGAGAAATACTGTAAAGTGTGGTTTATTACTTTGCATGGACATGTTATATGCATGCTCATAGATCAGACTCCTGCCAGACTCAAAATATCATGGCAGCATGTAGGCACAACCTTTACAAGTTCAAGCAATACACAATACACCAGTAACAACACTGAGATCAAATGCATATACCAGCACCAACAAGTTGTATGCACGTGATATAGTATAATTTACAATTTAAATCTTACCTGTATACAACTCCTATATTGGGAGTCAAGATCTGGATCTTTTGCACCTGAGACCAAGACAATCAAAATTCAGAATAATGTCACTTACATGTCTTGGTTTAACAAAAAAACAGATGATCAGACAGGAGACCACAATTGCATAACACAAAATATCAATTTTCATCTGCATCAAGGGCCCAAGTATAAGATTCAAGCATTTTGCAACCTTTGACTGAAGCAGTCCAGAACTAAAGTTGATAAAGGTGTGACACACCTATATTCCGAACCTATACAAATGGATTAAGATGGCTACTTAATCACAACAATGTCCTCCTATCTACAGAGAGTGTTATATGCTACGAGGTTCTGAGATTAAATTCCAACTTTGCATTTTGGCACACAAGAATATATATATATCCTTAAGTCTCTTATCTTTACATAGATTCAATTCAAAAGAGTTAATAGATGAGATATGGAACTATACATCTGATGCTCCGTTTCATGTTGTCAAGCTCCTGGTAAAACTTGTACAAAAGGGAAATAACTTTTCAAAAAGCCAGCCCATTCTTCTAATTGGTTAAGGAATGAGGCATTTCAGCCTCATCGTGTTATTTGATCGCTAGAACCTTCATGGAAATTTATATCTCAAATAAACGCAGGGGCTAAAAACTACTTCACAGTCATGTTTCTTCATATGCCCAAATCGGCGGCATTCCTCATGTCAACTAGAATGCGTTCAACAACGTATTCTGAATGAGTGTGCAGAGAGCTCTAATCCTAAAATGGGTATGCCCACATAAAAGGGAGCTTGTGTAAAACTATTTCACACAGTAAAAGTACAAAAAAAGTTGCTCCATGTTTAGAATGGCAGAACTAACACCTAAAGCTATGAGCATACAATTTGTACTTACAGATGTCTCGTCGACTAAAATGGATGGAAGCTTCTTTTCCGTTGCAATCACGACCCCATTAGAAGCTGCAATAACAATTTCAAAATGTAAGAAACTGCAGTAATCCATACCACGAACGTTCAATAACAAACAAAAAAACCCTGGTGCACCATGTCTTACAGGCTCGTTTCATGTAATTAGTAGAAAAAAGTAATAAATCGAGTTACCTTTAATCCCCAATGAAGTTTGACCTGATCCGACAGCCGTGAGTGCATGTTCAATCTGGACAAGCTTTCCAGAAGGACTGCAATAAGAGATAAATTTCCATCATCATATAATCAAAAGGCGTTCATGACTGCTTATCTACAATCTACTTGTTGCGTTTCGTTAAGCATAACCAGGTTTTTTGGCGTTTACAATTGTTCGCCAAAACAGCTTATTTTCTGTTGTGTGTTAAGAGTGATAGAAACTATCTTGACTAATTGCTTATTTAGGGGGTGTTTGTTTAAGCTTATTTTTGGGCTCACAAGCTTATGTGGTTTCAGCTTATGTTTCATAAGCCCAATTTTTCCGGCTTATCGGGAAACTTTATGTAAGCTTATTATGACAGAATAAACTTATATAAGCCCATAAGTTTAAAAATAAGTCGTAAAAATTAGGCTCTTAATAAAAATAAGCCGAAATCAGATAAGCTCATAAGCCCATTAATAAGGTTAAACAAACACCCCCCTTATTTTCAATAAGCAATAAAATTTATTGGACACGAATAATACCTGAAAGTAGTTAGCGAAAAGGAGTACTGACTATCACCCATGCCTTAATACAAATTATCAACAGTGAAAGTTAGGGTTTTAGATCTGAGATTAATTAATCAAGGATTATAGATCAATGATTATCAACATTACTATTATTATTATGAATGTAAAGATTACGTACCTGTTGATTAGATTAAATTAAATTAAATTAAGATGTGAAGAAGAAGAAGAAGGGTTGGTTTAATGGACAAGTGAAAGTGTGATTGTATTATCAAAGGGGGTGTTTGTGTTTATTTCTTGTGTTGGCTTGGAGGGAAAGAAAACACCTAATAAAATACTCCTAACAATTACTACTCGACTTTTTGTTTAATTTTTAGTTTTGTTTGAGTTCGAGTCGAGTTTGTGGTGAAAAAGGTAACTGATGACGCCTCCTTTCCGAGCTTGACGTGATCTACTCCCACTAAACACTTATGAGCTTTCGAATGGGCTCTCGTGACGTAAAACTATCTATATGATGGTTATCAGAATGACAATTCGTCAACCGAAGCACAACGCCCTTCAGGTGTACCTTTCGATGACTAATGCAGAGGCTAAGTCTGACCAAGTCAAACCCATATTCTTGTCCCTATAAAGGCTTTCTCGCCAAAATAGGGATCGTAGCACACAACCCCCTATAATCCTCAAAAATCATAGGACTCCCTCACGTTCACCGGTTGCAGAGATGTGTGTATGCCCACTTTATCATCTATAAATAGATGGGGCAGAGTGCTCAGGTTGGATCACGCTTTCAATACCCACCTTACATACTTACACACTTATTACAATCTCAATACACATACTTACTGTCACGCCAGATGTGCTTCACAGGGCCCAACTCCTGATAGTACAAATAACTGCACCTGCTTGATCAGATCTTGCGGAGGCGCAAGCTAACTACTTCTATACGCTACTCGGTATCTGCAATAAGATAAGAAACACGGTTGGTTTAGACGGGGGGCGGGGGGCCTGCGAACCGGCTCTGGCGTGAGAATAAGTTATCCGTGTGTGGTGAATATATATCTAGAGAGAAAAAGTAAAAAGGTAGTAAATGACATACCATAAATGGATGAATAAACCGGCTATTTATAGGCAAACCCTAAGAAATAGGTCTGCCACATGTCTCAACTGGGTTGGTCGAGAGGGAGCATATTCTCTACAGCCAATGAGGAGGCTCTGAGATCATGCCCACGTGTGATTATCGGCCATTATACAGATAATGGGAAACCGTTACGCAAGTAAGGTCCATGAGAATATTCTGTTTGTCTTCTAGCGTCGGAGCATTCGTGACCTCGGAGGTTAGGCTCTTCAGAGGATCGGTGATGCTAATTTTAGACCAGGTTTTAATATTTATAAATTCTCGTTTACCTACGGTCTACCTATGCGCTAACGGGTAGAGAACCCGGTCGTGTGTAGTGTAGTATTCGGTAAAGCCGAGATCGTTCCAAAAGCTATGTGTGCGGATTTTAACTTAAGTCTCTAATGTCACTTAAAAAGGGGGTTTAAGATTTGAATTATATTAAACTAATGAAAACGAAATAAAATGCTAGACAATCAGAGAGAGAGAGAGATGTGTGCTAGCCTAGTTACTAGTATTATAATGCCATAATCCAGTTTTCTTATAAGTGCTTTTTAACGCTTCATGTGGGGGTAAATGTCGCTAGACTCCTCTGGTCAATTCGCCTAACCTAAATTCTAGACTTCTATTATACCGTGTTAACTCGATAGAAGTCGCAGATAATCTATCCTTAGCCATTACGTACCAGCTACCTTCTAGACCTATTCTTAGTGCATAAAGCACTAAACCCAGCATGGTCCACTCTAAGGTTCCCATATTACTAGGTAGATAATCCTATGGTCAATTCTCACACAAGGAGTGTGTTGTCCTGATGTGCTACGTGTGTACAAGTTTTAAATTTATAAAAGACAATTTACCAATTCTACCAATAACACATACGAGCAAGTGCACTCGTCCGTTATAACAAGTTTGTGATGGTAAGTCGGGATCGTTCGCAGGGATTTGTAAGTGAATCAAGTAAACAAGTATAAAATCTACTAAGGAAATCCAAAAGCAAATAACGAAAATTGATATAATGAAATTCAAATGATTAAAAACTACACTTGCTTAAACTAGTTTCTTATCTTCGAGTAGTATGATTGCGTTAACTTCTTAATATGTTGGTTACGATAATTAGTTGGTGGACTAATCTATTGTTCTTACAAGTTAAACCTTCGTCAAGATTTTAGTTTATAAAAACAAGCATTAAGTCTAACCAATCAATTCAAGATCAATTCAAGTTTCATAAGTTTACTTTCATAAACTTAAACACAAAAAGATCCGTTTGTTTTATCAAATTTGCTTAAGAAATTGTCAATACAAAAGGTAACCGATTATAGACAAAAGGTTACAATTGATTGTAAACAACTAATCTTACGACCTTTTAGATGTTTCCAATCAATCCAAATTGATAATCAAAAGCGTTCTTATTACAACCACAATTTAGTTTCTTTGTTTGATCAAGAATAATGGGTAAAAACAATCATCCATAGACAAAATGATTATAACTAGTTGAATAACAATAAGTTCTTTCGACCTTTCATAATTACTAACAACTAGTCAAACTTGATTAACAAATGTCACTATGAAACTTAAGCACAATTGGATCTTAGAATCAACTTGAAATTGAATTAAAACATGTCAACACAATCATAAACTAATCATAAGACAATTAACATTATTTAAGCAAGTGCATAAAGAAACTAGCCACTCATAGCAAACATAAACGTAAACTCAGAACTTTGAATATTAGAAAATATGATTAAGAGTCTTACAATGATTGGAATAAGATTACAAATGATTGAGTAATGATACCCAAAGTATTGGTGTTGACTTCTCGAGGGTTTGACCTCCAAATGTTGACTTCTTAGACCTCCAAACTTTCCTAGAATTCTAATGACGAATTTGAGAGCTAAAAGAGATGGGCTTGATGAGTAGAGAGTTGTATTGAAGTGTGTGTTCTCAAATGTTCACAAGAGGTCTCTATTTTTACTAATCCCAAGGCCTAGGGTAATAAATGTTGAACTTGGCCTCCAAAGAGCTAGGAAGGGACTAAAATACACCAAGGAAGGACCTAGAAACGTTTGGATGCAATGGGGATTCTTAATGATGAAGAAATAGCAGAACATGCCTCCCTAGCCGATCAGTTCTTTGTCCAGCCGATCGGCTGGTCACTTTGACACTTACCCAGCCGAATCGGTTGCGGGCGGCGACCGATCGGCTGGTCCATCTTTAGTAACGCAAAATAGCATTTTCCAGTCGAATTGGTTGTGGGAGCAATTGATTGGCTGGTCTTCCTGAAGGACGAAACTTGGACTTTTTGCTTGATTCTGGCTCGTGGAACTTGGTTCTTCACTCAACTTGATCCTCTTCGGTACTTGAAATGCTGACTTGTGCTTGACATGCTTCAATGAAACGGAAATCTTCTTTTATCTAACATTCTTTAACTTTTCCTTCCGTTTCCCTGCGCTTGGTTATATATACTAGACAAACGTCCTTTGATGCGATTAAGTACTAAAAACATATGAATATAACCAAATAACATATACAAAAGCACGGATAACGCAACTGAAAACATGTACAGTCTGAGCGTTATCAAATTCCCCCACACTTAAACTTTGCTTGCCCTCAAGCAAATCTAGAATCAAAATAAAATATCCACTGGTACAAAATTATGATTAAGAAAAATATAATGCAAATCTACCGAGTACAAGTACAAGATAAGATTCATCAAGTTAGCTTTCAAGGGTGAAAGTTCAAGATGTTTGACGATATCTAATGATTTTCTTGCATGATTAACATTTCAAAACACCTCACGAAAAAAGAACGAAATATAATTCACTCAATCACTCAATTTTAGTAGAGTAACAAGATAAATCACACTCATTGCCCAGTCATGATTAGATTATTACCATAAGTTTGTACAAGAAACAAAACTCCACCGACGTGGCGTGAGCACCAAGTGAAAACATCTAAAGAGGGCTTTTATTCGGGTTGAAATGTTAGGCTTGGGGTAAAGGGTATGGATAAGGCATGAGAATGTTTATGAAATTGGTGTTAAAAAAATAAAATCAAATCTAAAACCCATGTCGCTAGTTACCAAACAATCCGCAAACCAGTAAATGATTATAGCTTCAATTTCTTTTCTTCTTCGGATTTCCACAATTCTTCGCATCAATTCACCATAACAACTTTCTTCCAACATAGCGCATTGGCTAATACTTATTACATAACCTTTTTTTTCTTTTTTTTTCACTCACAAAAACTCCTTTCTTCAAAATGGCTCATACAAATGACAAAGTGCGGTCACTCATAATCATCTAGACAGTCATCTCATACCAGGCGACTAGCAACCAACTGTTTAGACATTGACAAGGGTTAGGCTAAGGCTTAAAGTGTAAAATATTTTTGTATTTATCTGGATTTAACAAAAACGAAAAGATTGGCTCGGAGGGTTTAACTAAGGGTATCTAGCACTAAAAGTGAGTGCTACAAATGGGTCCATATAGGTGGTTAACTAACCGATGTGGCTAGTTAATATATCATAATATGAAAAATGGAAGGCCATTTGGGTTTAAATCCTAAGGTGCCTCTTTATCACACTAATTCACTTATATCGCACGAATGCGATCTCACTGCGGTCTGGTAATGATTTACAAGTACAAGTTCTAAAATAAATAAAATCACCGCCACACTCATGAAAAGATCTAAGCATAAAAGATGTATGCTTCATATATGAAATAGGCTCAAATCCTCACAATTTGGTGAAAGGGCTTGTAATGTGTGCTAGCAAATATTATCGATCCTAGAATGGATTGCAATATTAATTCGAACACATCTCAAATTTTCAAATATTACCAATTTACCAGCGGGTTGATCCAGTTATTCTAATATATTATCCTAAAAGCGCAAAAATAACTAGATTACAAGGGCAAACAAAATTTAAATTTAAGCTTAAAAACTCTAATTTTCCTATTCCCCCCCCCCCCCCCCACACTTAAGTTAAACATTGTCTTCATTGTGAAAAACGAACTTCAAAGTATAGAAATAGGGAAATAGGGATAAAACCAGATATTCCAAATGAGTTTGTCAACTTAACTTCCTTCGATCCAAGCGTCCACTGGAGTAATCATTACTTGCAAAAATCTTATACACAAACAAAAAGAGTTTTATTAAGGCGTGGCACCCCCCCCCCACACACACACACACTTAAGTTCAACCAAAGGTTTAAACTTTGGGGCGTGACCACAGAAAATCAAATTTGATGTTGCCTCCCGAGAAGTGCTTGTTTTATTATCGAGTCATCAGCCTGACTCAAAGTTTCCCGAATTCACGTAGCTGCAGTTGCAGCTTTGGATTTCTTTAAAATTTCTGGAATATACATGAATTCTTCACCAGTCGCATCAATATCTCTCCATATGAATTTAGTAGATAGTTCCAAGGAACACTTTGTGTGATTCTTCCAGGAAAAGATGCTACGAATTTGATGGTTTCGAATTCATTTTCAGGCAAAATTGCCTCAATTGAAATTTCATTCAATTGCTCCTTATCGTAGTATCACTTGATTCGGTGCCCATTAACAATAAAACTTCCACCTTGCTTGTTATAAAGTTCGACATAACCGGATGGATATCCATGTTTCACGATATACGGTCAGAACCATTTCGGTTGCAGTTTAGGAGCTTTGAATTTAAATTTCATGTTAAAAAGCATAACCTTGTCTCCGGCTTTGAATTCTTTACGAATTCGCAACTTTTTGTCATGATAAGCTTTGGTTCTAGCTTTGTACAATTTGGAATTCTCATAAGCTTGGGGTCTTAATTCGTCGAGTTCATGCAATTTCAAAAATCTCATTTCTCCAGCTATTTTGAGATCGGTGTTACACCTTCTAAGGGCCCAGTAACCACGATGTTCAACTTCGAACGGCAAATGACAAGTTTTTCCATACAGGAGTATGTAAGGAGTTGTGCCAATGGGAGTTTTGTAAGCCATACGAAACGCCCACAGAGCATCGTCAAGTTTTTTCGACCGCATTGAAGGATTATCCTTCACTGTTTTTTCGAGTATTCTTTTCAGAGCTCTGTTGGTGTTTTCAACTTGGCTACTGGTTTGTGGGTGATAAGCTGTCGCAAAACAATGATGAACTCCATATCTTTTCATGGTTTTCTCCATTTGTCTATTACAGAAATGAGTTCCTCGATTGCTTATCAAAGCTTTGGGAATTCCATAACGAGCGAAAAGCTTTTTGAGAAAATTAACGACAACACGAGCATCGTTTGTTGGTAAAGCTTCAGCTTCTGCCCATTTGGACACATAATCGATAGCAACGAGAATGTATTCGTATTTGTGGGATTTAGAAAATGGTCCCATGAAATCAATTCCCCAAATATCGAATATTTCACACACTTGAATGCTTTTTAATGGCATTTCATCTCTGCGTGAAAGATTACCGGATCTTTGGCAAGTGTCACAGTTTTGGACAAGTGTATATGCTTCTTTGAATATTGTCGGCCAATAGAATCCAGAATCAAAAACTTTTTTAGCTGTAGTGGAAGGACCATAGTGTTCCCCAATAGGGCCATGATGACATTCATCAAGAATTTTGCAGGTTTCAGAACCAGAAACACATCTTCAGATCATTCCATCAGGGCACATTTTGAAAAGATAAGGATCTTCCCAATAGTAGTGTTTAAGTTCCGAAAAGAATTTGCTCCGTTGAGCGTAAGTTAGTCCTTTTCTAATAATTCCTCCGACAAGACAGTTTCAAAGTCAGCAAACCAAGGATCTTCATTTTCATCAACCGTCATGAGGGTTTCATCAGGGAAGTAATCATCGATTTCTTCTTCTTTTAACTCCTCTAGATCGGGATTTTCAAGATGTGACAAATGATCAGCATCTAGATTCTCTGCTCCTTTCTAATCTTTGATCTCGATGTCAAATTCTTGGAGTAGCAGAATCCATAGGATAAGGCGCGGCTTCGCATCTTTCTTGGTGAACAGATATTCGAGTGTCGGATGATCGGTGAACACGACTGTTTTTGAAAGCACGAGGTAAGATCGGAATTTGTCGAATGCGAAAACTACGGCCAGTAATTCTTTTTCTGTAACCGTATAATTTTGCTGAGCACCATTCAGTGTCTTGCTAGCAAAATATATGGGCCGAAAGTGTTTTCCTTCTCGTTGGCCTAAAACAGCTCCAACAGCAAAATCGCTTGCATCGCACATGAGCTCGAATGGTAGTGACCAATCAGGTGAAACCATGATGGGAGCACTAGTCAGTTGTGATTTCAACGTTTCGAATGCTTTCATGCAATCTGCATTGAAGTCGAAGACAAAATCTTTCTCAAGAAGTTTTGTCATAGGACGAGATATTTTTGAAAAATCCTTGATAAAGCGACGGTAAAAACCGGCATGTCCTAAAAAACTTCTAATGGCTTTAACGTTAGTTGGAGGTGGTAGTTTCATGATAACGTCGATTTTTGCTTTATCTACTTCCATGCCCGCACTGGAGATCTTGTGACCAAGCACAATTCCTTCAGTCACCATAAAGTGACATTTCTCCCAGTTAAGGACAAGATGTGCAGCTTCGCATCTTTCGAGCATTTTATCAAGATTGAAAAGACAAGCTTCAAATGATTTTCCGAAAACTGAAAAGTCATCCATGAAAACTTCCATGGAGGTTTCAAGCATGTCTTGGAATATGGCTATCATACACCTCTGAAAAGTTACAGGTGCATTACAAAGACCAAAAGGCATACGCCGATACGCGTAAGTTCCAAAAAGGCAAGTAAAGGTGGTTTTTCTTGATCATTCGGATCGATTGGAATTTGAAAATATCCTAAAAATCCATCGAGGAAACAAAAGAATTTGTTCCTTGCTAGTCTTTCAAGCATTTGATCCATGAAAGGAAGGGGGAAATGATCTTTCCTGGTGGCTTTGTTCAATTTACGATAATCAATACAAACGCGCCATCCAAAGGACAGTTCTAGTAGGAACTAGTTCATTTTGTTCGTTAGTCACAACCGTCATTCCTCCTTTCTTGGGGACACAGTGAACTGGACTCACCCAAGGACAGTCCTC
Source organism: Chrysanthemum makinoi (assembly GCA_910596185.1). Lineage (NCBI taxonomy): Eukaryota > Viridiplantae > Streptophyta > Magnoliopsida > Asterales > Asteraceae > Chrysanthemum > Chrysanthemum makinoi. The sequence goes on from OU343223.1 coordinate 246,585,553, forward strand.
GATGGGGTAAATAATACCGGCATCAAGAAGTTTGATGATTTCCTTTTTGACAACTTCTTTCATGTTGGGATTGAGTCGACGTTGTCGTTCCACAAAAGGTTTAATCCCATCTTCGAGATATCAGAAGTTTTCCAAGCGAAAGCTCTTTTATGATTTTTGAGAATAGAAATCAAACTTTCTTTCTCCTCGTCTTTGAGTAATGAAGATATGACTACCGGAAGAAGTGAGTTTTCCTCCAGATAAGCATATTCAAGATGATCAGAGAGTAGTTTTAGCACGAGATATGTTGGTGGTTCTTGAAGAGAAGATTTTATTCTCATCTCGTCATCGAAAGTTATTTCTTCAAAATTCTCCTCCTCCATTTCTTCCTCCTCAATTTTATCTCCTTCGAAATCTACTTTCATAAAATCAGCAAACTCTTTGTCAAGGTCTGTCTCATTGATTTTTTCTGAAGTAGTCATGAATGGATCATATTCATTAATTAATGCATCCAATTCTTTGTCAGCGACTTCATACATAACATCAATGTTGAAACAAGTGTCGTCACTGGAACGTGGATAGCGCATTGCTTTGTCGATTAAAAAGGTAATTTGATTATCTCCAACTTCAAGGTTGAGTTCTTTACCTTTGACTTTGATGATTGCATCAACGGTGTTTAGGAAAGGTCTTCCTAAGATGAGAGGGACTTTAGTATCTTCTTCCATTTCTAGGATTACAAAGTCCATGGGAAAAACTTGAACGAGCATGTTCTCGGCAATTCCAACAGGATATTGATAAGAATGATTAGCTAATTGAATGCTCATCTTTGTCGGTTTTAGGTTGTTGATGGATAATTTGGAATACAGAGAATAAGGCATCAAATTGATACTTGCGCCAAGGTCGGCTAAAGCATCGCATTGAATATTATTTCCGAAAGTGCATGGAATCAGAAAGCTCCCAGGATCTCCGAGCTTTGGTGGAATTTTGTTTTAAACAATGGCTGAGCATTCCTCGTTAAGGAATGTAGTGGATATTTGCTCTAACTTGCTCTTGTTGTTAAGAAGTTCCTTCAAAAATTTCCCATAATTGGGCATTCCGGCTAAGACATCAACGAGGGGAACATTGTCTTATACATGATCTGATATCTACGCCTGCATCTGCATCCGATGAGGATCAGAGTGTTCATCATGAGCCATCTACAACTCATACCGAAGATAATCAAATGGATCCAGTAGTTACATTTGATGATCAAGATGACCTTTCGGTTACTTTTGATGATCAACTTGACCCTGAGGTTACATTTGAGGATCAAACTGATGAATGTGTCGATACTCACGTTGAACAAGATGAACCTTTGTCTAATCCAGATCCAGAGCTCATGACCTTACTTTTGACCACCCAATCTCAAGTAGAGAAGTGCAATGAGATTAATAATAATCTTCATGAAAAAGTGGCACTATTGACTAGGGATATTGAATGCTATAAGGTACAACTCAAAAATTTTGAAACAAGAGAAAAATGTGAATATAGTTTTGAAGTCGCTTTTCAAAAGTCATATCAAAAAGAGCAATCTTTAGAAAAACAGATACGTGATCTAGTTGTTTCAAAAAATGATTTGATTTCTCAAATAGAACAACAAAAATTTGAACATAAACAACAAGTTAACACTCTTACTTCAGAAACTCAAAAAGCCAAGTCTGAGTTGTCTGAGTTGTGGAAAAATAGAAGGGGGGGGGGGGTTGAATAGTTTTGCCGATTTTAAGTTAGTTTCTATAAACATTAGATTCGATGTTATGTGAAATCGTATGGATGAAGATAAAGTATAGATCTAAGAGTAATGCAAGTAAAGAAAGTAAAGTAAGGGATAGAAATGACACAACCGATTTATAGTGGTTCGGCTACAAGGACACCTTGCTTACCCTACTCCACTCCCCGAGTCACCTACTCGAGAGTTCAAGCACTATGTCAACAAACTCCTTCAACTTGGCGGGGAAGCCTTCACAACGTTGCTTACACTTTTTTCCGGTACAAAGCTAAATACCGAGTCCGTAACACGGATGACCAAACCAACACGACTATTACACAACAACTATGTGAAATATCAAGTACAAGATCTTTGCTACAGAAATCTTGTGAAGGAACAAATCAATCAAGGACCCCTTGCTTGGATGACTTGTAGAAAGCTCGTGATCTCGCCTTAGAGAAGGACCTATATGAGAATCACAATAGAAGAAAGAAGAACAACTCTCTAGATCAAGTGATCTTTTGTTAGAAGAGTGTAAGAATATATGAGAGAGTTAGTAAGAAGAGGGGTGAAGAGAAATGAAGAAATGGCTCTTTATTTATAGGCAAAATCTTGCCACTGTTCCACGGATCCCACGGATCCCTCCCTTAAGGGATCCGTCTAGTGTAACATCAGGGATCCTGTTAGATATAAGATTTTACAAACACATTAAACCATAATCATATGGGGCGTTAACTTGAGTTTAGAGAGAGAAAGTTCTAGTGAGAGAAAGGAAGAGAGTTGGGAACTATGTGAAACAAAGAAAAAATGGTATTGAAGCTCCAACCCTCTACCTTAGGAGGTAGAGGGTATTTATAGTTTCTTACAAACAAACGCCACCTACGGGCTGTGGATCAGGCATACAGTGGGTAAAGACCCGTCCGTCCTCCACGGTGTTAGATAACTAAATACTACTAAACATAAAATAACTACGACTACGAGCTTTCTAACGATTACATATACTTGAGGCGACCAACTCTTTAATACACTGAATTTCTAATTCCTAACAGTCTCCCCTAAGGAGGTCACCTCAAACACACATTAAAATTACATTGAATACAAACAGATATTACATTGAGAATGTTCTTGGATTCTTGTCCATGTTCTTTGTTCTGTAGCTCGTAGTCTTTGATTCTTCATAATTGCATGTTTGGATAATCTGAGTGGAGGTCTTTAACTGATCCACGTGATACCGAGTTTTGAGCTAGCTTTGAGATCATCAGCCAAATTAAATCTCTGACTCAACTTTTGTGGTGTTGGTAATTAGTGATGTTGTGACTTTTGGACCGACATGCTCACATTCTGGACCATGATTTATTCTTATCGAGTAGCAGCTTTCATTGATTCATGATATTGGCGCAGCGCGTAAGCATGGAGTGAAAATATCGAGTCATTGATGCACCAATCATGATTTCTTTAGATATGACGTGTTGTGTGAGCATGCGCTATGGATTGCCCGCTCCATTCTCGATACGCAAGCGTCGGGTGTACTGCATAAGACAGTTAGCAATAAAGCGCATGAAAAGTGTCTTTGATCACTTTCGTTTAATTGAGGTACACGCCCACGGTTCCCGTTGATCAGATACTAGTATCGCCTGTGATCGTATAATTCAAGAATTTCCTTGACGGGGTTTCGCATTTGCTTAGCCGTTCTCAAACGGAGCGTCTCAAAGACAACACGGAGTGAGTGAACCGGCGAATAGAGATTCACTGATTGATGAAAAGAGATTTGAAAAACAATCGTGTATCGCTCAATAGAAATTGTTTTTGCAATACAATGAAGTTTTAGTGAAAAATCATTTATCAATCATAAACACCTTTTGATTTGAAATAATTGTACACAGTCGATGTGCTTAGAAAAGAGTTTTTAAACACAACAACCGGTTTTTCAAAGGCATCCGTCAATCCATTTTCTTGGACCTGGATTGATTCAACTTTGAATCGCTCCACTGATGAGGTCCATATGACACAATCAAGTCTTGGCAATACCACAAGGATAGTGCGTAGGACTCATAAGATATAATCTCACATTGCACATTGTGTGAAATAGTGAGTCTTCAAGAAATAAGTGTCCTAAAGAGATTAATTGATGATCTCGTGGCTCTAGACTTAATTTGTGCATATTTGGTTTCCTATGCCGGAGACTAGGGAGAGGGTCTCCTTTTTCAATATCAACCATCTCCAAGAGAGAGTCGATAGATTATGTAGGTTCCCCGTGAGAATGAAACAAGCCCTTTTAAGAGGAACTTGAGTATTTTGGGAAGTTTAGTGCGCAAAGTCCCTTTGGGTCCATGACGTCTTGTCTTCAATACAGTGTTACCTTAGTAACCACCAAGAACATATGAATTGAACCGGTTTCGCCCTAAGGTTGAATTATTGGAGGGCTATTTCTTTTCACCCTTTTCACATTAATTTCTTTTTCATTCTTCAACCCCTTCAGTGCTTACCGAGACTTCATAACTAGAACCTTGTTGGATTTGTTCCAGTTCTAGCTCAATCTCAGTCCGCACTCTTCCCATATCTCACTTTTCTCCTTTTTTCATCATACCTAAGGACTTCTACACTATCTAGTGGATTGTCCCTGGGTAGATCCCTCCGGTTCTGGCGGATCATGGGATCTCAACCTAACCTTATCAACCTTATATCACCATACATAAAGTAAAGTTGGTCGGTCTTTATGGTATCGTTCATCTGGCATTGGAACCAATTGAAAACCATTTGAAAATCAATCAAGATACTTGTGATATAGAATCAAAGCATTTTGTATCTTAATTGTTTTGATATTTTAGAAATGCTCCCCCTCAACATATGCATAAAAATTTAGAATTTGTTTAGCACATGGAGGCAAGAGATCTTTGAAATCGTTTGATTGAGAATGAAAGGTCCAATCTTTTGATTAAACATTTTCTAAAATGATCATCATCACTTCCTAATCAATTTGAGTAGATAAAACATTTTAAAGAAGGATGAGGTTTTCACAAGTTTGCTCCCCCTCAATATGTGCATAGAATTTTTGAGAATGTTTTGCACATATTAGGAAAAGACTGCACATTGAGATAAATTGATCACGTTTCGAATATTTGTGGTTTAAGATAGATGCTCCCCCTCAACGTGTGCATGAAAAATTTGAAATCGTTTGTCACTTGCGGGGAGGCAAACATACTAATCACTTATGAAACCATGTATCGAATTATCAGTTTAAATCCAATTTAAATCACAACTTCTCCCCCGATCACAATTATCAAATCATTTGATATTTGTGATCTTAGTAGATTTAAATCGTTTTTGAAAGCTTTTTAAGGAGAATTGTGACTTGATTTGAAAACGTTTTAACTGATAAGGATCTGATTTTTGACTTTAGACTCCAAAGATTTAAACATGCTTGAATATCTTTTGAAAACAAACCATTGTTTTAAAAAAATACACTTTTTCCTTAAAAATCATTCTCCCCCTCAATCAATGACATAAGTTGTTGATTGAGAGATAGATAGTTTTAACAACCGTTTAGTGCAGATGATTTTCAAAAATTGAGCTCGAGTAATTTTTCAAAGCAATTTGTTTTCATTGGATAGTGAGAATTTTTTATAGAATCAGAGCATGAGATTTGAAAAACAAGATAAAAAATGGCTCTGTTCTTTCTTTTTAACACAGTTCTGCCTCTGAAATGACAATAAACCACCATTTTTCTTCTCCTCATTTTTTTTTTTTTTATATGAAAAACTATGTACATTCGATAAACATCTAAAGACCCGTGGCATTCTTTGAATATCAACACAAAGTCCGTAGATGATATCGAATCGAGAAAAACATGACAAAATGACAATATTTTTGAGGATTTTTCGAATTTTTCACATTTTTATGGATTTTGAAAGTTTTATAATTTTCTATTTGATTTTTGAAGGTTTTGTAATTTTGTATTTTGCTTTTTGAAAAAATATATACAAAGAGATAGATGAAGATAGACCTTTACTCCTCGTCTTCCTCCTGAAGACGTTTGAGTGTTTCCGGTTGAAGGCTTTTCAAGCCAAGTCGTGGAAGAATAAACTCAAAACGTTCTCTTGGAAGAGCTTTGGTGAAGATGTCTGCTAACGGTATTCAGTCCTCACAAAATAGAGTTCCACCACACCTTTTTCCACTTGTTCCCCGATGAAATGATGTCGAATGTCGATATGCTTTGCTCTTGAGTGTTGAACATTGTTGCATGAGAGAGCAATATAACTTTTATTATCACAAAGAGAGGATTTTGTTGAATACAAAGCCATAGTCAGTTAATTGAGATCTCATCCATAGGATTTGAGCACAGCAAGACGACATGGCTATGTATTCAACCTCTGTAGAGGAAATAGAATTACTCATTTGCTTCTTTGATGACCACTCACCAACTTATCACCCAAAAACCGAACACCTCCGTGACGTATTCGACGAGTATCTTGACACTCCGCATGATCTGCATGCGCATATCTTTGTTAGTGACATACCGGTGTCCTTCTGGTACCAAAGTCCCATGTTGATGGTTCCTTGGAGGTACCGAAAGACCCGCTTAACCGCTTCAAGGTGCTTTTTGGTAGGCTTAGCCTGGTATCTAGCACACATGCATACAAATGTAATATCGGTCAGGTCGCCGGAGGTACATCGTGGATCCGATCATGCGACGATATTTCGTTTGGTCTACCATGATCCCCGAGTGGTCCTCATCCGTTTTGTACGCCAATCATGGGAGTGTCAACAGGTCACTAGAATCAAATCCAAATTTCTTTAAAATCTCATTTGCATATTTAGATTGATTTATGAAAATGCCTCCGGGACTTTGTGAAATTTGTAATCCCAAGAAAAATGACATTTGTCCCATCATTGACATTTGAAATTTAGAACCCATTTCTTTTGAAAAATGGTCACACTCATTGGGGTCATTCGAGGCAAAGATGATATCATCAACATAAATTTGAACGTGAATTAAGTGTTTGCTCGACTTCCCGGTGAACAATGTTGGATCAATCGCTCCTTTCTTTGAAGCCGTGGAGAAGAAACTTTGATAGCGTATCATACCATGCCCTTGGAGCTTGCTTTAAACCATAAAGAGCCTTCTTCAAACGATAAACGTGAGTAGGATGCTCTGGATCCACGAAGCCTTCAGGTTGGGCGTGAGCGACTTCTTTAAGATCTCCGTTCTGAAACGCCGTCTTTACATCCATCTGATAGACTACCATGTTCTTACTTGCAGCATTAGCCAAGAATATTCATATTGCCTCGATTCGAGCAAGCTGAAGCAAAAGATTCTTCAAAGTCAATACCCTCCTCTTGCGGTATCCTTTAGCAACCAATCGAGCCTTGTTCTTTAACACATCACCATGCTCATCAAGTTTCACTTTGAAGATCCATTTTAGAGCAAAGATCATAGCACAATCTGAGCGGTACTAATTCCCATACATCAAGTCGATCAAACTCATGAATTTCTTCTTGCATGGCATTGAACCAGGTGTCTTCATTCATGGCGGTTTTAACATCTTTTGGTTCGATCTTAGAGAGTACGGAGTTGAAGAAGCACCATAAGGCATCTTTTGCAAGTCGTTTCCGTGTGGATACTTGGGCGAGAGGGATTTCAATGATGTTGTCTAATGGATGATCGTGAGTCCATTTTCGAGGTATTCATGTGGTTTTGTTGTTGAGGGGACCAAGTAGCGAGTTGATGTCTCTAAGTAGATGGTTCGATGATGATTCAGGAGCAAATATGTTTTCAAATGGAGCATCTTCGGGAGTAGCAAATGGATTGACTTCATCTGTGAATCGAAGCATTTCCATGATGTACACTTGATGATTGAAGATTTGTTGATGAAGCAGTTGGTCACGGCAGCGCTTCTTGGCTTAATGATATAGAAGTTGAAGGGTTACTTTCATTGTGGGGATAGAAGCAGCCTCTGTTGATTGAATTGTCATATCATTGTTACTTGGCTCAAATTGTTCATCAAACATTGGATCAAACAGTTTCTTTAAATCATCTTCTGAGGGAGGTACATATGAAGTTGCTTGAGGAGTTTGGTACAAGAGATGAACCAATGGGATGCTTTGAAGTGCGGGTCCCGAATCGATTGTCCAGAGCCATTTGACCGTCACTCATCAAACGTAGCGTGAATTGTTTCCATGATATTTCGGTTCTCTTGTTGTAGATTCGTAACCTTTTGTGTTAGGTGCATAGCCTACAAAACTCCAATGTCCGCTTTAGCTCTCAGTTTTCCTAAATCTTGACCATCATTAGTTGGATAACATAAAGCACCGAACACACGAAGGAATGATAGATCAGGTTTTCTGTTGTGGACAAGTTCATAAGGAGTTTTTCCATGAACAATGTGAATCAGGGATCGATTTTGGGTGTAGCATGCAGTGGCGATGGCTTCACCCCAGAGAAACATTGGAACTTTTGAGTAAACCAGCATAGTCCTTGCGGCTTCCACAAGAGTTCGATTTCGTCTTTCAACTACACCGTTACTCGTTGAGGAGTTAGGAACACTTCTTTGATGACTGATTCCAATACTCTCATAAAACTCACTAAGTTGTTTGTTAACAAACTCGTTCCATTGTCCTGCTCGGATGATTCGACGTTTTGTTAAGTCGAACCTACAGTTGTTTGATGAGTTTGATGATGATATCTGAGTTTCATCCTTTGTCTTAAGAATTTTACCCAAGTGAATCTAGAGAAATCATCAACCACAACTAACACATATTTCTTCCCAAAGATATTCTGCACTCTTATGGGTCCACATAGGTCCATGTGATTGTATGGAGAACTTCTGTGATTGAGTTTGTAGGTTTGGGTTTATGGGCATACTTCTTGCTTTTTCCCAATTGGCATGTTGAACAAAGATGATCCTTTTCATATTTAAGTCTAGGTAGACCTACAACTAAGTCCTTTCTAGAGAGATCATTGATGGTGGCGAAGTTCAAGTGATTGAGACGTCGATGCCATAACCATGACTTTGTTTTTGAAGCCTTTGACAACAAGCAAATTGGAGAAGACTTCATCATATCTTCGATAGAGATGGTGTATAGATTTGAACCACGTGAACCTCTTAAAAGTTCCTTACCATCCAGTTCTCTAACGAAACAAGTATGTTTTCTAGAAGGCTACTTCTAGATCAGAATCGCAGAATTGACCAACAGAGAATAGGTTATGACCAAGACCTTCCACATAATATACCATGGAGATAACACTTTTTCCAACAACATGATATGTGTCTAAATACACATATATTTACCTTGTTTAAACCCAAAAACGACCAAAACACACAAATGACCATATAAATGTTACAAATATCATGAAAATGTGTTTTATATGAATCAGTACAAAAGAGTTGAAACAGTTTGATTACTGATGATGATGGTTCTATGCAGACCTATTTTGATTCTGCGAATCAATGGTTTCTATGGCGAAGTTATAATCTTGGTTTTGCTTTGAAGGCATACGTTTGGAGATACTCCCACTAAATAATATCTGGTTCTTAATAATATCTGGTCAAACCATAAGTCAAACTCATTTTCCCTTTCTCCTTCCACCTCACTTATCTCACGGTACGTCTAACAACTCTCTCCACCATCTCCTACCTATACCCGACCCACAATCAATTAATGCTTCAGCAACTTTACCTTCCCTGTACCATCACATACCCTGCTTTTGCTATCAACTCCACCACTTGACCTCTAAACCTACCAAACATGTCCCATCCACCTCTACATGTAAACAAGAAGCATTAATTGCGCCAGGCGCCTCAATCAACTAGTACCACTTTTGGCAAAAGTGAATTCAAAGCTAGGATCATCTCTGCTCAATCAATGGTCAAGATTGCAAGTGGGATTTACTTGGAATGCTAGTGGGAACTCGGTATGTTATAAAGAGAGGAAGAGACTTACACTTGGGCTAGCCTGGGTCATGTAGTGTAACAAACCTTTGGATTAGCCTAGGTCACGTAGTTAATTAAGTTCTTACGCTTTCTTTAATTTCAAGTCATTTTATTGCTTTCAATGTTGTATTCTCATCAAATTAGTGTAATGAACCTTTATTTTCAGTTTAATTTCAAGTATCTTTCGGTTTATGTTTTGCTTAAATTCCTTTAAATTTCAGTCACTTTAATTTCTTGTTAAGTAGTTGTTTAAAGGACTCAATAAGCTCACATAAGCTCCTGACAAAGCTTTAAAGCTTTTAGAGACCTTAAAACAGGTTTAGTCTTTAAAATTCGAGAAAATTAAAAATCAAGAAAAACAATGAAAATCCAAAAATAATGAAGTGATCTTGGTGGCTGCATGGAGCAAGGTTAATTGTGGATTGCCTTGGGTTTAGAAGCTTTGTGGAAAGCCTTAGGATGTGTTATGTGACCATGGTTCTCATTTTCAGCTTGGATTCACTTGTAAGCTCATTTTTACCATTTTTTGCATTTTATTGTTCTAGTCTTTTATATGCTATAATTTTCATGTTTCTATGTTTCTTTGCTGTTTGTCAATGATGTTATAGCTTAATCTTAGGTTGGTATGTTTTGGACTGTATTGTGAGTTGATATTGCATTTGGGTGTCACTATGCTTGTTTTTGAAAATTCTAGGTTTGAACATTTGTGACTACTTGTTTATGCTTAAAAGGGTCTGATTTGACACATTGTGATCCCTGGATTTGATGAAATTGGTTTATATAATCTTTTGCTTTGAAAAACCTCAAAACAGTCCATTAAAAGGTTGTTTGGATTTAATAATGGCTGTGAAAATGGTTGTGAATGGTGTTGTTCCTATTTGATTTACACTATATGAAACCTATTTGACTCAGTGAAATACTAACCAAAGGGTTTAGCATGTTAGAAAGTCAAATTGACACTTGACAATCTAGATATGAGAACTTTGAGGTTGTTAGATCTAATAATCTTGCATATCTGTTTTAATGTTGTTTAGTTTGCTTTATTTCATGTTTATGTTGTTTAATATTCCATAATCTGTCATTATATTTAGATCAAAGTTCGCCTTAGTCAAATTTTTAGTTTTCCTGTTTTTGATTTAATTGTTTATTTTCCTGTGTCTTTGTTACTTAATTTTATAACCTGTGCTTTTAGGATGTTTTAGTTTTGTTGCTAATCTTGCTTATTCTATTTTTGTTAATTTTTATATGTCATGTTTAACTGCTTATTTTATAGTTTTTTTTATATAGTTTGTTTTTGCCACTGCAATGCAAAGTTTATTTGTTAAGTTCATAAGCTTCGAGAAGCTTTATGACTTAACCTAGCTTGTGCACTTGACTACTGTTGCCTGTGTGGCTTATTTGTTATGTTTACGCTTGCTTTTACATTTGTAGCTTATCTAGATAGCTTAATCATTTTCACTTTTTTGTCCTATCTTACTCACTACACTACAGCAAACAACTGTGTAGTTGGAGTTGTTTTTCTAAGCTCATGAAAAGTTCCTCATTGACCACGAGCTTGTGATCTTTGGCTTCATGTGAGGCTAACCTATCATACTCAGTGTTTCAGTGTTTGTTGAGCTCTCATGAGTTCATTTGATAAGTTAATTTAGAGCTTGTTGTTTGCCCATTCTCAGCGGTTAAGCTGAGAATTCGGTGAACTTACACCATTACCAACATCTCTAAAAAGCTCTTTAGTGATCATAAGCTTGTGAGATTTAGTTCCCTGTGGAGCTTATCACTTGCCCAACAAGGATCTTGTGCTCAAATTTCACCTACTGACCTATTTGCTAGAGGCACAAGTGTACTAACTTGTCCGTTTTGTCAGTATTACCTTGCAATGGTAGTTCAATGATACGGATTATTTGAATTGCTTATTAACTTATTACAACATTTATTTGATGAAATCGGTACACATGCTTGTCTATACTTGTTCATATCACTTGTACTTATATTACTTTTCCTTTTATTTCCTGTGTGGAGCTTATACCAGGCTTATTCAAGCCTTCACTCCATCCAAGTTGAGCTCAAAAGCTTGCTTGTCTAAACCTTAAGCTCACACTACCACAGTCCATTTTCTAGTTTATATTTATCCATTGGACTTGTGTTTATCTTATTTTATCTTTTGTTTCCTGTTTATAGCTTTTTCCAAGCTTATTTCAAGCTTAAACTCCTTTGTGAAGCCAGCTTAACTATTGGACTCATAAGCCCACAATTTGCTTATTTTTAGGTTTGTAAAGTCTGGTTTTCATTAAACTTGTTCATATTCAGTACATATTGATATTTTAGATTTTTCAGATTCTTTATTTTATTTATTTAAGATAATCTTAGATTTTCTTATTATTTAATTCATTATTAAATACCTTTAATTCATTTTTAATTTATATTAATTAATTTAATTGTGTAAAAATTTATCTTTTACGTTTTAGGTTTTCGATTGCACGTTTTTAAACGCATAGCTGTGACGAGCTATCACTATTCACATTTCTAGTGTTAGTCAATGATTCCTTTTTGTATATTCAATATCATTTATGCACACACAATCGTTGTACTACTGTTTACACACCTCGTTGGGACGCGACCGGGGATATAATTCTATACTCCCATGGATTTTAATTGTCTTTGGTCCTAGATTAGTTGGACTTTTATGGTTCACCATTCACAAGTGGTTGACTAATAAAAAGATGACTAGTTTAGGACCAATCAAATTTTGCGGCCCATGCTTGGAGGTGTCTTTAGCATTAGCATTACGTGTTTTGTTGAAATATCTATCCCTTGTATATATATTATATATCATATCATGTTTCATTTCCAAAAACAATATAAAACACAAAAATATTTTTCTTTTCTATATATATAAAAGATAAAACTACAAAACATTTTCCACTACGTTTATATTATAAAATCAAAAAAATATTCTCCTCTTACCTTTACTATTCATAATGTGAGTGGTGACCCCACTCCACTTCTCATCAGTCATTTCCCATGAACCATTTAATTGGGGTCGAGTCAAGCTAGCGACTCGGTAATCAAAAACGATAGTTAAACATGGGTTTTCACCCGTGTGTACCACCTAAGTGGGGGAGATACCCACATGTTGTATATAGATCTTAAAAATGAATGAAAATTGTAAATATTAAAAAGAGAATAATTGTTGTGTTTCTACACTTAGCTAGTAATGTTATCTTTTACGTTCAAGGATTCGGCATAATAAGCCAGACTTTGAATATTGAGGACAATATTCATTTCTAAGTGTGGGGAAATTCCGAATTTGATCATAAATGTACCCTTTTAGTCCCTTTTTCCCCCAAAATGGCTAAATTTTAAATTTTTTGGTAAGTTATGTACTAAACACAACAAATGGTAATCAGTCCGCCATGTCTAACCCACTTAAGGATTGGCTAATCCGAGGGAAGCGGCTCTTGGTAAAGATATCTCAAATCCGTTGGCTGCACAATTTAAAAAATTGTATGGTGTCTTATAATTAGTGAAGAGTTGGCTAGCCCAGAATTTATGGCTTGTGGTAAAGGCAGTTGGAAAACCATAATTGGTAATCAACTCACCAAAGATAATATTGATAATTTATCTAAAGAGTTGGCTAGTCGAAGCAAACGACCGGTAAAGACAAATCAAATCGTTCTGACTTATGATTTGCTCAAAATCATTTGGTTATCATTGTACCAAGGTTCTTACTTGGCCGAAACATTTTGGCTACTCGGAAGTGATGGCTTTTGGTAAAGAGTTCTTTAAAATCCATTAAAACTTCATAAATATTGCTAGGTACTAGCAATAGTTTTAGTAATGGGGATTTGATATGTGTCTAAATACACATATATTTTACCTTGTTTAATCCCACAAAAATGACCAAAAACACACAAATGACCATATAAATGTTACAAATATCATGAAAATGTGTTTTATATGAATCGGGTACAAAAGAGTTGAAACAGTTTGATTCTGCGATGATGATGGTTTCTGTTTGAAGCCTATTTTGATTCTGCTGAATCAATGGTTTCTTGAAGTTATAATCTTGTTGATGGTTTCTGCTGAAGGCATACGTTTCGTGAGATACTCACTAATATCGGTTCTTAATAATATCTGGTCAAACCATGAGTCAAACTCATTTTCCCTTTCTCCTTCCACCTCACCTTATCTCCACAGTTGTCTAACAACTCTCTCCACCATCTCCTTCCACCTATACCTGACCCACAATCAATTAATCGCGTTCCCACAACTTTACCTTCCACTGTACCATCACATACCCTTCTTTTGCTATCAACTCCACCACTTGACCTCTAAACCTACCAAACATGTCCCCTCCACCTCTACATGAAAACAAGAAGCATTAATTCAGCAGACTGCCTCAATCAACTAGTACCACTTTTGGCCAAAAGTGAATTCAAAGCTAGGATCATCTCTGCTCAATCAATGGTCAAGATTGCAAGTGGGATTTGACGGAATGCTAGTGGAACTTCGGTATGTTATAAAAGAGAAGAAGGAAGAGAAGACTTACCTTGGGCTAGCCTCGGTCATGTAGTGTAACAAACCTTTGGATTAGCCTAGGTCACGTAGTTAATTAAGTTTACTGCTTTCTTTAATTTCAAGTCATTTTATTGCTTTCAATGTTGTATTCTCATCAAATTAGTGTAATGAACCTTTATTTTCAGTGTAATTTCAAGTATCTCCAGTTTATGTTTTGCTTAAATTCCTTTAAATTTGATCACTTTAATTTCTTGTTAAGTAGTTGTTTAAAGGACTCAATAAGCTCACATAAGCTCCTGACAAAGCTTTAAAGCTTTTAGAGACCTTAAAACAAGTTTAGTCTTTAAAATTCAGAAAATTCTAAAAATCAAGAAAAACAATGAAAATCCAAAAATAATGAAGTGATCTTGGTGAAACTGCATGGAGCAAGGTTAATTGTGGATTGCCTTGGGTTTAGAAGCTTTGTGGAAAGCCTTAGGATGTGTTCTGTGACCATGGTTCTCATTTTCAGCTTGGATTCACTTGTAAGCTCATTTTTACCATTTTTGCATTTTATTGTTCTAGTCTTTTATATGCTATAATTTTCATGTTTCTATGTTTTCTTTCTGTTTGTCAATGATGTTATAGCTTAATCTTAGGTTGGTATGTTTTGGACTGTATTGTGAGTTGATATTGCATTTGAACTTGTCACTATGCTTGTTTTTGACAATTCTAGGTTTGAACATTTGTGACTACTTGTTTATGCTTAAAAGTGCGATTTGACACATTGTGATCCCTGGATTTGATGAAATTGGTTTATATAATCTTTTGCTTTGAAAAACCTCAAAACAGTCCATTAAAAGGTTGTTTGGATTTAATAATGAAACTGTGAAAATGGTTGTGAATGGTGTTGTTGTTCTGTTTGATTTACACTATATGGAACCTATTTGACTCAGTGAAATACTAACCAAAGGGTTTAGCATGTTAGAAAGTCAAATTGACACTTGACAATCTAGATATGAGAACTTTGAGGTTGTTAGATCTAATAATCTTGCATATCTGTTTTAATGTTGTTTAGTTTGCTTTATTTCATGTTTATGTTGTTTAATATTCCATAATCTGTCATTATATTTAGATCAAAGTTACCTTAGTCAAATTTTTAGTTTTCTGTTTTTGATTTAATTGTTTATTTTAGGTGTGTCTTTGTTACTTAATTTTATAACTTTGTGCTTTTAGGATGTTTTAGTTTTGTTGCTAATCTTGCTTATTCTACTTTTGTTAATTTTTATATGTCATGTTTAACTGCTTATTTTATAGTTTTTTTTTATAGTTTGTTTTGCCACATTGCACAAGTTTAGCTGTGTTAAGTTCATAAGCTTGCGAGAAGCTTTATGACTTAACCTAACTATGCACTTGACTACTTTGTGTTGCCTTGTGTGGCTTATTTGTTATGTTTATGCTTGCTTTTACATTTGTAGCTTATCTAGATAGCTTAATCATTTTCACCTTTTTTTGTCCCATCTTACTTTACTACACGGAAGCAAAGTGTGTAGTTGGAGTTGTTTTTCTAAGCTCATGAAAAGTTCCTCATTGACCCTGAGCTTGTGATCTTTGGCTTCATGTGAGGCTAACCTATCATACTCAGTGTTTCAGTGTTTGTTGAGCTCTCATGAGCTGATTTGATAAGTTAATTTAGAGCTTGTTGTTTGCCCATTCTCACAGTTAGCGAGAATTCGGTGAACTTACACCATTACCAACATCTCTAAAAAGCTCCTTAGTGATCATAAGCTTGTGAGATTTAGTTCCCTGTGGAGCTTATCTGCCCAACTTAAGGATCTTGTGCTCAAATTTCACCTTGCTGACCCTATTTGCTAGGGGTACAAGTGGCTATAACTTGTCCCGTTTTGTCGGTTACCTTGCTGATGGTTCAGCGATATTCGGATTCTGTTGAATTGCTTATTAGCTTATTACAGCTTATTTGATGAAATCCGGTACATGCTTGTCTATACTTGTTCATATCACTTGTACTTATATTACTTTTCCTTTTATTTCCTGTGTGGAGCTTATACGGCTTATTCAAGCCCACTCCATCAAGTTGAGCTCAAAAAGCTTAACTGTCTAAACCTTAAGCTCACACTACCACAGTCCATTTTCTAGTTTATATTTATCCATTGAACTTGTGTTTATCTTATTTTATCTTTTGTTTCCTGTTTATAGCTTTTCCAAGCATTTCAAGCTTAAACTCCCTTTGTGAAGCCAAAAGCTTAACTATTGGACTCATAAGCCCACAATTTGCTTATTTTTAGGTTTGTAAAGTCTTGTTTTCATTAAACTTGTTCATATTCGGTACATATTGATATTTTAGATTTTTAGATTCTTTATTTTATTTATTTAAGATAATCTTAGATTTTCTTATTATTTAATTCATTATTAAATACCTTTAATTCATTTTTAATTTATATTAATTAATTTAATTGTGTAAAAATTTATCTTTTACGTTTTTAGTTTCTAGATTGCGTTTTTAGCGACATAGGCGTGAGAGCTATCACTATTCACATTTCTAGTGTTAGTCAATCGATTCTGTTTTTGTATATTCAATATCATTTCAAGCACACTTGATGCGTTGTACTACGGTTTACACCTCGTTGGGACTTACGACCGAGGGATATAATTCTATACTCCCATGGATTTTAATTGTCTTTGGTCCTAGATTAGTTGGACTTTTATGGTTCACCATTCACAAGTGGTTGACTAATATAAAGATGACTAGTTTAGGACCAATCAAACATAATCTCCATAACCCTTAATTGCACTGAAATGATCATTCCCGAATCTAACTGTCCCGATGAATTTGCTCACGAAGTTCATGAGCCGCGACCGGTCTTCATTCATATGCTTGGAACGGCTGAGGTCCAAGTACCCGGAGCGATTTGAAAATCTGCGGTTGAACCACAGAACAAGAATGGATAAGCTGATGGTGGGATCCCATGCAGAATGGGTTCCACTTGGTTATTAGGTAAATTGGAACACCAATAAAATACATCCATATCCAGTAGAAGCAATGGAATCATTGGGAATAGATGCGATCTTTGGTGTACGTATTTTACCTATTCAAAGTATGTTCACTTCTTAAGGGAATAGTTCTCTGATGAGCATCCATTTTCTAGTGGGCATAGTCTTAGCGGTTTGAGAACAAAGCGATTATTCTTATGGCCAAAAGGTATCCAATAATAACCTATCTTTATAAATGTTCTTCACGTGGGTTTCCCTTTGTTTTTATAATCTTTAGTCTTTGCCTTTTAGCCTTCTTTGCGATTATTAGCCTTATCAACTTTAACTAGGCATTTGGCGAGAATTAGACAAAGCATTCACACCACATTCATGATTAGCCTGAGAATTCAAGGAACATCATTACAAGGTTTGGAAATAGTATCGATTTGAAGATTAATTCTGATGCGCCTATGGCTAATACTAGAATCAACACGATTAGTTTTATTCGACTCAAACTTAAAGTTCCTAGATTGGTCTTCTATTCTCTTCCAATGCACATTCTTAGCTTGCAGGTTCCTATCATTCCTTGTATTGTCTTGAGACTTTGACTGCTTTAATGTATCCTTGATTACTCACAGTAGAGAATGGGAACATTAGTTGGTTGATCTAATTTTTGCATTCCTGAACTTGATGTGCAAGGATCTGAACTTCTAGAAGGCACATTAGTGTTTACTTTCTTAAGACTTGGCATAGAACGGATTTCATGCTTGGCACTAGGCATAAACACGACATCATAGCTTTGCCTTTTGCACCTAAGGATTTTGGACATGTTGCAATTACACATTCAAGCAGCTCTTGAGATCGTTTGGCCAGGAGGCAAGCAAACCTAATTTCTCTATCATGGGGTTTTATTAATGAATCCTCTTCAACAATCTCAGGAGACATTCTAGACTATCCTTAGGTGCACAATAGTCATGAAAGCAGCGAGTTCATTATTCCTAAGATGACGAGGAATATATTTAACCAAATCGGTGTATTTGCAGGTCTAAAGGTGACTTTGAAACAACATTCTTATTAAAAACAAGTGGCGGTTCCCATTTTCCCGACTTCTCAGATTCTCAATTTCCTTTTGTAAAGAAGTTATTTTTAGTTGTTTTGGTCACGAGTGACTTTCATTGAATCATATAACTCTTTAAAGTGTTGTTTAACTTTTTCATTTTCTTCTAGAAAGCTCTCGTTTTCCTTTTGTAAGGCATTAACCAAGTTTTTAAGATGAAAAGTTTGAAATCTTGAGAATCTAAAGGAGGAGGCATTTGGGATCGAGTCTCATTGTTCTTTTCACCCTTTAATTGAGAGATTTGGACTTTTGACTTTTTGATGCGTGTTACAATGAGCTTTCGAATCTGTTCATCCGTTTGCTAATTTCAAAAGCGCATCAAATTAGGAGCATCCAAGGAAGTCTTGATATTTGAGGTTTTAACATTTTCTTTTAGATGTTGATATTTTAGTTGTAAATCAAAATGTTCAACTTCTAGTTTAGATAGATGCTTTACCAAATTATAAATGATCATCGATCAATTTTCTCATTAAGTTTTGAATTAATCTTTTCAAGCTCAATGACACGATCATGTGAGACTTTCAGAGCAACAGATAATTCATGAAATTGAGAGGCATTAATGGAGCAATTAAGTAGCGTTAAAACACATCTTGAGCAATACATTAGAAATAAGATTCTCATTCAAGGTATGCAAGTTCTTCCTCTCAATCTCATTATATTTTAATGCTCGCTCATAGTCACTAACCTCAACTACCATTGCATCAAATTCCTTTTCCATTCCTTTAATATCTAAACTTATCCCCTTTTTAAGACTCTCAAAATGATCTTTTAGTAGTTTGAAGAAAGGCATGACCTCAGTTAGATAGCATTCTTTTGTTTGCTCAAAACCCTTTCCCCTTGTTATCGATTGGGTGTGATCCTTTTCTTACAAGTTTTCTCAAAATCGACAAATAGTTGAAGAATAACATATTGGTTGATTAAGGTCTTGCTTTTAGTGGCAATAGTCCTAGGAACTAAATGCATTGGGGTATTGGGAGGATACGATCGAAGGCATTTTCCTAAAGGGGTTAGTTTCAACAAGATTCTACGCTTTTTGCTTATCTAAATCCTTTTTCGAACACTTGTTGGTGTTAACAACGTCGAGGCTTAAATTTGTTTAAGGAAATCCAATTCTCCTTCTTGTAATCATGGGGTGTGATAATTATTTTATTCTCTTTACATTTAGGATCATCTAACTTCTTGTTCATCCTTTTCCTAGTGACTTCAGTTTATTATCTTCCTTAGTGCACTTTCGAGCAACTAGGTTTTACTGTCTAGGTTTAAGGATTTCATTGCCATCATAGAGTACCTTATGAGCATTTCTAGCCTTTTTAATGACCTCTGGATTTGGTTCCTCAACCAGAGGAATGCTATGCTTATCGCTTAAGACTCTATGCTTAGTGATCATGTGGGTGAATGCGATGGTGTTCCCTTATGCATTATAACTTATTTTCAAGCTTGTTCTTCAAAGTTTTTAGATTAGAAAAATCATTCAAAAGTTTTGATTCCATGGCATGAAATTCCTGCTTAAGCACTTTAACATTTTCTTGAAGTTCTTGTTTTTGCTTGAGTTTTGAAAGCTTTTCTTGTAAGGAATTTAACTCTTGTTTAACACTTCTTCTCTTAAATTACTTTTTCTAATAATTTCACGCATTTGGTTATCAACTCACCTTTCCTCGAGTATTTAGCTCAAACTTAGCGTTGTTCATAAATGGCAACTTCGTTCTTTATAGGCATTAAGTTCGGAGATAACGAGAATCATCGGGGCACATCGCGTGTATTCATCACAGAACATACTCATCATTGGCGCATGAGATACATCACTTGATACAATCACACTTTCACTTTGTTTCACATATTGATCATATGGGACAACATTGATATTACCCATATTTTCAATATCTGACTCAATGATTTGAGTTGATTGTATTTCATTATGTATCTTTTGCACATCAACTTCATCATATAATTTTAATACCTCAGAGATGATTTTGTCTTTGGATGGTCCAGCTTGTGGTGAAGAAGAAGAGACCTTAGGAGAGACCATTGGAGAAATGCTAGCCATGAAAATTGTTTGTCTGATAGTCCATCATCAACATAGTCATTATGCATCCGCAGTCGGCTACTTGAAAGGCATTACGATGATTGTGACCTATCTCTTGAATAGGCGCTCATCCACATCGCATCATATGTCTTAGCATTCCTTCAGCAGAAACAACGACTCCTCTTCATCCAAGGTTGCTCCATTTTCCTACGAGCTTGCACTAGCAACATCTTATCCACAAGTATTGACATTCGAGGGCGTTATGGAGATGTGCAATTCCTTGCAATGTGTCCCTCACCACCACAGTTGTAACATTTGGCTGGCTTTGCTTGTCCTTGATTTCCATCCTTCCTGGGTTTGATTTCCTACATAGCCTCCACCTCCACCCTTCTCGATCGTCTTTGCCTTTCTTGGTTGGTTGCACCATAACCATCCATCTCGACGGTGGCTTGATTGTGTGGATTGGATCTTTGTACGAGGTTGTTGTTGGTGTGTGGGAGAGTGTTCAAGTTTTGACTGATCATGAGAGCTAGTTGACTAATGAAGTTTCCAACGGATGCATCGGCATCGGCTTGTTTGAACATTGGATGGGGAATGAGTTTGTGAGTTCCATCACCCATGGGTATAACTTGTGAAGCTCTAGTGGTAACCCCAATGTTTAAGTAGAAGGAAGTTGAATCATTTGATGAGCTTGTCTCTCACGGATTTGTTTTGAATTGTTCAGAATCCTCTTTTCAAACATGGCATGTCTCTCATTCACGAAGAAGGAAGGCATAGTTGCTCATAATTTGTATTCTTCAATCCTTTAGTAGCTTCACTAAGTGACAAACTTGTGCCATTAGGATTCATGTTGTTTACAAACTTTGAGTTAAATTGAATGTTAGGCATGGTCATTCGATGTTCCTCATGTCATTAACAAGCTTGTGGAATCTCACGTAATACTCATAGACACTCTCATCTGGTTTCATCTAGAAGTGCTCAAATTCATCATAGAGTTGTGATTCTCTGTCTTCCATGGTTAATTGAGAACCGAGAGAAGCATCTTGACATTATCCCATATAGCCTTTGCTTCAGTGTTGTGATTGATAAGCTTATAGATGTCTTTTGGAAGATCTTGTAGTATGATGTTAGAGGCCCTGATATCTGCATCGAATCTCTTCTTCTCCTTATCATTGAGCTCATCATACGTCTTTGGTCTGTCTATTCCATAGATCATCGTTCCATCTTCAGCTGTATCAATTATGTCCCTAGTAGTCTCAACTCGATACGGTCCTTCATTAATCGATTTGAGAATGTTGACCCCATTTTCCTTTCCAAGACAGTACAATCTGATTCTTTGAGCCCAAGAGTCATAGTCAGTTCTGTCAAGCATAGGTGGACGAGTATCTGACCCTGCTGCTTGAATGTCCTAGGCAACAGTGGAGATGATAGTAGGAACGTTGGTAGACATGTTTCAAGCTCTACGGGATTTTACTATTCTTTGATTAAACCGGGAAATTGATTCTTTCACGGGATTTTACTAAACCAAAAGAACAACTGTAAGAATGTATCACGAAGAAGTACCAAGCCTAAATGAACAATTCGCTAACCACACAACTCGGCAATTATCAACTCGCTAAATAGCCAAGTCGCATTAGCATCAACTCGCAACGCTATCAACACGCTTAATGAAGCAAGTCGCTAAATAGCCAACTCGCTTTAGTAACAACTCCCAACACAATCAACTCGCTTGAACACCAAGTCGCTTAAATTAACTCGCTAGCTTTACAACTCGGCAATAGCTAAGTCGCTTTAGATATCAAGTCGCTTAAAGAAACAACTCGCTTAGAACCCAAGTCGCATA
This sequence comes from Chrysanthemum makinoi, assembly GCA_910596185.1. Taxonomy (NCBI): domain Eukaryota; kingdom Viridiplantae; phylum Streptophyta; class Magnoliopsida; order Asterales; family Asteraceae; genus Chrysanthemum; species Chrysanthemum makinoi. Next base: position 246,607,678 of record OU343223.1, read on the forward strand.
AAAGTCAACTCGCTAAACAGCCAAGTCGCATGTACCAACTCGCATCCAATAACAAAGCAACTCGCTTTGAAGAATAAAGTATCCGAGACTCAACTCGCTTCGTACAAACTTCTAAAATAACCACTTTGTCAATCAAAAACAACCAAACCACAATGATTTAAGCCTTCCAATTCAAAACATAAACACATATGATGATCCTAAACACAAAAAGTACAAGCAAAATTCAAACTTTAACACTAGAATTTGTCCAAATGACTCAAACTCTCTAAACCTTTAATACCCCAAAAACCTTATGAAATCCACCAAAACAAGAAGCATGAAAAGATAGAGTGATCAAACCATGGCTCTTGATACCAATTGTTAGATATAAGATTTCACAAACACATTAAACCATAATCATATGGGGCGTTAACTTGAGTTTAGAGAGAGAAAGTTCTAGTGAGAGAAAGGAAGAGAGTTGGGAACTATGTGAAACAAAGAAAAAATGGTTGTAATGTCACTAGTTTTACAACACAAGGTTATAAGAAAGATAGAGAGGCGATTGAACAAGTAAACCAAACACACACACACGTAAATGTTAGACCGGTTATGCGTAGGAGTATGTGAAAAGAAAACTTGAACAACCAACACTCAAGTGAGGGTTTACAAGGGGTATTTATAGGCAAGGAGCTAGGGCAACACTCCCACTCCTTCCATTTTCCTTATTGGACATGGGCCTAGGCTTATGGGCCTTCTACATAAGCCTAAGGCTAATAACAAACATAAAGGCCATAATAAGCTAACTATTACATATGAGTAACTAACACTTGAATAAGGTTTAGGAGTGATTCCAACAATCTCCCCCTCAAGTGTTATTACATATGAGTAACAAACACTCAAGTGTTGGTGATGAAAAACGGTGAAGGCGTTGATGTAATAGTAGCTTTGACGTCGTCTGACATTCTTCTTTCTTGTGAGAAGAATTGCCTTTATTTGAACAATCTCCCTGAATAGAGATGGTTTACTTTGAACAGTTATGCTTTGACGTCATCTTTAACTTTGTTATTTGATCAATGTTCTTTGTGGTGAAATTGATAGTATGTTGTTTGTCGCATCAAATCTGCTTCAGGTCTGCTTCGCTGCTACAGTGTCTCCACGTCATTCTTCAACATGCTCACACGCTCTTTTTGACGTTTGAATTCAGTACTGATGAAGTTCTTTAAGTCTTTAACTTTGTAGATTCTTTGATTAGACGAAGGGTCATTCTGACATCGTTAGTGTTGCTTTTGGATAGAACTTCCATTAGTGATGATGTTGGCGTGAGTATGAGAAGAATCTGCACGATCATTCCACTCCAGAGCTTCCATAAGAAGTAAACATAGAAACGGTTAGTAATAATGGTTCCGCGCCTGGTTTGAACTTCGAGTGTTGACAGCATGGTGTGAAAACACATAACTCTAATTCTTACAAAGGCCGTTCCTGAATCAAGTCCCTGGTGAGATAACACGATGTACCGAAGTACACCTACGATTCAGATGAGTCACTGAGGTAGACCCAAGCATCACCTCACGCATCAGAGACCGCTTGAGACCACTAAGCGCAATCCACGGGAGTTGCCGGGTTACCTCTGCCGTGGCCGTTTGATGTTGACCCCGTAGGAGTTTCCATTCAATCACCGAGGATCACAAATGTGAACCTCTCTATAAATGTTCTCGGCTGATTGCTAAGATCTGTGAAGGACTCGATAATGTACCACCAAAATTCTTATTGTTGAATATCAAGTGATGAAATGTCAGGTGTACCTAAGAGATCTTTTGATGAATCTCGTGGCTCTAGACTCAATAGTGCGCTTTTGGTTTTCCTGAGCGGAGACTAGGGAGAGGGTCTCCTTCTTCAATACCATCAAATCTCTAAGAGAAAGCCGATAGTTTACGTAGGGTTCCCTGTGAGAATGAAACAAGCTCCTGTTGAGAGAAACTTGAGTGGTTAAGAAGGTTTAGTGCATGCTTCACTGGGTCCATGACGACTTTTAATCTTCAATACCGTGTCATCTAGTGACAACCAAGAGTATATGAATTGAACCCGGTGTCTTCCCTAAGTTGAATAATCTGGAGGGCTATTTCTTTTCACCCTTTCTTTGCATTTCTTTTTAATTCTTCAACTCCTTCTTTCTCCGATTCTCATTTTCCTCTTTTTACAATCATACCTAAGGACTTCTAAATACTAACTATTTGTGGTGTCCTTGGGTAGATCCTCCGGCTCAAGCGGATCATAGACAGTTATTCCTAACCTTAGTCACCTTATAACTCCATGACTAACCTATGTTGCCATAAAAACCATTGTTGTGAAAAAAATCTCAAAGTGTTTGTGAATGAAAACATTTTAGTACCATCGCTGAGATAAGATTTTGCATACCCTCCACATGTGCTTAAGAGTTTTAACGGTTAAAATGCACACATGAGGAAAGAGCAAGACATTTTGAATTGATCAACTCAAGATAGACATTCCCCAGACACGATTACGGCATAGTTAAAGAGTTGCATTGTCACTTTTAGGTGACAACTAGCTCTAATAACTACCAAGGTGTAGACAACTCTAAAGGTTGTCAAACCCGCCGTAGTTCATGTCTACCAAGAGTTTCTAATGGTACATTCTACTCGCATAAGTCCTTTTGTGACACGCTTACATCACTAGCTTAACTAGCTTGAAATTATTACCCACCCGACAAGTCTTTTCGAAGTTACTAACCGCTTAAGATCTCACAATTTTGGGTTAATTCTATAGCACAAAGATTCATTTGCATTTACACAACATATTTCTTATCACGTGATTTTCTCCCCAAAAATGGCATATATGATGTTATTTTTGAAAAGTTGAGAATAAATATGACCATTTCAGTGTCAAGGAAGAATGACCACTTGGAACAATTTTTGAACAAAGTTTTAATTCAAGTACTTCAATGAGTGATATAAACGGTTGAGGTTTTGAAAATCATAAGGGAAAGTACTTGTTCTTTGAGCAAAACCTTGAAAAGTGAAAGGTTTGATAGGTTTTACTCAAAAAAGTAAGAAGCTTTTACCTCTTTTTATAAGGATTGTGGCAATCAGCTGCACTACGTGGTCCTTTATTTACAAGTACGGGTTGTATAATCGTAATGTAAAACAAGCCATAGACATAATAAATCATACATCCAAATATGTAAATGAAAGAAGCAGTTCAAGGGTACCAGAAGTCCAGATGTCGCCAGAGTGCGAAATGGGCGCTAAGCCATGATGTTTCTCCCGGTCGCACCACCAACATAGGTTTTCCGCCTTCAATCGATCCTCTCTATACAACCGCTCATCAATCATGGTGATGATCCTCTTCACGCCCCGATCCCGAGAATTCCATCGCTAGGAGACCCGATCTTTGTGTGTATATCCTTCAACGGTAAGCCAATCCGTCCCTAACCATCTTCAAAGTGTGATCTCCAAACTTATGAAGATCTCTCCACGCCATCAAGAAATTTCTTTGAAGTTCACCGCGTAAACGCCAAAGGTTTGCCGAGAGCGATATTGGGAAGCTGCCGGCGAAGATCAAGCTGCGGCGGGATGAGGCGACACTTCCGATAAGATTCAACCGCCAGCTTGGAGATCTTCTACACGCTCTTGATAACTATGTGTCTTATGAAGATGAGCATCGACTTGATGAATTCACGCTAGGTCGCTGGAGAATTGTTCATAATAATTCTCGCATTTTGGCAAGGTACATGTCTTCGATGTCGCGATAGACAAATTCTCAAAGTCGCCTTCTGAGAATGCATAACTTTTCATCTTGTCGCTTGACCACGCATATTCTTTTAGAAGGTGTAGTCCCACTTCGGCGAAAGATCGACGCGGTTTGATGGCAACGCATACTTTAGAACTCAATACCGCATGTTGAGACTCTCAACTGCGTCAGTAGTAGATTCTTCGGCTCCGCCAATGATGAATCCCGTACAATGCATCTCGTCGAGGGCTTCCACTTTGTTGAGAACAAGTGATTGGCACGCTCCTCGATGGCTATGCGCGAAAAGTATATAGTCAGCGGGAATGGAAGTGTCAACGATGTAGCGTATTTCCGAACCATCGCCACCATGCGTAAGAAAATCCAAGTCTCATGGAAGAAATATCAATTGAATCCTTGGTTCATCCGACACAATTGTTGGTAGAGGTTTGACCACTCGGTGTAGTATGGAGGGTTGTCCCGCTGTAGTGAAGTCGATGTTTGCTTCTCGGTTGAGCCAATCCATGTTGTTAGACATAGCTCGAGCAATGTTTTCAAGGTGATAGTCGACCTCGATGGCACTTCTCTCGAAGCTCTTCCACGCTTGAAAAGCTTCATTCTTGATTCGCTAACTCGGATTTCGCCATCTTCACATGGAACTTTTCTTGCATAATCTTAGCATGCTCTCTAGTGTATTGCCGCCAACCGCATCTTGACCTTCTTCGTGGTAGGAGTTGAATTGACAAGTGTAGAAAACCATTCAAATTCCTTCGTGGTGTCTTCTATCTAGCCATGATAGGACGCCTCACTGCCTTTTTCTTCTTCCTCGCTTCTTAGGCCTAGATGAGGGCTCGCTTTACTTGTTTGGGAGAGTGTGGGTTGCTGTAGAGGTTCATGGTGTTCTTTCATCGCCACCACCCGCATACTTTAAAGTAATCACCGGTTTTTGAGTCCTGGGTGGGTCTCGTAATCATGAGGTTTATTGGTGAAGAACGAGGAGGAGACCTTTGTTGAAAGCAGAGGCCGCTAGAGGTGGTGGCATAGAAGATGATTCACCGCACTTTGTCGCTTAGCTTCACTCATTCTTATCCCGATCCTTATCTTCATCGCCTCTAGACGCTTAGACTTTTC
>OU343223.1:246612631-246762422 GCA_910596185.1 Chrysanthemum makinoi
CTGCTACATAAACTCTCTCGACTATCTTTATCAACCCATATGTAGACAATTTAGAAGTGATACTGTTGAAGAAAAACCAATATACAAAACTTGGCGAAATCCGAATTCCCGCATTTGTGTCTTAAGCACTTAAGATGGAAGAGCGATCATGAGAATCTATGCTTCAAGCAAATCTCTAAGTACTCACACTCACACAAAGTATGAGACATTAACACCTCTTGATATTATCCACATCGTCATGCCGTGACCTGAGTAAAACAACGTAACTCCTAATAGTGATAGTTAACCCGGTCTTCAACCATCCACTCCGACTGCTGGTAACTAGATAAACCAAGCCTTGAACTCAAATTCTTAAGCCCGAGCAAGTTATCAAATAAGAACACGCCTTTGTGAGAGTCAACTTCAATCTCAAATAAGTGATAAATGATTCTTCTGAAGTAATCAACTTGTGTCAAATGCCCAACATGTGAATAAACATACAACCGGATGTACATTCACCCACTGAATGAACCGGAACAAATGATGCCTCAACATCAATGTATTCTTCTTAAAAGTATTCATGTAGAGGGCGATCACGGAGGATACACAATACTTGAGCGGATGAGTAGACATTTTCCTTGAAGTTCATGTGGTTGATTTATAGCATCTGCGATGTGAGGAACAATAATCCATGAGGATTTGGCAAAGGAATACCAAAGAGTGGATCATTATTCATGAACAATAATCCGTGAAGATTTGGCAGAGGAATACCAAAGAGCGGATCATTATTCATGAGTGCAAGCCTTAATATTATGATAATCATTATCAAGCCTTGAGGAATAGCGGAGATAGGGCTTTTGAGTAGTCTGAGTTGTACTTCTTTGATGATCATCAAACATATCTTGAACTCATGAATCACATATTCTTTGAGGAACATCAAATATTCGCTTGATTTGTAAATACTCATCAAACATATCTTGAACCAATGAATCCCAAACAATAAATCCCATTTATCCTGAGTGAGTGAAACATTAGGCGTTGGAGGAGAGTCATCAAACTTTTAAGTCGTATAACCATTATTCAAACATCCATCATCATTTGAGTATATTACTCTTCTCATAAATCATATCATCATTTAGTATATTATCTTCTACATGTCCATTTTATCCTTAGTGAGTGAGAGTCATCAAACGTTAAGTCTTATAACCATTATTCAAACATCCATCATTTTAGTATATTCACAAATGTCCCCATCAAAAATTGCATCCGAAGTTGTCATTTTGATTTAGCAATGAATAAGAATATACATTAATGATGTAGATCATGATATTTGAATGAGCATGGGAGAAACATGAAGCTTGTTGATGAAAGAATAGATGAGAATGGTCATAAACATGAATTTCTCTTCTTCTGAAGATAAAGTGCAGAAGCGTACACTTTTCTTTTCTTTGAGAACGGGGCACGAAGTGTTATTGTAGACGCCATAATGATGAAGTGAGGCCTGACAGATGTGAGCAGGCGTCATTGTTTAGAGCCCGGTTATATGTTGGTAGGAATCCAAATACCAAGGGACGACTTATGCGACTGCTTTGGACAACAGACGAAGGCAGATTGAAACATTGGATCTACGTGCTCATGGGGTCCTTTTTTAGTGCCTCAATAATCTTTGAATCAGCAGAAACCCTAGGTGCAATGTCATTGTCACTAGGAGCTAAGCTATAGAAGCATCCGGACAGTGGGGACATTTTGTGCTTAATGGGATTATTCCTGGGTTGGCTTCCAAACCTTACCGAGGCACTACTCTAGCATAGTGGATCTAGTTAAGGGGCAAGGTTTGCCATAGGAATATTCGACTGTTGGCTTCGAAATCCTACATTGGTAAAAACCTTCCTGTAGGTTTCGAGTTGTTAATCTGTTTAGCTCTCCAAACTTTCTTAAGCGGATTATGAATCTTAGACCTCAGAAATAACACATCACATTTATCATGATTACCAGAAATTAAATATTTTTTTGCATGTTTTGCTTGAGGACTGACATAAGGCCTCCAATTAATTTTAGTAAGCTTAGAGCTATCATGAACTAACCGCGATTCTTTTTTTTCAAATCAAAATTCTTGTCCTATGGTGTTCTTTCTTCCTTATCGATCACTTTTAGTTTCGTAATCCTATCCTTCTTTGCATAGCTTCTAGGTTTGACCTGCTTTAGTGTCAATCTTAACATCACAGTAGAAATGCGATGGGAACATTACATGGCTTCACTACTTTTGCATTCTGGTCCTAGATGTTGGATCGCTGAAGTACTAGAAGCACATTAGTGTATACTTTCTTAATCTTGTGATTTGAGCTTTTGGAGCACACTAAAGTTCATTTTCTTAGCACTAACATATATGGAATCCCGAACTACTTGAAGGCACATTAGTGTTTCCTTTCTTAAAGCTGGGCATAGAGCGGATTTCTGCTTGGCACTAGGCATAGAACAAGGCTTCACAACCTTGCCTTTTCACCTGGGGTTTGGACATGTTGAATTACACATTCAGCGGCTCTTGGATCGTTTGGCACGGAGAAAGCAAACCTAATTTCTCTATCAAGAGGTTTATTAATGAAGTCCTCTTCAACAATCTCACAGAGACATTCTAGACTATCCTTAAGGTGAGCACAATAGTCATGAAAGGCATGTTCATTATTCCTAAAATGAGGAGGAATATATTGTATCGGTGTATTTCTTGATCTAAGGGTGACTTTGAGACAACATTCTCATTGAAAACAAATGGCGGTTTCCCATTTCCACGACTTCCGATTCTCAATTTCCTTTTGTAAAGACGTTATTTTTCGTTGTTTTGGTCACGGGTGACTTTCATTGAATCATATAACTCTTTAAAATGTCGTTTAACTTTTTCATTTTCTTCTAGAAAACTCTCGTTTTCCTTTTGTAAGGCATCAACTAAGTTTAGAAGATGAAAAGTTTGAGAATTCTGAGAATCTAAAGGAGGAGGCATTTGGGACTGTCATATTGTTCGTTTGACCCTAATTGAGATTTGGGCTTTCAACTTTTCGATCGTGTTGCATGAGCTTGAATCATTCATCACGTTTGTTAATTTGAAAAGCGCATCAAACTCTGGAGCATCCGAGGATGTCTTGATATTTGAAGTTTTGACATTTTCTTTAAGATGTTGATATTTTAGTTGTAAATTAAAATGCTCAACTTCTAGTTTAGAAAAATGTTTAACCAAATTGTCGTGATCATCCAGTTCAATTTTCTCGTTTAGTTCAGAATTTGTTTTTCAAGCTCAATGACACGATCATGGGAGACTTTCGGTGCAACCGATAATTCATGAAATTTGGAAGCATTAATGGAACAATTTGTAGCATGAAAAACACATCACGAGCAATACATTCAATCGAGGTTCTCATTTAGTGTATGCAAGTTCTTCCTCTCAATCTCATTATATTTTAGTGCTCGCTCATAGTCACTAACTTCAACTATCATTGCATCAAATTCCCTTTCCATTCCCTTAATATCAGTTTCTATCCCCTTTTTAAGACTCTCAAAGTGATCTTTTAGAAGTTTAAAGAAAGGCATGACCTCAATTAAATAACATTCTTTCATTTGCTCAAAACCCTTTCTCCTTCGTAATACCGATGGGTGTGATCCTTTTCTTGCAAGTTTTCTCAAAATCAACAAATAGTTGAAGTATAACATATTGGCTAATTAAGGTCTTGCTTTTAGTGGCAATTGTTCTAGGAACAAAATGCATTGGTGTATTAGGAGGATACACAGTCGCTCTAGGCATTTTCCAAGAGGAGGGTTTGTTTCAACAATATTTTGACTTCGCTTATCTAAATCCATTTTCGAGAAAACTTGTTCGGGGTCAACAATGTCGAGGTTTAAACATGTTCAAGGAATCCATTTCCTTCTTTGTAATCATGGGGAGTGATCTTTATTTTCTTTTCTCTACATTTAGGATCATCTAATTTCTTGTTCATCTTTTCCCTAGTGACTTCATCGATTTCTTATCTTCCTCGTTGCACTCAAGCATTGACTAGGTTTTACTAGTTTAAGGATTTCATTGCCATCATAAAACCTTATGAGCATTTCTAGCCCATTTAATGACCTACGGATTTGGTTCCTTAACAAAGGGAATGCTATGCTTATAAGCTTAGGACCTATGCTTAGTGATCATGTGAGCAGTCTGAATGGTGTTCCCTTGTATGTACAACTTGTTTTCAAGTTTGTTTTACAAAGTTTTCAGATTAGAAAAATCTTTCAAGTTTTGATTCCTTTGCATTAAATTCTTGCTTAAGCATTTTCACATTTTCTTAAAATTCTTGTTTTTGCTTATGGTTTAGAAAGCTTTTCTTGCAAAATTTAACTCTTGTTTTAATACTTCTTCGAAAATTACTTTTCTAATGATTATGCACTTGGTCATCCATTTCACGCTCGAGGGGTCAACTCAAATTTAGCACGTTGTTCATAAATAGCAACACGTTCTTTATAGGCATTTAGTTCAGACATTACGGACTCATCGAGGACGGTGTATTCATCAAAATATAGTCATTGTTGACTGCGGGAGATGCATCACTTGGTACAACTTCACTTTCACTTTGTTTCACATATTGATCATATGGGACAACATTGATATTACCCAAATTTTCAATATTTGATCTCAGAGTTTGATTGATAGTACTTTGTCATGCATCTTTTGCACATCAGCATCATCATATAGTTTTAGTACCTCTGAGATGAGTTTGTCTTTGGATGGGCCAACTTGTGGTGAAGAGGAGACCTTGGGAGAAACCATTGGAGAAATTCTAGCCATAAAGATTGTGTGTCTTGATGAGTCCATCATCCACATCAGTGGTATGCATCTGTCAATGACTTGAAAGGCATTATGATGATTGTGACCTATCTCTCGAATAGGCTGCTCATCCACATCTGCATCATAGGTCTTGGCATTGCCCTCGGCTAGAAACAACAATTCCTCTTCATCCAAAGCGCACCATTATCACGAGCTTGCACAGCGACATCTTATCTCTGAAGTAATCGGCATTAGACGCTTTGGAGATGTGCGGTTCCTTGCAATGTGTCCCTCTACCACATTATAACATTTGATCGGCAACGACCTTGATTATCATTCCTTCCTCGATTACGATTACCAACATAACCTCTACCGGCTCCACCTCTTCCTTATCGTCTTGTCTTTCTTGGTGGTGCGCACCATGACTTTCCATCTTTACTAGAGCAGATTGTGGAGTTGGCGGTTAGATTTCATTGTTGGTATGAAGGCGGTTGGTTTGTGGGAGAGTCAAGTTTGTTTTGCTCATGAGGGCTAGTTGATTAATGAAGTGTCCCGCGTGCATCGACATCAACTTGTTTGAACATGGATCGAGGAATGAGTTTGTGATTACCATTACCCATGGGTATGACTTGTGAGGCTTTGGTTGTGATTCCAATGTTTGAGTAGAAGGCGGTTGAATCATTTGATGAGCTTGTCTCTCCTGGATTTGTTTTGAATTGTTCAAGAATCCTCTTTTCAAACATGCATGTCTCTCATTCACGAAGAGGAAGGCATAGAGTTGCTCATAGTTTGTATTCTTCAATCCTTTAGTGAGCTTCACCGAAGTGACAAACTTGTGCCATTCGGGATTCATGTTGTTCACAAACTTTGAGTTCATATGAATGTTAGGCATAGTCATTCGATGTTCCTCATATCATTAACAAGCTTGTGGAATCTCATAGTACTCATAAACACTCTCATCTGGTTTCATCTTGAAGTGTTCAAATTCATCATAGAGTTGTGATTCTCTTTCTTCCATAGTTAATTGAACTGAGAGAAGCATCTTGACATTATCCCATCTTGCCTTTGCTTGATGTTGTGATTGATCACTTGTAGATGTCTTTAGGAAGACCTTGAAGAACAATGTTAGAAGCCACGATATCGACATCGAATCTCTTTTTCTCCTTATCATCAAGCTCATCATACATCTTCGGTCTGTCCATTCCGTAATCGAGTTCCATCTTGTGTATCAAGTACATCTCTAGTCGTCTCAACTCGATCCGGTCCTTCATCAATGGATTTGAGAATGTTGACACCATTTTCCTTTCCAAGGCGGTACAATCGATTCGTTGAGCCCAAAGAAGTGATGGGTTACGTCAAGCATGGGTGGGCCAGTATCACGAACCGTTGCTTGAACATCCTCGACAGCGATGGAGATGATAGTAGGAACGTTGGTAGACATGTTAACCGATTATACGGGATTTTATAACTCTATGATTAAACCGGGAAATAGATTCTTTCACTATATTTTACTAAATCAAAGAAAAGTAAACAATCACCCAATTAAGCTAGAAGATAATGCACAGTGCTAACACCTAATTCGCTACACCCCCAAATTAGCTAAAGTCTCAAATTAAGCTAGACAAATGCAAGTCACTAAGTAGTAACTTCGCTAAGCCTCAAATTAAGCTAGCAAAATTTTGGCGACAATTAAGCTACTCAAGTTAAGCTAAAACTTCAAGTCGCTAAAACTGACTTCACTCTAGACAAGTCGCTTACCGTAGTGGAGAGTCCACTACTTGTCTTGTCGCTAGGTCTAAGTAACAGCTCCCAAAGCGTAACTTCGCTACAAAATTGTGAAGCAAGTCGCTACTGAAGAAAGAGATCCGTATATCAAGTCGCTAGCAAGAAAAACCACATAAACATCACTTTTCAATCCAAAACAACCCAACCAAGATGATTCAAGCTTACCAAATGAAAACCTAAACACTTGTGATGACTCTAAACATAAAAGTACTAACAAAATCCAAGCTTTAACACAAGAAATCAACCAAATGATGCACAAACCACTAAACTTTTTCAAACTCAAAACCACCTAAAAACCACTAGAAATCCAAAGATGTGCAAGATATGATCTAACATGGCTCTGAAACCAATTGTAAGATATTGGTTTTCACATACACATCAAACCATAGCACAAAGTAGGCATATAAGTGGAATTCTAGAGAGAGAAAGTTAGAGGTTTAGGGAACTTTAGTGAGAGAAAGAAAATTCTTATTATGAGCTCCAACTCTCTACCTTGGGAGGTAGAGAGTATTTATAGTCTTAGATTAAAACGCCACACAAGGTACATGGATCAGGCCTCTGATGGGTAAAGACCGTCCGTCCTCCAGGTGTTACTTAACAAAAAATCTACTTAACTAAATATAACTATGACTACGAGCATTCTAACGATTACATATACTTGAGGTGACCGACTCTTTAATACCGGGAATTTCTAATTCCTAACACGGTTCGTTTTTTTAATTTTCGGTTCAGTTTCGGTTTTTTCAGTTTGTTTTGCTCACCCCCACTTGTCCCACATCGATAGAAGATATAAATAAAAGAATGCTTATAATGTAAAGAAAACTTACATGTTTATGCAATCATTTAGAGTTATCCATGAAAAGTATAATCATTAATATACTAATATATTAATCATTGAATTAGCACTTAGCATTTTGCACATTTGCATCATTTGTTTTTAAAAAAAAAATGTCTCGACTTTTACAAAAATCCGTTTTTTACTTTTGTGGTTGATTTTATTTAAAATAATTCAAAATTTATTTAGATTGGTTTTCGAAACACTCTTCACGATATAATAATAGTTTTGGAACTTTGTAGTTTTGCATGCATTTTAAAATTATATTCATTTATATGTGCATTTTTGCATTAAAACTAAACTAATTCAAAAAGAAATAACAAATGAAGCATTAAAATGTTATGGAAGATAAATTAGTAAAAGCTATGTATTGTGTACATTATGCATTAAAATGTGTAATGCTTAAAAAACACATTAATGACATCTTAAAAAAATTTAGGAGAAAGGGTGCTAAATGCTTTATAAGTAGTATACATATGTGTAATATATGTAAAATCAAATAAATTATCACTTGTGAATTTACATCTATTACACCCTTTTCAGTCATTTTGACCATTTTAGCATAACGTGTACATGTTTGGGCTAAAATGGGTCAAAACGGGTTAAATGACTTAAATAAACGAGAAAGTTACTTATTAGTACATGTATCAGCTAAATTGGGTGAAACCTTGATTGTAATATAACGAAAAAGTTACTTATTGTAAGCGTGTGCTAATAAGTAACTTTTTATATTCACGTTTCACCCATTTTGACCCATTTTAGCATAACGTGTACTTGTTTGGGCTAAAATGGGTCAAAACGGGTTAAATGACTTAAATGAACGAGAAAATTACTAATCACTACATGTAGGCATAATCTATTAATCTCTAATTTATTCTGTAATCACGTCTATAACCTTTTGCTATCACATTTGCTTACAATAAAAATGAATAAAATAGAAAATTAAAAATATATATATATGCTTCAACAAGGGTTTTTGGTTGCTTGAAAAAAAATAATAATAAAAATAAAAATAAAAAGACCGGTACTTACGTATCGAACACGTGCCTCATCCTGCAACAATACCCCGCCAATACAATGCGTGTCGTGATAGCTCTGTATGAGGCACGGGTACTCATGAGGCTCGTGTGTTTGAAACTATATACACACATGCATATAAGATGAAACAAATTAAAAAAACAAATCAAACACCATATATATAAAGAACAATATGTAAAATAATCACAATGTGTCTTATGTATCGATGTCGAGATGCAGCCAATGACTGAGATCCATGCCGGCTGTAGATCTTGTTCTTCTTCCTATTACCGGCATTGACAACGGCTCTTTTGACATTCTTCTCTTTGAGGTAGAACTCGATGTGCTTCTCCCAGATTGACGGCTCCATATACAGAGGAGGGTTTCTAACATAATAACAAAAAAAGAAAATTAACATATATCAATGGCTAACATAATACAAAAAATAACAAAAATATTAAAAAAAAATAATTTACCTTCGTATCTCTTCGACAGCGGGTGCCCCACATCTAGTAAATTTGCTTCATGGCGCTCTTGTTGTCCATGTAGTATTCTGCGAAATTGTCGTTCAGTGCTCCATGATTTTTTCCCCACCGTTGTGAATGCATGAAGAGCCCCAAATCAAACATTTGCTGCAATAAAAAATAATTATATATATATATATATATATATATATATATATATATATATATATATATATATATATATATATATATATATATATATATATATATATATATATATATATATATATATATATATATATATATATATATATATATATATATATATATATATATATGTATATATATATACACACACACACTAGCTGGTGAAGCCCGCCCCAAGGCGGGCATGACTTGTGATTATTCTTTGATTGTATTGCGTTACGAATAACAAGATATATACATATATAGTTAGTATATTTGTTTTAAGAATTGCATGAAATTGTCTATTTAGTTTATTAAGCATTTTAACTGTAGGTGTATATTTATATTATTATAATAAATCCCAGCTCATTTGACCCGTTTACTTCAATATCATCAGTGTCTGTATTTTGAGAAAAATAATAGAGCTGGAAATATAGACACGTTTGCTCATGGATATGTTGATTCAAGTTATGTTATATCTCTGGCGGGTCAAATAGGTATCATATAAAGTATTACTCGTATCTTTTTAGGAAACGGTCTAAATGGGTCAAAGTCAAGAAATGTTTGGGGTCAACCTGACCCGTGCCAATTACCAAAAAATGGCTTATTTGAGATCAACCTTATTGATTCGCCCCACTAACAAACCTACCCGGCATGGCTTGTGATTATTAGTTGACCGTTATTTATTATTAAACAATTTGACAAAAAACAATTTACAATTGCAAGTTTTTTTTTTATTTTTTACTTTTGTCATTGAAATTTATAAGTTAACGAAAAATAAGATATAAATGTACCATTTATAAATTGAATTAATTAACAATGAAAAATAAATGAGCGCTAACAATTATAAAACAATAAAAATATACAAAGTTCTTTGTAACAACCTAGTATATGATTTAAACTAAATGTGAACTAAAGCTACTTAATTAAATACACCAAAACACCTTTATGTGAAGCTAAATATTGTCTCAAGGTTAAGACGACCATGTCTGAGCATGTTTTGTTGTACTTGATGGCAATGGAGCTGAGTTTGGAATGATTTTCTTCACTCAATGATAAACATGTCTAGAATTTCCACCGAATACAAGTACATCTCCTGATTTTAACAAAAATTCATTTGGCTTTAATACGTCTCTACTATCTCCATACACAAATTGTGCAGAATCACCATTGGAGATGGAAACCACATGCAATCCTCTATACAGACTGCTTTGGCTTTCATCGCGATCCAAATAATTTTACAACTGCCATGTTAGAGGTGGCAAATTCCATTTATAATTACCTGTAAATGGGTCGAGTGTTATATAAAAATAGTAACTTTTCTCAAGAAATATTTACAAAAATTGAGTTTATGGGTCGGCCTAAGCCCGACCAGGCTGTTTAACCCACATTAAAGTTACTCTTTTCGGCACGTATTTATATAATAATAAATAACACTCCCATTTGAAGATCAACGAGTAAAAGAAGAACCTAACATGATGAAGACCAAGTGGACCAATGGTAGTATAAAAATTGACTATACAAATGATAAGGATTTAAAACGTACACTTTTAAGGAGTCATTTAAGCCCTTAATAAACCACTTTTATATCTGTTACTGCTTAATTTCGTTCTTTTTCACTTTTTAGGTCTCTTGGAAGCAAAAATCTTTGGAATGATGCATATTTGGACGAAAAGGAGTTGAATACATGAAAATGGCAAAGTCAGAATCGAAGCCACTCAAAATTTGCTCAAACTGGACACGGCGTCCAAACAAAGGGGCAGATCCCTCTATCTGATTTGATAATTACATGCACGAACCCGGCTCGGTGGAATTTTTGCTCATACCTTGACGGCGTCGGGATTTGAAGAAGCGTCACTCAGTTTCATCTCAGACGGACCCAAATCGGAACAAGGCGATGTCCCACTTGAAGCTGATGGCCACAACTCAAGGTGGCGATGCGTCCATCGATAACGGACAAGGCGAAAACCCTAATGGCGATGCGGCGGCATCCCACCTCATAAAGCGGACGTCGTCCAAAAGTGTAAATCTATATATATAATTTGATTTTTCTGCATTTAAGGAGGTAGAATTTTAGAGTAAAAACCCTAAACGTTTGTAGTCCGAGTTGGACAGTATCTTAGGGTCCCAAACCCTATTTTACACATCAAGATAAGTGTTTTAATCCAATAGTATCATTACTTCTTCCATTTATTGTGTGTATGCTTGCTTTCTTAACATGTCTAGCTAAATTTCTTGTGTGTTTGCTTAGATCTATGAAACCTAGTTATTAATTATTGTTAGGTTGTCTCTCATCTTAATTGTAATTGGCTTAGGAATGTAACTAGGCTATCGTTGTGTTTAAATGCTTGAGTAATCTTTGTGAAAGTTAGTTTATGAATGACCTAGTGGATTTCATAGTCTAAAAACCCAAAGATAACCTTAAAGTTAGTTTATGAATGACTTGTGGATTTCGTAAGCAAAACCAATAGGTAACCTCAAAGAGTTAGGGCATAGGCATACCCTAGACCTTAAAAACACTTGCGTTAAGAATAAGGACGTGACAATTCAACCAACAATAAAAGATAACTAAGGGGTAATAGTATCTAGGTAAACAAATTTTTAATTATCATACGAGCATACATCAAATAGACATAGCTACCCGTAGTAATAGATAATTAGAATAGTAGAAGTAATCGGTAGAAGTACCACCCCCAAACCAATTTCCCAGAGATTTTACCCTTAGCTTTCTAAAAAACCAATAAAAAAAGAATCATCTTCAACCCCACCTTAGCGTAATAGACTTCTTGCTAGCATTCCTATTCCCCAAGAGAACGATATCAATACCTGAGGCTTACCTAATACTACACTACAACGATTAGGTTCACTGCCTAGGGTGTTAAAAAACTTGCTCGATGAAAAGGAAGTTCCTTTGACCCCGAACGCGCTTCGTACGCGCATCAAGTTTTTGGCGCTGCTGCCGGGGAATAGAATAGCTAGTTAGATCTTTATCTCGTTTAGGTTCCCTTGCTTGATTCCTATCAAGTAAGATTTTTTTTCTCATTTTTAGCTTCCTTGTAGTCTATCACCCTTCTTCGTGACTTTGTTAGTAATCCCATCACTTTTCATCATGAAAGGTAATAACCCAACACCACATCACCCAATTTCCATCGACCCACCACCAATTGACCCGCCAAGAGGCCGTACTCTTGGTGAATACTCTAGACCAAGCCACCAAGGCTATAGGAACACCATTGAGCTCCCCAATCAAGCTCAAACTACGGCCCTGCGATCCGACACCATCTTGTTGGTGCAAAACGGATGTGCATTCCTTGGACTTCACTCCGAAGATCCTAATCAGCATCTCAAGGACTTCCTTAAAATTGTTGATTCCATCGACCTTGATGCTACCACACGCTTGCGTCTCTTCCAATTCTCTCTACGGGACCAAGCTAGTAATTAGCTTGAGCGACTTCCCGCCGGATCCATCTCAAGTTGGGATGATCTCACCACTCGTTTCCTCGCCCAATTTTTCCCACCTTGGAGAACTACTAAACTTAGGAATGAAATCTTGATGTTCCAACAACGTCAAGGCGAATCTTTCTACGAGGCATGGACTTGCTCCATAAAGTCCCTCATCACGGCATCGATCTTTGGCTTCAAGTCCAAATATTTTACGATCATGTCAATCCATCCACTCGAAAAACCATTGATTATGCCGTCGGTGGAAGGCTAAGTAACCTCGATGTTGAAGCATGTTGGGAAGTCATTGAAGATTTAGCACAATATGAGGAAGAAGGATGGGAAGATCTGATAATCCCTGAAGAGAATAGTTTGGATTCCCGCTCGCAACTGTTTAAGAGTATAGAGGCACAAGTGAATGAATTAATGGAAATAACCACACATGATTATGAGCATGTGGACGCGGTCAAGGAGTTTTTGCTTCCAAGAAAATCCCGACAAGATGAATTCGAGGACATAATGATGACATTCGTCAACAATCAAGAGAAGGAAATAAAATGCCTCGAAGCTCACATGAAGAAAACACACGACACTTTCTTAGAGCTAGCTGACAACTTCATGATAAAACTCCGCAAAGAAATCGCAAGGAATGATGTACCTAAAAAGATCGAAAAGGTATATGCGATACCGGAGCTCGTGAGTATGATTCCTGAGCCCTCTTCAATCCCAATAAACAAGGATACCCCCTCAAGGAATCACAACTTTATAACAACTCGTGCCTCAACGCTCCTTGCATAAAAGGAACATTTCCTAGGGACGTGTTCATTGGGAGGGTGCAAGTTTCGCTTCCCGACTTCCATGACATAAGGAAACGTTCTTTTGGTTTTAAGCCAGGCTCGAAAGGTCCTCACCCCCAACACTTCCATATTTTTAGAATCCCCGTTCAAAGACAATTTGACATGTGCATTGCTCATCATTGTGGAGATTGCGAGTGGATTGACAAAATGAATTTTAAAATAAAAACCAAAATCTTTGACAAAAATAGTAACAAGATTTTTATCCGGGCGGGTTCATAAAAACAGCCTCTTTTGTAAAAATTTGGGCGTGACGCCGTCACCACACAAAGGGTGACGCTATCGCTAAGTAAAATCAGACAAATAAAAACACCACCCATCTATTCCATTCTCTACCCTACACATTTTATCCACCCCACACTTCACTATCACGAATTCTCCATGTCAAATCCACCACTTTGCGTCATCAATATCCACAAGGTAAGTAATTTTCATTGATCTTTGTCTATTCAATTGCCCTATTCCGCGTTCAATTTTGATTTCCTATTTCAATCCGAAACGCACCCAATTAATTTGATTAATGCTAAATGTCGCCTATGAATCGTGTTAATTAGGCTTTAGATTAGGCGAATACTAGTGTTGTCATGTGGGTTTGATTTTGCGAGAAGCTTTAGACGACTTAGGGACTAAACCACCTAGCCAATGCACCATTGTTGATGCAGCAGGGGTGTTTGGGTTAAGGGTCATGGTTAAAAACCTGGATTTTTCCCTCGCAAATGTCGGATTTGAAATTTTCTGGGTGGGACGGCGTCAGCCCGCTGGCGTGACGCCGTCAAAACCTTCTGATGTCATTTCAATAGCTTGAATATTACTCATTTATTCCCGATATTTTTGATTTCCTGTTTCAGAAATGAGCAAGAGATCAATGAGATCAAGGGGGCAATCTTCTGGCACCCAAGAGAGTGTCGCCGACATCGTTTCAGGTTGGGGAGTATTTATCGAGGAAGGACCCAAAACTCGCTACAACGAATTGCTCCATCAAACCATTGACTCGGGCTGTTTTGGATTGGGATTTTCTTAATGAGCATGATCTTGCAAAGGATTTTTAGAAACAGCTTTAGGAAGGATAATTTTACTGATCCTCAATGGGAGAGATTATTTCGTATGCGTGAGCCCGTTTATAGTGAGTTGGTGCGTGAGTTTCACGCTTCTTATTCTATGAATGTTCTTTCTTGTCGGGGTAGTATTGATTTTCAGGGGATTCGTTTAGACTGGGTGGAGTTTGGAGGAGTATGTCAGTGCTGGAGTTTGGTTGGAGAGTGGGGTTGTATTTTGAGATGGACGCTGGGAGTGATGTCTTTAGAGCTAACCTAGGCGATGGATTTGCCACCAGGGAAGACACATGGGGGATTTAGTTCTGGAACACATTGGCCAACAGGGAGTATGTTACTGGGAGTACCCTTGCCTCGCAGATCTGAGACCCGCGAACGAGGCTCGCGCACCGTTGCATTGCCTTCACCATAACAGGGCGCAAGGACACGACTCATCGTGTCACTCTACCGGATCTGTTCTATCTTTACTACATATTTGCTAAGCATGTGTACTGTAACATCCCGTTCTGGTTGGCTGATTACTTGAAGAGTGCCAGTGGTATGAGGCAGGCGAATATGGTGTATGGTGGTATATTCGTCACCAGGTTGGCTCAATCCTTTGGCATCCTGAATGGGGAGGTGCCTATGTACCTCAATGTTGTAGCAGAGCCCAAGGTTTTCAAAGCTAAGTCCTTGAAGGCCATGGATATTATCACGGATATTGGAGGAAGCTACGCATGGTACCTCCCTTGACTCGCAGCTCAGGATGATGATGATGATGATGATGACGAGCAGCCGAGGCCAGCTACAGCTAGGGATGGAGCAGGTGGCTCGATGACGCCTACAAGCACATGTCCAGTGGGGACTGGCAGGCCACCAGGGAGCGTGGATGGGCTGGATGGACACGTGGATGGCTCAGCAGGACCAGAGGGCCAACTGGACATATGATCACACCATCAGACAGATACAATACTTGTCCATGCGCGATAATCTCGACCCTCACCTGCAGATCGACCCATTCCCCGGGCGTGAAGAGGATTACTGTTGGGAATTACGGTAATCTACTGGATCTGCTGAAGTATCTGCCGAAGAAGAATGGATTCTGCTGAAGTTATACTTCAGCTGAAGTGTTAATGCATAAATCGTGATTCTGCTGACAGTGCTAATCTACGTAGGAGAGATAAGCGCCGTATGTAGGTCGTATGCAGGAAAAGTCAGCGCCGTATGAAGTATAGGTTGGCGCCGTATTGGTTAGAGCTTACTCAGAATAAACAATATGATTAGTAAAACAATATGATTAGTTGCATGCTTGTCTAGATGCATGCGTTGTTTATGTTTGTATTAGGAGCATACGTTGCAAATGCTCGTGAGGAATTAGGGTTTCTTGCCTATAAAAGGAACCATAATAGTTTGTAATAAGTAAGTGTTTTTCCTAAGTCTTTAAAGTCTGGTAAAATATCCGAAACATAGAGTTTCAATAATAAAAAAGGATCCATAGAGGATCTAAGAGTTCTTAGTTATTATAACTTGTATTTTCATTCCGCTAAAGAATACGAGTTGTAGAGATCTTCTATTAGTTTGCTTGTGATTACATAGGCAACACTAACGATCTCCGAGTGCTTAAGATCTATCAAGGTCTTTGTGTTTTCAACAAGTAGTATCAGAGCCTCGGGAAAGTCTCTACGATACTAAGAACCATTCTCACCCTCATACCCTCACCATGCCTGGATCTGATAATGAAACTAAAGTCACCAACACAAACAACACCAACACCACTTCCATGCAACAACTTAGTCTTTCAAACAGTAATGGTAAATTTCCTTATTTAAAAAGGGGAGAATATGATCTTTGGACTATGAAGATGGAAAACTGGATTTCCAATATTGATTGGAATCTGTGGGAGGTAGTGAAGAAAGGAAACAGTCTAAAGAAAATGATTCCAGACAGGGATGGGAAGTTTATTATGGCTCCTCCTAAAAGCTGCTGAAGAGGTGTGGCTATGCAGAGAGAGCACAAAGTAAAAACTATTCTGCTTCAAGCCATTCCTAAAGATCACCTTTGTGATTTTCACCATATGGATGATGCAAAGGACATATGGATGGCTCTCAAAGCAAGGTTCGGTGGAAATGAAGAATCGAAGAGAATGAGAAAGTCCATGCTGAGACAACAATTTCAAGACTTTAATATCTCCGAAGAAGAAGGTATCCACAAGGGATACGACAGGTTCCATAGGATTTTGAGTCAGCTAAACCAGCTGAATGCAAAACCCGATAATGATGATTGCAACTCAAAGTTCCTGCGATCTTTGCCTCCATCATGGTTACATGTAAGTATAGCCCTCAAGGCTAAAGGCGGGTTGGACATGCTCACCTTTGATGAGCTGTACAACAGACTCAGAACTCTTGAACCTGATGTCAGAACTTCCTACCGTACATCTTCTTCTGGCCATGCAGCTTTTGTTGGGACATCTCACTCCAACATGATGGTACATGCTCCTAGTTCAAACTACTTTCCATCATCATCTTGCACTCCCACTCCACCACATACCACTCGTCCAACTCCACCATGTTCTCAAACTAAAACTAGCAGTGTGATGGAGGATGTTCTTCATTCATTTGTTGCTGATTATGATACTCAGCAGTATCTTGCATATGAAGACTTTGATCAGCTGGACCCACTTGAAATGGAGGAGATGAAACTGAAAATGCAGGTGGCATTGCTGTCAGTGGATATCAAAAGGTTTGAAGAGAAGTCTGGAAGGAAGTTTGCTTTCAAGGGAAAGGAACCAGCTCGCTTTGACAGGAGAAAAGTCAAGTGTTTCTCTTGCCACCAGATGGGGCATTTCTCAAGGGAATGCAAAGACAGGAAGAGTGGAGATGGAGCTAACTACATTTCCTATCAGCAGAAACAGCAGGAAGCTGGAGCTTCAGCAGCTCTTCTCACCATGGATGAACAAGTCAACTGGACTGCACATGAACCTGTGAATGAGGAAGCTCATGATACTGATAAGCTTGGATTGCTGGCAAGGTGTACTTTGGATGAAAGGCATGATCAGTTTGCCTTGATGGGACTATCTCAGGTACACAACTGTATATTTGGTTGTAGTCTAAGATACAACGAACTTAAAGAAGAGTATGATGCTATGAAACCTAAATTCGATGAATGCTATGTTGAAAATGAAGCTCATAAACTAGAATTAAAAACAGTAGAAAGACAAAAGGTATGGTTTCAAAAGAATCAAATAGCTTATGAAGAAAAGATAAAAGTGTTACAGTTTGATCTAGAAGTTGCAAATAATTACTTAAAACTGTCTGAGAAAGCTAAGGCTGAAGCTATGTCTGAGAACCTAGAGCTTAAAGAAAAAGTAGCTGAGGAAATAGCTAGGCATAAACAATGGTTAATTTCCGGTGATAATCTGGCTAGAGAAATCTATAACAGTCAATCAGTAACCTCTGGATTAGGTTTAGGCTTTCAAAAGTATGTAGGAGTCGAAGCTAGGTATGATGGTCGTAAATCAACACCAGCAGGGTTAGCTAACTTTGTAAAAGAAGGTAACTTGCATGCTGTCCCTGGACCTATTAGAGGTGAATTTATGCCTATAGACCTATCCATCACTGTTGACTTTGATGGATCACATCATCTATATGGGAGAAAGTCAAAAGACTTGCAGACCTGATACCTCATCTAATGACTTTGTCTCTTGCTCTGACAGTGACAATTCATCGGATCAAGGGTCTACCTCCTATGAAAGCTGTGATTCAAATGAGAAGTCTGACCTTCCCAAGCCCTCACCTGAGCCTACACCCAAGCCTGCACCCCAGTCTACTTACAAGCCTTCTAGGGAAGCTGCTGAGGAATCATCTTCCAAGACAGTTTCTTCTGAAGATTTATCTTTTAAAACTTTGCATAATCAGTATGTTAAAAACAATTCCTTGAATGTTTCTGATTTAAGTACTTCTGCATGTAATCAAACATCTCCCTATTTGAATAAATCTTCCAAGAAGAAGACATGTTTTGTATGTGGAAGTAAATTTCATTTAATTAAGGATTGTAATTTTTATGAGCAAAGATTGGGTGCATGTGTTCCTCAGCAGAAACATAAATCAAAGTGGACCAATGTTAATAATATTCCACCTTATGTCCCACAAGCAGCTAATACTGACTCTCATTGGAGAGGTTCAGTTGCCAGACCTCAAGTGCAACCAACCAGCCCATTCTTTAATCATGGTTATTGGCCTAAATATGTTGACTCTGTGTATACTGGGAAGGGATATGGGAGTACTGCTGTGAAGCCCTCAGCAGGTTGTTCTTGGACTATCAAGGGACCCAATCATCAATGGAGGACCAAGAACAATGGTGGATCCTCTAGATCTTCATGTCCTAAACCTGTGATCCACAAGGCAGGTTCAAGTCAGTAATGACTTGAATCTCCTTTGATTTCTAACTGTATGTATATATTTTGTTGTTGCTTGTAGGATCATCCCCTTAAGCATAAAGATATTGGTATTGTTGATAGTGGCTGTTCCAGAAGCATGTCTGGGAACAGAGATATGATGCATAATTTTGTTCCTATAGAAGGAGGAGGCAATGTGACTTTCGGAGGAAGTGATGGGAGTATCACAGGGAAAGGCACCATAAGGACACCTCATCTGGATTTTGAAAATGTGTACTATGTTAAGGAACTTCAGCATTTCAACTTGTTCTCCGTTTCACAAATCTGTGACACCAAGAACAAAGTACTCTTCTCTGAGAATGAATGTCTTGTGTTGTCTAAAGACTTCAACCTCCCAGAAGAAACCTCAATTCTGCTGAAAGTTCCTCGAACTCTCAATTTATACACATTTAACCTTAATGAAGTTCAACCTGGTGGTGACCTCACTTGTTTGGTGGCTAAAGCATCCCTAGATGAGTCTACTAAATGGCATAGGAGGATGGCTCATGTGAATTTCAAGACCATAAACAAACTCTCCAAAATGGGTCTTGTTGAAGGTCTTCCCTCCAAAGTTTTCACCAATGATCATAATTGTGTTGCATGCAACAAAGGAAAACAACACAGAGCCTCCTACAAAGCTATCAATGCTATGAGCGTCATTTCTGAACCTCTTCAGTTGCTCCACATGGATCTGTTTGGTCCAACTCAAGTCAGAAGCATTGATCATAAGTACTTATGTTTGGTTATCACTGATGGCTATAGCCGATTTTGTTGGGTTTTCTTTCTCAGAACCAAAGATGAAACATCTCAAGTGCTGACTGAATTCATCACCCTCGTTGAAAATCAGTTGAACAAAAAGGTTAAGGGAATTCGATTGTGATAATGGGACAGAGTTCAAGAATGGTGTTCTTATAGAACTCTGTGGGTTAAAAGGTATAAAAAGGGACTACACTAATCCAAGAACCCCACAACAAAATGGGGTGGCTGAAAGAAATAATAGGACCTTAATAGAGGCTGCAAGATCAATGCTTGCAGACTCTAAACTGCCCACTATGTTCTGGACTGAAGCTGTTGGCACAGCGTGCTATGTGCTAAACAGGGTCTCCATTACTAGACCTCAACTCAAAACACCATATGAACTTCTCTTTGGGAAGATTCCTGTCATTCACTACCTAAAACCTTTTGGTTGTCAAGTGACCATTCTAAACACCAGTGATCCGTTGGGAAAGTTTGATGAGAAGGCTGATGATGGTTATATTGTGGGTTATTCAACTCATAGTAAGGCATACAGGGTGTACAATTTGCAAGCCAAGAAGATAGAGGAAACTTTGAACCTGAGATTTTTGGAAGCTAAGCCTAATGTTCAAGGACAGGGTCATACGTGGTCTTTTGACCTTGACTACTTAACTGATTATTTGGGTTACACTAGACATCTAGCTAACCAAAATGCAGGTCCTCAAGTGTCTCCCACTAACAATGCAGGTACCTTGGATGATGACTCTGAAAATGAGTTTGAAGATGATGAACAACCCATACTTGTGCCTTCTTTCTCCCCTAACAATATTGCAGGTACCACCTCCAAGGATATTGCTGATTCGAGTGATGAAGATGAATCACATTATGCTGAGGACCTTGCTAGGCTTCAGACTCAAGAATTTGCAGCTAACCTTGAAGAAGAGAAGCTGAATGGAGAGGTTGCTAATGAAGGAGTCAGTAGAAACCATGTTTCTGCTGAAGTTGACTCTGTCACACCTACCATCCACAAATCCGCTGAAGGCTATGTTGTTTCTTCTCATGTTCCTTCTCAAGTGTCTTCAGACTTTGGAGAACCTTATACCCGCTTTCCAAGACCCTCAGATCTTGGAAATCATCAACCCAAAGTTGGCATCTTCACCTCACCCTCTTATGATGCTGAGTTTGAACCAACTATAACTAATCTTGATTCATCCATTGAAGTCAGCCCCACTGCTACTCAGAGGATCAATATTGCTCATCCTCAATCCAACATTATAGGTGATCTTCTTGCACCTGTTAGAACTCGAAGGGCTATAACTAGTCCTCAGTTTGGACAGATTGCATTTCTCTCTTATGTCTCCAATCAACAAAGAGACAATCACACAGACTTCAAGCATTGTCTGTTTGCTTGTTTTCTTTCTCAAGTGGAACCAACAAGTGTTTCTCAAGCTCTTAACGATTCAAGCTGGCTAGAAGCAATGCAAGAAGAGATGCAACAATTTCACAATCAGCAGGTTTGGATTTTGGTTCCACTCCCTGATGGCAAATATGCCATTGGGACAAAGTGGATTTTGAAGAATAAGAGAGATGCTCGGGGTGTTGTGATAAAAAACAAAGCAAGATTAGTGGCTCAAGGCTTCAGACAAGAGGAGGGGATTGATTATGATGAAGTGTTTGCACCTGTTGCTAGAGTTGAAGCCATTCAAATTTTTTTGGCTTATGCTTCTTACATGGGTTTCATGGTGTATCAGATGGATGTTAAAGGTGCTTTTCTGTATGGTGAGATTGAAGAGGAGGTTTATGTTACTCAACCCAAGGGATTTGAAGACCCAGATAACCCAAATCATGTTTACAAGGTTGTCAAAGCTCTCTATGGTTTACATCAGGCACCTAGAGCTTGGTATGCTAGGCTGTCCTCCTTTCTGCTGAAGCATGGCTATAGGAGAGGTGCTATTGATAAAACTCTGTTCCTAAAGAAGAATTACTCAGACATCATTCTTGTGCAAGTTTATGTGGATGACATTATTTTTGGATCCACAAACGAACCGTGGTGCAGGGAATTTGAGGAACTAATGAAGGGAGAATTCCAGATGAGTGCTATGGGAGAACTTACTTTCTTTTTGGGTCTCCAAGTTCAGCAGAAACAAGATGGCATCTTTATTTGTCAAGATAAATACGTGAGGGACATTTTGAAGAAGTTTGGTATAGAAGGTGTTAGGACTGCCACAACACCTTATGAAGCTCCAAAGACAAAAGCAAATAATGAACCAGATCTACCTATGAATGTTCATCTGTACAGGTCCATGATTGGTTCATTGATGTATCTAACAGCTTCAAGGCCCGATATTACTTTTGCTGTGAGTGTTTGTTCTCGACATCAAGTCACTCCACTTACTTCCCATCTCAATGCTGTCAAGAAGATCTTTAAGTACCTTAAAGGCCAACCTCTTTTAGGCCTTTGGTACCCAAAAGAATCTCCTTTCAAGTTGGAAGCATATAGTGACAGTGATTATGCTAGTGCCAATCTAGATAGAAGATCCACAACTGGAGGCTGCCAATTTCTTGGAAAGAGGTTGATTTCTTGGCAATGCAAGAAACAAACCATTGTGGCTACCTCAACTACTGAAGCAGAGTATGTTTCTGCTGCAAATTGCTGTGGACAGGTCCTTTGGATTCAAAACCAATTGCTGGACTATGGGTACAACTTCATGAACACAACAATTAATATAGATAATCAAAGTACCATCTGCATTGTCAAAAATCCAGTTTTTCACAGTCGAACAAAACACATTGAAATCAGGCACCACTTTATAAGAGATGCATATGAAAAACATTTGATAAAAGTGGCTAAGATTCATACGGATGATAATGTGGCAGATTTGTTAACGAAAGCTTTTGATGGACCAAGGTTTCAACACCTTGTGGTCCATATTGGAATGCTAAACCCTTGACTGCAAAGTTTAAGGGGAGGCATAGGCCTCAGGGGAGGCATATGCCTCAGGGGAGGATTTGTGCAAACTCTGCATAATTTTTGTGTATATTTTTGTGTGTTATTTTGTTTACTAACACTAACTTTCTAATAATTCTTTAGTTTGTTTGTCTTTGTGTTGTTCTTGTGTGTTTTTGTGTCTTTGCAGTTGTCTGCATTGCATTTTGTCTATTCCATGATCAAGATCAAATTCATCAAGTGTGGTTCATTGTTTGTCTATTCCATGATCAAGATCAAAGTCATCAAGTGTGGTTCATTGGTATATGGTCAAGATAGCTAAAAGATTGTTGCTTGTTTCTTCTGAAATTAAAAGTACTGAAGCAAATAATTTGATTCCACTGAAGTTATTATACTGAAGAAAAGATATTGAAGTCAAATTGTTCTTTCATTCATTCAAGAAACAGTTTACAGCTTACAGCTTACAAAAGTCAACCTACTACAAATGCATCTTCAAGATACGAGCTATACACTTACGCTAATCCTAATCTAGTACATATCATCTATTCCAACATCTTAGTGAATGTTGGATATGCATTAGATGCTGGATATGCGTTTGTGGGTCTTGCAGAACCACCCATTCCGTCTATCTCGATGGATGGTTATGCATGACCAATACGACGAAGATGCTAAGGACCAAAATGGAGAGGATGGCTTGATGAAAACGTTGATGATGACGATGACCACACA
Organism: Chrysanthemum makinoi; assembly: GCA_910596185.1. NCBI lineage: Eukaryota > Viridiplantae > Streptophyta > Magnoliopsida > Asterales > Asteraceae > Chrysanthemum > Chrysanthemum makinoi. The sequence goes on from OU343223.1 coordinate 246,635,862, forward strand.
TGATGATGGAGAAAAATAACGTCTCCTGTGTGCTTCATCTATGCATTTCAACCTAAATGCAATCCATCCATCCTCCTTAAGCCCTTCTCTTATACGATGTGTGTTGATGCACCAAAAGATGGCGCAGTGAGACCAAGATCCACCTCTCTATCTTTAGGGAGTGGCGGATTCCTGGCACGAGGCCTTTGTTGAGGCCGAGTCTGGAGATTGGGAGTATGATGTTCCCTCCTTATAGGAGTCATCAGAATCATCAGCAGATTCACTTGGATTCACTACACTACTATCTTCTAAAGAAGGGAGAAAGGGTGATTTATTTGGTCGTGGATAGGGTTGAGGAAAGTAATATGGCCATAGGTTTGTATCACCACTTGATGATGATGAAGAGGATTTTGAAGAAGATGTTGTGAGATCTATGATCTCAGGTTTGGTATTCATGGTTCAATTTGGTTAATTGGGGTTTATTTTTAATCTAGGGTTTGTGGTAAATATTTGGGGATCTTTGATGAAGAGATGAGTATACATTGGGATCATTTTATAGACGGGTTCGAGGTTCAATGAGTATTAATGCGAGTGGGTGGCACAGTAACTCTAGAAACTTACCGAAGATATTCTTATCTTTGATGGTTTCTGCTGAAGTATATTACTTCAGCAGATTGACCGTATGTTTCTGCTGAAGCGTTATTTTGGGGTTTGATCAAAGATGAAATACACGTAAGCGACGGTCAACCAAACGGTCTATTTTCTTTGACTATATTTTGGGCAAAAAACTATCACTCCACCATCACTCTCTTCAGAACAAACCAATTCCCTCTCATCCTGCATCCACAAACACTCACCATTTCAAGAAACATAACCCTAAATCCCTCATGGCTCTTGAATTTAAAAATGATCACAACAAAGTTGCATTTCTGGGAAAAGGTAAGGGATATGAATTATGCGAACCAATGGTAGAATTCCTGAAAAGGTCCAAGATTTGTTATGCTCTAACTCATTCTCCGAATGAGATATATGAATCACTGGTTACTCAGTTTTGGCAATCTGGGAGAAGAGGACTGAGACAGAGATTAGGGCTGTGATTGATGGGACAGAGCACATTGTGACAGAGGACCTAATTAGGAGGAAGCTTCGCTTGGAAGATGCTGATGGAGAATTTCACTCTAATCAGGAAGAAGTGCTTACTGGGCTAAGAGCAATTGGCTATCGAGGTACAAGAACTGATATGTGGCTAAAGAAGGAACTTTGCCCGAAGTGGAGGTTCTGGTTCACACGCATTGCTTCAATGCATAAGCAACAAGTCGAGGAGGATGGGACAGTTCTCTACCCAACTAGGATATGGTATTGTGTGTCTTTCCCAAGGGGTAACTTACAATTTTTCTAAGTACATTTTTGAAAACATGGTTGAAAATCTTCAAAGGAAAAAGGCTAAGTTTTTAATGTACCCAAGGTTTCTGCAAATGATTTTAGACACCACTACACAAGCCCAATCCTTCTATCCCATATGTGCTTTAACTGCTAAATTATTTGCATCCATGAGAACTAACTTTCAGGGGGAACATCATCCCTTACTTGCAGCCATGTTGCCCCAAGGCAATGAGGCTGCTGATGAGGAGAATGTGGCTAATAATCCTCCTTCTTCACCTGTTGCTACTGATGGTAATCCATTATTCAACTTTGATGAGGGCCCCTCGTCAACTGTTGAAGCAACTCATGTTGCTCCAGACCAGCCACCTTGTCCCAGTCCATCACCCACACAAGGTACTCATGTTGAGTCTGATCTTAATAGACTACCCACACCAAGTCCTGTTAAGGATCCTCTCAATGAAGATCTTCCTCACTTTGAGCATGACCATGATTCTACTGAAAGGTCCAATGACGCTCCCTTTACCACAGAGCAATCTGCTGGTGGAGCTGAGGACCATATTACACTCTCATCTGTCTACGCTCTTGTCAACAGGTATGCTTCTGAGGTGTCTAGTCTGAAAAAGGAGCTTGCAGAGACCAAGTCTTCTCTTGATAGTAAGATTGAAGAACTGCAGAATCAAGTCAAGGAATTAGAGGACAAACTTAAAGAGGGCTCCAAAAGGAAGCTTGTGGTTTCTTCTGATGAAGAACAAGAAGTACCTCAGTTTGGATCTCTTGATATGTTGGCTGATGTGTCTCTCAATGATCCTTCATCATTAGTTGCTGCTTCCTCAAAGGAGAAGGAACCTGTTCTTTACAAAAGAAGAAAGAGATCTTATTTAAGTAATGTTTCTTCAAAGCTTCACAGAACCGGTGATGACAAGGCTGAATCTACTGATATGCAAACGGAGGATGTATCGTTGGATCATGGTCAATCTTCATCTGTTCAAGAACCAACAGGCCCTTCACCTTCAGCAGATCAGTCTAATGATGTTGTCATAACCACTTCAGTTGATAATCTGCATCAATATGTTACTCCTACAGTTGACTTGGGTATTTCTACTAAGGTTCCCTTCGTTGATGAAACTGAAGATGAGCATGCTAAGAAGCCTGATGATAAAGGGAAAGATGTAATAACTGAAGATGAGCTTGGTCCAGACCTGGTAAGTGAGGAGGAAAGACTAGGACAAGCAAGTAGATTGGTTGAGTTTGAAAAGTCAAAGAAAAGTGCATTATTGGCTCAACAACTTGAAACAGAGGACTTTTCATCTTTAACTCCTGAGAGAAGAAGAGAACTAGATGCAATGCGGGTTCGTGATGTTCTGCTGAACACTGGGATGTTCTAACTCACCAAGTCATTTCAAGACCTTCTCTTGCTCAAAGTATACTAGGTGGAGATTTCCACAGTGACAATTATGTGGAGCAAATGATGGCTCAGGGAAGACAAAGGAAGCAAGAAGCTATTGCACAAAGGAGAGCCATCAAAGCTCAGAAGAACAAAGAGAAACCTCCTACTAAATCTGAAATGAGAATGGTGGTGAAAAATCAATGCTCGATGTACAACTCTGGCTTGACAATGAAACAAGTCAAGGCTTTTCCTGATCATGTCCTGGTTCGCAAATATAAACAGATCATGGGGGACAGATCATCATCTTCAGTACCTTCTACCAACTTGAAAAGGATTGCTGGGATTAAAGTTGCTCAAGAAGCCAAAAGACTCAAGTCTGATGATGCTCCACCCAAGGAGACGTCTCGAGTCATCCCTGCTGAAGCAACTTCTGAAGTTGCTTCCTCTACTGACAAAGGTCCATCTGCTGAACCAGCTACCAATTCTCTGAAGCACGAATGTATCAGCTCCCACTTCATCTGTGGCAATCGTTGACACGCAAGAAGACTCTAAATTTAAGGAAGCTGATCTCGCTGAAAGAACAACAAAAGGGCGATAAAGATGCTTCACAGGATGAATGCACTTCGTGAAGGAGTTCCAACTAAGTCTCCCTCTACCTCTTCAAGTCTTACCACAAATGTTCAAACTGCAAGCGCTCCTCGGAGAAATCTATAAGCTGGTAGGAGGAAGAAGAGAATGGCTAAAAGATCTCCTTGGATCTTGAAGCGATGACTTAACTTTATAATAGAGGGTTCTGCTGCTGATTTTCCTGAAGGAGATCAAAATGTGTTGGTCGATTGGAAACTGAAGGATGATGAGATGAATGTCATTCATCGAAGGGACTGCACTTCAATGGAATTCACCTTTCTGAAGGAAATTCTACACTTGGTAGACAGGGCAGATTTGCTTTCTCTGTACACTCGTGTTACCACCCATTATTGCAACAAGGAACCACAAGGTTCTGGGATGTTTTTACCAAGAGATCTTCAAGTCCTGTTAAACTCTCATTCTCCCAATAGTAAAGCACATTCCATTTGGGAGAACTCACATCGGTGGAAGGTTGCGTCCTGGAGATTCTATCCTCTCCCTCGTGTGCATGTGCTTGAGACTAAGGGTGGAATCACTGTCTGTATGCTTGCTGAAAGAAAGTATCCATTGCCCAAGAGACTTATAGAAAGGATGCTTAGTCGAACCGGAGATTCCTCCGAACCAGTGGGCAATGAAAGACTGTATGCTTCAACATTGGTGGGTTTAATCAAGACTCAACTTCTACAACAGCAACAGGGCTCATCCTCATCCTAATCATGGTACTTGGTACTCTCTGCACTACCTTTTTTTGTTACATTTAGTTTGTGTTATTTGTGTTATTTGTCAATTTCTGTGTTATTTTTCAAATTCTTAGTTATTAAAAAAAAAAAAAAAAACTAACTTTCATGCAGGTTTGTTTGTTGTACAATCCTGATGGTTTTAACTCACGTGATATACCTTGTGTATGTCAAAGAGTTGGCTAGTCCAAAGGGTACAGCTTTGGTAAAGACACAACAAATCTGTTGATAGCTATAATGGTTTGCTCAAAATCATAGGGTCTACAACCACCCATGCTTCACTGCTGAGGGTTGTATGGTCATCAATTCACCATGGTCTATTCCTTTTTGGAATCCAAGAATTGGCTAGCCCACATGTATATGGCATGTGGTAAAGGCAACTGAATCCATATTTGGTTCTCAATTCACCAATACTAAGAATTGACTAGTCCTGAGCAAACGGCTACAGGTAAAGACAAGTCAAATCTGTTTATATGGTTGCTGGTTTGCCAATAAATTAGATGGTTATCAATGTACCATAGTTTTCGAACTCAAACATATGGCTACTCCAGTAGTGATGGCTATTGGTAAAGAGACATCAAACCCATTATTTTCAATGATTCACCTCTCACAGGAGTTAACACACCTAGAAGTGATGAGAATAGTATGAAACTTATATGTTTTGATGTACATGATGTCATATGTTGCTGCAAAGATCTGGTGTATAACAGTTCAGTCATCATAGAGATGTCCTTCTTCTGAATCTTGCTGCTGATGTTCGAATGCAATCCTCTTAATGAGAAGTTTTTGGGCTCAAGAATATGGACCTTCCAAGCTCAGAAGTATTTATAGAATGGGGAGGATATTGTTTGGAACTTTTCTCATAAGATGGTACAATCCTCAACAGTATTAACGATCTATCAAGGAAACTGGAACTTAACCTAGTCAAATTCCAGTTTAGGGGAGGATTGTTGGGAATTACGGTAATCTACTGGATCTGCTGAAGTTTCTGCCGAAGAAGAATGGATTCTGCTGAAGTTATACTTCAGCTGAAGTGTTAATGAAGAAATCGTGATTCTGCTGACAGTGCTAATCCACGTAGGAGAGATAAGCGCCGTATGTAGGCCGTATGCAGGAAAAGTCAGCGCCGTATGAAGTATAGGTTGGCGCCGTATTGGTTAGAGCTTACTCAGAATAAACAATATGATTAGTAAAACAATATGATTAGTTGCATGCTTGTCTAGATGCATGCGTTGTTTATGTTTGTATTAGGAGCATACGTTGCAAATGCTCGTGAGGAATTAGGGTTTCTTGCCTATAAAAGGAACCATAATAGTTTGTAATAAGTAAGTGTTTTTCCTAAGTCTTTAAAGTCTGGTAAAATATCCGAAACATAGAGTTTCAATAATAAAAAAGGATCCATAGAGGATCTAAGAGTTCTTAGTTATTATAACTTGTATTTTCATTCCACTAAAGAATACGAGTTGTAGAGATCTTCTATTAGTTTGCTTGTGATTACATAGGCAACACTAACGATCTCCGAGTGCTTAAGATCTATCAAGGTCTTTGTGTTTTCAACAATTACCCGCCCTATGGGTATACGGGCTACATTCCCCCTGGCTATGACTACCGCTATGGACCCCCTCCTCAGTGATTTATGTGTTTGTTTGTGATTTGTTTATGAACAATTGTGGTTGGATGTGGGTTAAGACAATTTGATTTGGGTTTGTAATAGCTTAGTATTATCTTAACTATGTGGTGATGTGGTGACTTTGAACAATTTATTATTTATATAAATGTATGTGGTGTGGTTCATCTGTTTCTTGTTTGGTTGTTTTATTTCTATGTGTGTCATATATCTTTCCATTGTTGTTTGTTCTCATGTTTGATTTTGTGAAAATGCTTTATTTTGTATTTAACCTCGTCTTAATTATATATAAAGGTATTTTACAAAAAGATAAGTGTAGGGAAGATTACATACGTTTTTAAAAGAACGTGAACATGAGAATGTCAATTAGTGAAATTGATGTATATGTGTGTTTGTTAGAGTCAAATGCTTGTGTCGAGTTATAATGGATGTTTTGCAGGATTTTTTTTCAGGTTTTAAAGATGTAATTTTCCCAGAATTTTTTCAGGAGAACGCAGCAGACCAGTTTCTGTCATGACAACCTGATGGCGTCAGGATTAAAACCTGACGACGTCAGGTCAAGCAGAAACAGCTTATACAATTTTTTCGTTTTCTGTGCTACTTACAAATTTGTGGAAATTCTCAGGTCTTATTTCTTCAGAAAATCTACAAACATCCATTCCACAAGCATTATATCCTAGTGTAGTTGTGTCATATATAGTTTTACCTCCGATTTTAAGCGAAGGTTTCATCTGTTTTCTTAAAGTGTGCAGGTTATATTTGGCAAGAATAAGAAACTCAACATTGGATGGAGCTTATCACGTACACATTCTTTTTGGAAAAGAATTTAACCACAACTTCACACGGATCCTACCGAGCTAATCAGGGGAATACTAGTTTCTTTCTCTTTTAATTACCTTCCTTTATCATAACTTTGATACTTTCGGGGAACATTGGGGATAATGTTCAGTTTAAGTGTAGGGAGGGAGAATAAAACGGGAACTTAAAAACTATGCTTATCCTTGATTATTTGTCTTGTCCTTGGTCATTTGTGTAATAAACTATGAGAAATATTTGTTAGGGCAATTTTAGCACAAAATTTAATTTTTTTTTATGACATGTACGAACTAAAACTTTAGTCTTAATAAAGCGTCTCATGGATAGGAGTTATATGACTAGCACAAAAACCGTTTACCACTCAAATTCTACCCTAAAAATATGAGGTTCGCCCCTAGATCTTTAGGAATAAAAGCATTCACCTTTAATGCTTAGAGAGTGTACCGGTAGTATAATAGATTCAAGAACTTGTTTTGTGATGCATTCCGAGATCGCTAGTGAGACTACACTTGTGTAGTTAGGAATAACTAAATGATAAGAGGCATTAGGATAACCCTTGTTTGAAACATGTATTATAATTACTTCTTCCACATCGGTCGAGTAATTACCCCACACCCTTACGATGTACTCATCTTTAGTACACGATACCCCTAGTTAACCCCTCAGAGCCTATCCTTTTCGCGGTTCTCGTGATGTTTCGGTGTCCCGGAATATTAATGAAGAGCATTTTTTACAATCCACCCCCAAATGTACACCCAAATCGCCTTAGCCTACCTTGTATGCACTCACCTTTAGTGCATTATTGTTATCATTACTAAACTCTTAGTTCAGTTATCTAGTTACTTGCATGGTTGCTAAGTCGAGTCATATCTTTTGTACACAGTTTTGGGATGATTGTGACTCATGGGCAAAAGTAATATTTTATGGAGTAACGGGAAGGAACGTTAAATTCAAATTCCCTTTGTCTACGTAATTAAATACTCCAAGTGTTTTGATCTTTTCAAATCGGGTCAAATTAGTATTAGAGTAATAAAAAACTCAAGTGTAGGGGTGCTCCTATAAATCTCTTATATTTTGATGTTATCGTAGAGGATGGTAGGGAAAAAAATGAAGAAAAACATACGGGCTGCCATCCTACATCTATCTTTATGTTTATGTTTTTCAATTTATGTACGTTTGTTTCAAGTTATCTAGAGTTTAGCGAGTCAAGTCTTGGCTTAGCAACGCCATGCTTTTCATACTTGTAACATAAGATTTTTGACTTGCCACCACTAAATCGCCTATCCAACAAAACCCTTTGTTTCCCTACCGTAATCCTAACATTACAAACCTTGAAAAGAACTCTTAGATAGTTGTTACTAGGTGCTTACGCCAAAGCGGTGGAGGTTTGATCTAGTCTCAAGCCTATGGTAATGTATGTACTATGCCAGGTAATGAGTGTTTATCTTCCATTTCCATTTACTATATTTCATATAAACCCGAGAGATGAGAGAATCCAAACACTCCTTGTGAGGTGCTAGTGTATAATTTCCGTGCTTGTTATGTCTATTGTGGTGCTTTTATTTGTTGTGAATTGTTTTAAACCCATGCTTCATGCCCCCTAACTTATAAATTGATTGGCCAAAAGCACATTTGCTTGAGGACAAGCAAATACCAAGTGTAGGGATATTTGATAAGAATTTAAAACGTACACTTTTAAGGGGTCATTTAAGCACTTAATCGACCACTTTTATATCCGTTACTACTTAATTTCTTTCTTTTTCACTTTTTAGGTCTTTTGGAAGCAAAATGCTGGAATGATTCATACTTGGACAAAAAGGAGTGAATACATGAAGAAAATGGCAAAGTCAAGATCGAAGCCACTCAAGCTGCCAAAGCCCGAACCTGACGGCGTCCCCAAACAAAGGGTGACACCGCCCCTCTATACAGATTTGATAATTACATGCACCAGACGGCTCGTGGAATTTTGCTCATAACACCTGACGGGCGTCGCTTTGAAGAAGAAGGGCGTCACTCAGACTTTTCATCTCAGACGGCCCAAATCCAGAACCAAAACGACGTCCCACTTGAAGCCCGACGGCGTCACAACTCCAAGGTGACGCAGGCCCATCGATAACTTGGCCAAGATGAAAATCCTAATGACGGCGATCTGACAGCATCCCACCTATAAGGCGACGCCGTCGCAAGTGTAAATCTATATATAAAATTTGATTTTTCTGCATTTAAGGAGGTTGACTCTGGAGTAAAAACCCTAAACGTTTGTAGTCCGACTTGGACAGTATCTTAGGGTCCCAAACCCTATTTTACACATCAAGATAAGTGTTTTAATCCAATAGTATCATTATGTCTTTCATTTATTGTGTGTATGCTTGCTTGCTTAACATGTCTAGCTAAATTTCTTGTGTGTTTGCTTAGATCTATGAAACCTAGTTATTAATTATTGTTAGGTTGTCTCTTATCTTAATTGTAATTAGCTTAGGAGTGCAACAAGGCTATCATTGTATTTAAATGCTTGAGTAATCTTTGTAAAAGTTAGTTTATGAATGACCTAATGGATTTCGTAGTCTAAAAACCCAAAGATAACCTTAAAGTTAGTTTATGAATGACTTGTGGATTTCGTAAGCAAAACCAATTGGTAACCTCAAAGAGTTAGGGCATAGGCACACCCTACGACCTTAGAAAACACAACGCATTAAGAATAAGGACGTGACAATTCAACCAACAATAAAAGATAACTAGGGAGTAATAGTATCTAGGTAAACACATTTTTAATCATCATACGAGCACACATCAAATAGACATAGCTACCCGTAGTAATAGATAATTAGAATAGTAGAAGTAATCGGTAGAAGTACCACCCCCCAAACCAATTGCCCCGATATTTTACCCTTAGCTTTCTAAAAAACCAATAAAAGATAAAAAAAAAGAAAAAAAAGAATCATCCTCAACCCCACTTTAGCGTAATACACTTTTTGCTAGCATTCCTATTTCCCAAGAGAACGATATCAGTACCCGAGGCTTACCCAATACTACACTACAACGATTAGGTTCACTGCCTAGGGTGCTGAAAAACTTGCTCGATGAAAAGGAATTTCCTTTGACCCTGAACGCGCTTCGTACGCGCATCAACAAATGTTTGGGTACGTTGAAGAAATTTCATCATCGTGTGCTTACGAATCTTGAATTGAGTATTCGACCAATGGAATGAGTTGATCAGGAATAGGTGGTGCTTGAAAACCATCGCTTCGGTAATATGGATTGATCACATCAAATAGTCCTAACTTTTTAGTGTTAATTTCCCCCGATAATGCTCATATTTTATGTCATTTATATGGATTTACGCTTGTATTCCTTGAGATTTCACTTTCAGGTAAATTATGAGCATTGGAGCTTAAGAGACGCGGATTTGAAGATTTTCTTAACGGTTTATGATAGTATGCTACTAATGAAGAAGCTACGACGTAACTCATTCTCTCACATTATGCCGTAGCTAGTGTTTTATCTTAGTTTGCATACTCAACAGAAATTATGACGTAACTCCCAACTAAGGTTACGCCGTAGTCATCTAGGTCAAGAAGTATTTCGCGCCTCCACCAACTACGCCGTAATTCCTCAACAAGCATTACGTCGTAGTCTACTTAACGAGAGTCAGTTTTGAAGATTAGTTAAGTTACGGCGTAACCCGCATCCAATATAAAGTAGAGCTGCTAAATTACGGCGTAACCTTTCCTTAGTGTTACGCCGTAGTCTATTTAACGAGAGTTACATTTTTAGGATAAATAAGTTACGGCATAGCTCTCAACTCAAGTTACGTCGTAACTATGATCGTGCCTATAAATACAAGCCCTAAATTCTGCATTTCATATCATTCACTCACAACTCAAAGGAAGAGAACGTGAAGAGGGTTCCAAAGGCATAAAATACGGAGCATACGAAGCCATCTCCAAGGGAGGAATCACTCCATATCGATAAACATTAGCGATCATTTCTATCTTTTACTTTTAGTTCATGTCTTTCATTATGTTAAACATTGAATTCATTGTTTCTTTTAATATGATCGGCTAAGCACCTTTTGTTCTAGCCTAGTTCAGGTGGTCAACAAAAAGAATGCCTTCATTTAGTTTGGAAATAGAATTCTTGTATTTTCTCAACCGTAAACCCGATAAAATGTCAGCTACAACTGGCCATTGAAGGTGTTTAGCCAAAAGTAGAGCTGCCCATATATCATCCTCCTTAAAAACCGCACCAATTAGTAGTAGACCACGTTTTGCCCCTGGATTATATCTAACACGTCTGCCACCATTCTTTGGGTGTACTTTCAAGAGGTTCCCGAAATGGACAATTGATGTGAACAGGCCCACAAGGTGTAGAAGTTGCAAGATATACAGCAGAGTAAAAGGTTGTAAGAACCATTCTGTTAGAGATAACATCTGTAGGTGCCGGAAGACTAAAAAAGTGCCTCACAAATGAACCATAATGGTTAACCTACCAAATTGAGTAAAAGTTATCAAGCGAAAGAATGGCCAACCTACTAAATGTAATATGTAGGGGATGAACATTAAACAACATACTTGATTAAATAATGAAACTTTTTTACGAATCCATCTATTTCACCATTTTCCAATATATTCAATACCAGTACTACCAAGAATACAACCATCAATGCAGTCTGAAAATATTTTCACCAAAATAAACCGTATCACAGAAGTTTAAAGTTTGCAAGTGTTACTTTCTTAGGAGTGTAATTTAAGCCAAAATGTTTAAAGTATGTTAGAGATTATACAAAATGAGCGTCTTCAATAGTGTTATGAGACATATAACACATACTGAAAATGAAAATACTTTTAAATTAGTAGGTTAGTCATGGCGGGACTGTTCGGCGCTAGACTATAAGGATTGAATATATGCTCACAAGATGCCCAAAAGTAGGAAACATAAAACTTTTGGAAGTGAGCCTTCATGGAAGCAAAAGAGTAGCTATACATTAAAATATGTGCCTTGTTACTCAAGGCCCATGCATCTGTAAATAGAACTCGATTGTCCCGAGTGATTCACCCCATAACAAATGGTGGACAAATGACATATAACGCCCAACCCACCCCACTCTAACAAATTCCAAGTTCCACCGGTATGCACACCAGATCAGGTTAAAGATTCATGATCCTAACTCCTAAAAGTTCCTTTTCAAACAGAAAATTGTACATGTTGCTGGTCTATCTCAAAAAATGGTATCAAAAGTAACCTGGAATCTTGCAGTGTTACCGGGTTCCGGATCTGAAGCATTAGCAAGCCCTCCTAACAGTTTTATCACATCTGTCGTATCGTCTAAGTAGTATTTAGCTTTGCTAGGCTTCCGACCAACCGTACAAGCAAATATTTCTAGAGTTGAAGTGACTGATGCACTTAAAACTGTGTGCCTGATGCTTTCAAACATATCCTCGTCTGACCGGTCATCCCCTATGCATGCTACAAAATCTGGGGCTTCCACTTAAAAACCTCAAATAGACAGATCGTGGGCTTGCTCTGAGTAGTTACTTTATTATTCCTGCCTTTCTTTGAACCACCAGAAGACTGCTGCGTAAGAAGCTTCCTGAAAGTAATAATCACATTTGAATCAAATAACTACGAATCAATAGATGAACATACCTAACCCGATAAGAAACTGCTAGGTCGATAGTAAAAGATATGCAGACATAAAACATATAGGACATATCTCATAGAAATATCAACGTAGATTGTCCAATTTGGTTATTACACTTTTTAGAAAGGTATAATAACCAAATTGGACCATTTTGCAATATACATCCCTATTATATGGAATTTACCCTGAGATAAAAATTATATATAAAGCAAGTTGTGGTGAACCTGAAATTGGTTATAGAGTCCTGCAGGTATCTATTAGCCTTTTGAAGGGTTAAATCTGGGTTCTCAGCTTCAGGCCATCCAGCTTTGATGACGAACCCTTTTTTGTTTAGAAGCTTCCTCCACACATACTCAGAATAATGAGGGCAAACGGGAGCAATAAGACGGGTTTGAATATCCATAAACCGCCACAAAAGATCACGATTCATGCCACTCGACCCACAAAAAACCCTATATTCATACTCCTCAATAGCTTGCTTTAATGTCCTAAAATTCCCGGTCAACTTTGACATTTTCTCAGAATTCAACATGATATGGCCGTTGCATCTAAACCCACGAGGCCAATGTTTTTCGGGAAATATAGTTGTATGGTTATAGATACAAAACGTGAGATTGTTTTTTATAAGATCCTTACCAGAAACACGGAGATCGAGCGGGTACTAATACTCGAACTCCTTCCTCATCTTTTTAAGAAGATCCAAAGAAATATCCGAATGTTTTGGTTCCCGTCCCTCGAGAAACAAATAATCCCAAACATCATCTTGAGAAGCTTCCACTACCTGCCACAGATAAAGGAGGTTGATTGTAATTTGTAAAGGTAAGATATATGAATAATACAATTAACACTCACAGCAGGTAAAAGATTAGAAACTGCAGTGCCGGATGAGGTTATAACAACAGCTGGTTTTAGAGAGCCACTAGCATAACCAATAGCATGGAATGCAAGTGACCATTCATCGTAGCACGCGATACAACTAATCATAGGATAACCAATAGCATGTATTAATATTAAACCTGGTATGATATCACCATAGAATCAACTTCTTTAACATCTTGTTGGTGAGAAGGCCCTTGGTTAATAAAATACATAAGAATTGAAGACGCCCTGATGAATATTGAAGAAAGATTAGGGTACCTATGACATAAATAAAGAACCTATTAAGTTCAAATACAGTTTATGCAAGAGAATAACAAATCTTTAGAAAAATAAAAACCCTAAATTTGATACGTTATCAAAGCTCTACTGGTATGTGCTAAAACACATACCTTTTCTTTATCAAAATAGACCCAAAATAACCAAGAAAGAGCCGTTTATTGCTAATATTTGTGGTTTTCTTGAGTTTGTGCTTGTGCAGGTATGGATATGTAAAAACACGCAAAAAGGAACCAAATCAGACGTAACTGAAAGCACGAGAGATTAAGAGAGCTTAAGCTGAGCCGGAAGGTCAGAATTATGCATTTATGAAGATTTCTAATCTCTGAGGATGATTTGTGAAGATTTGATCAAAGTTTGAAGAAATCTCAGAAATGGCCCCTCGAGTTTCAAAGATTTGTCGAAATGGCCCTTGAAGTATCAAAACTTTCAAATTCAGTCCCTGGTCTATTGAAGAATGACAAGTTCAGTCCTTGGAAGATACTTTCACATTTACATGTTTGGCCCTTGGAAATTCAGAATTGACAACATTGGTCCCTTTGGTTGCTAATGGATCCATTACTAGTCATATTATTAATCCAAGTCCAATATAAGCCAAAATCCTTTACACAATCCGGCCCAACATCACACAAGCCCAAGAACCAATATATCCTTACCCGCCCAATCAATACCCGGTTTAATATCACCACACCCGGTTATCACTACCACTATACCTAATTTTACCCGATCTCAACCCTGGTCAAACCCCACCACCCTGGTCAACAAACAACTCAAAATATTATAAACAAATAAACCAAACGCGCCTTTACCCTGCTTCTTCTCCCCAAACCAAACACACCCATTTACCCACACCATTTTACCACCACCCAAACACCAAACATAGTACTTAGCATCTTCCTAAGCTTCTAGATACTCTGACTTGTCAGATAGGATGCATACGTGGCAATATGGAGCTCTCCCATTGGCTGCTACACCTCATCAAAGGAATTAGAGCAATTTGATTGGTTGTGATGACCATGGAATGAACATGTGGCTGTGGATGTGGATAGACATTCTAGAGCTTCTGAAAGGAATCCAAGAAGTCCTCATTTCAGCTATATAAGACCCTCTCCTTCCACAGATTCGAGTTGTCCAATTTCATGTATTTAGAAAAATGTTACCCTTTTAATTGTCTTATTTAAATATCTGTTTTAGTTATAGTTCTCAATTCAGTTTGTAAATTTTCAAAGTTAATTGCAATTTCAGTTTCATTACTTCCTTGTTTCATGTTCATTTCAATTTCTCAAATTGCTATAATAATAATTGTTTCTTAAGCTGCCTTTGTTTCTATGAGCTCACATAAGCTTTGATAAGCTTTTGTGGGCTTGCTACTGTTTTAATTTGCTCAAATCTCAGTTTTAGAAAAAAGTCAAACAAAGTCAACATTTTGAAGTTAAATCCGTTTCTGGTTAATTTCTGCTTATGATATGTTAAGTAGTTGATATTGATGTTAGTTTGTTAGAACTCCATTAGTTTTGCTTAGATTCTCAATAATCTTCTTAGTTTAATGCATTTTGGACCCTTGAAGGACTGTTTGGTTGAATGCTTGAAACTGTGATAGAGGCTTATAAATTGGAGTAGTTAGGTTGCTTTAAGCTTGTTATGGTTATCTGAATCAATAGCTGTTCTTGTTTTATGCTTGTCCTCAACCAAAGTCAACATAAGTTTGAAACTGTTCTTGTTTTCCTTCCTGTTAAAATCAGTAGCTGAAATCTTCCCTATAGGTGTTAAAGTTGTTTAACTAGCTTGCTAAAGTCTTATTACATCATTATTCATCCATATCAGTCCTGCATTTGATCTTGAATCTCACCAAAGTCAACTTTCTTAACTGTTTTTAGAAGTCAAACCTGTTAAAACAGTTTTGTGCAGGTATTGCAGCCTCTGTACAGTGTTCATTGCTAGTAACTAGGGTCTAATATTTGGCACATTTGCAGTTTGCTAGGTTGTTTTTAGTCCCACATATCTGTTTAGCCTTTAAGCACCCCTGATAAGCCCTTGAATAAGCTAAAACAGTGGAGGTCAGCCACTGTTTTGCTGCATCAGTTAGCATCTAGCCACAACAGCCTTTAGATTTAGATCCATAACTTCTTCACCTTAGGTTTTTATTAGCTGAAAATTTGATAAGTACACTCTGCTAGGTGGGCTTGAGTCCCATACTTTTGGTTTTCATGTTAGCTTATTGGATAAGGCGGTTTCATCTGCTAAACAGTGGGACAGATTGCTTATTTGCTTTAGTGGTCATTTAGCTTAATCAGTTGTAATCTGCTTTTTAGGTGTTAGGATTAGCTTGTAATGGTTGCCTTAGAGTAGTTATAGTATATTTTAGCTTCAAGATCAGTTTATGTCCTATTGTGCTTATTAGCTTATTTTCTAAGTGCTTATTCCTTATCAGTTTACATAGCAGCCCTCAATTCTCTCAAATAAGCCCATGTTTTTATATTTTTATTAGCTTTAGAATAATATTTTAGAATTTCCCTGAAGTTTTCATAATTTTTAGTCACTGTTCACTATTTTTTTTTATTAAATATAGTTTTTAATCACTTTTAATTAGCTTTAATTGCAAACAATTAAGAAAATGTTCTAAAAAAATAATTTTTCAATTTTAACAGTTTAAGATAAATATAAAAAGCATAAAAAAGATTTTCCATATTTTTCCCCTTTTATTTGGTATTTTTCACAATTTAAATTAGATTAAAATAGTTTTAAATTAGTAGAAAATAGAAAATTAATCTGAAAAATAAAAAAATAGTTTTGAAAAGCCTCTTATGATATTTTAGATTTTATAAAAATAGTTTCACATTTTTCCCTTTGATTTTTATAATTTTTAGTATTTTAATTTAGTTTAAATAGTTAAAAATTAGTTTTTAATTAGAAATAAATCAAGAAAATTCCTAAAAAATAGTTTTAATTCATATTTAGTTTTCAAATATCATTTTTAGCATAAAAGTAATTTTAGGGTATTTTTAGGAGTGAGATTAGTCGTTGTTGCATTTTATTCGCGTTTCGTTTTAATCCCGTATTTGCATTTTAGTGTAGAATTGCGTAGTTTGCCATAATTCTTAGGATTTCCCGTAGATTAGATGTTCCATTTAATTTCCTTATCCCGTAGTTTAGATAATATCATTTTACCCCCCTTTTCTTATTCAAATCCCGATAATCGAGACGTTAGTTGGAAATTCCATTCAACCCTCGTTCGGAACGATCTCGGTGCTCAAACCTAACACGTTTGAGTTACCCGCATACTACACACTTCTCATCTATTATTGATCAGTGTCTGAACCGTTTTAAATTTCTTACGGTTAGTCATTCACAAGTGGCTAGCTTGTGTGAGTAAGCTTGACGTGTTTTGTTCACTGCATATCAATTTTTGGCGCCGCTGCCGGGGAGGGCTTGTAGCGAGTTTTCGTATTCTGTCTCGAATCGTGTGCATTTGAAGATCCTTCCCCGAGTGAAGTTACCATCATTTTTGTAAATATATCTTTTTCAAAAACCCAAAAAGATTTTCCTTTTCAAAATATGTTTTCTCAAAACCCAAAAATATTCTTCTTTACCCTCTGAACCGTCAATTCTTTATCCCTTTACCCTCTTATTCGTATAATTCTTATCGATGTCTTCGTCTTACCATTATGGTTGTCAATGGTGTGGTGGACCTCAAAATGGTGGGAATTGTCCCGGTTGTAGCATTGTGAATACGGAAACGAGTTTGTCTACGACCAACATCCCTACAATGATACGACCGATTTCCTTAACCAAGCCCCATACCATGAGACGGAGTCATACTCGTGTGAGTACTGTGGAGGTCCTCACCAAGGTTTTCAATGTCAAGCCCAATTTAACAATACAACCTTTGGTTATGAACCTTATCCATATACTTCACCAAACCCGTCACAACAATCATCCTGTTGTGAGTATTGTGGAGGTTCGCACTTTAATTCCGATTGTCAAATGCAAAACCCGCTTGTCTATGAGCAGGTTCCTTGTAACAATTACGACTATCCTTATGACCCACCTCCACAATACCAAGAAATTCAACCACAACCTCCGATAATTTCTCCAGAAATTCAAAGATGTTTTAAAATACTCGAAGAATTTGTTAATGAACATGCCGAAGATCGAGCATCTCGAAACGAAAAATCTATGTTAGAATTACTCGAAGAAGAAAAACGAGCAGCTCGGATTGAAAAGTGTCTTGAAGAAATACGAATTGAGGAGCAAGCACTTAAAAGACGTGCCCGATGGCTAGAGACTTACATTGATGATGATGATGAGGATTCCATCCAAATGAAAGAATATTATGAAAGTTTGTCGGCCGAACCCACTCCCGTTTCTGAGCCTTTCATTTCTGACCCTTCCCCTTCACTCACGCCGGTTGAGAGAAGTGACGTCATTTTGAAAGAGGTCGATGACTCTATTTCTTCAAACATTGTTGAACCCGTTGACTCTCTCATAATGGGGGAGGAGCCTCTTAGTGCTATTCCGGAAACGGAATCTTCTTGTGTTGAGAGCCTTATCCCAATCCCAAGAGAGTCCGAGGTTGTAGATGATATCTGTGATGAGCTTTCTCTTGATATTTCGAATGATCACGATGAGATGTTTTCCGATTCCGAGGATGTATCTGACAGTGATTGTGATTCGCTTTTATGTGATTCTCTTGACATTTCCGAGGTTACTTTCGGGATTTTCTCAAATCCACTTTTTGAATTCAATGATGACTATACCTTTTGTGAAGTTAATCCTCTTTTCGACAAAGATTTTGAGTCCGATTCAGAGACCACAACGGAAGTGGTGGATATTGCTAGCTCTCAGAGCACACCACTTGTCCCATCTCTGTGTTCCGACCTTTCTCTCCCGTCATATGATGTTATGCAAGATGAAGAACGTGATGAATCTGACACTAAAGATATTATGGAGATTGATGAATTGACTAAAGTGGGTGACGACGATATTCTTGATGATCCGCCTTATGATTCCGATATGGAAGAAATCGACTTATTTCTTGATGATCCAATACCGCCGGGTATTGAGAGTGACGGGTGCGACTCTAATCAAGATATCCTTTTTCTTGAAAGCTTGCTTAATGATGATTCTTCCTCCTCTGTTGAGTCGACCCTCACTTATCCCGTTGAGCACACATGTGAGGACAATATTTTCAACCCCGGGATACGCGTTGATGAGTTTTATGCTAAAAATGTCATTCGAGATAAGGATCATCCCTTGGATGCCTTCGTTGATGAGCCTTTGAGTAACACCTTTCTATACCATGAGCTCCCGACTTCTTTGGAGTATTCTCTTATTGATCCTTCATCCCTTCGTCCGCCCGCAAAACCACCGGATGATGGATCCTTCTTACATCATATGTCTTATCCACCCATTTTCTTCTCCACCCAACCCACCCAGTCTCATTCCTTCGGGAATGAGGACACCGTTTTTGACCCTGGTATCTCTACCACTTTCTTCCCCAAGGACAAATGAATTCGGGGACGAGTCGGGCTAGCGACTTCGTTTAAGAAAAACAGTAGCGCTTCGTGGGAGGCACCCCATGCTTATCCATCTATCTTCTTTCTATTTTCTAATAAGTGACGTGAAGGGGTCTGCCTCTTCGATTTTTCGTGCTTGGTTGTTTATGTTGTAGGATTTTCCCGATATGAAGACTCTCGTGCTCGAAGTTTGTCATTTTCTCTACCCGAGTTTCATGATCGATGCTGATGGAAATCCGATATCCTAATCTTATCGACTAACGTTTATCTTCTAGCATACTTAATAAACGGCTTTTAGATTTTCGTGATACCCTTGCTTTAAACATTGAGGACAATGTTTCGTTCTAGTCTGGGGTAGGGTAATCTTCGATTTGATTTGACCGCACTTGCTTATTTCTGTTGTGTTTCTCTCGCAACCCCGTTTTTCCTTAGAAAATGAAAAATTGTGCAAAAATGAGAAAAATTTAAAATTTTTGAAGCTTTTGTTAAGTCTTTTTGATCGAAAAGTTTTGCTAGTCTCTTAGATAAGAAGCTATAAAATGCGAATTCTAGCTCAAAAGGCCAAGATTTTGCAAGTTTCCCTTAGAGATTTTAAATATGCATAACTTTATTTCATTAGACGAAGCATTTGCTAAGTTAATATATGTTTTGACACCTTGTTGACTTTCCGCTAGTGAGAGTAGGAATGGAATTCTGACTTGACCGGGCGTGTTGAGCCCTAGCTTGTTCCCTTAACCATAGATAATCTAAAAATTATCGGCTAAGCATCTGCGGATCTCATTATTTGGGATTTTAAATTTGCAGAGATCGAGAAATGATAGAGTTACTTATGAGTTTAGATGCTAAGCGTGGAGTAGTTGGTTCTCTTTAGAGCCCATCGAAGGTACTTATGGCTTTTTGTTCCCACAAAATTGTTTCACCCCATATCTGTCTAAATAATTAGAGATGTTGAGTTTTTGGCGATAGTTAGTTCTTTTTCTTCTTAAAAGAATCTTTGTTTTAAAAATTGGGTACACATCAAGGATCCGTAATAAATAAATGAGTAATAAGTGATATGTGAAAAAGTAATAAGTAAAGTTGTGAGCTGCGATGTCGAGATCGGACCCTTGGATCTTTAACCGGGATTGAGTGAGGTCTTAGCCTAGCCAGCCGGGATCCTCATTTCATGAAGCCTATAGTCTTGGAATTACCCCGTGAAGCTCCGTGGTTCACAGCTCATATAAGTAAAGGTATAAGTGCAATATATAAATAAAAAAAAAAAAAAAAAAAAATGTTGAAAAATGGAAAATGAAAAAGTCAAAAGTTGGTGAATAAAAATTCCTTGATGTGGACCTCATTTTTACGACAATGGTTCTCGAGAGAAGACGGATAACTAATTATCGACTTAGCTTTGTATCTTTATCGGAATAATTCTTATCAAAACGAGAATTTGAAGAAATTCATTTCTCACAAAAATAAAAAAATCTAGAGGAAAATAGGAAAATGGGAGCAAAAGGTAATTACACAAGTAACTTCCATGGGTAGTGTTAGCATCTAGAATCATATTTAGCAATGATTTCGGTTTTACGCTTAGTTTGGGAACTTGTGAAAAATCAGGGACGATGTATTCTATCCGTATGGTCACTTCACGCTGTGTTGTGTTTTCTACTCCGTGATCCTAATGTGTCGTTTGAAAAATGTTGGAGTTATTGATCGACATGAAAGTTCAACAAACCGTCATTCATAACCGGAATGTGCTTAATCGTAATACCTATACATGAGAATTAAAAGGTAAACGGGGCGTTTTTAGAATTAAGGCTTTCTTAATCTCTTTTGAGGAACATTGACTACTTCTTCTCTAATTGGTTTGTCTGAACTGTTTGAAGTTTCTTACGGTTAGTCATTCACAAGTGGCTAGCTTGTGTGAGATAACTTGATGGTTTGGACATATCAATGGTTTAGTAGAAAGAGATTGAAATCCTTGGTTTTAGAAGCGTGAGTTGATTGCATTGCGTGAGGACACGGCAATAGTTTCGTCTGGGGTATTTTGGTATGTGCTAAAACACATACCTTTTCTTTATCAAAATAGACCCAAAATAACCAAGAAAGAGCCGTTTATTGCTAATATTTGTGGTTTTCTTGAGTTTGTGCTTGTGCAGGTATGGATATGTAAAAACACACAAAAGGAACCAAATCAGACGTAAATCCGAGCACGAGAGATTAAGAGAGCTTAAGCTGAGCCGGAAGGTCAGAATTATGCATTTATGAAGATTTCTAATCTCTGAGGATGATTTGTGAAGATTTGATCAAAGTTTGAAGAAATGTCAGAAATGGCCCCTCGAGTTTCAGCATTTGTCAGAAATGGCCCTTGAAGAATCAAAAATTGCAAATTCAGTCCCTGGTCTATTGAAGAATGACAAGTTCAGTCCTTGGAAGATACTTTCACATTTACATGTTTGGCCCTTGGAAATTCAAAATTGACAACATTGGTCCCTTTGGTTGCTAATGGATCCATTACTAGTCATATTATTAATCCAAGTCCAATATAAGCCAAAATCCTTTACACAATCCGGCCCAACATCACACAAGCCCAAGAACCAATATATCCTTACCCGCCCAATCAATACCCGGTTTAATATCACCACACCCGGTTATCACTACCACTATACCTAATTTTACCCGATCTCAACCCTGGTCAAACCCCACCCGTACCCGGTCAACAAACAACTCAAAATATTATAAACAAATAAACCAAACGCGCCTTTACCCTGCTTCTTCTCCCCAAACCAAACACACCCATTTTACCACCACCCAAACACCAAACATAGTACTTAGCATCTTCCTAAGCTTCTAGATACTCTGACTTGTCAGATAGGATGCATACGTGGCAATATGGAGCTCTCCCATTGGCTGCTACACCTCATCAAAGGAATTAGAGCAATTTGATTGGTTGTGATGACCATGGAATGAACATGTGGCTGTGGATAGACATTCTAGGAGCTTCTGAAAGGAATCCAAGCAGTCCTCAGCTCAGCTATATAAGACCCTCTCCTTCCACAGATTCGAGTTGTCCAATTTCATGTATTTAGAAAAATGTTACCCTTTTAATTGTCTTATTTAAATACTGTTTTAGTTATAGTTCTGAATTCAGTTTTGTAAATTTTCAAAGTTAATTGCAATTTCAGTTTCATTACTTCCTTGTTTCATGTTCATTTCAATTTCTCAAATTGCTATAATAATAATTGTTTCTTAAGCTGCCTTTCTGTTTACTGAGCTCACATAAGCTTTGATAAGCTTTTGTGGGCTTGCTACTGTTTTAATTTGCTCAAATCTCAGTTTTAGAAAAAAGTCAAACAAAGTCAACATTTTGAAGTTAAATCCGTTTCGGTTAATTTACGCTTATGATATGTTAAGTAGTTGATATTGATGTTAGTTTGTTAGAACTCCATTAGTTTTGCTTAGATTCTCAATAATCTTCTTAGTTTAATGCATTTTGGACCCTTGAAGGACTGTTTGGTTGAATGCTTGAAACTGTGATAGAGGCTTATAAATTGGAGTAGTTAGGTTGCTTTAAGCTTGTTATGGTTATCTGAATCAATAGCTGTTCTTGTTTTATGCTTGTCCTCAACCAAAGTCAACATAAGTTTGAAACTGTTCTTGTTTTCCTTCCTGTTAAAATCAGTAGCTGAAATCTTCCCTATAGGTGTTAAAGTTGTTTAACTAGCTTGCTAAAGTCTTATTACATCATTATTCATCCATATCAGTCCTGCATTTGATCTTGAATCTCACCAAAGTCAACTTTCTTAACTGTTTTTAGAAGTCAAACCTGTGTTAAAAACAGTTTTGTGCAGGTATTGCAGCCTCTGTACAGTGTTCATTGCTAGTAACTAGGGTCTAATATTTGGCACATTTGCAGTTTGCTAGGTTGTTTTTAGTCCCACATATCTGTTTTGCCTTTAAGCACCCCTGATAAGCCCTTGAATAAGCTCAAACAGTGGAGGTCAGCCACTGTTTTGCTGCTTCAGTTAGCATCTAGCCACAACAGCCTTTAGATTTAGATCCATAACTTCTTCACCTTAGGTTTTTATTAGCTGAAAATCTGGATAAGTACTCTCTGCTAGGTGGTCTTGAGTCCCATACTTTTGGTTTTCATGTTAGCTTATTGGATAAGCAGTTTCTTCTGCTTAAACAGTGGGACAGATTGCTTATTTGCTTTAGTGGTCATTTAGCTTAATCAGTTGTAATCTGCTTTTTAGGTGTTAGGATTAGCTTGTAATGGTTGCCTTAGAGTAGTTATAGTATATTTTAGCTTCAGTATCAGTTTGGTGTCCTATTGTGCTTATTAGCTTATTTTCTAAGTGCTTATTCCTTATCAGTTTACATAGCAGCCCTCAATTCTCTCAAATAAGCCCATGTTTTTATATTTTTATTAGCTTTAGAATAATATTTTAGAATTTTCCTGAAGTTTTCATAATTTTTAGTCACTGTTCACTATTTTTCTTTATTAAATATAGTTTTTAATCACTTTTAATTAGCTTTAATTGCAATTAATTAAGAAAAAGTTCAAAAAAATAATTTTTCATTTTTCTCAGTTTAAGAAAAATATAAAAAGCATAAAAAAGATTTTTCCATATTTTTCCCCTTTTATTTGGTATTTTTCACAATTTAAATTAGATTAAAATAGTTTTAAATTAGTAGAAAATAGAAAATTAATCTAAAAAATAAAAAACTAGTTTTGAAAAGCCTCTTATGATATTTTAGATTTTATAAAAATAGTTTCACATTTTTCCCTTTGATTTTTATAATTTTTAGTATTTTAATTTAGTTTAAATAGTTTAAAATTAGTTTTTAATTAGAAATAAATCAAGAAAATTCCTAAAAAATAGTTTTAATTCATATTTAGTTTTCAAATATCATTTTTAGCATAAAAGTAATTTTAGGTTATTTTTAGGAGTGAGATTAGTCGTTGTTGCATTTTATTCGCGTTTCGTTTTAATCCCGTATTTGCATTTTAGTGTAGAATTGCGTAGTTTGCCATAATTCTTAGGATTTCCCGTAGATTAGATGTTCCATTTATTTTCCTTATCCCGTAGTTTAGATAATATCATTTTACCCCCTTTTCTTATTCAAATCCCGATAATCGAGACGTGAGTTGGAAATTCCATTCAACCCTCGTTCGGAACGATCTCGGTGCTCAAACCTAACACGTTTGAGTTACCCGCATACTACACACTTCTCATCTATTATTGATCAGTGTCTGAACCGTTTTAAGTTTCTTACGGTTAGTCATTCACAAGTGGCTAGCTTGTGTGAGTAAGCTTGACGTGTTTTGTTCACTGTGAATCATCTACGAACAACAAAAAGATGTTATAATTACAACCTGCACAAAAACATAAAATCATTAAAACCCTAAAATCGTGATGAAGTTTTCTTCATGCAGAGAGTTCTAATGATTAGGGTTTTTTTTTGTGGGAAAATATACGTCTGCTTTTTTTTTTGTTAATAATGGATTTATGTTACCAAATATTTATCTCATTAAAATGGTGATAGGTTTATAAATTTGGACTTTAAAGATATAATCAAAGACTTGCAAGATTTAATTCAAAACATGTGTTGGTCTAGTGGTTATCATGTTTCTTTGTGGACTAAGAGACCCAAGTTCGATACTTGTTAAGCTCAAATTTTTTGAAAAAATAAATCCGAAAATTTTAATAAATGAAAAAAAAATATTGGTTAGGTGGCATGCTATTGCTTAGGTGGACAATTTATGGTGACATGGCACTAAAAACAATTACATGGCAATGAGATGGACATTTGTGGAATAATCTACGTGTACATATTTATATATATATATATATATATATATATATATATATATATATATATATATATATATATATATATATATATATATGATAAAGATCAAATAAAAAGATAAATATCCGTAAAAAGATAAAAAGATTTTTTTTTCAAAAAAAGTTCTCGAAAAATTCCCAAAAAATTCCACAAGATCGGGTATGATGGTGCATGAAAAACTTGTGAAAATTTTTTTTCTAAAAGTGGATATTTTTTCCGAAAAAAATTATGAAAAAATACGTTTGCGCATTAAATCGTTTTTTTTGCATAAAAAATTGGTTTTTGCACCCAAATTCTTTTGACTTTTTTCATCAAATTAACATTGCGCATCTAACTAAAATAAGTTGAAAATTTTGTGCATCAAAATTTTTTTGCGCATCAAAATTCTTTTTTTTTGCATTAAAAAAAACATATCAAAACTCAAAATTATAAAAAATATTTTCACAAAAGTTATATGCACCAACATACCCGATCTTGTGGAATTTTTTTTTAATTTTTGAAGAATTAAAAAAAAATAAAAATCTTTTTATTATTTTTACGGATATTTGTCTTTTTATTTTAACTTTACCCTATATATATATATATATATATATATATATATATATAAACAAATTTAAATAAATATACACATTCAAAAATATAAACACGATAACAAAAAAATATAAAAGAAAAGTAAATAACTGACCCCGAGGCGCTCAGGACATGCGCCTTCTTTTCCTCCTCGATGGTGTGCCAGGAATCATAACACATTGGAAACTCCCTTATCAGCTCGCCAACGTAGTTACCGAACCACGTATCGTTGTCGCCGACATGAGTGAGGGACCCCATATCACTGATGTCAAGGTCAATCTTCTGGGGGCCGAAATCCACCACGGCTTTCTTGGGGGCGACGTTCTTGTTGACAGAATGCATCGGCTTCCTGACGCCACCCCTACCCCTGCCAGGTTGTGATCCTACAAATTGAAGTGAGTGAAAACGTCATAAAATAACAAGTAACCAAATTCAAATGATCAAGTTTAAGTTTCTTTTAAAATAATCCAGAAATTCTTACCACGACAACCACTATCAATCTGACGGGTAGGGGAAGGTGGTGGGTCACCGGCACCGTCACCACCGTGACCGCGCGCGACTGCTGCTGCCATCTGTAAAAGTACAAGTTGAATAACATATAGATTTTTATGAATAAATTAATATAATCTTGCACATATTCAAATAAATATACACATTTTTCATTCAAATAAGTGTCGTTTTACAAGTTACAATTTTAGATCAATCTACTAAATCAAAATCACTATCATAAACAACATTAATCGCAACTTCAACTTCATCATCAAAACTGTTTGCGTCTTCATTATCAGAATCTTCTGCTAAATCATAAGGCTCGTCGTCCAATAAAATCATCATTGTCATCAACAGGAATAATTTGTGGTGGTGGTGGTGCCTTAACTTCTGTTGATTGACCATCAATATTCAAGGGTTCTAATTGTAAATCAATCAAATTAGCAGACAGTTCGAGATCAGATGAGTTGTTGCCATGTATGTTACACCCCTATCTCGGAATACCAATAGGTCCCACCGCAATTGAATATGGTCTAAGGACTTTACGGGATTGACTAGTCAACCCGATAGTCAATCTAATAATTAACAAATGTTATGTTATAGTTATAGAAAGTAGGGGGACCTAAGTTGCTATATTATAAACTAGTTATAGAAGTGTAGTGTGGCTAAATTATAAAGAAGGGGACTTGAAGGACCATTTATGTCATTTGGGCAAAGTTGCCTCCTACATAGTCTGGATGATTCCTTACTCTTCTAAATATGTCCAGAAATAAATGAATCAGAGTGTGTTTCGTGATAGAGAAAAAGGAGGGAAAGATGGGAATTGTCTTGATGATCAAATTGTGAAGGAATTTGTGTTCTTAGTCATGATACAAGCTAATATCTATGATCCTTGCAAGTAAGTATACTTAATTGATGATTTAATTGTGATTTGAAAGTTAGGGTTCTTATACTCAAATTGGGGGTTTTGGGTAATTGTATTTTTTAAACACTAATTGAGATGTTATAAAGTAATTGGGTGAAACCCCTTTGATGGAATAAAAGTAAAATGGGTAATTTGGGATATGATAATGTTATGATCATTGGAATGATTGATTAAAAGAATTATGGTAAATATGGGATGCTTTATTATGGGTAAAAGTTGAGGAATATATGGGTTGGATCATCACATAATCAGAATACGATTATGTGATGATTAGAGGATGTTTATGTAAGCCAAATGGTTATGAAACCATGGCTATAGTTATTTGATGTTGTTTTAAGTGTACTTGGAATATGGTGTTTAAGGTGTTACCTTGGGATGATGATGAAGGTTTGTCTATGAAAGATGAAGGTAATTGTGTATGGCTTAGCATGGATTGCGAAGGTAAGTAATTTAACTACTATTTGCTTAATGTGAAAATTATCATATGTGTGTTATACATGTTGTGGTTAAGTTTTGGTTATAGTTAAGTAAAGGAATTATTGGATCAAGATTGGAATTGATGATAGTTATAGAAATTAGTTGCCTTGTGGAAGATTAAGGTATGTGTTATATGACTTATGTGCTAAATGTGTTATAGTTTGTGTGTTGGTCATGATTTTGTGAAATTATATGATTATAGAAGCATTAACATGTTTTAGTCTAATTACTTACTAAGCGTTATCGCTTACATGTTATAGTTGTCAATGTTCTTGTAGGTTCATGTGCTTGAAGTGCCTTGGCGTGGATTTGAATCATTGTTTGACTATGTGGAAGATTGATGGTATATGATTAGGAGTTAGGTAGATATCGAGCTCCAAATGACGATTTGTGCCCCCGTTTAATTTGAAAAGGTTTCATAAACTTGTTGTTAAGTGTCAAGTGTCGCGTTCTAATGGTTATAGTATTGTTTGGTAATAACATGTCAAAGTTACATTGGTAAGAGTCAATCTGTATGTTATAGTCATTTTTAAAGGGGTGTTTGGATTAGAGTGTAATCCTACCCATTTTGGATTAATTGGGTCAAGAAATGGTAAACTGTGTTGTAGGTGGTTCGTTATAGTTTATATGAGGTGTTGTTAAAGTTATAAAGGTCTAAATGATCAATTGAGTTGAAATGGGTCAAAATGGTTGTGTGCAGTTTTTCTGTCAAATGTGCAGTTCAAGGGCCTGACGACATCACAGTTTTGTGAGTGACGGCGTCTGGCTCAGTGGCGGCGGCGTCGAGCCCAATTCCTCTGACCCATCGCTTGTTAAAAAATTGAATTGTTTTGAATTCCCATTAAAGGGTGACGGCGTCGGGTTTAAAACTCTCTGAACCGTCTCATGTTAATTTTGTAAAGTGTTTTGGGTCACTGTTAAAGGGTGAAGGCGTCGTAGCTTAAAAGGCGACGACATCAGTCCGCCATACAGTTTTAAAATGATTTTTTTGTTATAGTCTTGTGCTATTGGTTTAAGAAGTTATCGAGTATATGTTATAATAAGAATTGTCAAAGGTCAAATGTTGTAGTTTTGTCGTTTATTGAAGAGTTTAATGATAAAAAGTAATAGTCAAATGTTTTTGTGTCAAAGGTTTAAAAATCAAGTAATTTCCTGTCAAACCTGGAATCGGGGCATAACAATGTATCACATTATCATCGTCTTCTGCCATGATGACATCCCAGGTTGTGTTGTAATTCACATCTTGGACGACCTTCCAATGGAGTGGTCGTCTGTCAGGATCTTCAAGGTAGAAGACTTGTTTTGCTTGTGTTGCGAGAATGTAAGGTTGATCTTCAAAGTCATAACTACATGCCCAAATTTGTGTCATGCTGTTTCTATGATTCAAACGTTTGACTTTACGACCTTTTTTGTTACATAATTCGAACCACTTAACTCGAAATAACACAACTTTGAAATAGGTATAAGCAAACTCCAGAATATCTTCTAGCTGACCATAATACATTTCTCCTTTCTTCTTGCCAGGTGAACAGATTCCGCTGTTCTGAGTTGTACCTTTTTTTATCGCGGCTGTGTACGAAAAACTTCACATCGTTGACTACGCAAGAGTTGACTGAGCGGGAATACCTCCTGGAGAAATTTTAACGTTTTGTTAAATGAAGTATCACTCCATTTACAGCTGACCTTGAGATGCGTAATCTTTGCCATAAAATCCAATGTAGTCATAAAGTCACATGCCAAGCACAGAGCCTGGTTGGAACTAGCAAGTAACTCTTCAAACTCGTTACGTTGAGGAGGTGTCATTGCTTGAGTCGGCTCGTTACTTGTCTCGCCAATATTTCATCGAGTTGGCTCATTTTGCTCATTATTCAGAGGAATATCAAAAATATCATTAAGGCACGCACCCATGTCACTCATCATCTCACGTTGTGTCGTGTTATGTACTAATGGCGGAGGATCTGATTCACCGTGATTGTGCCATTGTTTATAATTTGGGTCCCACCCAAAGTCGCCTATGTAGTTTTTAAGAGTGGTCGTAGATACCCATGGAACATTACGACACAAACAACATGGACATTTTATCTTTCTGTAACTATTCAATAATGGCTTGCAATGCTCGAGGAATGCAGCAAGACCATCAAAAAATGGTTTTGAACAATGACTCTCTAAAAGGGTCCAACTCTTATCAATTATCATAACTGCATTTTTATAATGCAATCAGTTATTATATGCACTTAAGTAAACATATTCAAAAGATTAAACACATAAACACATATAAACGTGGAATTATTACAAGTTGTTTTGTTCACGTAGTGAAACTATGGAAAGCAATCCTAACCCACTCTTTGAATGATTCGTCTCATATACGAATGCGTATAACTGATTTACTATTTGAGAAAATTTCGGTAGCATTTCCCCTCAACTCCCCAAATATGTGTATTAAAGACATATTCGTAGGAGTAAAGGAGAAACACTGTCGAACTCAAACTAAATAGTAAATCAATTAAACGCATCCATATCCTAAATGAGACAAAATATTCAAAAAGCATTCCCAAACAGGGGACTTTCCGAAATTAATTTCTAATAAATTAATTCCAGGCGGGTTTTCTATAGGATGATTAACTTTGGCCGAGGAATTTCTGAATATAATCACTAAAATCCTAAAACATACTTAATCGCATAACTAACTAACCAAACGCAATACTAACTATATTTATAAAAAATAAAATATGAATATGTAACTAAGGGTGGAAACGAGCCGAGCCGCTCGTAAAAAGTTCGGGATCGAATCGGTAAAAAGCTCGAATGAGCCGAGCTTAAACGAGCTCGAGCCCGAGCTCGAGCCTAATTTTGGGCTCATTTAATAATCGAGCTCGAGCCCGAGCTCTTTACAAAAAGTCCGAGTAGGCTCGCGAGCCTAAATAGGCCCTAGAAATATACACGTATAGATATTGTCTATGCGTATAAACGATCTTATAAGTAGTAAACGAGCTCGAGCCTTATGTAATTAACGAGCCGAGCTCCATTTGAACATTGTTTTCGTTAACACATCATAAATTTAGTCGAGCCCGAGCCGAGCTCGAGCTTGTGAAAATTTTCACGAGCTGAGCTCGAGCTCGAAATATGAGCCTCGAAACAAGCTCGAACTCGAGCTAGAGCTTTATATATACAAACGAGCCGAGCTCGAGCTCTGACGAGCTTGAGCTCGGCTCGGCTCGCTTCCACCCCTATATGTAACGTATAATTAACAACAAACCTATGTCTCGGGCTGCGGTCGCTGTGGTATCGCGCTGCAGTCTCGGGCTGCGGTCGGGCTTGGGCTATATAAAAAAATAACACATTACCGGTTGCTTAAAATTAATGAGCACTGTTGATGGCGACATGTCTTCGGCATACCAAAAGTTAATAAAAAAATAATGAAGAGGTACATTACCTATGTCTTGGGGGTCTCTTAGCTCTCGGCTTACACTCTCGGCTCTCGGCTGTTCAAAAAAAAAATATAAAACAAAAAAACAAAATTAATTAATTAAACAAAAAGTTACATTACATAAGAATAACAAATTAACAAAAATTGAAAAATTGAAAATTTACATTACCTCCAAGAAAGGTGGGTTCCGGTTGTTCCAAGAAAGGAGATGGGAAGAAGAAGAATTAAAAACGAGATGGGTAGAGGAGAGAATTAAACATTTGAAGAGGACGAGGAAATTAAACGTGCACAATGGTGTGAGTGGTGGTGGAGCTGAGAGTTAGTGGGTCCCGGTGAAGGTGGTGGTGGTGGTGTGGAGCTGTGATGATAGTGGTGGTGGTGGTCCTTTTTATAGCCGGTGATAATGGAGATGTGAGTGTGAGAGTGAAAAAGTTTGCTAAGTGTGAAAACTAGATCTGCTTTGGTACTTTAGTATCTACCCTACGCTGATCCCCGATGATAGGTCGTCAGGATAAAAAAAATATTTTGTCGTTTTGCGATTTGGCGGGACAATGGAAAGTTTTGGGGGAGGGGTTTGGTGAAAATAATACCGACGACATGTCGTCGGTATCGTTTACATAAAATTAATTTTATTTAAAATATAATTACTTTTGTTTAAAATATAATTACTTTTATTTAAAATAAATTAAAATTAAAATTATATAATTTTATTTAAAATTAAATAATTTTAAATAATTAAAATAGTTATTTAATATATAATTAAAAACTGATATTAAATACTTTTATTATAAAATTAAATACTTTTAAATAATTTTAAAAAAATTTGTTCAATATAAACACTTTTATTTAGTATATAATTAAATTAAAATTAATACTGAGACATAAGCAGCCAGTGGTAGAAGCTGTTATAAGTGTGACGAGAGTGGCCAAATGTCTCGGGAATGTCTCAAGGGTGGTAGCGGTGGCAGAAGATGTTATAAGTGTGACGAGAGTGGAAAGAGTGGTGGTGACATAAGTTGTTATAAATGTGACGAGAGTGGCCATATGTCTCAGAAATGTCCCAATGGTGGTAGTGGTGGCAGAAGTTGTTATAAGTGTGATGAGAGTGGCCATATGTCTCGGGAATGTCCCAAGGGTGGTAGTGGTGGTAACAGAAGCTGTTAGTGTGACGAGAGTGGTCATATGTCTCGGGAATGTCCCAAGGGTGGTGGCGGTGGCACAAGTTGTTATAAGTGTGACGAGAGTGGACATATATCTTGGGAATGTCCCAAGGGTGGTAGTAGTGGTGACAAAAGCTGTTATAAGTGTGACGAGAGTGGCCATATGTCTACGGAATGTCCCAAGGGTGGTAGTGGTAGTGACAAAATCTATTATAAGTGTGACGAGAGTGGCCATATGTCTCGGAATGTCCCAAGGGTGGTAGTGGTGCTGGTAGAAGCTGTTATAAGTGTGATGAGAGTGGCCATATGTCTTGAAAATGTCCCAAGGGTGGTGGCGGTGGCAGAAGCTGTTATAAGTGTGACGAGAGTGGATATATGTCTCGGGAATGTCCCAAGGGTGATAGCGGTGGTGACAGAAGCTGTTATTAGTGTGACGAGAGTGGCCATATGTTTAGGGAATGTCCCAAGGGTGGTAGTGGTAGTGACAGAAGCTGTTACAAGTGTGGCGAGAGAGGCCATATGTCTCGGGAATGTCCCACCAAAACTTCCCACCAAAATATTGGCGCCAAAACTTCCCACCAAAAGATAGTAGATCTACTCTATCCTCACAAACACATTATATACACTCTTATCCTCAAAATCACTCAACCTCACAACCTCTTATCTTCACACCAATTTCAAAACCTGAGATGCATCGATATAATCCTTTTATGTGTTCTTGTGGAACATGAAATATAAAACTAAGAACATCACATCAAGAGGATACCTTTGGATGGAAATATTATGCATGTCCTCTTTCGAAGGTGAACAATCATACATTTCTTATTTATATAAATATACAAACAATCCTATAATTTCCTTATTATGTAACAGCCATATGTCTCGGGAATGTCCCACCAAAACTTCCCACCAAAATATTGGCGCCAAAATTTCCCACCAAAATATTGGCGCAAAAACTTCCCACCAAAAGCTAGCAGATCTACTCTATCCTTACAAACACATTATATAAACTCTTATCCTCAAAACCACTCAATCTCACAACCTCTTATTGTTGGGTTCAGTAAATACCCAAACCCCTTAATCTAGGATTTGAATAGAAAATAGCCCACGTGTCTAGTCCGTTAAACACTTACAGGTCACGGAGTGCATAGTCTCTCAGTGAGCCATCTTTAGGATACTCAGTACGAGGCAACAAGATAGTCTCTCCACTCAGCAAGGCGGAACTTAAAGGGTGAAGACTGATTCAAGAAGAAGATGGTGGATTCAGTGAGTGATGACAATAACTCACTGAATCCCTAAGACTCCTCTCCAACTACTTACACTGAAGACAAACTGAAGTAGAAGACTGAAGGATGTAAGGACTGAAGGATGAGCGGGACAAGGCGAGATAAGTTTGAATCAGATAAGACGAAGTCCTTATCAACCAAAGTCAACTTTCTTTGAATAGCAAAAGATCAGGCTCAGTGTCATCACTGACCTTAGGAAAGTAGTCTTGTCTCTTACCTAGAATAGCCTTTGTAAACAGAGACAAAATGCATAAGTATTTTGTCTTCTGTAAGATGTCAGTTTGTCACTTAGGAAAAAGTTAAATCTCATACATGTATAAATAGCATAAGAGATGGAGTGAAAAGGTCAAGCTTGTGAATTGTAAAAACACACATACACGCAACCCATCTTTTCACTCCTCCAAATACAACTTTATCCCTGAGATAGCTCAGTGGGTTCTAAGAGTTGTGCTCAGACTTAGCCTGAGCTTAGAGAGGAGTCACCAACCTTTGTCATTTCAATCCCAAGTGCTATTCCGCAAGTACTTGGGTAACGTATTCTTTTTTATTGATTTCTAATAAAGAATATGATGTTGAAAATTACTTTGTGTGTTTTACTTATGTTAATTTCAGTCATTGTTCACTACTAACCTGTTTTATAGTCTTAAATTGTTTTAAACGATAGTGAACGGGGAACAACACTTATCTTCACACCAATTTCAAAACCTGAGATGCATCGATATAATATTTTTATGTGTTCTTGTGGAACAGGAAATATAAAACTTAGAACATCACATAAAAAAGATACCTTTGGATGGAAATATTATGCATATCCTCTTTCGAAGGTGAACAATCATACATTTCTTATTTATGTAAATATATAAATAATCATATAATTTCCTTATTATGTAACACCCAAGAGAAAAAGATCATGGATGTGGATATTTTATATGGAAGAGTGAATTTGATGACCGGTTATGAGTAATCTCTTCTGCTTCAACATCTCAAGGTGATGGATCTGCACCAACAGAGTGCTCAAACTGTAATGCAAAAGATCTTAGGATAAACATGCTGGAATAACAAATACAGGTGCTAGAGTGAAGAGTAAGGATGCTGGAGGCAAAACTTGAAATGGCAAGGAATCCCGAAGACCACGACCACGCATGTCAGTCGGCTGCAATACTCCGTGAGCTGTTAGGTGACATGGAAAATCTTCATATGTAGTAGTGTTGTTGTTGTTGTTGGACGTTTATTGATTTGTAATATAATTTCGTATGCTTTAATTAATGTTTGAATGTTTATCGATTTGTAATGTAATTCATATGTATTTTACATATGCAAACACCTCTTTAAACAGACTCAATCATATGCTTGTAATGTAATTCGATTTGTAATATAATCCCCTTTGTAATGTTATTCGTATGTATATTTTACACTTGATATTTGATATTAATCATCTGCTTGTATTCCAAACACCCCTTTAAACAGCAGAGTATTTCAAATATGCAACTTTTCAACACTAAATTACATATACATAAAGACTGAAATTGAAGGAACAATATCACAATTAACAAACACAAAGGCAAACCTTTTATTCAACACGCAAGAGTTCTCAATCATATACATTTCATACAGACTCAAACGAAACTACTAGACAAGCAAACGAAACAACTTGAAAAGTAAACGAAACAACTCGACAAGCAAACAAAACACACGACATAGACCATAATAAACATCGCAGTTCATCGACTTTTCCCTTTGCTAAAACCTGCACCACCTTTTCCACTTTACTAGAACATGCTTTGCTAGAACCTGCACCACCTTTTCCCTCCCTTGCATTCTTTTGCTTGATGAAATGTTCAAACAAAGCTTCAAGATTTGTTATCCTCATTCCCAGTTCATCGACTTTTGCCTCCATTCTTTCACTATCAGCATTGGCCAACATTTGTCTGTAGTATGGCTTTTTTCTCAACCATTTCAGGATAACATCTCTCATCCACGAGCTAATGTTCTTATAAGAACCATATTCCTCAATAATTTCATCGCCATATGTATTAAGAACTTCATCAAAGAGTGGTATGTTCGATAAAACCTTTGACCACTCCTCTTCCGGCATGTAACCAGCCATTGTTATATGTGTTTTGTGAGAATTGACGATTGGGTTATGTGTGTGTTTTGTTGAATTGAGGATGATTGGTTATATATAAGTAAAAATTTGGCGGGATAAAGTTGCAATAAGTTAGAATTGACGATTGGGTTATGTCGTCGGTACCAAGTTGGCGGGGTTAATTCCCACCCAACTATTCGCAATTATTGAGAGGCGGGGGAAAAGTCAAATTTGACCAATATGTTGCCAACGACATGTCGTTAGCATAATTTGTTCATAAAAATTCAACGCACCGAAGGCTTGGTCAAACGGATTTTTTGTCGTTTAGTGTATATTGCCGACGACGTTGTGTGTCGTCAGCAATATATGCTTAGCCTATTATAATTATTCTTGTAGTGTAAAGAGAGAGGAACTAGTTATTCTAGAAAGAAGGAAGAGAGAATTGTAGAGAGGAAAACTAGCTCGCACACTTAAACACACCAAGAGTGGCGTGTATAAATAGCTAGTTACAAGGTAATATGGACTTACGGCGTGCTTGGGCTTAGTTGTTGGACTAGACAAGAACTTATACAATTATTAGATCAAGTCCAAGCCGAGTAACCTTAACACACTACTATTACAATATTATTACAAATTTTGTTAAAGTATAAATGAACAACACTTTATAGGATAACAGCTTCATTTCCAATCTGGCAAATGATTAGCTTCAGTTGAATGTAAAATATTTTCATTCACATTTGAGATAGAAATTTGGTCATCTTTTCACGGGGTTTACACTTTGCCACCAAAGGTTTAGCTCTTGGCATGGTCAATCCATTTCCTTCTGTCATGTCAATCATCTCATCGCTTGTTCTTTCCCATTCGAAGCATTGAATAAGCGTACCCAAAGCTAACCCGACCATACGCATGGCTAAGTTTTCTGCTGGACACCTCCTCCTTCCAGCCCCAAATGGAATTAGCTTATACCCATCTCTCAAACCTTCTAATCCTTCAAACCTCTCTGGCTTAAATTTCTTTGGTTCTTCCCAGATCTTGGGGTCATTTTGCATCGCCCACAAGTTCATCAATAGCATTGTACCACTCGGGATGTTATACCCTCCAACTGTGCAATCCTTTCCAGACTCATGGAACACGAGTGGACCAGGAGGGTACATTCGCAAAGTCTCATTTATTATGCATCTTAGATACGGAAGATCTGATATGTCGGATTCATTAACTATACGATGTGCCCCTACATAACTGTCGATCTCGTCCTGTGCTTTCTTCAGAGCTTTGGGATTGTTTAGCAAAAGAGATAACATCCATTCCATTGTTCCATTTGTTGTATCCGTTCCTGCTGACAGTAGTACCTAACATAGACAAAATATTGTGAAGATTTTTCACTTCAAAGCTTGCATTGTAGTTTGAACTATACTAACTTCTTGATTGTAAATTTGTAACCATAAAATCGAGTTATACGTTAGCAGGCGGGATTTATAAATATTTAATATTTCTTTTCAAGCACATAAAGATTTCAAACAATAAAATGACAATACGTAAATTCTAATTGATCTGTAATATATTATTTGTATAAATCTTTTTATATCTATACTACTGTAATTATTATCGACAACCATATATATAGTCGTAGTCTGTCCAAATTTACTTCTTAATTACTTCTTATTACTTAGTAACACTAAGTCACTAACACATGTTAAATACGTTTTTTTCATGATAATTAGTAATAATCATTAAGTATGTTGTTGTAACTATATATAGAAAAATTACAAGCATTCTAGCTAGCTGCAATAGACATTTAAAAGTTTTGTGCTGATAATAATAAGATGCATGCATGTACACTAAAAATATAATATTACCTGCATTAGACCTTTAATGACTTCATCCTTGTAATATTCATGTTCTGTTTCTTGCAACTTCAGCAAGACTTCAATCAAGTTCTTCTTCTGTTCGTTCCCTATGTTCGACACCACCATTTTTCTTTTACGTTCATCTAACAAACCTTGCATGAATCCATCTCTTTTATTCCTCAAAGCCACCATTCTATTTTCCAGTTTTCTCCCTCCGAACCACTTCCATAATGGCAAATAATCCGAGATATTTGTCGTCTCCATCAACACTAACGTCTCCATCAGATTCTCCTTAAACCTCCTTGTCTCATCCACATCTTCCCCTGAATCACCATAGTACCTCTTCCCAGCAATCATCATCATCATTATATTCAACATCAACTCAAAGAACATAGATTTCATTTCAACCGTCCCATCTTCCATTGCGCCCTGGTATACTTTCTTAGCCAACAACCGCACCTCCTCAGCACGAACAGAGTTTAAGGTTTGTAGCCGATGAGTAGATAATAACTCAAGGGAGGCTATGCGGCGTAGGTTACGTCAATGATCACCATAGCTTGACCAAATAAGGGTGGTGTAGTCATACCCAAGGTGCTTTCCTGCAAGCAGATGAGGACGGTTGGCAAAAGTAATGTCATTTGCTGTGAGGCATTCCTCTACCGCAGCCGGAGAAGACACCAAGAGAGCCCGGCGTGTGCCAAACTTGAGCATGAGTATCGGACCATGACGCTCAGAGAGTTTGCCTAAAGCTCGGTAGAGAGGGCTTTTCACCAGGTAAAGGTGGCCAAGTATGGGTAAGCAAGGGAAGGGGCTTGGTGGTAGGTTTCGGTGTTTTTTTAGGGCGCTTTTAGTAATCCATATCATGACCATGATGGAGAAAATTATATAAAGAGTTTCCATAGTTGTGTATCGTTTTCTCTGCATGTTTATAATCCAAATATCACAACATATTTATAGAGATAATAGAGGTAGGGATCAGCTGACTTTTTTTTCGATATAATGTTGGAATATCATTTCAAGTTGACTACGACACCATTATATTATTTACGGTATATCAACTGTCTTCCGTTTTTTTTGAACGAAAATTGTCGTCGTTTAATAATGTGAAATCTAGTTTCGCGCGTACGTCAGTCTCGTCGTTTCGGTGACTAAATTAAAAACAGTTACAGAAAACCCCCCAGACTATGTTGCAAGTTGCAAAACTACAATGTACTTTCTTTTAATTATAACTTTTTTATTTAACAAATTTATTTATCAAAGGGTAAACTGCAAGTTATGTGATAAGGTTTTAAAATGTACCTTTTTGAGGGGTCGTTTAAGCCTTATTTGATCACTTTTTTATCCGTTATTACTTAATATCGTTCCTTTTCACTTTTAAGGTATCTTGAAGGCAAAATGCTGGAATGACACTTATTTGGACGAAAATGCGCGAATATACAAAGAAAATGGCCAAAGTCAAGAATCGAGACACTCAGGCTGCTGGAACTGAAGGGGACGGCGTCAGGCACAAATTAGTGACGCCGTCGGACATCTTTTGTGACGACTCAGTAGCCAAATTGCTTATTTACAAGTGACGGCTTCAGGTTTTAAAAGAGTAGGTCGTCGCAACTCAGACGGCCTAGATTTGATCCCGACGACGTCAGAGACTGAAGGGGACGGCGTCACAAGCATAAGGTGACGTCGTCGCAAGACTAACGTGGCCAAGACGAAACCCTAATGACGGCGACCCGACGGCGTCACAAATCAAAGGGTGACGCCGTCGCATTTGTAATCTTATATATAGAATCCGAATTTTTTAGTTTTCAGTGTGTAGTCTTTTGGAGTAAAAAACCTAAACCGAACCAAGGCTGTCTTATACATTATTTTAGGGTTCCATACCCTATATTACATCATGATAAGTGTTTTACTTCATTAATTTAATTATGTCTTCAATTACTTGTGTGTATGCTTGCATGTTTCTCATGTCCGGCTAATTTACTTGTGTGTTTGCTTAGGGAATATGAAACTTAATTATTGAATATTGATTGGTTGTCTCTTATCTTAATTGTTAATGATCAAGTATTGCGATAGGTCATCCGTTGTGTAGTCAATGCTTGATTAATCTTTGTGAACCTTAGCTTATAATACCTAGAGTCATTGTAGGCTAAACCATCCGAAGAGTACCTTAGAGTTAAAGTTTATAAATCCTAGAGATTTTGTAGTCATTAACCTTTGGTAGTTTCAAAGAGATAGGGATAAACGCATACCCTACGACCTTAGACACACAACGCGATTAAGAATAAGGACGTGACAATTCAACCATCAATAGGAGATAATTAAGGGCTAATGATATGTACACGGTAAGATTTTATTCTCACACGGAAATTTTATATGATATGCCTATAATACCCTTTGTGCATTTAACTACTTAACTATTATAGTATTATATACCCTGAACATTCAAAATCGTTCCATCCTCTTCTTTTTCATAAGGCGACTCCATTTCCGCCGCCTGTGTTGAACTTAACCCTCATCGGACCAGCCGCTCATCATTATGTCCGTCACCCGAAAAACTCTTTTCCCTTATATCGGCGAGGTGTGTTGGCTCCGACGAGTATTCACATTAGCAGATTACTCTTGTATCCATGTATTAGTAATTTATGTTCATGTTGTATGAAACATCAATTTATTGCATAAGAAAAAGAAAGGATTTAATTAAGCTGATTAAATATCATTCATGATCCATTCTGAAAAATAGACAATCGTGATTGAAAACCATAGTGGCTGGGTTCATTATAATAGTCGATGAAATAAACAAACTTTAGTATAAGAATCTGATACATAATGGTCGATACGTTCATATGTTATAAAAATACATCAGATAAATACTTTAGGCTCGAAACAACGAACAAGTTGTCATCGACGTGGAAATCGTAGCTGGTTTATACCACCACTAACAATGGCAGTCTGAAACAAAGCGGCGGCACAACACACCGGTCAAAAGCAAACCTCGCTCCTTACCTCTATGCTATTTTTTTTC
Organism: Chrysanthemum makinoi; assembly: GCA_910596185.1. Classification (NCBI taxonomy): domain Eukaryota; kingdom Viridiplantae; phylum Streptophyta; class Magnoliopsida; order Asterales; family Asteraceae; genus Chrysanthemum; species Chrysanthemum makinoi. The sequence goes on from OU343223.1 coordinate 246,675,851, forward strand.
TCTTAGTAACTAAACAAAGAAACTGGGGCCGGTAAGCAACAAAATTACATGTTATATATCCGAGTATGCTGTTATATCAATGGTCCAAAAGATGGTAGGGACACGATATCAATTCCCGTGGCTTACCCTAATACTACACTACAACGATTAGGTTCACTTCCTAGGGTGTTGAAAAACTTGCTCGACGAAAAGGAAGTTCCTTTGACCCCGAACGACGCGTGTAGCGTTATCAAGTTTTTGGCGCCGCTGCCGGGGAATAGAATAACTAGTTAGGAGTCCACCTTGTTTTGGTTTCCTTGCTTGATTCCTATCAAGTAAGTTTTTTTCCTATTTTTAGCTTTCTCATAGTCTATCCCCCTTCTTCGTGACCTTTGTTAGTAACCTCATCACTTTTCATCATGGAAGGTGATAACCAACCACCATTCATCAACCTACCACCAAATGACCCGCCAAGGGCCCGTACTCTTGGTGAATACTCGAGACCAAGCCACCTAGGCTATAGGAACACCATTGAGCTTCCCGACCAAGCCCAAACTATGGCCATGCGGTCTGACACCATCCGGTTGGTAAAAAACGGATGTGCATTCCATGGACTTCATTCCGAAGATCCTAATCAGCATCTTAAGGATTTCCTTAAAATTGTCGATTCCATCGACCTCGATGCTACTACTCGGGAGACCACGCGTCTGCGTCTCTTCCAATTCTCTCTACGGGACCAAGCTAGTAATTGGATTGAGTGACTTCCCGCCGGCTCCATCTCAAGTTGGAATGATCTCACCTCTCGCTTCCTTGCTCAATTTTTCCCACCGGAGAGAACCACTAAGCTTAGGAATGATATCTTGATGTTCCAACAACGTCAAGGTGAATCTCTCTACGAAGCATGGACTCGATTCAAGGACTTACTCTATAAAGTCCCTCATCACGGCATTGATCTTTGGCTCCAAGTCCAACTCTTCTATGATCATGTCAACTTCCCCATCAAGCGATCCATTGACCAAGCGGCCGGTGGAAAACTTAGTGATCTCACCGCGGAAGAATCATGGGGTATAATAGAGGACCTTGCTCTCTATGACAACGAAAGTTTGAATGACCCCCGTGAGTTGCCCAAAACCGTTAAGGCAATCTCCTTGCCTCCCATTGACTCATAATCTTCCGACCGTAGGATGCTCGAGCTTGAAGATCAAGTTAAATTCCTAATGAGCTCCTACGAGAATCCTAAGTCTTCACATCAAGTGAATAAAATCACTCTACCTTGTGAGTTATGTAGTGGTCCCCATGATACTCGTGATTGCACAAGACTCCCCGAGCAAGCTTTTGCGGACTACGCCTCCACGCGTACCGACGGAGCGAGAGAGAAGTGGTACACTTTCAAGCCCGAACAAAATAACTTAGGAAACTCTTACAACCCCTCATGGAGAAATCACCCTAACCTTAAGTGGAACCAAAATTCAAGCACACCCCAAGGCTCATCTAGTCCACCTAATAGGTTCAATCCTCCAAACACCGGGAACCCCACTAGTCTTGAGGCAATTGTATCTAAATTCATGTCATCTCAAGAAACACGATTAACTAAGCTTGAAGCCGATTTTAAGCAACGACAAAGCGAGATGACAAACAAGCTTGATGCCCTCTTAAAAGCCTTTAATGACCGGGAAATTAGAGCACTACCAAGTGATACTATAAAGAACCCAAAAGTGAGTTCGATTTCATCGACTTTATGTTCTTGTTAACCATGGGAGAGTGCGCACCCATGCCCCTCACACCCAACGGTTCACTTGGTAAATGCTATCAACAAGAGTTTCAAGCAATCCAAAATGAGATACCAAGGTCCCGCGCCATTCGTAGAACCTACTTTTGAGACACCCGTCAACCAAGAACCCAAACCTAATCTAGAGGAGGAGTACAAGGAACTCCATCAAGAAAAACCGGTTCTTGAAGTCTTAACTCATGCACTTTATTATAATGCTTTAAAAGAAAAATATGAGTTAGAACTTAGACTTGGAAAAAATGGGTCCGCTTTTGTACGAAATAATCTACCTAAGAAGTTAGACGATCCCGGGCTATTTACTCTTCCGTGTAGGCTTGGAACTTCCAATCCTCTCGATGCTCTAGCCGACTTAGGATCATGCATCAATCTTGTTCCGTTGTCCCTCCATAGAAGCCTTAACTTAGGTAAGATAGAACCAACGGAAACTATCTTAGGTCTAGCAGATGGTAGTATTGCATATCTGGTAAGGATAATAAAATACATGGTAGTACACGTAGGAGAATTGACTCTTTTGGCGGATTTCCATGTGCTAGACATGAATAAGGACCCGACATGCCCATTGCTAGTAGGAAGAGGATTCTTAGCTACCGCTAGTGCCATCATTGATTGTAAGATGTCCAAAATAGTGGTAGGAGAGGGGAGTGCTAGGTCAATTTACGATGTCAAAAAGCATACTTACTACAAAGAAGAGGAAATCCCACACGAGATTAGGTTGGATAGAACGCGATCTAGATACGGACCTTGGTTAGATAAGAACTTCATAGGTCCCCAACGACCTTTCTACCTAGATGAAGCCTTTGCTAGTAAAGCAACTTTCCATGAAAAAGAAATGGCTAGGGACATGGAAGTGAACCCGTTCGAGGACGCCTTAGTATTTAGGAAGATGGCCGAGTTTCTAGGAAGCTTGCCCGTCAACCTTGTCATGAATAAGTGGAAAGTTGAGAGCGATAAGCCTAAACATAAATGGGATTGGGATAGACCGCCTAGTGATGGAAATGGAGAGTGGCACATTAGGATAACGATCTATGATCCCGACGGAGAAAAATTTGAAAAGGCATATCGAACCAAACGTACTACTAGGAACTTAAATGATAAGTTTGATCCTTATGAAATTCTAAAGGATAGGCTTACTTATATCGGTACGTAGGGGCACGACTTCGAGTCTAGCTACAAGACTCATAAATAAAGAAAAGCGCTTCGTGGGAGGCAACCCATGCTTAATTGTTTGCTTGTTTGTGTCGTGTATCTTTTATTGATTGTTTATTCTCATGTTTAAATTTGTAAAAATGCTTTATTTTGTCTTTAACCTCGTCTTAATTACATATAAAGGTATTTTACATAAGGGATAAGTGTAGGGAGGATTACAAACGTTTTCAAAAGAAACGTAAACATGAGAATTACAATTATTTAAAAGATATACATGTGTGTTTGTTCAAGTCAAATGCTTGTATCGAGTCATAATGGATGTTTTGCAGGAAATTTTTCCAGATTCTAAAGATGTAAATTTTCCAGAAAATCGCAGACCAGTTTTTGTCAGGATAACCTTACGGCGTCAGGATCGCAACCTGACGGCGTCAGGAAGGAGCAAAAACAACTAATTACTTTTTCTCGTTTTCTGAGCTACTTATAATTTTTTGGAATTTTCCAGGTCTTAATTTTCCGGAAATTCTGTAAACATCCATTCCACAAGCATTATATCCGAGTTTAGAAGAGTCCTATATATATTATTACCGCCGATTTTACGCAAAGGTTTCGTTTGTTTTCTTCAAGTGTGCAGGTTTAATTTACCAAGAAGAAGATACATAAGATGAGAAGGAGCTTTTCACGCAAACGTTCTTCTTGAAGAAAGATGTAACCACCACTTTACACGGATCCTACCGAGCTAATCAGGGGAGTATTAGTTTCTTTCATCTTTTATTACCTTCCATTATCATAACTTTGATACTTTCGGGGAGCATTGGGGACAATGTTCAGTTTAAGTGTAGGGAGGGAAAATAAAACGGGAACTTTGAAACTATGCTTATCCTTTAATATTTGCTTTGTCCAATTGCATTTGTGTAACAAACCATGACAAAATGTCGGTTAGGGTAATTTTGGCACCAAATTTAAAATTTTTCATGACATATAGGAGTGGGCCATTAGTCTTAATAAAGCATCTCACGGATAGGAAGTTATATGACTAGCACAAAAACCCTTTACCACTTAAATTCCACCCAAAATGTGAGGATCGCCCTTAGATTAGTAGGAATTAAAGCATTCATCTTTAATGCTTAGAGTGTGAACCGGTAGTATAATAGATTCTAGAACTTGTTTTGTGATGCATCCCGAGATCGCTAGTAAGACTACACTTGTGTAGTTAGGAATAACTAAATGATAAGAGGCATTAGGATAACCCTTGTTTGATACCCGTAATATAATTACTTCTTCCACATCGGTTGAGTAATTCCCCCACACCTTTGCGTTGTACTCATCTTTAGTACACGATACCCCTAGTTAACCCCTCAGAGCCTATCCTTTTCGCGGTTCTCGTGATGTTTCGGTTTTCTGGAATATCAATGAAGAGCATTGTTTACACCCCACCCCCAAATGTACAGCCAAATCGCCTTAGCCTACCTTGTATACACTCACTTTTAGTGCATTATTGTTATCACACTAAACCCTTAGTTCAATTATCTAGTTGCTTGCATAAGTTGCTAAGTCGAGTCATATCATTTGTACACAGTTTTGGGATGATTGGGACTCATGGGAAAAGTTAAATTTTGTGAGATGACGGGAAGGGAACATTAAATTCAAATTCCCTTTATTTGCATAATAATGTACTCCAAGTGTTTTGATCTTTTCAATTCGGGTCATATTAGTGTTAGAGTAACAAAAACTCAAGTGTTGGGATGTGCCTATAAATCCCTATCATTTTGATGTTATCGTAGAGGATGGTAGAGTAAAAGTGTATGAAAAAAAAAAAAAAAAAAAAACTGGCTACCATCCTACAACTATCTTTAAATTTATGTTTGTTTATTTCAGTTATCTAGAGTCTAGAGTGTCGAGTCTTGGCTTAGCAACACCATTCTTCGCATGCTTGTAACATAAAGATTTTTGACTTGCCACCACTAAATAGCCTATCCTACCAAACCCTTTGTTTCCCTACCGTAAGCCTAGCATTACAACCCTTTAAAAGACCTCTTGGATAGTCTTTCCTAGGTGCTAACGCCAAAGCGATGGAGGTTTGATCTAGGCTCAAGCCTATGGTAATCTATGTACTAGGACCGGTTAATGAGTGTTTATCTTCCATTTCCAACTTGCTATATTTCATATACACCCGAGAGATGTGAGTATCCAAACACCCCATGTGAGGTGCTAGTATGTAATTTATATGCTTGTTATGACTTTTGCGGGGCTTATATGTGTTGTGGATTGTTCTAAACTAATGCTTCATAACCCCTAACTTATAAATTAATTGGCTAAAAGCACATTTGCTTGAGGACAAGCAAATACCAAGTGTAGGGATATTTGATAAGGTTTTAAAATGTACCTTTTTAAGGGGTCGTTTAAGCCCTTATTTGATCACTTTTTTTATCCGTTATTACTTAATATCGTTCCTTTTCACTTTTTAGGTATCTTGAAGGCAAAATGCTGGAATGACACTTATTTGGACGAAAAGGCGCGAATATACAAAGAAAATGGCCAAAGTCAAGAATCGAGACACTCAGGCTGCTGGAACAGAAGGGGACGGCATCAGGCACAAATTAGTGACGTCGTCGGACATCTTTTGTGACGGCTCAATAGCCAAATTGCTTATTTACAAGTGACGGCTTCAGGTTTTAAAAGAGTAGGTCGTCGCAACTCGGACGTCCTAGATTTGATCCAGACGACGTCAGAGACTGAAAGGGACGGCGTCACAAGCATAAGGTGACGCCGTCGCAAGACTAACGTGGCCAAGACGAAACCCTAATGACGGCGACCCGACGGCGTCACAAATCAAAGGGTGACACCGTCGCATTTGTAATCTTATATATAGAATCCGAATTTTTTAGTTTTCAGTGTGTAGTCTTTTGGAGGAAAAAACCTAAACCGAACCAAGTCTGTCTTATACAGTATTTTAGGTTTCCATACCCTATCTTACATCAAGATAAGTGTTTTACTTCATTAATTTAATTATGTCTTCAATTACTTGTGTGTATGCTTGCGTGTTTCCCATGTCCGGCTAATTTACTTGTGTGTTTGCTTAGGGAATATGAAACTTAATTATTGAATATTGATTGGTTGTCTCTTATCTTAATTGTTAATGATTTAGTATTGCGATAGGTCATCCATTGTGTAGTTAATGCTTGATTAATCTTTGTGAACCTTAGCTTATAGTACCTAGAGTCCTTGTAGGCTAAACCATCCGAAGAGTACCTTAGAGTTAAAGTTTATAAATCCTAGAGATTTTGTAGTCATCAACCTTTGGTAGTTTCAAAGAGATAGGGATAAACGCATACCCTCCGACCTTAGACACACAACGCGATTAAGAATAAGGACGTGACAATTCAACCATCAATAGGAGATAATTAAGGAGTAATAAAACCTAAGTAAACACATCTTTAAATCATCATACGAGCACACAATAATTAGACATAGACTACATACACCTTAGTTTAGATAATTAGACAAGTAGAAGTAAGAGGTAGAAATACCAACCCCCAAAATCCAAACCCCGAGATTCCTACCTTTCCATTTCCTAAAAAACATAAAAAGATAAAAAAATAATCTTCCTCAACCCCAACCTTAGCATAGTAACTTCTCACTAGCATTCCTATTCCCCTAGAGAACGATATCAATTCCCGTGGCTTACCCTAATACTACACTACAACGATTAGGTTCACTACCTAGGTTGTTGAAAAACTTGCTCGACGTAAAGGAAGTTCCTTTGACCCCGAACGACGCGTGTAGCGTTATCATTATGTCTCTGCAGTTTCCCATTTTTGCAAAGGATGTCGTTCAAAACTTAAAACTAAATGTCCCCGTGGTTTTCACTTTTGTGCGAATAATGCCCCTTTCGCTAACGATCATTAAAAATTCCAGTTATCAAGTCGTTACATGCGTTCCATGTGAGGGTATTTTCGTCATTTACTTTTCCTGCCACTTTTACACAACCTGTTCCCTAAAAGCCTACTTGGATACCTACTTTTTAGGGACATTTTTTGCAACTAAAGTTTTGCACTTATCTTTGGCAACATAACATATTTGCACCTCGAACCTCTTGCTTCTAACTTTCCCAAATTTTGTAAAGCACCTAATTTAAATTTAGATCCAACATAGTTAGAGCTACTAACTGGAAAATTTGAGGTCGCAGTTCACTAATTCAGGATATTGGGTTAGTATATGGTAAGATTTGTTTATTATATTTTTGTTTTGAATGAACATGCAATGTATCTCTGGAAATTAAAGCAGGTTACGTTGATTCATGAAAATGTTAGGGTTGTTTTTTGATTTTTGGTTTTTTGATTATTTGTTTTATCTTCCCAGATTTGTATGAAAGCCTTTTCACTCTTCAAATCCACCACACTAGTGAGTTTTCTGACAAGTTTTATGTGGTTGATCATGTAGACCTAATTTATTATGAGTTGTTTTGCATTCACGAGTTGACCCAAATGTTGAGTGAACTAGGTTTGGGTGATAATAATATGTGACAACTGGCAATTAGGGAGTTTATTTTAGGTAACCACATTAAGTTAAACTAAACCGAGTTTTGCCTTTATAACTATTTTTATCGACCATGACTTGATTTGATATCGTTTATTGGCTTTTATGATTTATTTTATTATCGTATGAGTTATCGTGTGAGTTTTAACTCTTTTTGTTAGGCACTATGCGATTCGGCACAATAAAAGCCTAAAACAAGAAATAACGTAACTCTTGAACCGTAACTCGAAACTTGACAAATAAATAGTCAAAACTCGTGGAAAAACATAAATAATGTTGGGAAATTCGCTTTTGGGAGTTAATACTTATAGTAGTAAAGTTAGTACTGATAGTATCATTTGATAAGTATTAACTAGTTAGTACTGATAGTAGAAATGTTAGTACTGATAGTGTTAGAGTTTGTACTGATCTATGTTAGGAATGTTGTGTATGGTTTGTAACAGCATATCTTCTATTCCAATAGAAGATATGATATACTTAATGCATAGTTATCTCTGTAAGGGATCTCCTTAGTGTATAAAAGGAGATCCTAGCTAGGTTAAACACATACCTATTCTCTAGCCGTCTTAAGAAAAGCTTCAAGGTTGTAAACCCTAGTACTAGGAGAGTACTCATACTATTGCTTAATAATATTGAAGCTGTTGGTGTTACATTGTGTTTACTTTAATCTTCTAAAGTACATTCAAGTAGATTCTGCATACTTGTGTGTATCTACAACAAAGTTTCTCATTGTTGTTTTGGAACCATCCAAGGCAACTAACACATTTACAAGCTAAGTGTTCTAGATCCAAGGTTTGGGACTCCACAAGTGGTATCAGAGCTTGTGTCCTAAAGCTTTGTTTTTAGAAGATCCTGTGTGACAAATCTGAAGAAATGGATTTTGACAAATCCAATGTTGTTAACAGAGTTCCTAAGTTGCAGCCAAATGAATATGAACTCTAGAGAATGTGCATAGAGCAGTACTTCTTGGTACTTGATTTCAAGCTGTGGAACATTGTGCTCTATGGAAACTCTTACAAATCCACTGTCACTGAAGAAGTTGGTGGTAAGACCGTTACTAAAGAAAAAGGTGATCCTATCACTAATGAAGAAATGGCTCTAAGAGGCAATGATCTCAAGGTCATAAGTCTTTTACTCATGGCAATACCTGATGATCATCAACTCACCTTCAACAAACACAAAGATGCTCAGAGTTTGTTCAAAGCCATTGAAACCAGATTTGGTGGAGATTCTGTCACCAAGAAAACTCAGAAGACTCTTTTGAAGCAAGAATTTGAAAACTTCACTGCTGGTGCAACTGAGTCCATTGACTCAATTTATAATAGGCTTCAAAAAATTGTTAGTCAACTGTCAGTATTGGATGTGGAGCTCTCCAAGGAAGATGTCAACCTCAGGTTGTTAGAAGCCTTCCATCACCAAAATGGGACACTCATGTCATTGTATGGAAGAACAAGCCAGATTTTGAAACCATGAAGTTGGACAATCTGTTCAATAGCTTTAAGGTGATTGAACAAGACATGAAGAGAAAAGCAGCTGCATCTTCCAGTTCTGGGTCACAAAACATAGCCTTTGTGGCTCACCCTGTCACTAGCAATGATATGGACAGTTTTGATGTTAGTACTCCTAGTACTAATGTTAATACTGATGGCTCTGTAACCACTGCAGCAGGCATCAATGAAGGTACAATTTATGCTTTCATAGCTGAACAGAGTCAAGGATCCCAGATCACTCATGATGATCTGAGACAAATCCATGAAGATGACATGGAAGAGATGGACATCAAATGGAACATTGCCCTGATCAGTATGAGGGCAAAAAGGTTCATGAAGAAAACTAGAAGGCAGATTAAGATCAATGATGGAGATACTGCTGGGTTTGACAAGGGAAAGGTTGAATGCTACAACTGTGGCAAGCTTGGGCATTTTACCAGAGAACGCAGAAGCCCAAGAGCAAAGGGAAGCACAGTGAGACTGAAAATTCTAAAGCAATGGTGGCTGTTGATGGTGCTGGATATGATTGGAGCTTCATGGCAGATGAAGAAGAGAGTCCAATCAACATGGCTTTGGTATCTGAGGTACCTACTGAAACAAATTGCTCAGATACATGTATTCCATTAAGCAAATATTTAGAGCTAAAAACCACGTTTGATAATGTGTCTGAAGAACTTGCTAAAACTAGTTATAACTTAGCAAATCATAAAAGAGGATTAGCAGTTTTAGAAAAACAAATTGTGCACTATAAAGAAAATGAGTCAAAGTTTACTGAAACAACTGCTGTGCTTAATAGGGAAATCTCCTTTAAAGAAATCACCATAAATGTGTTAAAAGAAGAACTAGAGAAAGTCACAAAAATAAAAGATAATATAGAGCTAAGTGTTGAGCAACTTAAAGACACACAACATTATAACTCTGAGAGAGTTGATAGATATCTGGAAAAAGCATTAATTGGCAAAGCCAAATCAGGTATGGGGTATAAGATAGCACCACCACCATTCAGAGGTATCCCTTCACCTCCTGGTATAGACCTTGCACACACTAGATTAGAAGAGTTTAAGGAACCCACATTTGTCCGAGGCCCTACAATCAAAAGTACTTTCCCTGAAAAGACTGATGAAGTGTTTGAAAGTGCCAGTGACACCTCCTTACCTGAGGTGTTTGTATCTGAAAATAAAAAGGCTAGTGTAGAGTCTAGTGAACCAAAGAAAGTACAGGCCACTAAACCAGTAAGACCATTTGACAAACCTATTAATAAGCCAGTTAAATATGCTGAGATGTATAGAAACAGGTCATCTAGTCCTAGAGGTAACAAGAGAAACTGGAACCAGTTAAAATCTGAGCAACTAGGAGATGAATTTGTCATGTATAATAAATCTTGCTTTGTGTGTGGTAGCTTCTCTCATCTGCAGGCTCATTGCAGACACCCTATGAGACCTCAACCCATCATGACCCCAAGAGCAGTTCTTCTTAAAACTGACATAAAATCTTTGAATAATGCAAGGCCAGTTAATACTGCTAGACCACAACCCAGAGTATTTGGTGAGAGACCCAAAAGAAACTTTTCAAAATGATTATCTACTTCACCAAGGTCCTTTAAATCAGTACAAACCTTTAACTCTTATGATGAACATATCAAGTTTTACAAGAAAAAGGTTAATACTTATGAGCCAAGACTTAATACTGATAGGCCAAAAGTTAATACTTTTAAGCCTAAAATGAAACCTGCTGGCTCTAAAGTGAATGCTACATAGGGAATTAAGGGCAATGCTGTTAAGCCCTCAACTTGTTGGGTGAGAAAGACCACTCAACCCAACAGTGCATCAGTTACTCTCAAGAAATATGATTACATTGATGCACGAGGCAGATCCAAGTCAGTAATGGCTTGGGTCCCCAAAAGGAACTAATTTCCTTTATTTTATGTGCAGGGACATTCCAACAATAATGATGATCTTGGCTATTCAGACAGTGGGTGTTCCAGGCACATGACTGGAAATCTATCCTATCTTTCGGACTTCACTAATTTGAATGGAGGATATGTTTCCTTTGGAGGAGGAATTGGTGGAAGAATTACTAGTAAAGGCACAATCAAGACTGGTAATTTGGACTTTGAAGATGTGTACTATGTGAAAGAACTTAAATAAAACTTGTTCAGTGTGTCACAAATGTGTGGCACAGATACTGATTGCTTGGTTTTATCTCCTAACTTTAAGTTGCCTAGTGATGATCAGGTACTACTTAAGTTTCCTAGAAAAAGCAATATGTATAGTGTCAATATGAAAAACACAGTGCCTAAAGACAACCTTACATGTTTAGTTGCTACAGCTTCTTTGGATGAATCTATGTTATGGCATAGAAGGCTAGGTCATGTGAACTTTAAGGTAATAAATCTTTTAGCTAAAAACAACCTTGTAAGAGGTTTACCTTCAAAAAGATTTGAAAATAAACAGACATGTATTGCATGCCTCAAAGGGAAGCAGCATAGAGCCTCTTGTAAGCCCAAGGTTTTTAACTCTATCACCCAACCACTTCATATGCTGCACATGGATTTATTTGGCCCCACAAATGTTAGCAACCTAAATTTTAAAAAGTATTGTTTGGTTGTGACTGATGATTTTAGCAGATTTACTTGGGTTTTCTTTATGAACACTAAGGATGAGACCTGTGAAATCCTTAAGTCTTACATAACTGCCGTAGAAAACCTAGTTGATAAGAAAGTTAAAATCATTAGATGTCATAATGGGACAGAGTTTAAAAACCAAGTGATGAATGATTTCTATCAACTTAAGGGTATTAAACGAGAATACAGTGTAGCTAGAACTCCTCAACAAAAGAAGGTTGTTGAAAGAAGAAATAGGACATTGATTCAGGCTGCTAGGACTATGTTAGCAGATTCCAAGTTACCCACAACATTTTGGGCTGAGGCAGTTAACACTGCTTGTTATGTTTAGAACCGGGTAATGATTGTAAAGCCTCATGGCAAGACTCCCTATGAGTTATTTTTAGGTAGAAAGCCCACCCTAGACTTTCTTAAACCTTTTGGGTGTCATGTCTCTATTCTCAATACCATTGACCACTTAGGTAAGTTTGATGGAAAATCTGATAGTGGATATCTGGTTGGCTACTCATTGAATAGTAAAGCCTTTAGTGTTTATAATTCTAGAACCAGAAGGATAGAGGAGGATCTGCACATATTGTTTCTTGAGGACAAACCTAGTGTAGAGGGGCAAGGACCAACATGGATTTTTGATATTGATATGCTAACAGAATCTATGAACTATGTGCTTGTTTCTGTGGATTCTAACATGATTACAGGAGAAAAGCAAGGTCCTGATGCAGATTTTGATGATGATGATGACTGCATCCTGTTGCCCATTTGGAATGACAACTCAGTTGGAAGCACTTCTTCAGGGGAGGCAAACAAAGATGATGATCAGCCTCTAAAGACCAATGATTCCAATGCTGAAGGAGGGGTAACCAATGAAAGTGATACAGTGATAGAACCTCAAGTGTTCAGTACAACTGTGGTTAATACTGATAAGCCACAAGTTAGTACTGATGAGCCAAATTTTAGTACTGATGATCCTCATTCTATTCCATCAATTAATACAGAGGTTCCTGATCCCTATGGTGAAGCTGATGAGATTGATTTTACTAATATAGCTTCATCTTATGTTGTTCCTGCTACACCACATAAAAGAATCAATCAGGATCATCCATTGGAAAATGTTATTGGGGATGTCAATGCTGAAAGAACTACAAGATCTAAATTTCAGCATAGTGAGACAGGATTCTTTAGTGCCATCTATGAAGAAAGAAATCATGGTGCCTCACAGACATGTCACTTTGCCTGTTTTGTTTCCTAAGCAGAACCAAAGAAAGTCTACAAAGCTCTTGAAGATGAAGCATGGGTAGAAGCAATGCAAGAAGAGCTTCTCCAGTTCAAACTTCAGAATGTATGGGTACTTGTAGATCTTCCTGATGGAAAGAGAGCTATTGGCACCAAATGGGTTTTCAGAAACAAGAAGGATGAAAGGGGTGTGGTAATAAGGAACAAGGCTAGACTGGTGACTCAAGGGTATACACAACAGGAAAGGATTGCTCCAGTGGCAAGGATTGAAGATATTAGATTATTCCTGGCATTTGCATCATACAAAGACTTCACAGTATACCAGTTGGATGTGAAGAGTGTTTTCCTTTATGGAAAGATTGAGGAGGAGGTTTATGTCTGTCAACCTCCAGGATTTGAAGATCCCAACTTTCTAGACAAAGTATATAGGGTTAAAAAGGCACTCTATGGTCTGCATCAGGCCCCAAGAGCTTGGTATGAAACATTGGCCAAGTATCTTTTAGGCAATGGCTTCAGAAGAGGGAAGATTGATCAGACTCTATTCATCAAGAATGTGAAGAATGATATCCTGTTGGTTCAAATATACGTAGATGACATTATTTTTGGCTCAACCAAGCAGGATCTATGCAGAGAGTTTGAAAAGTTGATGCATGATAGGTTTCAGATGAGTTCTATGGGGGAACTCACCTTCTTTCTTGGGCTACAGGTCAAGCAGAAGACATATGACATATTTATCAGCCAAGATAAATATGTCAAGGAGATTTTAGTGAAGTTTGGGTATGACAACACAAAGATTGCAAGCACTCCCATGGAGCATAATAAGCCATTACTTCCAGATGCTGATGGTGAAGAAGTTGATCAGCATCTCTACAGATCAATAATTGGCTCATTGATGTATTTGACTGCCTCCAGACCAAATATTATGTTTGCAGTGTTTGCATGTGCAAGATTCCAAGTCTCTCCAAAGCTTTCTCACTTGCATGCAGTTAAAAGAATCTTTAGATATCTGAAAGGCCATGCTCAACTAGGCCTTTGGTATCCTAACTACTCTCCCTTTGATCTGGTAGCTTACTCTGACAGTGACTATGCTGGGGCAAGTCTTGATAGGAAGTCAACCACTGGAGGATGTCAGTTGGTGATAGGCTGATTTAATGGCAGTGCAAGAAGAAGAGCATTGTGGCAAACTCTACAACTGAGGCTGAGTATGTAGCTGCTGCAAGTTGCTCTGGTCAAGTTCTCTGGATTGAGAATCAGATGCTTGATTATGGGTATAATTTCACGGGCACTGTCATCTATATCGATAACAACAGTACTATATGCATTATCAAAAATCCAGTTTTTCATTCTAAAACTAAACATATAGAGATAAGACATCATTTTATAAGAGACTATAATGAAAAGAAACTCATTTAGGTTGATAAGATTGATACTGAGTTTAATGTTGCAGATCTTTTAACTAAAGCTTTTGAATTGGGAAGGTTTCAGTACTTGGTCACAAGTATTGGGATGCTTCATCCATAATATGTCTTATCTCTCTTTATTTTGTAAAGTTTTGTAAACTGGAGATCAGTACTGATTGTTATCCAGTTAATACTGATTGTGTAAAGTTAATACAGATTGGCAAGAAAATGTCTTGGATTGTGTTTTCTTGGTTTTGGACTAACATTTTAGGCATAACACAAGCAGTATGGATATGGTTTGGTGACTCAATGCTACAACACATGTGGTTCTCTTTCTTATGCTCATTCTGAAGCCACCACATGATGGAACTTGCTGTAACCATGGACTGTGTGATGCCAAAGCATTATGTGGCATCTTGTGATATTAATGAACATGAATTGATGGTTTCAGTTAGTCAGATTCATTCTGCACTAACCCACTCTTTGCCATTCTATCTGTTTAAATATAGAGTGACTAGCCTAAGGGCATCTGGCTTAGAGAACAGCGAGCAAACGTGAATCCAACACTTGTGTTGGAGGCAACACCTACCATGAGCTAGAAAACCTGTTAGGAAGGCCCTTTTAATGGGACTATCCATCATAGGCAGTGTTATGCACTGAAACCATTGGTTTTCACCAAACTAGAGGCCATGTAAGGCCGACCTTGATTAAGTGTCTGTCACCACACTTAATCCCTTCAAAATTAGGGTTTCAGTATTATAATTTCCAAACTATAAGATAATACTGATGGGTATAAGTTAATACTAATGGTTATAAGTTAGTACTGATAAGCATAGTTAGTACTGATGAACTAGCCGTTAGTACTTATTCCAAAAGTCTGTTATGCAATGATTACTTTTGCAAGTAGAGTTGTTATCGTCTGTTTCCTTATAAAAGGGTTTCATAATTGGTTTCTCTTCACTTTTTACCATAAATATTTATAAGACGGTTCAACCAAAATTCTTCAAATCTCTATATATTGCATAACTTTCCAATTGCTTTCACCACAATTCACTCAAGGCTTTTGTGATTAAATCCCACCTTACTAAACCTTATTCTAATCATTCATGGCTCCTCTTGATTTTGTCGACAAGCATAACATGGTGGTATGCTTGGAATTGCCAGAAGGTCATGATGAATTTACTGAGATAGTAGCTTTTCTAAACAGAAGCAGCATCAGGTTTGCATTACTCTTAAACCATACTATCTTATGTACCCCTGTCAAGAAGTTTCGGCAAACTGCAATTGCCTCAACAACTGAGGATGGGGTACAATAGTTAATTGGCATAGTGGATGGCACTCAAATTTTTATTACTGAAGCCTCTCTAAGAGAACATCTTCATCTTAGAGATGCTGAAGGTATTAACACTTTGCCAGGCACTGAAATTTTTGAACAACTCTCATTGATGGGGTATAGACATGATGATACTTTCAATTTTCATAGAAGTCAGTTTTCCCCACAATGGAGGTTTCTAACTCATACCCTCCGACATTGCTTGAGTCACAAAAGGACTGGCTGGGATGCTTTTCCCACAAACATAGCCACAACCTTGATCTGCCTTGTAACAGGCAGGGTGTTCAAATTTTCAAACTATATTTTTTAGGGTATGCTTAAAAATGCAGTTAGCAAAACCAAGTTTCTGATGTATCCCAGGTTTATACAAATATTTTTGGATCTTCAGAAACAAAACTTACAGCCTCACAGAAATATTTATCCTTCAAAACTACTCATAGCCAAAGTGTTTTCAAATATGTTAAGGGCTGTGGTAGGCTATAATGGGGTTGTAGTGCCTTTGTTTCCATCTATGCTCATTGCAGAGGGTGAAGGACCATCAAGCACAGGTGGCTCCCAACACACACCCACAGATCCTGAACACTCTCCTATTCAACCACTTTCATCAACAAGTAGGCACTCCAGACAAGAGAGTGGGAATGCTCAGACCCATTCTCCTCCTATCATTGAACCAGATGAGCCTATCTCAGGTGATGGAGGAGATAGAATGGTGAGGGCTGCCACTACTCAACGAGGCTTAGAAGCTGGTGAGGCTAGTGGTAACATCAATAAGACCCAATCCATGCCAACACCTAGTGAGCACTCCTCACAGGGTGGACCCAGGCACCAGCTTAAAAGAGGGGGGGGGTGTATCTGCTCAGGCTAGGCCTGAGAGTGCATCTCAATTTCCCAGTGACCCACCTCTCTCAGCAGGTAACACATCTGGAAGTGGTGAGGGCAGCTTATCACTTCATGAAATGACGGATTTGTACAGGTTCTTATGCAGAAAAGTTAACACACTGGAGATTGCTTTGGATGAACACAAGAAAGCTGCTGCAAAAATTCATACCAGGATGCTCCTTAAGATGAAAAGGCTAGAGCATCAAGTCAAGCTTCTTTCCAAGCCAACTGCAGAAGCATCTCCAATCACCACATCTCTTAAAAGAAAGGCCAAGTTCAGAGTCTCTAGCACATCCACAGAGGATTCTTCCAAACAGGGGAGGAGTTCTGAAATTCAAGGTAGAAGAGAATTTGGTCAGTGGCAAGGTGGTCAAGATTTTCAGAGTCCTTTTCTTGATGAAGAAGAAGAAGTTCAGATTACCAAACATGCAAAAGAAGTGCTTAGTACTCCTACATGCACTATCAGTACTATCCCAGTTAGTACTGTTAGTGTTGTAGTTAGTACTGATAGCACTATGGTTAGTACTCCTGGTGTTTTGTAATCAGTACTAAGTCTAATCATCCAAGTAGCTGCTGAATTACAACTAGCAACAACAACAGAGGCAACTATCATCACTACCACTCCACAAGTAGCTGCTGAAGACAGTGATGAAGAAGATAGAGAGAAACATGCAGTCTTGGGACTTCAGAGCTTGAAGAAATCAGTCCCCATCTCTCTAACTTACAAGAAGCCTCTTGTTCTGTACCTGAGAAAGAAAAGCAAGTCAGCAGTAACCAAGCCTAAGGAAAAGGGAGTCACTATCAAAGAAGAAGCTCCACCATCACCAACCTCCTCAGATCCAAAGATAGATCCTAAAGATAAAGGCAAGGGCATCCTGGAAGAAGAATCAAAGAAGAAAAAGCTCTCTAAAGCTGAGATTGAAATGTTGAATGAAGAAGCAACAAGGAAGCTTGCAGCTGAATGGGATGAGCAAGAGTTGCAAAAAGAGGCTAAAGAGAAAGAAAAGAAAAAGATGGCTAAATTAGATAAAGACTGGCAAACATGGTATGACATGAGAGCCAAAGTAGAAGCAACTCAGGAAGTGCAACAGAAGCTGCAACAAGATAAGAATACAAGTGTTAATGACGTAGCTCAGTTGTTCAGTGAGATCTTGGCCAGAAGACAGAGTCAGTTCAGACAGCAAAGGGAAATTGAAAAGGCCTCAAGACCTCTAAACAAGAGTCAGCAAAAGATGTATCTCTGCAAGTACATTAAGTATCAAGGTGAAGACAGATGAACCTTGAAGCAGCTTAATCAGTTACCTTGGGAAACTCTTCAAAGACTAGCTGACTTAACCCAAAGAAGATTTCTGGACTTCAAACCTATTCATAAAGATGATTTTGTTGAAAGATCACAGCCAATTGGAAGCTACAAAAGACCATCAGAAGAAGGAGCATCTTCAACTACACCCAAAAGACTAAAAGCATCTGAAGATGAAGGTGGACTCACTGAAGAGGAACTCAATTAGATGATGTTAATTGAAGCCCTAGAAGAAGCACTATACTCAGAGCCCATCAATACCAGATACCCAATCATCAATTGGGATATCTGCACTGAAGATGGAAAGAGACACTGGAGGATACACAGAGCTGGTGGAAGAACAAGTGCCTATCTGTACTTGGTAGATTTATTTGCATTCATTGACAGGGAGGATCTACTCAAGCTATGGGAGTTAGTAAAGGAAAGGTTCAAGAACAGAGATCCAGATAATGATAAAGATGCGAGTTACTTTATGAGCTTCAAAATATCTTTGAACCTGATCCAACAGGAGAGCAATGGAAGTTTCAACCTGGTGATGAAGCTCTCAGCTGGACCTTGATTGATTCTTGTGGACTGCACTTGGTCACTACATGCACTGGGACTGATATCTACATGCTGGTTAAAAGAACTTATCCACTTGCATTAGGAACTCTTCTACAAATGCTGACAGCAGGTCTAAGGATGGGTAATGCAGTTGACATGGCTAAGGAGTTGCTGATAAAGATCTTTGACCAAGCAAGAAGACCTAGCAGAGGAAAGTGAGCTTGAAAGAATCCTCAAAGACTGAAGAAACTTATGATTCTGAAACCCAATTACAAGTTTAGGGGAGGATTGTTGGGAAATTCGCTTTTGGGAGTTAATACTTACTGAGTAAAGTTAGTACTGATAGTATCATTTGATAAGTATTAACTAGTTAGTACTGATAGTAGAAATGTTAGTACTGATAGTGTTAGAGTTTGTACTGATCTATGTTAGGAATGTCGTGTATGGTTTGTAACAGCATATCTTCTATTCCAATAGAAGATATGATATACTTAATGCATAGTTATCTCTGTAAGGGATCTCCTTAGTGTATAAAAGGAGATCCTAGCTAGGTTAAACACATACCTATTCTCTAGCCGTCTTAAGAAAAGCTTCAAGGTTGTAAACCCTAGTACTAGGAGAGTACTCGTATTATTGCTTAATAATATTGAAGCTGTTGGTGTTACATTGTGTTTACTTTAATCTTCTAAAGTACTTTCAAGTAGATTCCGTATACATGTGTGTATCTATAACAAAGTTTCTCATTGTTGTTTTGGAACCATCCATGGAAACTAACACGTTTACAAGCTAAGTGTTCTAGATCCAAGGTTTGGGACTCCACAAATAAACATGATAGAAAGTCGAAGGAACGTCGTGGGACACTCGTAGGACAATATATGAGCTCGGGATTGGGTAAACGAGATAGTTTTACAAAAATTATGACTTGGCCCCCCAAGAACCCCTTGGCCGACGCCCCCCTCCACCCAAAATAATTATTTTTGAGGTCCTTGAGTCCATGTATAAAACCCCCTCCCTACCCAATTTTACCACTTTCATTTCTCTCTCTAAAATACACACACTAACATACTTTCTCTCTCTACTCTCTCTATCTCTCACTCTCTTCCAAAATAATAAAACCCTAACCCTAAAACCCGTATCCGCCGTCACCTCCGGCCAAATTCTGGCCAAAAACTAGCGAGTGGCGTCTCACCTCCACCACCATCTTGTAGATCTATCTTTCCTCTTTCCATCCATATATATCTCCTATAGAAGCCTTCATTAACACCTCCAAATCTTACAAAAACGATTCGTAATTCTAGGGTTTTCATTAAATCTTGTAGATCGGGTTGAGAAAAGGTGAATGAAACATGGGTCAAGCTCGTTTGAGCTATGAGAAGCCACGTACGACCCTTCTAGGGCTCGTACAAGGCTCGACCTTGTTGGGTTTTGGGTGAAACATGGGTTTAAAACTAATTTACACTTAATAAAACATGTAGCTAGTGATTTGGTATCATGTGGTGTATCATATTGTTGTGTTTTTGCATTTTAGGCTTAGTTTCATGAAATGGGTTTAGATTAGTTGATGGGTTTGATGTTTGGATGATGATTGGAGGTTGATTGATTGTGTTTGGTTGTTGTAGAAGCCATTTGGGAGCGTTTGGTTGTGTTTGATGGGGCGTACGAGCCACCAAGACCCACGTATGGGTTGGTGGTATGGCGTACGAGAACCTCATGGACCACGGGTCCAGGTCGGGTTGTTGTGGTATCTTGTTGGTTGTTGTTGTTGGTTTTTGGATGACACGCGTAGAGCCGAAAAGCTTCTAGAGCTTGTTTGGTTCACGTGGTCTTAACCGTGACCGTGTCATGACCATTAGGGTCATAACATTGGTTTCGGGTATATTTGGTAGATTGATTGGTTGGCGAGATTGATTTGGGTTGATTTGAGATTGAGTTGCGCTATTGTCATTATTTACTTGGACTTATAATATAAATTGTCAACTTTGAGCAACTTCAGCGTTACTTTGACTTTTTAGTCATTGTTGACCCCGACAACGCCGTAACATGGACTTTAGTATATTTTGGACTATAGATTGATTAAAAGCTGAGAAGTCATGACTCGTGCTTGTGGTCTCGAAACGACTAACGATATGAGACTTATATTGAATTTGACGTAATAAATATATATATAAATATGAATAATAAATGGTGAAACATAAATAATAAAAGGCTTTTATACCAAACCTATCGATAACAAGACTTGTCTTGTTATTTACTATTTTAAATGGGAATTAACAACTTAAAATGGAAAGGTTTTCTAATAAATAAGTATCTAATGTTTCGAGTGCACGTTTATCGAAATGTGCCATTTATGAGCATTTAATACTAGCTTTAAGTATCTAATTTGTTTACGTTGTGTGCATGGGTTACAGATGACCTAACATTAATAGCGTCGATCCACGTGGATAGCGGACTTATTAGGTTGACGAATCTAATAAGAGCCCGCTAGGTACGTTGGGTAATGTTATTAATGGGTGAATTATCCTTATGACTCGTTAGGATGCGACCGGTTTATGTGTTAATAAGCGACACGAATAAATGATTGAGTTTATCGAGTTGACGAACTCGATAAGGTCTACTATTTATTCCGAAACTTATTGGACTATGGAGCTTATCGCTTAGACGTCTCATTGTGTTGCATTGAGTCACATTGTGGTTATTTGAGTGCATTCATGATATCATATTGAGTCGATACACGCACACGACGATACCAAACGCTAGGACTAAACGGTGAAACAAGAAAATTTTGGAGATAAAAAAAGGAATACATTGGGGTAGATAACGTTAATTTTGGGAAATATATATTAAAATTGGTTTACATTAATAGGTTGTGCCGAGTCGATAGTTGTTGAGCCGTGATTAGCTGTTATCTTCTTGCTAGTGTTTATTTGTGCGTTGATTGCTTGAGGTGAGTTTCATAGCCCCACTTTTATCTATGTTTTTAACTAATTTAGGGTGAGAATCATGCTACTCTTTTTGGACCTTTTAAACTATTTTGATTTGCTTATGTGCTTGATCATTTAGATAGATATCTGGTAGCTTTTGCGTTAGTCTAGGGTAGCAATCCTAATTGCTATAACACTTTCCTAGCTAAGTATAGACTTCTACCTCGACCTAGTCCAGGGTTAGCAATTATTCTAGACTTTGCTACGACTGTGCTGGCTAGAGTCGCTGGGGGCCCCACTATGACGTCGGATATGACAATTGATGATATTGTGATTGTGATATTGGTATGTGATTAATATGTATCTATCTTAGGTCTCGCATAGCAAATAAACTCCTACAGGTCCACTATTTTAAACTTGAATTTAAACCCATGAACTCACCAGCGTTATCTGACCTTTTAGCATGTTTTTCTCAGGTATTTAAGTGATGTTTGGAGTACATGTTCTGTGGAAGCTTGGCAAGGAGGCATGGTTCAAGGATCATAATCAAACTCTGATAATTTATGGGGACCTATTTCTATAAATCATGTTTGGGCCTTTTATTTTCATTTTGTGATTATTGTTTTGGATAATTAAATTTGGGATTGGTTTTGAATGATAATATGACTATCTTGTTTGCTATACTTGTGTGAGATACCAATCCAATGTAACGCCCCGAAAACTTGATTAAGTTTTCCGTTGTACCGAGATTTGGGGGTGTTACATAATAAGTTGTTGTTTACACATTTTAAGGCCCTACAACAGTCTTTAGATGATAGATTAGTTCTCTTAACGTTGGATGAGGACGTGTTGACATTGTTAAAATATGTGCCAAAGTTTAAGGAAATAGAAGTTTATGTCGAAGTTGATGTAATTTTTGTAGAAAAACATATGATGCTGGTTATGGGTTGTCAAGAAATGGTGCAGTGATTAATATATTTTTTTAGAATAATGTGGTCAATGAACTTGTTAAGAAAAAAAGGGAAAATTGTTGTTGTTAGAGTGGGATGGTACACCCAATGTAACTGGGAAGGAGTATGATCATGAAATGGGATCAACTCAAGCTTCAACCAGTAATGTTTGTCCATTGGTTGAAAGTGGTAATGCTGATAGTGTAGGACTCCTGCATTGTGAAAATGAGGTACCACCATCCTCATCCAATGAATTATGTTACTTAAATCTCTTGGAAGAGAGTGATTATGACCAGATGGGTGGTTTTATGCTTGATAAGGGTGAAAAAGCTGAGATATTTTTTGAAGACGACTTGTTCCAACAAGATTGTGTAGGGAATTGGGATGAGGATCCATGCCATGTAGTAGATGAAGAAGTTGCAGAAATGATTAATGAGTTATGTCCAAAGAAATGAGAGTGTGTTTTTCAAAGTACTGACCAAGAGGTTAATGAGGAAGTTATAGAAAAGATGAACCTTTGGTTGATGATGTAGGTGTAGAAAGGAAAGAACCAGAATGGAGTGTTAGTGATTTTGAGCATGGTGCCAATGAGATGCCAGGAACAGAACCATAAGTTGATATGCATGACTAGGTGGATGAAACATTCAACAGAATAGGAGAGAAGCTGATAGAGTTTGGATTGAGTCTGGTATAGGGGTGCAAACTAGCCAAGATTTTATCAAGCAACTCGAGCTTGAGTTCAAGCTCGACTCGATCGAACCAAGCTTTTATCGAGCTCAAGCCCGAGCTCAAGCCCAATAAACTAGCTCGAAACATATAATGATTTGAGCTCGAGCTTTTGATAGCTCGGCTCGAGCGGTTATTGAGCTTTTCGAGCCTTAGTATAGATATATTTTCATATTATGTTTAAATATGTAAATAAGGGCTAATTTGAATATTAACTTAATTATAAGGACTAACTTTATAAAGGATAAAATATTATATTCTAGACGTACCCTTTAAACCCTAATATTGGCCTTGGTTATGAGAATTTTATTGTTGGTTTTATTACTTTTTAAAATATCTAATTTGGTTTTCAAACGGTTAGGTATTTCTCTTCCAGTTTGTGACTCGAGTTCATGTAAAAATTCTGTGTGAAGACTATATTTTTTGTGGCAACTGTGAATTGCTATTTGTGTTAGGTCACCATAATATGAACACAAGTGTATAGATGTATGATAGAACAAGAGATAAGGAAGGATGAGTGATTCAAGCACACGAAATACTAAGAAATGTTTAAGCTTAATGTGAAAGAATCATCCAACCTATCTAATGAGAGGATACATTGTATTTATAGGGGAAGGGAGCTAGGGAAACACATCTAGTCCCTTCCTTTGCCTCATGGGCTTTTGCATAGGCTCATAGGCTTACTACATAAGCCTAGCACTTAATTACATACTTATAAGCCTAATATAGCAACCTATTACAAGTAAATGACTAACACTTGATAATACTATCTAGGAGCGATCCCAACAATCTCCCCCTAAGTGTTGGTTATAAAGTAATAGTGGTTGCTTGACGTCTTTCTAGCATTCTTCTTTCTTCTGAGTAGAGATGCTTTGATTCTTTTGACTTTATCAGCTTTGACGTCGTTGTTATCTTTGTTCTTTGTTCTTTGTGGATGTGGTGATCATATGTTGCTGTCTGCAGTTTATCAGCTCCGTTGGTTAGGTGTCTCCACGTCTTTCTCCACCATGCTCATACTTCTTTTGACGGTGAATTCCAAATGTAAAGTAATTCTCGAGTCTTTAAACTTTGAAGATTCTTTGACTTAGAAGAAGAATTGTTTTGACATTTGTGTTGCCTTTGAATTGAGAGACTTTCATGTGTGTTGTTGTTGGTATGAGCGTGTGGAGAATGGCACGATCTTTCCTCCCAGGAATATCCATCAGTAGCTTCATAAATGGGTTAGTGATAAACACCAATCGATCATTGTGAACTTTTCATAAAGAATCGATCACCACGATTGTTTTAGTGATGAATGTCTTGATTCCATTCACCTTGGTCGGGCGAATCAGTCGTCCGAATCCCGTGGAGGGACATTTGGTATTACATTGAACAAGTTCAAGTAATGACCCACATCTTCAGGACTCGATTCTTGAAAGGAATCTCCTTAGAGGGATTTCCAGCACTTACAAGTTCGAACTTCGAGGGTGTTAACAGCATAGTGTGAAAATGCATCTCTAATTCTTACAAAGGTTGTTCCTGAACTGGAGGCCCTCAATCAGGCTAACACGACATACCGAAGTATATCTACAGTTCAGGTGAGTCGCTAAGGTACACGGAAGCATCACCTCATGACTATAGACCGTTTGAGACACACTAAGCGTAACCTACAAGGAGTTACCGAAGTGACCTGTTGTCAGGGCTGTTTGATGTTGACCCTGGCAGGAGTTTCCATTCAATCACTGAGGATCACAATTGTGAATCCCTTCATAAATGTTCTCGGAAAATTGCTAAGATCTGCGAAGGACTCTAGAGTATGTCACTTGTGTCCTTATTGTTGGATAGCAAGTGAAGAAAAGTCAAGTGTTCTTAAGAGATCTTTTGATGAATCTCGTGGCTCTAGACTCAGTTAGTGCACTTTGGTTTTCCTAAGCAGAGACTAGGGAGAGGATCTCCTTCTTTAATACCAACAATCTCTAAGAGAAAGTCGATAGATTACGTAGGGTTCCCTGTGAGAATGAAACAAGCTCTTTTGAGAGAACTTGAGTGGTTAAGAAGGTTTAGTCTGGTGCGTCACTGGGTCCATGATGACTTTTAATCTTCAATACCGGTGTCATCTTGTGACAACCAGTAGCATATGAATTGAACCCGGTGTCTGCCCTAAGTTGAATAATTTGAAGGGCTATTTCTTTTCACCCTTATCTTTAACTTTTCTTTTTAATTCTTCAACTCCTTCTTTCTCCAATTCTCATTTTTCAATCATACCTAAGGACTTCTAAATTCTAAATATTTGTGATGTCCTTGGGTAGATACCTTCGGCTCTGGCGGATCATATGACGTTTATTCCTAAACTTAGTCACCTTATAACTCCATGACTTTCCTACGTTGCCATAAAACCATTTGCATGAAAATCTCTCAAAGTGTTTTATGAATGAAAAACATGTTTGTAACACTTCGAGAGTTTAGTATTTTCAGAGATACTCCCCCTCCACTTGTGCTTATGAGTTTTAACTTAAATCTGCACAATGAGAGTAGAGCGCGCACTTTTGAATTGATCGACTCAATATAGACAATTCCCCGAGGGACACGATTACGTTGAATAGTTAAAGAGTTCCATTGTCAGCTTTTATGTGACAACTAGCTCTAATAAATATCTTGAAGATGTGAACATACCTTAGAAAGGATGTTAAACTCGTCATAGTTCATGCCTATCAAGAGTTTCTCGAATTGGTACTATCTAATTGGACAAGTCTTGAGGGACAAGTCTTTTCGATTATGACATTTCAAGGTTCGTCAATTCATGGGTGAGGTCTTTGTTGAGCATTTTCGAGGTTCCATACACATTACAACATATTTTTGATCACATTTAATATTTCTATCCCTAAAAAATGGCATATTTATGTTGTTTTTGATGAAAATTTGAGTGACAATATGACCATTCAGAGTTTTACGGGAAGAATTCCAAAAGAATTTTTGTTTGAACAAATAAGATTGCAAGTACTCCCCCTCAATTAGTGATATTAAAATTTTGAGTTTTTAAAATACCGAGAGAGAATACTTGTTCTTTTGAACAGAAGTATGAAAAATACTGAAAGTTCGATTAATTCTATTCAAAAGTAAGAAGCTTTCGCTCCTTAAATGAGGATTGTGGCACTGAAGCGTACCACATGGTCCTTTCTTTACAAGTACGAGTTGTAAACTGTTATATGAGTACAAACCATAATGAATATAAATTAATAAATCAAATAATCAAAATCACAATCAAGTTTAAGAGTACCCAAATGTTTTACACACGATGTTGCAGGTTTTACTGACCAGGTCTTAATATTTATAGTGTCTCGCTATACCTATGGTCTACCGTAATGCACTAACGGGTAGTGTACCCGGTCGTGTATAGTGTAGTAAATGGTAAAGCCGAGGTCGTCCCAAGAGCTATGTGTGTCGGATAATTACCAAGTCTAATTGTTACATAATATAAATGGTTTGATAGGGTTTTAATTAATTAAACTACGAATGCATAATATAAAAGCAATTAAATGGTAGAAAGGAAATCAATAGAGGAATAGTGGTGCTAACCTAGTTAATCCTCCTAACTAGTTATGTCTACGTCTATCTACTTCCAATTACTTCAGGCGGGGTCGAATTCGAGAGGACAACATTTGGTCAATTCGCCCTAACCTATCAGCAAAGATGCCACCATAGGAGAAATCAGGCACACCGTCATAAGTCCTGTTGTTCCTGGTCCCCTAAGCCGAGTCATTAAGTACCGCTACATGCTAGATTCTAAATAGTGAGTTCCCGACCGTTAGGAACTTAGACACTACACCCCCAATTCTTAAGTTCATCCAAACGATAGGTGATCAGTTGGTCAAATCGCACAAGTAGAAAGGGTCGCCAGTTGGTCATATCTTACCCTTCCCGTCTCAGTCCGCTCACCTAGGGTCAGTTGGTCATATCTCCTAGGCAATTGGCCTCTACCGCCATTCAAAACTACCGAACCAGGGGTGACTACCAAAGAACTATGCATGCATACACTTAGAAATAATTGTACGGAAGTAAAGGTAAACGCAAACAAAACAATTAAGGAATCATAACTAGGCTAGCACCAAAGGGTGCTTAGCCGCTCATATTAATCATGCATATCAATTCAATATTCAAAGGTACGAAATACATGAATTGAAAGTAAAAGAAATAATCAACGCTAAAGCTTATCGTAATGGTGTGACTTCTCCCTTGGAAACAGCTCCGTATGCTTCCCTAGACCTTCCTTGAGTATTTTCCCACGTTCTCAGAGTATTGTGTGTGGAATGGAGTGATTAGAAATGCTGGAATTCGTGGGGTATTTATAGGCCAGGTCTAGGTTACGGCGTAACCAATAGATGAGTTACGCCGTAACCTTCTATTCCGTCATAAAAGCTCTAGATCTGCTAGTTACGGCGTAACCTAATAAGTGGTTATGCTGTAGTCTTCAATAAACCAGGTTACGCCGCAAGTGATGCAGAGTTTACGGCGTAAGTATCGCGGCGTGGAACCTCTTTTGACCTAATGGAGTTACGTCGTAATCTTTGGAAGGAGTTATGCCGTAACCTCTTGATGAGTTGGACTTCATGGTCACGCAATAGTTACGGCGTAATGTGAGAGACGAGTTACGCTGTAACCTCTTCAAAATAAGCATACTGTGATAAATCCTTAGTAATGTTTCCATTTTCATGTCTCTTTAGCTCCAATGCTCGCAATTTACCTGAAAGTGTAAAAAAATGGAAAACAAGCGTAAATCCATATAAATGATATAAATAATGAGCATTAACGGGGGGAATTGACACTTAATATTCAAGACTATTTGATGTTATCAAATATCCCCCCACTTGAACTCTACTTGCCCTCAAGTAGACCTTATTAGATAGATTCCTAAAAAGATATCTCCCAAAACCTAGAAAATATGAGTTTACAAATCCCTTATGCTAGAATAAAAGAAAGCCGAACACCTCACGAAAGGGGAACAAACACTCAAATCTCTCAACTATTCTAAGTGTCAATTTCGGGGTGATCACTCAATTGCACAGTCATAGCATGTATTCTATCATAAGCTTGGCGGTTACACAAATCTCCACCACTGGAGTTAAGGGCTAAACAATTCTCGAAGGCAATATGGGTAGACACGACAAAGGTTAAGGGGTGACTCGTCATTACTAACATGTCACGGCAAAGTGGACAAAATCAATGATACATGACCAAATCCATGGCCAAGACACCAAAGATTGCGCGCTGCATCACCTAGACATGCTTCATGACTAAAGGGTAGGATAAGACATGGGATGTATAATTGGTGTAAAATAAAAAACAAGCAGGTAGTCTATATCTATAACTAAGTCATCACCACTTACCGTCCGCCCAAAGTTCAAGTTTAGAAGTCTAGAGACCAGATCATGAATTGCAAGGTAGATGTGTCCTTAGATGACGTCGTGATGGGCACACTACCTTTTCTTCTTCAGTTGGTATTACTCCAACTCCAATCTTCAAATGTGACCAAGGTGGCCTCCTCGATACTAAACAATAAAGCTCATACTATAGTGCTTATAACATTGCACTTTACAAAATTATAACTGAATCAACTTTTTTTTTTCCTTTTTTTTTTCGATTTTTTTTGAACATACAAGATAACATAACATCCCCCCACTTGAGATGAACAATGGGAAATCGGGGGGTCTTCAATGATCTTCATAATTGTTGTCGATGAAAGCGTGATTTCCAAACCTTTCCACTCGAACCTTGAACTTAGGCAAATGATGACTTCCCAATTACAAATAAAGACTACAGGGTAGGCTAAGGTGTAAGGGTGTAATGAAACAATATATTGGGGTGACAAAATGAAAGGAATGGCTCAGAAGGGTGTATCTAGGGGTATCTTGCACTAAAGGGGAGTCCAACAAAAGGTTTTCACATGGGGGTCAAAAAGTCGAGGTGACTAATCGATAGACTCACAATGGTAGGCTGTTTGGGTGATAATCCTATAATATTGCCTTCTAAAACTAAAAGTCCAAATACATCGAGCTAACTCAACATACCTCGTCTATGGTCTCAAATGATGCAAAGGCCAAGTTCTAAAGTTTACAAGCTACCGGCACACTCATAATTTGGTGGATATGGGTAAAATATAGGAAACGGATAAGGCTAATCTCACCATGTAATATCAAGGGTTGTATGTGCTCGGCTAAGGTCTAATCTAGTTAGGTTAGGAAAAACAAGTCAAAATTTAAAAAATGGCATAATTTTTCAAAATAAACTAGAAAAATGAGAGCTTAAATAAATTTCAAGAGATAATTCTACTCCCGTCCCCCCACTTGAATTGTACAAAGTCCTTTTGTACTAGGCATTAAAATAAAGGTGAAGAGAAAGGTAGAATTAGAGCGAGAACTTCCCTGAAATTTGCTCCAAAAAGAAGAAGGCCTACGAGAAAGGATCGTGCCTTCGTTAAAGTGTCATGAGCAAACTTCAATCCCTGAAATCACAATACCGACAAGCATAATTCTAAAAAGAAAAAAAAATAAAATGAAAAACAAACCTAACTCACTTTCGTAGGAATCACGGTTGAATTTAGCGAATGCAACAAGCCTTTTAAACCACTTGGTGTCCCAAGTGGACGAGTGAAGTCTCGTGAGGGTTTACAGGGAACACAACCTCAAAGTTCATTTAAAAACTAATACAAGGTTACTGTGTTTTAAAATGAAAGAATTAAAGCAGAGTAGAGTTACGTCGTAACTCCAATAAGAGAGTTACGCCATAACTTGCAAAACCTGGTATGAGCTGAGAAGCGAATGGTTACGGCGTAACCACTGAGATGGTATTACGCCGTAGTTGGTAATGCGTCAAGAATTCTGCTGCTAAAATGTTGGTTACGGCATAATCACCAAGATGAGTTACGCCGTAATGCTGTTCAGATCAGCAACTGCAGCAGTAATTACTTCATTGTCTCCTGCAAAAACGGTTAGAAAACACAAAACCCAACCGAAAGGAAATAAAAACAAAAAAAGGGATAATTCAGGTTGTCTCCCGAAAGAGCACTTTTCTTTATTTACGAGTCTTTAAGTTAGACTCAGAGCCGTGGGCTACCAGTGTTTGTCTGTTACTGGGCGATCTCCATGTTGAAGCCAGTTGATCAAATTTTCATCCCGTTTGTATCCATCTCCAAGTTCTAAACACCCTAAGTAAAAAATTTTGATCTTTTGGTAGGGGTGATCAAAACCTTTGGCTTTATCTTCTTCACTAATACCAAGCAGGGGTCTAGCATAACTCAACTGTTTTTTAGTCCAATTTTTAAAGTTTTTGACAGTCCTTGGCATTTTGAAAATAGTTTTATCATCGCCAATCTTTAGCCAAACCAATCCTTCCTTCACGTTTTATCAAGCCCGATATTTCTTTAAAGGGTTTTCAAAATCACCCCCAGCCCATCTGCCACGAATTCGCTAACATCTTCCAAACCACAAAGTCGACTAGAAACGAGTGTGTTCCTACAAAAACTCGTATGTTTGTTGTTATCCCGAGGAAGTTGTTTCCTTTGTAATCAAGCTCCTTTTCCATAACCTGGTTGTAGCATTCCTTAGAGATAATATTGACTAGGGAATCTGTGTCGATAAAAGGGTGAAAGTCAATGAATCCAACTTTGCATGAGATCTTCAGATAATAGGGATTCCTATGATGGATTCGTGCCCCCATCTCATAAAACTGCGGTTGGTTTGATTGCATGAATGTTTTTTCAGAGTTGTCTTGCCAATGGGTCATCTCGACATCACTACAGAGGTCTTCAAAGACTTAATCCTACGTTATCTTCTTCCTCAAAATTCACAAAAACATCAAAATCTTTTCCTGAGTAAATCTCTCCAGGATCCGGGGGGTCGCTAAGAAACTTTTCAATGGCTTCACCAAAATCCCCCACTTGGTCAATAGCACACACCTTTTCTGGGGCGGATAAATGTTCATTAGGTCCGAATGTGGCGACCTCTCCATTAGCCTCCAGAGTCAATTTACCGGCAAAGACATCTACTTTAGTGTGAGCAGTAGCGAGCATGGGTCTTCCTAAAATGACAGGTATCCTGTTGTCTTCCGGGATATCAAGAATCACAAAATCTACTAGAAAAAGGAATCTCTTTATCTTCACTAATACATTTTCAACAATTCCTAATGGCGATTGCATGGATCGATCGGCCATTTCAATTTTCATCTTGGCCGGTTTTAAGTTGCCAATTCCCATACGCAAAAACATCGAATGAGGCATTATGCTAATACTATCTCCAAGATCAGCCATGGCGTTACACAAGTTCAGGCTCCCGATATAGCAAGGGAGAGTAAAACATCCTGGATCTTTTTCCTTTTGTGGTAACTCGTTCCTCAAAACTGCTGAGCATCTTTCGTTGAGGCGAATAGTCTCATCACCACTTAATTCCCGCGTAGCATCATTGGGAGGGTTCACCAGCAGAGTTTGGTCCAAAAGTGATTGTTTCTCCATGCTGATCCGTCGCTTAACCTTTTCTGAAAAGGTCAAGGGTTCTTCGAGGATAGTTTCTACAGTGTGGACAACTTCTTCCTCTCGAGCTGCTAGGTAATCAGAGATGTCTTCTGAACATGAACTGACACTTTCCTCTAATCTTTTTATCCTATCGTCGTGAATTTTAATAGAAGAGATTGTATTATCCATGAATGCTCTCATCATCTTTTCAATCCTATCGTCGTGCTCTCTTGATTCCTTGATGTAGTCGAGAATATTTTTCTCAATATTGCTTCCCGAATCGGTCTCAAATACACTATTAACTTTTTCAATCCTACATGCTTCAGCTTCTCTTTCCAATCTCTGTTTTTCGAAAATTTCCCCGTAATTGTATTCTTGTTTTGTTATAGTCTTCATTACTTTATGATTGAAGTTATCTCTCGGTCCATATCCAGTATCCATGTGCCACTTGTAGCAATGTTTAGAAATCCGCTGAATACATTCCAAGGCCTGATCAGGAGTCATGCTAGGAATGGGTCTTGGTGAATCAAGGAGTTCTAGTGTTTAACGCATTAATCCCCGATAGAAAACATATAGGATCTGATGTTTGTTTAAATCATGAGTAGGGCAACGATAGAGAAGCTAATTAAATCTTTCCCATACTTGGTACAACGTTTCTTCACCAATCTGCACGAATTGATAGATTCTCCCAAGAAGCCTAGCTATTTTAGAAGGAGGGCAAAATTGCCGGATCTAACTCCTTTCTTAGTTTTCCCCATGCTTGTTTACTTTCACTAGGAAGTTTGTTATACCATCTCTTAGCTGTTCCAGTGAGAGTCAGAGGAAAAATCCTTGCGCATCTGAGTAACTAGGAGTACCTTTGACGTTGAAAAGGGTGGATAAGTGGAGAACTTCATCTACGTGATCCCTAACGTCCTCATCTTTGTCTCCAGAGAACTCAAGCTTATGTAACTCCCGAATAATATGATCTGGGATGGAGTATTTTTGGGCAGGAGAATCCTTAGTGAAACTTCGTTGGCGCTATTGTTAGGTCGGTCCAAATATCGCTCCATGGTAAGGTCATTGATATTATTTTCAATGATGACTTCTGGTTCTCGGTGTCCGACTGGTCGATTCGTAAAATGAGAAGATGTTGTGAATAAGAACCGAGAATAGATCCTCCTTTTTCCGAAATTGCTTCTCCGGTCAATAAATGGGGTAGCCAGAAAGGGCCTAGAATCTGCGAGTCTTGTATCCCGACATTATCGAAAGAAAATTAAAAATAGACTTAATATGAAATCCTAATATAGCTCCCCGGCAGCGGCGCCAAAAACTTGATGCAGGTTTTACTGACTGGTCTTAATATTTATAGTGTCTCGCTATACCTATGGTCTACCCTAATGCACTAACGGGCAGTGTACCCGGTCGTGTGTAGTGTAGTAAATGGTAAAGCCGAGGTCGTCCCAAGAGCTATGTGTGTCGGATAATTACTAAGTCTAATTGTCACATAATATAAATGGTTTGATAGGGTTTTAATTAGTTAAACTACGAATGCAAAATATAAAAGCAATTAAATGGGAGAAAGGAAATCAATAGAGGAATAGTGGTGCTAACCTAGTTAATCCTCCTAACTAGTTATGTCTACGTCTACCTACTTTTAATTACTTCAGGTGGGGTCAAATTCTAGAGGACAACATTTGGTCAATTCGCCCTAACCTATCATCAAAGATGCCACCACAGGAGAAATCAGGCGCACCGTCATAAGTCCTGTTGTTCCTGGTCCCCTAAGCCGAGTCATTAAGTACCGCTACATGCTAGATTCTAAATAGTGAGTGCCCGGCCGTTAGGAACTTAGACACTACACCCCCAATTCTTAAGTTCATCCAAACGATAGGTGATCAGTTGGTCAAATCGCACAAGTAGAAAGGGTCGTCATTTGGTCATATCTTACCCTTCCCGCTCTCACCGCCTAGGGTCAGTTGGTCATATCTCCTAGGCACTTGGCCTCTACCGCCATTCAAAACTACCGAACCAGGGGTGACTACCAAAGAACTATGCATGCATACACTTAGAAATAATTGTATGGAAGTAAAGGTAAACGCAAACAAAACAATTAAGGAATCATAACTAGGCTAGCACCAAAGGGTGCTTAGCCGCTCATATTAATCATGCATATCAATTCAATATTCAAAGGTACGAAATACATGAATTGAAAGTAAAAGAAATAATAAACGCTAAAGCTTATCGTAATGGTGTGACTTCTCCCTTGGAAACAGCTTCGTATGCTTCCCTAGACCTTCCTTGAGTATTTTCCCACGCTCTCAGAGTATTGTGTGTGGAATGGAATGATTAGAAATGCTGGAATTCGTGGGGTATTTATAGGCCAGGTCTGGGTTACGGCGTAACCAATAGATGAGTTACGCCGTAACCTTCTATTCCATCGTAAAAGCTCTAGATCTGCTAGTTACGGCGTAACCTAATAAGTGGTTACGCCGTAGTCTTCAATAAACCAGGTTACACCGCAAGTGATGCAGTAGTTACGGCGTAAGTATCAGCGACATGGAACCTCTTTTGACCTAATGGAGTTACGTCGTAATCTTTGGAAGGAGTTACGCCATAACCTCTTGATGAGTTGGACTTCATGGTCACGCAATAGTTACGGCGTAATGTGAGAGACGAGTTACGCCGTAACCTCTTCAAAATAAGCATACTGTGATAAATCCTTAGTAATGTTTCCATTTCCGCGTCTCTTTAGCTCCAATGTTAGCAATTTACCTGAAAGTGTAAAACAATGGAAAACAAGCATAAAGCCATATAAATGATATAAATAACGAGCATTAATGGGGGAAATTGACACTTAATATTCAGGACTATTTGATGTTATCACACGACCAGGAACTTTATCTCGACGTTGGTAAGTCAAGATAGAGAAGCTCTGTCTTCCAGCCACGTAGCTTTCCAAGCGTCTCATCTGATCCCTGTGTATCAACCTTTCATCCAGCCTGGTGATAAACCTATGAACATCCTTGCGATCCTTGGAGTTCCATCTCTTTGCCTGAACCATACCCGTCTCAATATCCTTTAACCGATATGCCAACCCATCATGAACCATCTTCAACGTTGCGTCACAGAACTTATGAATTTCGTCAAACGCCATGAAACATGTATGATGATGCTCACTTTTGTAGATGATTCCAAACTTCAGTTTACTCAGAATTATGTACTGAGGTTGTTGGTTGAGCTCGTTAAAGTATAAGAGCGGTTTGGTGAGATTGATCTGCTTCTGGTATGATTCAACGCCGAGTTGTATATCTTCAACACATTATTGAATAACTTTGCTGCGGATAAAGACTAGAAGCGTAGTGATGTACTTGAGTTGAATTTCTGTTGAGAACTGTCTCATCCTTCCTTGTACCTTTAGAAGATACATGTCTTCGATTTCGTTGAGCGACAAGTCCGGAAATTCATCTTCAGTGAATTCATACTCTTGTTCATCTTGTCTTTTGACCTTGATCTTGGACAAGAATGAGTAGTCCCACTTTGTTTCCAATGTTACCGACATCACAACAACTATTCTTTTGTCATTCTTCACCTCTTTGTTTGACTTTCGCACTCTGTAGCTCATGTAGTATAGTTTCCTCCTCTCCGGCCAATGATGAATAAAATTGGCATCAATGTCATATTCTACAACATTGTCGACAAACAGGTTCACGGCATCTTCTTCAATGGCGATGTTGGTGGAGAATTCTGCAGCAGGGATGTTGAATGTTAGCGATGTATCATACTTCTTGCTGACACTACTTCCGTGTTGAAGGAACTCCAAATCATTGTTGAAAAAGAAACAGAAAGGGATCCTTGGCTGTTCTGGTCTGCCAATAGTCGGTAGAGGCTTGGTCCAATCAGTGTAGTAAGGTTCATTATCTTTTCTTGTGAAGTTGATGTTTGATTCTGGGTTGAGTCAGTCGATATTGTTGGACATTGCACGACCAATGTTGTCCAAGTGGTACTCTAGCTCACTAGCACTACAGGATCTTTCCTTGAGAAGGTTGAAAGAATCGTTCTTGATGTTGTGGAGCTCCCGTTTCATCATCTTCTTAACCTTGAATTCATCTTGGATAATCTTAACCTGTTCCATAGTTCGACCATCTACCGGTTCTTGGCCTTCAGGTAGTTTGGGTATTGCCTCAACCATGTTACTGAACCATTCATACTCTTCAGTGTTGTCGTCATCTAACCAAGAGACGACTGACGGTTTCTTCTTCTTCGATCTGGAGGATGACTCTGGTCTAGGTGATAGTCGGGGCGTTGGTTAATGTCAGGGCTCGGGAATGTCATGATCCTCACCACTGGTATACGTGAAATGATCACTAGTTTTCTGTTGTGGTGGTGGAGAATCTGCATCCCAAGGTTTATCAGATGATGGCCGTTTGGTAGCTTGTTGTGAGGGTGTCGTGGTTGTTCTAGCAGGTGGTGGTGGCATGGATGACGACGACTCACCGGTCTTCATTTATCTTTTAGTATTCGGATCCTCGTCCTTGTCATCATCATCTCTCGGTCTCTTGTCTTGACCAGCAGCTTTCTTGCAAGTAGATTTGAGTTGTCCTGCCAGAAGTAGATCATATAGCTTTTCATCATCTGGAGTGAAAGATGGAGCTCGAGTAGCCATTTTGAGGACCAATTCTGAAATCAAATCATCTTTAGAGAAAACTGGAGGCTTGACTGGTCTTGTATGCATGACCACCGGTGTTGTAGTAACGATCTACTGAACCATTATTTTAATCATTGGATATAATTGATCTTTGAATATCTCTCTAGTGACAAAAGGAACCATGTTTTGAAGAAGTGAGTGAGTGTAGTTCTTGATTTGTTTATTCATTTCACCTTGAACGTCCCTAGTGGAAAATGCATTGATCTGTTTTCTTTCTTCCAGAAACGTGTCCATCTGCTTGGAAAGATCAATGACCACATCAGCTAGTGTGTTCAGTCGGGTTTCAAGAATATTTTGTTTCTTGCTTCGCGAATGACGCACAGCTTTCTGGATCTTTGCCTTTGTACGAGATGCCCACGTATCGGCTTTCTTCTTGATGGATTTTGACGATGATTTAGTTGTTTCTTTTGATGGTGGTGGTGATGAGTGTGAAGATGATTCGGCTTTGGAAGTGTCAAGGGGTGTTTCCAAGGATTGTTGAGGTTTGTGTTCAGGGTTGTCAATAATGTATGCGTCGGTTTCCCTTTTCAGACGTTCCTCTTCGACCTTGGCAGCTTCTTCTGCCACCTTTTTCTTCTTTAACTCCTCTTCAACTTCTAAAATGTAGACAACTGGGACTCTCTCATCCTTATCTTGATCGTCTTCTCCATGGTCGATCAACTGCTCATCTTCTTGTTTTTGCTGTTCTTCTTCTGGTTGCTCTTCCTGAATGGCGGGTTCGGTGATTGTACCCGTTCCTTTACCGGGTTGATTAACCGGATCAATTACGGGTGTAGTGAGAAGAACATCAGTGCTAGAGCCCCCTCGCCCTTCGGGTTGATTAACCGAGAGGGCAACATCAGCTTTCTCCATCCTAAGCTACTTCAGAGTATTCTGTATTTGTTTCTCTTCAGCCTTAGGATCATACTCCCATTCTGAGTCTTCTTTTTCTTCTTCTACCTCAAGAGGTTTCTTCCCTTTTTCAGATTTGATTTCTTCATCAGAAGGTTCGAACATGTCAATGTCTTGATCCAGTTGTTCATATGTAGGACTAGCGGGTTTGTCCTATGTCTTCTTGACAGTTGAGTCATCTGTTCGTTCCTCACTGTAGACAACAAACTCATCTGACTCTGTTTCTGAATCGTCATGTAGAGATGTCTGCACTGGTTCTGGTTCTGGTTTGACGATGTTGGTTGGAAGTTTTCTCCTGATCTTTCTGCTGGTTTTCTTCTTCTTTGACTTTGTAGAACTAGCAGTGCTTCCAGCTTTCTTGGCTCTTGTTGTACCCTTTGGAGTAGTCTTTTCATCCATGAAGCCAACTTTACCCGCAATCAATGCCTCCCTGTAACGTCTGTAGGAATCAAGATCCCTGATCGTATAAGTCACCAAGCCTGCAGGGAGTTCCACTCCTTGTTTGCGAGTAGTGGTTCCTTTAAACCTGACTGAGTTTAGAGTAGGCTCATTAAGCATCGATTGCATGTTTGGGTCATTCATCTCATTGGGATACTCTGGTGCTTACCGAGAAGGTTATGTATTAGTAACTTTGTGTATCGGATGAAGGGAATCTTGGAACCAGGTTTCCTGTAGTGTTGCATCATGTCCTCCCAGATGAGGCTTGCATAATCAATGTGGTTTACATGAATCATACCCCAGAAGGTTTGAAGATGCATCAGCTTCAGATGTTCATGACCACTATCTCTTCCTGAGACTGATTTGGCAATCATAAGATAAATAGTCCTCCAGGGTTGTGGGATATTTTTTACGTCGACTCTGGAATGTGTGGTAATGACACTAGCTTCTTCATCATATCCAATGTTGACCATGAAGTCCAATACCTCTGTCTCACTTGGAGTTCTGACATAATCTGTTGGAGGTATGACTGGAAGCCGAAGAATGGTGCGAAGATCAGCCACAGTGACGGTGACCTCCTGAGTGCCAAGCGTCACTTTCACCGCATCTTTTCTATCAACTTTCTCCATTGTGTGCCAAAATTGATGAATATAGATTTCTGGTGCAGAGGCTGAGTTGGTGAGCATGAGGTTGAAAGGATGATGCTTGAGAATGTCAACAACAACTTTGCACGAAGATTCGGAGCATGTGAAGTTGTTGAAGTCAACACGGAGATTGTTCTTTCCAATTGTTTTGTCATAACCGGCTGGAAAGATGTCAGCCATTGTGAGCTCAGCTAGGGTATTGAGGTTTGCTTGATTGGCAGCCATTTTGTGATCTGAGAGTTATTAGACAAAAGAACAAACATATGGAAACACATTGTGTTAGTTTTAGTTTGATATATTGACCAATTACTCGTTTGATGTTATCATGTTTATGTTTGTTACATGTTCTAAGTCACTTTTGTCCAATTGACTGAAGTTGATGTGATAAGTTACGTGAACGTGTTAATTTTGAAGTTTTAAAGTCCAATTTTTACTTAACACACAACATATTAAATTTTGTAAGCTTATACATAACATTAGGTTTTTGTGACTTATTCGTAACATACAACAGTTTTGCTTATGCGTAACAGTCCAAGTAAAGTGACTGGTAGCTTATGCGTAAGACTGAATCCTTATGAGTAAAGAAGGAGCTTATGCGTAGGAGTAAGCTAAAGCTTAAGACCAAGCCTTATGCGTAATAATTTCTTATGCGTAGGACAAGTTCAAAAGTTTTAAGCTTATACGTAAGGATAAGCTGAATGTTACGTGTTAGGTTTACTCGTAAGAGTAAAGCTTATGCGTAACAAGCCTTGTTTACGCATATCTTTCTGTGATACGCGTAATCTACTGTAGACGTCTTATGCGTAAGTGTTACGCGTAAGATTTCTCTTAGGCATAACCTTTACGCATAAGAGTATTTCTTATGCGTAACATCAGAACACCTTGGATCAGTCTTTTACGAGTAATTAACCTGTTAAACACAAAAACATAAACTTGATTACATTGTATTCCAAACATTCTTTAGGTCACAAAACAACCATAGCACCATATCAATTATACATAGAAAAACTTAGGCGTAAAGCATGCTTAAACCCTAAACCCTTATCCTACGCATAACCAATTTAACCACAAAAATCAAGCAAGATTTGTTTTTGGGCTATCCTAGATGTCATAAAAGTGTAATGGAACAAGTTTTAACACAAATCTACCACAAAATCAAAAGATTCAAAGTTGACGAACCCTAGAACCCTAAAACTTAATTATGACAGTTTTGATGTTTCTAGGCTAATTAAAGGTTCAATTCATGTTAATAAACACATTCAAGCACATTCCTGACCATCAAATCATAGCGGAAGCCACAAAATAGAAAACCCCCAATTCGAACACATGAACCCTAATTTACAAATTCGTTCAATTAGTGTTTCTAGGTATGATTGAATGGTTGAAATAGGTTTAGAGCACATTTAGAAACGTTTTAACATCAACCATTTCAACTAAAACACACTTAGGCGTAAAGACCCAATTCGAACATATGAACAAAAATTCAAAATCATTTATAGAAAAATTAAACTGTTGGATTTGAAAGATATTTGAAACCATTGTTATAAAACATGATCAAATCATTTTACAACTTAAAAATTTTGATTTGGATGAACGGATTTGCAGAATGATTTTGGGTCGTTGGATCTTGGAGGTTATGTTAGGAGTAAATGCAAGAGATGCATTGAATGTGGTTGGTGAAATGTTTTTGTTTGAAATTACTTTGCAAAGCTGACACATTCAGTCCCTCAACCTTTAAGAGGTTCCAACCAAGATTCTTTAACTCCCGTTTTGGTTAGACAAAACACTTTTTAGGCAAGAAACTTAACGATACTCCCCATCGACTTTTGAAATAA
This sequence comes from Chrysanthemum makinoi, assembly GCA_910596185.1. Lineage (NCBI taxonomy): Eukaryota > Viridiplantae > Streptophyta > Magnoliopsida > Asterales > Asteraceae > Chrysanthemum > Chrysanthemum makinoi. Next base: position 246,715,673 of record OU343223.1, read on the forward strand.
TGAATTTGTAAACATTTGAGTCCGAGGAGGGTATTATACAAGATAAATATCCATCATTTAATAAGAACCAACGTGTTTTTGGTAACATGCAAGTACACGGTTTTATGAAACAAAAAAATATTTACTTTCTCCCCCTCAACACTTGATGACGAAAATTGATGAAATGTTTGATAGAACACTGTGTTGATGGAAGTTCTGTACTTGCAATGTTTGATTTTCTGATAAAATATTTTTGGATTTTACAAGATTTTATATTTTTGTATTTTGTTTTTGAAATATATTTACAAAAGAGGTTTTGGTGTTTGACTTTTCAAGTGTGTTTTAAAAGTTCATCTAGTTCTTCTGGAGTCAAACACCTCATACTAATTCGGTGAATCAAGTCAGTAAATCTTGCGGGAGGCAAGGCTTTAGTGAGAAGATCCACCAATTGGTGTTCTATACCAACAAAGTATAATTCAACTGTACCCTTTTCCACGTGCTCTTTGATTAAATGATATCGAAGATCGATGTGCTTTAACTTAGAGTGTTGAACGGTGTTGCACGAGATTGCAATAGCACTTATGTTGTCTCAGTACACCGGAATCTTGTCGAATACATAACCATAATCTTTGAGTTGTGTTATCATCCAAATGACTTGAGCACAACATGCAGACATGGCCACATATTCAGCTTCAGTTGATGACAGCGTTGTGTAATCCTGCTTCTTCGATTTCCATGACACTAATTTATCACCAAGGAATTTTAAACCTCCTGAAGTACTTTTATGTGAGTCTAAGCATCCTGCGTGATCAGCGTCTGAAAAAGCTATTAGTTGAAAACCAGAATCCTTCGGATACCAGATCCCCAAGTTAATGGTTTTCTTTACATATCGGAGAATTATTTTAGCCTCAGAGAGGTGTTTTTCAGTTGGTCTTGACTGATACCGGGAGCAAAGATATAAAACAAATACTATGTCAGGTCTACTGGCTGTTAGATACATGAGAGACCCAATAATACTACAGTATTTGGTAGGGTCAACCAATTTCTCATGTAAATCAGCATCCAGTTTGTTGGTATGTGTCATTGGTGTATCATAGGTGTCACTTGTTTGTATTCCATGTTTTTTCAATATTTCAAGAGCATATTTGGACTGGTTTAAGAAAATACCACGGGGTGATTGGTGAACTTGAAGTCCTAAGAAGAACGTAAGTTCACCCATCATTGACATTTCAAAATTTGTTTTCATTAGTATTGAAAAAGTGTTTGAGTACTTTTTGTGGGTAGAACCAAAGATGATATCATCCACATAAATCTGAACAATTAAAATGTGTGCCCCATGATATTGAATAAACAATGTTAGGTCGACTGATCCTTTGAAAAAGATTATTTGCAAGTAGCAAGAATGATAACTTAGCATACCACGCCCGAGGGGCTTGTTTGAGACCGTAGAGAGCCTTGTTCAGCTTGTAGACATGATTAGGGAACTCTGGATCAATGAATCCTTCCGGCTGGCTAACATACATTGTCTCCTTAAGTTTACCATTTAGAAAAGCCGTTTTGACATCCATTTGGTAGACGGTGATGTTCAAGTGAGCCGCGAATGCCAGAAAAATTTGTACAGCCTCAAGTCTAGCAGTCGGTGCGAATGATTCTTCAAATTCAATACCTTCTTCCTGTCTACAACCCTTAGCCACCAGACGTGACTTGTTTTGGATAATCGTACCTTCAGCATCTAACTTATTCTTCCAAATCCATTTGAGACCAATGACGTAGACCCTTGACGGTCTTTCAACCAATTCCCATACTTCTAAACGTTTAAACTGATTCAGCTCTTCTTACATGGATTCAATCCAATTGTCGTAGGTCATTGCATCTTTAATGTTTTTGGGTTTAGTCTGACAAACGGTGAGTGCATAAATGCAGTGTTCTCCGTCAGTCTGAAGGCATTGTCTAGTAACGACTGGTTGGTTTGGGTTACCAGTAATGTTAACAAGAGGATGATCTTTTGTCCATCGGTCTGTGGAGGGTTGATGTTGGTATACATTGTGCAGATTTTGTAGATTTAGATGGCTGGTAGAAGATTCAGCAACATCTGGATTAGCCGGTTCTTCTGAGAAAGGGTTGACAAACACGTTTCCATCATAATCCGCTGGTACAGGTATATTGTGATTAAGATGATCATCAACTGAGTTAGTGTCATTGGAAGCAGTTTGTTCGGCTGTTGTTGGAGATTCGACCGGGGGTGCATCAACAACAGTTGTTGTTGTTTCAGGTGTATCAAGTGTAGGAATAGTATCAGGTTCAGTAGCGGAAGCAGTTGATACATCTGGAGCACGTTGATCAAAGTCTTCACTAAATAAAGGAGCAAAAAATGTTTCCATCTGACAACGAGTAAGTTGAAAGGTTTGATCAGCTGGTGATTGAGGGAAGTTAAGACGGTTATGTCCGGGTTCTAAGCTGTTTTGCTTAGAAGCCATTTTTGTGAGCTCGTCAATATTAGCATGAATGGTTTCCCTAATTTACTTTGTACGAAGATTCCAGATCCAATATCCTTTTGAGTTTTCACAGTATCCAACGAAGACTCCAATGTCATCTTTTGCCTTGAGCTTTCCAAAGTCATCACGATCATTTTTTGGATAACAAAGAGCACCAAATACACGAAAGTGTTTTAAGTTCGGTTTCTTGTTATGGATAAGCTCATAAGGTGTTTTGTGGTGGCGTTTAGTTATCATTGAACGGTTCTGAGTGTAGCATGCAGTTGACACGGCTTCTGCCCATAAGTAATCTGGAAGTTTTGCATTTATCAACATTGTTCTTGCAGCTTCCACTAACGTACGGTTTCGTCTTTCGACAACTCCATTTTGTTTGGGTGTTCTTGCAATTGATGACTGATGCTCAATTCCCACTTTCTCATTCTATTCTCGAAGAGTTTGGTTTACAAATTCAGTTCCTCTGTCTGTTCTAATTTGTCTAACCGTGTTCTGGAGCTGAACTTGAATTTTCGTGAGAAAGGTGATGATCATATGTGGCGCTTGATATTTAGTTCGAAGAAAATAAATGCAAGTCCATCTGGAGTAGTCATCAACGATTACTAAAATGTAGCGTTTGCCATTTATCGTTTGCACACGCATCGGGCCACACAAATCCATGTGAAGAAGATGAAGAATATGCTGAGAGCTGTCTTCAACCTTCGAAGGAAAATGAGCACGAGTGCTTTTCCCTTGTTCACAAGCTGAGCATAAGTGATCTTTTGAATACCTAAACCTTGGAAGACCTTCAACCAGTTTGTGTTGTGCAAGTTCAGTTATGGTTTTGAAGTCCAGATGTGAGAGTCTTTTGTGCCATAACCATGATTTTGTAGATGTTGCCTTGGAGAGTAGACAGATGGGAGATGAAGCGATCATGTCTTGCATTGAGATTGTGTAAAGGCTTGATGTGCGGTTTTCGAACATGAGATCGTTTCCTTGTAGATCACGGATGAAACAAGTTTTCTCCCTAAATGCAACTTCCATGTCTCCATCACAAAATTGACTCACGGAAAATATATTGTGTCCAAGACCTTCAACATAATAAACTTTGCTAATTTCGATGTTCCCATTGATGTAATCTCCGTAGCCCATGATAGCTGCGAAGTGATCATTCCCGAACCTGACAATGCCGATGAACTTTGCAATAAAGTTTGGTAAATGTTTGAGATTACTTATCATGTGCCGGGAACATCCGCTATCAACAATCCGGAGAATGATCTCAGATCACCTGCAATACACACAGACGACACAGGTGGAATAGAGGTAGAGGTGGAACCTGAAGAGTTAGTGGGTTCCATGACAGTTACTGAAGAAGCACACACGTTAATAATTTTAGGTAACCATTAAATCCAGGTGTACTTTGTAGCCATCTCTGCCAAGTCCAACTAGTTTGTGCTTTGGTCTTAGTGAATGCACTAGGTGATACTGGCTTCCTAGGAGGTGATAATGGAGCTATGGGTACATCAATTTTTTTCTTAGAAACTAAAGAAGGCAGTTTTCCTAGCATAGACTTAGAAGCATTAGTGGGCCTAAAGGGAATGCCATTCTTATGTTTTTGATAACGAGACAAGAGAAATTTAGCAACACATTTATCATGATAATCATAAAGCATACTTTTACGACAAACAATGCAAGAAGCTTCAAATTTAACATCAAAAGTACTTAAAGATTCAACATTCGTTACATCACTTTTTCTATTACATTTGTCTAACGCAATGTCTAAAGTAGGTACAACATGTGTTTTATTCAAAGTCCTAGTGTGATCTTCTACCGCAGGGGTTTTTACTGATCTTCTCTTACGTTGCAACTTCCTATTCTTCTTGTGAATGCTTTTGGGCTGTGAAGTGCTAACGCTGGGATAAGAGGCAACTACTCCTGTAAAAGTGGACGAAATCACAAGAGTGTCTTGTGGTTTGTCAGTGGGCTTCCTAGTGTCAATTTTAAACATTCTAGATGCAATAATATTTGTGTTACTAGCTAAATCTTTCTAATATTTCACCAACTTCTCTTTTAACTCAATGATATTGTGTTTCAAATCTTGATTATCAGAATGTAGGTTACCATTAACATTTATTACTTCACTAGTATAAGCAAGATAATCATCAAGATCTTTTGATGCTTTAGCACGTGTCTTTTTGACCAAATTAAATATGACACCATATTCACTTTTAAATTTTGCAATTTCTTGTTCATATTTGAAAATTTGAAATTTTAAAGACGCGTTCTCATCATCCAGTTTTTCGAGTTTTGGTTTAAAGGGTTTTTCACTTGACTGATGAAGTTTCTTTTGAAAAGCAAGTTCTCGATTACTACAATCATTTTGACACCATTGAAGACGACGTTTTACGTTCGAAAGTTCTTGTAACAAACGTTCATTTTCAGCATTTAAAGTTTAGATTTGAGACACATTATCAACAATATCAACAGAATCAACATAATCAACAACAATATTATCAAAAATAGATGCAGCAGAATGAAACAACACTACAGATATGGTATCAGCATAGATAACATCTTCCAAGAGTCGATCAACATGATTTCTCCAATTTCTTGAAAATTGTTATCATTTGTCCAATTTCTTTCTGAAGATCCCGTTCCCAATATATTGCACACATACGCAAATTTCGAACATGTGGTAAAAGACATTTTTGAAAAATATCTCTTTGGTTTCGGGGCATAAGGCGATTGAAAAGTTTCAACTTTTATTTCCGAATGATGTTCAATTTTGTGTTCCTAAAGTTTAATGTCATACATGAATGTATCAAAATATTTAAGAAGTTGACATCTTTTGGGTAATGGTGTGATTTCACTTAAGGACGGTAAAAGACCATTAATTTGTGCAACTGGTTTGACGGGACCGACATCAGAAGAAGACTCATGAATTGGTGTGATAACCCAAGGTGTGTTTGTTTTATCCTGTTGTTTAACAAACGTTATGAGTGGTCTCTTTGAATAATCAAATGGTTTGTTATATTCAACGTTTTCCATTTTCAATCGACTCTCATCTTCTGCATCGTTTTCCTCTTCATGGTTATACAGTAAAACCTCTATAAATTAATACTCGATAAATTAATAACCTCGATAAAATTAATAATCACTTCCAGTCCCAACTTGGGACCAGTACAAATTTGGACTCCAATCGATAAAATAATTAGATAATAATTTTTTTGAAACCCCAATGTATATAGATTAGTCCCAACGAAACTATAAATTAATAATCACTAAAAATTCCATATATATGTATATGTGTGTGTGTGTGAGAGAAAGAGAGTACAATTCTAAATCCTAAGAGCATCTACAATGCATCAAGTCTTTAAAAACTTAATGTATCTAATGCAATCAATTTTCTAATAAATTCTATGTTTCAACAAGTCATTTCTTAAAACATTCTCCAATGCAAAAAAGCTTTCTAAAAGCTTTACAAACATTCCAAGCTAGTCTTCATTTAATGAAAATGACTTGGTGAATTTGTTGTCAAACGCTTGGCCTTCACCAAGCTATTCAACTAAAAGTCATTAGCAAAGCTTTTGTCACAATAGGTCAAGTCATTCAAATGACTTTTTCAAGTAGTAAAAAGTCTTTGGTAAACCTTGAATTGCGGATGCTCTAAGATTGTTTAGTAAAAATGAATCTATAGTCACTTGTTTCTTTTTGAACTTCAAATCTATATTAATTTATCATAAAATCTCCTTATTACACTAAAGAGTTGATGCGTTGTCTTCTCATATTGCAACAAAAAGTGTTAATTTTATTTTCATAAAGTGTGAATGTGTATTTATAAAATGTTAATTGGAACTTGTTTTTAAAATTTATTTTTCGTCTCTAATGAGTATAAATTGTAACTAGTTGGTATATTTGATTTGAAATTTTAAAGTCATACGTAAAACATCTTTAAATTAATAAATTATTAATTTATCGATATAATAATATCTCGCTAAATTAATAAAATATCCCGGTCGCAACACTATTAATTTATAGAGGTTTTACTGTATTCAACAACACGCACAACAGATTCATCAAGCATATGTTTGACACTATACAACTTTGGATTTGCTTTGAATGCTTTATTGAAAAACCGTGGTTTGTTATCAGCAAGATTTGGCCCATATCCATCTGGATTTGGCTTAAATGTGAATTTTTGAATCGTTGTGATAGACTCACCATGTTTATATACAACATTCTGAAACTCTTAGATTTTGTTTTGCAAATCGACAATTTCATCAAGATAGAAATCTATTCGTTTCCTTGAAGCTTGTTTGAATTCTGAAAACTATTTTTGACACGAATGTTAATACAAATAAACTGTAAAAATGTTTATTAATATTTAGCGATCTCTCTTTGTGTTTTGTTGATAATGAATATAATGTTATCATAAGTAAAATTATAAGGATACATGTTATTTTTGTAAAGCATTTACAAATAGTTATTTAATACAAATTATTGTAGTAAATCATTTGTTGTAATAGTTTATTAGGATGGGTAAAAACTACAACCCATGAAGCATATTCATAACCCATGGTATTGACCCATATCTATTTGACTGCATTGCATCTATTAGATACATTGTATCTAATGAAATACCTATGGACCAACCCATAACTCATGACCCATAACCAAAAATCCCATGGGCAAAGAGGAGCGTCCCACGGATCCCTGATGTTACACTAGACGGATCCCTTAAGGGAGGAATCCGTGGAACAGTGGCAAGATTTTGCCTATAAATAGAGAGCCATTTCTTCATTTCTCTTCACCCCTCTTCTTACTAACTCTCTCATATATTCTTACACTCTTTTAACAAAAGATCACTTGATCTAGAGAGTTGTTCTTCTTTCTTCTATTGTGATTCTCATATAGGTCCTTCTCTAAGGCGAGATCACGAGCTTTATACAAGTCATCCAAGCAAGGGGATCTTGTACTTGATATTTCACATAGTTGTTGTGTAATAATCATGTTGGTTTGGTCCTCCGTGTTACGAACTCGGTATTTAGCTTTGTACCAGAAAAAGGAGTAAGCAACGTTGTGAAGGCTTCTCCGCCAAGTTGAAGGAGTTTGTTGACATAGTGCTTGAACTCTCGAGTAGGTGACTCGGGGAGTGGAGTATGGCAAGGAAGGTGTCCTTGTAGCCGAACCACTATAAATCGGTTGTGTCATTTCTATCCCTTACTTTACTTTCTTTACTTGTATTACTCTTAGATCTATACTTTATCTTCATCCATACGATTTCACATAACATCGAATGTAAAGTTTTTAGAAACTAACTTAAAATCGGCAAAACTATTCAACCCCCCTTCTAGTTTTCCACAATTGGCATCAAGAGCTAAGTTTAAAAAAGTTTTAAAGTAAACCGTATTTTAAAAACTTTTCGATCACTATGGGTTCTGAAAATTACAAGGAAGGGCAATCAATGCAACGACCTCTACTACTTGAGACTAATGGTTTTATATATTGGAAAAATAGATTCTAAACGTATGTGAAGTCTAAAGATATCGATCTTTGGTACATCATTGTTGAAGGCGATTTTGAAACCACTGCAAAAGATGAAAATGGAATTTTAGTTAACATACCTCATGATAAACCGACCGATGAAATTAAGAAAAAACTTTCCAAAAATAGTGAAGCTAAAATGGTTTTATATAACACTTTACCCAAAAAGGAATTCGAAAGAATGTCCATGCTTAAAACCTCTAAAGAAATTTGTAATTCTTTAGTTGTAACTCATCAAGGTAATCAACAAGTGAAAAACAATAAAATATATTTATTTGTTCAACAATATGAACAATTTTCAATATCGGATGAGAAAACTACAGATTATTCTTTTGCTAACTTTAATACTACAATTACATCTTTACAAGCACTTGATGAATCTTTCTCTAGCCGTAACCATGTTAGGAAATATCAAAGGGCACTTCCATCCAAGTGGAGATCTAAGGTGACGGCAGTCGAAGAATCAAAAGACTTGACAATCCTCACCCTCGATGAACTCATATGCAACTTAAAGGTCTATGAGCTTGTTCTTGCTAAAGATTCCGAAGCCTCAAAAGTGAAAGATAAGCACAAATCTCTTGCCCTCAAAGCCAAGAAAGTCTCAAGCGATGAAGAGGACTCCTCTTCAGATAGTGATGAAGAGGAGTATGCCATGGCGGTAAGGGACTTCAAAAAGTTCTTTAGAAGGAAGGGAAGATACGTCAAACAACCATATGACGACAAGAAAGGATTTCGGAATAGCAAAGAGGACGAGAAGCCAAGGGATGATCGCGCTTGCTTTAAATGTGGGGACCCAAACCACTTTATTAGTAAGTGTCCCAAATGAGATGATCAAAAGGCATTTGTGAGTGGTTCATGGGGAATGAGCGAGGAGGAGGATGAAGAAATTTGTCTCATGGCAAATGACGAGGTGTGCTTAAAGGTCGACGTAGATCCGGATGAATGGATCAAGGATAGCGGGTACACGAGGCACATGACCGACAATAAAGATTTCTTCTCCACATATGAATCCTTCAATGGAGGAAATGTGGTATTTGGAAATAGCAAAAGCAAAATCATCGGTAAAGGTACGATTTCTAACAAATCTCTAACCATTAACGATGTGTGTCACGTAGAAAACCTAAACTTTAACTTCTTAACGATAGGACAAATATGTGATAAAAAGTGCAACGTACTTTTTAACAAAACCGGTAGTAAGATATTAAAAACGGTATCACCATAGGTAGAGGAATTAGGAAACATGGAGTCTATGTCATTAAAATTGGTAATGAACCTAAAGACAAAGCTTGTCTTACTTCTATGGATGATACTTCGACCTTATGGCATCGAAGATTGGGTCATGCTAATATGCGACTTCTTCAATCGCTATCATCTAAAGATCTAGTAAGAGATCTACTTAAATTGAAATATGAACATCACTTTTGTGATGCTTGTAACGTAGGAAAACAAGTCCATTCTAGTCACAAAGCTAAAAACATGGTGTCTACAACTAAGTGTCTAGAGTTACTACACATGGATTTATTTGGTCCATCCGCTATCTAAAGTTATGGAGGCAACTACTACACTTTGGTTATAGTGGATGATTACTCTAGGTACACATGGACTAAATTCTTAAAGAACAAAACTGAAACGTTCAACTACTTTGAGATATTAAGTAAGAAAATTCAAAGACAACTAGGAAGTCCTATAGTGTCTATTAGAACGGATCATGGTAGGGAATTCGATAATGAAGTGCAATTTGGAGCCTTTTGTGACGCTAATGGAATTACTCACAACTTCTGGCCCTCGACTCCACAATCGAATGGGGTAGTTGAAAGAAAGAATAGAACCCTACAAGAAATGAGTCGCACCATGCTAAATGAGCAATCCATACCTCAAACGTTTTGGTGCAATGCCGTTGATACCTCAACGTACATACTTAATAGAGTCTTAATTAGACCATTTCTAGGTAAAACTCCATATGAGTTACTTGAGGCAAAAAGCCTACATTAGATCACTTTAGAGTCTTTGGTAGCAAATGTTTTCTACTTAACACTAAAGATTACCTTACAAAATTTGATCCTAAATCAACCGAAGGTATCTTTTTAGGTTACTCTCCTAATAGCAAAGCTTACGTCATATTAAATAAAGAAACAATGAAGGTAGAAGAGTCATTAAACGTAAAATTTGATGAAAGTCCACCCAAACCTACTCCACCTCTTGTCGATGACGAGATTGTAATAAAGAAAAAGATAAACGAAGAAGAAGAACCTTTAAATGATGAAATCATAAATATTAAAGAGTCCAAAGATCACCCCCGTAGATAAGGTCAAAGGAAAGCTAAACGAAAGAACCTTAAGGTCTCAAGTTCAAAACCAAAGTAGCTTGTTTTGTTTTGTCTCAACCATAGAACCTAAGAATACACAAGAAGCCATAAAAGATGAAAGTTGGGTAATGGCTATGCAAGAAGAGTTAAATCAATTTGTTTCTAACGATGTTTGGACATCCCCCCACCTAGTAATCAAACCATAATAGGAACCAAATGGGTATATAAAAACAAGTTAGATGCAAATGGTATAGTGTCTAGAAACAAAGCTAGACTCGTTGCCCAAGGGTATAATCAACAAGAAGGAATAGACTTTGATGAGACCTATGCCCCCGTGGCTAGATTAGAGTCTATAAGAATACTTCTTGCTTATGCTTGTGCTAATGATCTTAAGCTTTATCAAATGGATGTCAAAAGTGCTTTTCTAAATGGTTTTATTAATGACGACGTATATGTAGCTCAACCTCCGTGTCATCGATTTTGAAAAACCTAAACATGTGTATAAGCTAAAGAAAGCCCTTTACGGTCTTAAACAAGCTCCAAAAGCTTGGTATGATAGACTCAAGTCATTCTTAATCAAACACAACTACACCATGGGGTTAGTTGATAACAAACATTTTACTAAGAAAAGAGAGTCACATATAATCATTGTTCAAATATATGCAGATGATATTATATTCGGATCTACTTGTCAAGACATGTGTGATGATTTCTCTAAAATCATGCATGACGAGTTCGAAATGACTATAATGGGAGAACTTAGTTTCTTTCTTGGTCTACAAATCAAACAAGTAGAAGATGGTATCTTTAATCAATCTAAATACATTAAGGAGATGTTAAAGAAATTCGGTTTAGAAGAGTCAAAACCAATTAGGACACCAATGTCATCTGACACTAAACTCACAAAATATAAAGACAGCGAATCCGTTGATAACACAAAATATCGTGGCATGATTGGTAGTCTTCTACTCACGCTAGTCGGCCGGATATCATGTTTAGTGTTTGTCTATGTGCTAGGTTTCAAGAAGATCCTAAAACATCACATCTAGAAGCCGTCAAAAGGATATTTAGATACATTAAGGGTACAACTAAATTAGGATTGTGGTATCCTAAGGGTACGGGAGTAGAAACAATTATATATGCAGATTCTGACCATGCAGATTATGTTGAACTAAAAGTACAAGGGGTATGTTCTTTTATGGGATGTTGTTTAACATCTTGGTTCTCAAAGAAGCAAACGGCATTGGCAATATCAAGAACCAGCCGAATATGTCTCCGCCGGCAAAGCATGCCAACAAGCACTATGGATGAAACAAGCGTTATTTGACTACGACATTCATCTAAGTGACATAGCCATTCTATGTGACAACAAAGGTGCCGTCGATTTAAGCAAGAACTGTATTGCATTCTAGCACAAAGCATATAGAGATTCACATTCTTAAGAGACAATGTTCAAAAGGGGAACATCTCTATTGAGAAGGTAGCATCCGAAGACAACATAGCCGACGTCCTCACCAAACCGTTGAAGAGGGAACAATTCAACCTACTTCGTCTTGGTCTTGGTCTCATGGAACAATCGTCGTAATTAGATTTTAAACTCTAAAAGGTATGTAAACACTAGCCTTCCTCTTTCTGAGTCTAGGATCTCTATTTCACGCACAACTCACAAGCAATACGGGAATTTTCAAAACCCAAGATAAGTTTTACTTATGATTCATAGTTTTATCTTAGTTTTCAAGATAAGTACCTTTTGCAAAGACGTAATTGCATACATTTTTTTCTTCTCTTTCAAAGAATAAACGGTTTATTCACACATAAAAACCTCTTTTCAAAATATTTTCTAAAAGGATACCTCTTCCCGTATCACTTTCATAAAAGCCATTTCTCACGTTTAGGACAAATCGCTTTTTCATTATTAATACAAAGTAAAAACTCGTTTTCATTGAATCTCATGTCTTTTGAATGCTAAAGAGGACACATAACTAATATGTGTTTTTGGGTACATTCATTTAAGCAACAATGAATTAGGAGCACTCGGGTTATCTCACATAATAGTGTGCTTTTTCACTTCTAGTTTATTTTCCTTTCTTTTTAGGAGTCGAGATAACCGCAACTCCAAATGGTTTGCATATAGGCACACACTAAGCACATATGTTTCCAAAAAGGAAAATTTTGAGTTGCCTGAATCACCAGTACCACGGATCCTAGCCTTAATGCTGGACGGATCCCTCAAGGGAAGGATCCGTGGGATCCGTGAGACAGAAGTGATAACGCTACACGCGTCGTTCGGGGTCAAAGGAACTTCCTTCTCGTCTAGCAAGTTTTATAACACCCTAGGCAGTGAACCTAATCGTTGTATTGTAGTATTAGGGTAAGCCACGGGTATTGATATCGTTCTCTAGGGGAATAGTGTAGTTAGGATGAAGTGTATGTCGATTTAAGTCTAAAGGTGAGGGATGATTATTTTTATATTTTTATATTTTTATATTTTACGAATCTCGGGTGTGAAGGGTAGGGTGGAATTAGTTGCTAGTCAACTATCCCAAAAGATACTAACTAAATTGTGGGTCTACCAGGAATGTGAAACGTATCTACTTATGATGTATTACTCCTTGCTAGCTATCCAATTCTACCTACTGAATTGTCATGTCCTATTGATGGTTGAATTGTAACGTCCTTATTCTTAACGTGTTGTGTTTTCTAAGGTCGTAAGGTGTGCATTCCCTAACTCTTTGAAGTCACCTTTAAGTGTAGCAAACGAAATCCACTAAGTCATTCATAAACTAACTTTGAGGTTATCTTTGGGTTTAGTAAACGAAATCCACTAAGTCATTCATAAACTATCCAAGATATCAAGTATTAAACACAACGATAGCCTAGTCGCACTCCTAAGCCAATTACAATTAAGATAAGAGACAACCAATCAAACAAGAGACAGTAGGATGCAAGAATTATAAACTAAACCAATTAGACTCATTGAAATTGTCACACCCTTAATGATGAAGATAGACACAAGCATCACTAAGAAATCAATAAGATCTAATTAATTACATACAAGTTTCATACAATCATAAGTAAACACTAGGTGAATTAGCCAAGCATAATTAATGAAGAGCAACAAACAATCATGATAATTGAAGACATACCATAGGATTGGATAATCAAACAAACCATTACACGATGTTTATAAAGTGTTTGAAACCCTTAAGTTGCCGAACACCTACCTAAACCCTAGAATCGGACTTAGGGTTTAGGGCTTACAAAAGTGAAGTTATAATGTTATATTTATAGGCAGATTTTCTGTCGGCAAAGAGTGACGGCGTCACACTTATAGAATGACGGCCACGACCATTTTTCACCAAATCAGATTTTCTCGCTTCGGTCATGTGGGCTTTTGAATCACCTAAATCCGAGTTCGTATGCAAAAGTTATGGCCAAAACAGATTAGCTACTTCGCAAGATGTTGCAGTTGTAACGGCGTCACCTTATGGTTGTGACGCCGCCGCTTCATCTTCGGACGCCTAGATCAAATCTAGGCCGTCTAAGTTGGACGCCCTACTCTTTTAAAACCTGATGCCACATTTGATAATTAGCAATTTGGCTACTGAGCCGTCACAAAATATGCACGACGCGGCCACACTTAGAACCTCGCCGTCCCTTTCGCCCAGCAGCTCGAGTGTCTTGATTCTTGACTTTGGCCATTTTCTTCATATATTCGCGCCTTTTCATCCGAATAAGTGTCATTCCAGCAATTTGCCTTCAAGAGACCTACAAAGTGAAAAGAAACGAAATTAGGTAGTAACGGATACAAAAGTGATCAATTAAGGGCTTAAATGACCTCTCGAAATGGTACCTTTTAAATCCTTATCAAATATCCCTACACTTGGTATTTGCTTGTCCTCAAGCAAATGTTCTTTTACCCAATTAATTTATAAGTTAGGGGTCATGAAGCATTGGTTTAAAACAATCCACAACATATATAAGCCCCGCAAAAGTCATAACAAGCACGGAAATTACATACTAGCACCTCACATGGGGTGTTTGGGTACTCACATCTCTCGCGTGTATATGAAATATAACAAGTTGGAAATGGAAGATAAACACTCATTAACCCGTCCTAGTACATAGATTACCATAGGCTTGAGAATAGATCAAACCTCCATCGCTTTGGCTTAAGCACCTAGGAAAGACTATCCAAGAGGTCTTTTAAAGGGTTGTAACGTTAGGCTTACTAGAGGGAAACAAAGGGTTTGGTGGGATAGGCTATTTAGTGGTGGCAAGTCAAAAATCTTTATGTTACAAGCATACGAAGAATGGCGTTGCTAAGCCAATACTCGACACTCTAAACTCTAGATAACTGAAACAAACAAACATAAATTTAAAGGATAGATGTAGGATGGTAGCCCGTATGTTTTTTTTTCAACACTCTATTTTTATTTTTTTTTTCATACACTTTTACTCTACCATCCTCTACGGTAACATCAAATGATAGGGATTTATAGGCACATCCCTACACTTAAGTTTTTATTACTCTAACACTAATTTGACCCGAATTGAAAAAGATCAAAACACTTGGAGTACATTATTACGCAAATAAAGGGAATTTGAATTTAACGTTCCCTTCCGTCATTTCATAAACTTTAACTTTTCCCATGAGTCCCAATCGTCCCAAAAGTGTATACAAAGGATATGACTCGACTTAGCAACTTATGCAAGCAACCAGGTAATTGAACTATGGGTTTTTAGGGTGATAACAATAATGCACTAAAAGTAAGTGCATATAAGGTAGGCTAAGGCGATTTGGGTGTACATTTGGGGTGGGGTGTAAACAATGCTCTTCATTGATATTCCGAAAAACCGAAAAATCACGAGAACCGCTGAAAAGGATAGGCTCAGAGGGGTTAACTAGGGGTATCGTGTACTAAAAGTGAGTACAACGCAGGGGTGTGGGGGAATTACTCAACCGATGTGGGAGAAGTAATTATATTAAGGTATCAAACAAGGGTTATCCTAATGCCTCTTATCATTTAGTTATTCCTAACTACACAAGTGTAGTCTTACTAGCGATCTTAGGATGCATCACAAAACAAGTTCTAGAATCTATTATACTACCCGTTCACACACTAAGCATTAAAGATGAATGCTTTAATTCCTACTAATCTAAGGGCGATCCTCACATTTTGGGTGGAATTTAAGTGATAAAGGGTTTTTGTGCTAGTCATATAATTTCCTATCCATGAGATGCTTTTGTTAAGACTAATGGCCCACTCCTATATGTCATGAAAAATTAAAAATTTGGTGCCAAATTACCCTAACCGACATTTTCTCATGGTTTATTACGCAAATGCAATTGGACAAAGCAAATAGTCAAGGATAAGCATAGATTCAAAGTTCCCGTTTTATTTTCCCTCCCTACACTTAAACTTAACATTGTCCCCAATGTTCCCCGAAAGTATCAAAGTTATGATAATAGGAGGTAATTAAAAACGAAAGAAACTAGTACTCCCCTGATTAGCTTGGTAGGATCCGTGTGAAGTAGTGGTTAAATTCTTTTTCAAGAAGAATGTTGCGCGTGAAAAGCTCCATCCAATCTTATGAATCTTCTTCTTGATAAATAAACCTCGCACACTTGAAGAAAAGCAGAAACCAAAGCATCAAAATGAACAAATAAAAATCACAACAAGATGTAATTCCAGACTTAAATAAGATATAATGCTTGTGGAATGGATGTTTGCAGATTTTCTGGAAAATTAAGACTTGAGAAATTCCAAAAATTTATAGGTAGCACGAAAAGCGAGAAAAAGTTGAAGTTGTTTCTAATCCTCCCGACCGTCAGTTATGACCACTGTCAGTTATCATGACGAAACCGGTCTCGATTTTTCGGAAAAAATTCGGAAAATTTTTATCTTTAAAATCGGAAAAATTTCCGCAAAACATCCATTATGACTCGATACAAGCATTTGACTCGAACAAACACACATGTATATCTTTTAAATAATTGAAATTCTAATGTTCACGTTTCTTTTGAAAACGTGTGTAATCCTCCCTACATTTATCCCTTATGTAAAATACCTTTATATTTAATTAAGACGAGGTTAAAGACAAAATAAAGCAATTTTTACAAATTTAAACATGAGAATAAACAATCACTAAAAGATATATGACACACAAATAAAAAATTAAAAAAAAAAAACAAATACGCATGGGTTGCCTCCCAAGAAGCGCTTGTTTTGTTCGAGTCCTGAGCTTGACTCTACCCTTATTTAACGGATAAAAGGGAGGTTTTCCTACACTTAAGTTTTAGTGCGGGTGATAGTAGCGATACACACCCTTAGGGTAGCAATTTGCCACGTGAGGTGAAGGGGGTGTATGAATGGCTTCCTTCATCCTAAAACTACCCGACTAAATCGGGTTGATGGGGTGGGTGGTTCCTGTTCATTTTGTCTCCTAGATGTATATCTAAGGATGGAAATAAAGATTGAGGTTCCGCTCATCAACACTAGGAAATTCCCTAGAACTAAGAGTAAGACTGAGACTACAAGTATTCAAACCTATATTCTCTAGTTGCGTTTAGTTCAAATGTTCTACCCGCATCGATTCCTAAAGTCTCTTCTACTACTTCCTGGTAAGTCACGTGCGGTGTGTATGCCTTAAATGATGGTGGGACTTGTGGGATACCTTGTGGGTCTAGACTTCTCACCTTATCCTCAATTACATCTACATCATCTATATGCTCGTCATGTATTATTTCCTTAGGTCGTGATGAAACCAAATCTTGTAATTGATCCAACTTATGGTTTAATGCTTGGTTACTTACCATAATATTTTCACAAATTTGGTCATTTTCTCTAAGGGCCTCACTAAAAATAGTTTCTAAACACGGAGGTTGTTCACGAAAGTCTATCCTAGGTGAAGGCTCAAACGAAGCATAGGTTTCACTATATGAGGTATTTTGTGGGCTTGATGGAATGGTTAAACCATCAAAAGATTTATGGACTTGGTTACTTTCTTCCCACCATCTTGAATAATCCTCGCTTAGAATATCATATTTTTTACTAAAACCTAATCGCGGATATAGTGGATTCAAGGTTTCCATAATGGTGAACGGAAGAGTCAATGGACAAGTTTTACGAACAAAGGCACAAAGAAGGGGATAGACTACAAGGAAGCTAATAAAAAGAAAAAATCTCACTTGATAGGAATCTATGTGAGTAGACCTAGACCGAGATATAAATCAAGCCCTAAACAATAACTATTCTCCCGCAAAGCGCTTCAAAACTTGATAACGCTACACGCGTCGTTCGGGGTCAAAGGTGTAAGACCTTAGTTTTATCAACCTTATCACAAACCCAACACAAATACCAACGATCTCTAAACAATACAAACACAAACGTTATGCTTAGAAATAAGAAGGAAAGATTAGATGGTGACTTGAAGATATAAAACCGTGTATGTGGATAAGATAAACACAAGATGTTGTATATTCAATAAGGAAAAACACACACACACACTTTCAAGCACACCCCTCAAATGACATACTTGAGGGGTATTTATAGTACAATAGAGAGGATGCCCTAAGGGCTTTGCATGGGCTTGGCTTGGGCTTCGTGGACTTGGATTGGATTACATGTAATAGAAGGCTAGCTTAACATAACTATTAGCCATTTAGCTTAGCCCAGTCCACGAGCCCGTTGACTATTCTATCACGATATCTAACACACGTTACAAAGTTCCTAAATGTGAATGACCATCACTTCTAATAAAACTATTAAGGCTAACAATCTCCCCCTAAGGGGTGGTCATTCAAATGATGCTCCACTTGATTAGGTCTCTACTTTTCTTGAGCTAGGACTTTGTGTGTAGATATTGAATAGTCTTGATTCTTTGTTCCTTCATGCTTTGTGCTCAGATAATGTGGTTGTTTCCGGTTGTCAACTTCGTTGGTTAGGTGTCTCCACGTCATTCTCCATTTCTTTCTCCACCATGCTCACACTTCTATTTGTCTTTTGGTTACCAATGATGTAGTTCTCGAGTCTTTAAACTTTGTAGATTCTTTGACATTGACGAAGAATCATCTCCTTTGATTATGATGAGAACTTTCATGTGTTGTTGGCATGAGCATGTGGCGAGTCCGACGATCCATCCGCCCCGAGCTTCCATAAGAAGAAAACATAAAACAAGGTTAGTAATAAGCGGATTCCGCACTTACAAGTTTGAATTTCGAGGGTGTTAACAAAGATAGTGAAAACACATCTCTAATTCTCACAAAGGCCGTTCTGAACTGAGTCCCACAAGTGAGATAACGCTGAGATATACCGAAGTACATCTACAGCTCGGATGAGTCACGAGGTACATCAAGCATCACCCCACGATCTGAGACCGTTTGAGACACACTAAGCGTAATCCAAGGAATTACCGAAGTGACCTGCCTTTGTCGGGCGCTTGATGTTGACCCCGGGCAGAATTTCCATTCAATCAATGAAGATCACAAATGTGAAACTTCTCATAAATGTTCGCATTGCTAAGACTGCGTAGGACTCTATAATATATCACTTGTGTCCTTATTGATGAACAACAGTTTATGTCATGTCATGTGTTCCTATGAGATCTTTTGATGAATCTCGTGGCTCTAGACTCATTAGTGCATTTTGGTTTTCCTGAGCGGAGACTAAGGAGAGGGTCTCCTTCTTCAATATCAACGATCTCTAAGAGAAAGTCGATAGATTATGTAGGGTTCCCAGTGAGAATGAAACAAATCCTTTTAAGAGGAATTGAGTGGCTAGAAGGTTTAGTGCGGTGCGTCACTGGGTCCATGACGTCTTTGTCTTCAATACCAGTGTCATCTAGTGACAACCAAGAGCATATGTATTGAACCCGGTTTCGCCTCTAAGGTTGATTATGGAGGGCTATTTCTTTTCACCCTTTCATTACATTTCTTTTAATTCTTCAACCCCTTCTTTCTCCTTTCTCACATTACTCCTTTTTCAATCATACCTAAGGACTTCTAATACTAACTATTGGTGATTGTCCTTGGGTAGATCCCTCCGGCTCTGTCGGATCATAGGACGGATTTCCTATCCTTAGTCACCTTATAACTCCATGACTGTCCTATTGT
The DNA here is from genome assembly GCA_910596185.1 of Chrysanthemum makinoi. Lineage (NCBI taxonomy): Eukaryota > Viridiplantae > Streptophyta > Magnoliopsida > Asterales > Asteraceae > Chrysanthemum > Chrysanthemum makinoi. Next base: position 246,735,084 of record OU343223.1, read on the forward strand.
TGCCATTAAACCATTTTTCTTGAAAATCTCACAGAGTGTTTATGATAGAAAACATGTTTGAGACACTCCGAGAGTTTTATATTTTCAGAAACACTCCCCCTTCATATGTGCTTATAAGTTTTAACAAAAATCTGCACATCGAGGGTAGAGTTTGCACGTTTTGAATTGATCGACTTTAAATGAACAAGACCCGATTCGAGACACGCTTTACATCACTAGAGAACTAGCTTGAAATTATTAACACTAATTGAGTCCATAGAAAGTTTCTCGAGATGGTACATGATTCCTTGTCAATTCATTGGTTACGACTGAGTCGAGCTCATTTGAGATTCAAACAACGATCATTAAACTTTTTGATCACATTTTAATCACGCCTTCTCCTCAAAAATAGCATATTCGTGATATTTTTGATATAAACGGATTAAACAACATTTTATAATCTTTGGGGAGACAAACGGATTTGATTTAAGCATGAATTTGGAACATTTTAGTTTTATACTCCCCTTTAATAAAGCATAATCAATTAAAGGGTTTTAGAGGAGTTATCTTGAGCACAAAGTATTTTGAAAGATTTTGAAAATCTTTTTGAACAATCTTGAAAAGGTGCTCAAGATGATGATGATTTCTCACCATTTTTAAATGTACAATCTTTTTGAGTACACTACATTTTTCTTTAAAAACACGAGTTTTGATCTGAAAAAATCAAAAGTCATCATTTAGTCCGGTTTCGATCGAAGTATACAAAAGCCATTATATTGAAGAAATTTTGAGAAACGACATGTTTTAGAAAACATATTAAAGAACTCTCGCCAAGCATCTGCATACCATCATTGTTGAATGACATTTCTAGAAACGCATTGAATATCGATTATAATGAGAGACATGTCGTGAGAAGAATATTTTTGGATTTTTGATTTTATATTGTTTTGTATTTTTGAAAAATTTTATATTTTTATATTTTGTTTTGATGGTTTTTCAAATTTTGTATTTTGTTTTTCAAAAATATTTACAAATGGGCTTTTGGAAAATCATTTTCAAGAAGATTCGAGAAGACGCTCTAACTCCTCGTGGGTTAGGCCAGATTCCAATTCGTCGAACTAAATACTCAAACCTTTCTTTTGTAAGGGCTTTAGTTAATAGATCGGCGAAGTGGTAACTGCCTTCACGAAGAATAATTCAACAAGCACCATTTTTGGACGTACTCTTTGATGAAGTGATAGCGACTCTCGATATGCTTAGTCTTTGAGTGATGAGAAGGATTGCATGATATGGCTATGGCACTTTTCGAGTCACAATACATAGGTATTTTATCGAAAGTAAAGCCATAATCTGAGAGTTGTGTTCTCATCCATAGAACTTGAGCACAACACGCAGATAGAGACACATACTCGCCTTCACGGTTGAAAGTGCAGGCAATCTTGTTTCTTTGAAGACCATTACTAACTTTTCACCCAAAATTGTGCTCCTCCGATGTACTTTTTTGTCGTAACTTGATCACTGCGCGGGTTCATGACCAAAAGGCTATTAGATCAAATCCGATTCCTTCGATACCAAAGTCCCATGTGAATGGATGTCTTCGTGCACCGAAAGATCCTTTTAACCTCTTTGAGGTGTAGCTTCAGTAGGCTTTGCCCTAAACCGTATAATAAGCAAACAAAGAAATGAATATCCGGTCGACTAGCGTAAGATACATGAGAGAACCAATCATGCTCGATATTTCTTCGGATCAATAGGTTTCCCAAACAAATCGGCTCCAATTTTTGGTGTAGTTACCATTGGTGTTCAACGAAGTCACAATTATCCATACCATGATTTTTCAAAATCTCGCTGTATTTAGCTTGATTTATAAAAATTCCACGAGGGGATTGATGTATTTGTAAACCAAGAAAGAATTTTAGTTCCCCATCATGGACATTTCAAATTTAGTTTTCATGAGATTTTCAAAATGTTTTGAAAGATTCGGATTAGTGGACCCAAAGATGATGTCGCCCACATAAATCTGAACAATCAAAATGTCGCTTTTTGCATTTTTGTGTAAACAAGGTAGGATCAATGCGCCTTTGGTGAAATTGTTTTGGATAAGGAAAGAGGACAGTTCGTCATACCACGCTCTCGAGCTTGTTTCAATCCATAGATTGCCTTTTTGAGTTTGTAGACGTAGTCCGGATGTTCCATTTTCAAGCCTCGGGCAACCACGTACACTTCTTCTTCGTGAGTTCCATTCAAGAACGCGGTCTTAATGTCCATCCGATAAACCGTGATGTTTTTGAGCGCGAGGCTAAGAATATCCCGGACGCTTCTAGTCTAGCTACCGGCGCCAATGACTCTTCAAAGTCTATCCCTTCCTCTTGTCTGTATCCTTTGGCCAAAAGACGAGCTTTGTTAAGTAATGACGCCATTTCTTCATCCCTTTGTTCTTCCATAACCATTTGAGATCAATGGTAACGCCAATGGGTCTTGGAACCATATCCCAAGAGTCATGTAGACGGTATTGGAGAAGTTCCTCCTGATCGCTTCTATCCATGCAGGTTCTGCCATTGCCTCGCGAATGTTTTTTGGCTCTATATTGCTAATTGAGCAAAGATAAATGCACAAGTCGCAATCGGTGGCAAGTTAGCGCTCGTCTAATTGGCCTTGAAGGTTCACCAATAACTTGTTCAATTGGGTGGTCTTTTGTCCACTTCTGAGTAGAAGGATACCGTTGGTTATACGTATGCGAGTTAGATGGTTCTCGAACTTGAAGAAGATTCACCGATTCCGTAAGCAAACGGGTTTTCAAATAAGTCTTCATCTAACTGTGCATCGTTTTGGTTTTGGTTTTGCTCATCAACCGGCGGTAGAACGGTGCAATAACTTGAGTAGATGTAGATGATGTTGATGGAGTTGGTGCATTGGTTTCGACCGTTGTAGATGCATCTTCCGTTGGTGGTGGAGGATGATTTTGAGCGGTGCAATGAATGATGGTTTGATGCATTTGTCAAAGTTCCACCATAGTATTCATCGAACATTAACTCAAAGAAATTCTCCCATTCTTGTTCTTTAGGATTGTCAAACGAAGTTGATTGAGCTCGTTGAGGTACGAGTCCCGAATCGATGTGTCCGTAAGTCTCTGTCGGTTTAGTGTGGTTCTAGAGCCAGTCTCGTAATATATGTGAAAGTTCATCAAATTTCACATTCATCGCTCCATGATCCTCCTAGTTCTCCTGTTATACACCCTGAATGCCCTCGAGTTATCTCAATATCCAATGAAGATTCCAATATCACCTTTTGCTTTCAATTTTCCAAGATCTTCTCTGTCATTCGTAGGATAGCACAAAGAGCCAAATACGTGAAAGTAAGAGATATCCGGTTTTCTGTTGTTCACAAGCTCATATGGGGTTTTATTGAATCTAGGATGGTTAAGGGATCGGTTCTCGAGTGAAACAAGCAGGGCAACAAAGATCACCCATAGAAATAACGGTGCACTAGAATAGATTAGCATCGCGAAAGCAGCTTCCACAAGAGTTCTATTTCTTCTTTCAACTACCCCATTCTCACGTGGAGTTCTAACAACCGATGTCCGATGTGTGATTCCAACATCTTCAAAATAAGATCTTAACTCCTCGATTAGTGAATTCATGTCGTTGTTCCGTTTCTTACAACCCTTACTGGAGTTTGAAGAAGTACTTGAATTCGCTTCTAAAGGTGATGATGATGCTTGGTGCTTCGCCTTTTGATCTCGGAACTTAACCCATGTATATCTCGAATAATCATCGACGATAACAAGAATATACTTTTTCCTATTAATGCTTTCAACTCTCATTGGGCCACATAAGTCCATGTGCAACATATGTAACTTTGCTTCCGAACTAGGCACGGTTTTGGGTTTATATGATGCTCTTTTGCTTTTCCTTGTTCGCATGATGGACATAAGTGATCCTTGGTGTATTTGAACTTTGGAAGTCCATTGACGATGTTGTCTTTGGCAAGATTGTTGATGGTGTCAAAATTAAGATGGGATAACCGTCATGCCACAACCAGATCGTTCCGTGATGCTCGTGTCATAAGACATATTGGTGATGAAGAGGCCATTTGATTGATGTCGATAGCATACAAGTATGTATCACGATTCCCGCTAAGAGATCGCCATCCAAGTTTCTAACGGCAAGCATTTTTCCTAAAAGCAACCTCTAAATCTGCATCACGAATCACTGACCGAAAACAAATTGTGTCCCAACCCTTCGACATAGTAAACCCGAGTGATCAAATAATTTCCAAAAGGTAGATCTCCATAACCCATGATAGTTGCTAAATGATCATTTCCAAACGCACGTTCCCATGAATTTCAGATTGATCAACAGCCAGATTCCCGGTCATGTGCTTGAGCAACCCGAAGTCGACGATCCAAAGACAAATTTCGATAACCTGCCAAGAATAAAAAGAATATTGTGGAAACCGCTTTGATTTTGGTTCCTTTGGGTTAGAGGTAAAATCCTGATCACACTCAGAGGTTTTCTATAGGAAGTCTCGGTTTATCACTCATTGTACCATTCTCGAGTGAAAGTTCTACCTGGGTTTCCAAATATCATCCCTAAAGTATACACGCTATGGTTCCTAGCCAAGAGTGAAGCCTAAGTTTTGCAACTAGTCTTCCTACTCTTTAGCATCTTTTGGGACGCTCTTCAACAGCTTATCATTCACATTCTTAGAAACACAATCATCTTGAACATTAATTAAAGATTTCTTGCAAGTTAAACAAAGAGTTTCAACACATTCATTAGACTTTAAGTTTCATAGGTTCACATTCAGATGAAATGTCTTTCTTATTCAAAAGGTGTAAATTCCTAGGGTGTTCTTCTACTTTCTTCTCTTTATTCAAGCTACTACTCCTAGAGGCATGCGAGACTCTATTGTTCCTTGTATTGCTCTTAGGCTTTAGTCTGCGGCTCCTAGAGGTGCTTTCTAGTCCTCAGAAGGTAAGGCACACGATTAGGATTCACATTTTATGAAGGGAGGTGGTTTCAGCTTTCCTAGTCTCTTTAGAGTGCTTTTCTAAACTTATGTCGCTTGTTCCATATGTTTTAGATGTGGAGGCACGCTAGTGGTACTCATCTTAAAAGGCTGTGCTAAAACTTTTGGTTTCTCGATAACCTTTTCCTTTATCAACATTTTGTTTAGGTAAAGGTGGAGTGACCGGTTTTGATGAAACATTTTTCTCATTGACTTTTGGAGGAGGCATAGAAACGTACATTTTGGTTTGAAACCGTTTGGGAACATTTGCTTTCTCTCCTCAGTCAATGGTTTGTTAATCACAAGATCCACCGCCTTTCCTTTTGACTTTCCAAATTGAGCCCTCAAAAGATCATTTTTGCTTTCATGTCATTGTAGGCACGCCATACCTACATTTGTCATATTTGCATTCCCCGCTTTTTCGATCAAGTTGTTTAAAATATGAGACATTTTCTTTTCAAGTTTTTCAAGAGCTTTTTCATATTTTGAAACAATTTCGAGGTCTCTACTCGAGTCTTTCATGATCTTCAACAGTAATATGTTTGCAAAATGATGGACATAATATCAAGAGTCGAACATCTTCTTCAAGAGAGAATCATTTAAATTTTCCAAAACTTTGATGTGTTCAACACTGTCATTAGCTTGTTTTACCGTGGATTTATGGTCCTTGACAAAGTCACCTGTTTCTTTCAAAAACGCTTGTTCAAAATGAATTACCCTTGAGTTGATGTTATTCACCAGGGCAATTTGAGTTTCAAAAACTTTTCTGCTCATTATCAAAACTATTAAACCAGTTGGTTGTAATATTGGTTTTAGTAGTTAACTCTCTGAAGATCCGCACTTTTTTACATTTTCCAAAAATACGCAATGTTAAAAGGATGTTTGTGAAGACATTTGTTCAATGTTCAAAGAGATTTGGAGACAACAACCTGTTTTGAAACATTTTGAAAGGTGTTGACACTTTGTTTGAAACACTTGTTTGGTGGAAAACGCTGATTTCTGAAAACAAAATACCATTAATTTTGTTCCATTTGTTATAATCAATTGGTTTGATTTTCGGATGTTTTTGTTTCATTTTTGATCTACTCTCCTCAGATAGTTCCAACGCTTCAAGAGAATCATGCACAATTATGGGTTCATGCAAAGGTTTTCCATTGTTCAACACATTCCGCTCTTTTCTCGAGCTTTTGAGAAAACAAGGAGGTGAGTTACCAAGAGCCATTTTATGGCAAGTGAAAAATCGGATTTACTTGATTAGAAAGCATCTTGATTGTTTAGCGAATGACCCGCTGTAAGTAAATTGTCCAATTTTTGATCGTTTCATTTTATCCAGAATTTCATCAAGAAGAGAATCTTCGCTTTTGAAAATCGCTTATCAACTTCTTCTTTTTCAAGATCGAATATGTTGCTTTTTGTTTTGAAAGTTGGTCATTTAGTCGTAAATTTCCTTGTTTAAAGATTTAATTTTCAAGTTCGGATTCACATCAAGTGTATCATACTTGATTTGCAAATTTTTCTTAAAACAGAATCTATAACCAATTTCTAATTCTCACATTTTGTTTGTATGAAATTCATAGGTTTCATGCTCTTTGTAACTCTCAAGCTCAGCGGTTAACATTCGCGCTTTAACTTCATTGACCGCTCTAACTTCTCAATTTCAATACATTGATTGATTAATGATTCAACATAAGCACGGTTTCCTCATCGCCTTAGTTTTGTGCCACACAGCCTCCACTAGGATCCACATCCGAGTTTCTAGAGTTAGTATTGCTACAACTCGGATTGTCCAGTATGTATCATAAGTAGGTGCAGTGCCCACGCAATGCTGTTCGCATGAGTAAACACATCAAATTTGACATTGTTATAGCATGGATCAATGATTGGTACCCTAATTTATCATGCCATAGACAGAGGTGTCCACCTGTGTCATACTTAGCTTCCCAAGATTTGCCATGAAGATGCATTGCATTGAGTTCTCGAGGTCTTCCAAATCATCCACAATAGCTAAAAAATCATTTTCCTCAGACTCAACTGTGAACCCCGCTTGCTTATTCTAACAAAGCAATTTAAGAAAAATCACCATTTTCTTGTGCGGACGAAGATGCCATGTGACCCACTCTTGACAGCTATAACACTTAACTGACACTCGATTCACATTTCCATAATTCCCAACGACCGAGCTACATACCCATTCCGATACCCATCGCTTCTATTCCCAACATTCTCGTTCCAATTGATTTCCAACATTCTCACCCAACCTGATACCCTGATATGGAACCACTGACACCCATACGAAATCCAGAGCATATCCCTCGCTGATTCCCAATAACTCCAACCATTTGTCCTTGATTACCCATATTCACACCCTAGTGAATTTGCCTCTCATGTAGTGTTTGATGATATCCTTTGGTTGTTGTTAGTAGGTGTGGAATAGCGAACTTTGATTACTTGACCCAAGAGAGAAATTATTTGGGACATAGGGTCTTCTTGATCGCATTCTAGATCAAGGATTCCTTGTTCCTGGTATTGTGGATCCGAATTGTTGTTGTTGTGGAATGTATTGCTCGCGTTGTTGTTGGAAGATGATGAAGCTTGTTGTTGTGTATTCACCGGAGGTTGAGTCTTTGCAATGAGTGCCAATGGATCATGATTCTTTGCTAATCTTTCTTGCCTCGACTTCATTCTTCTTTGGTTTTGTTTCTTAAAATCATTCAGTTGATCAAAGTTCACTTGATGTAAGTCCTTGTGTTTGGACAATAGTGACATATCGCCCTCATTCTTCGGTAGATTGTTCAAGAACTTGATGTTGCTCACGATAGTTCTGGTGTCAACTTGTTTCGATAAGCTCATTCATTAAAGTACAAACCTTCCATAGTAGGATTCAATGGATTCTCCGAGTAGATGTAAATTCTCCCATCGCAGTTAGCAACTTGTTCTCTGTGTCTTGTTGACCGATTTCTGCTCCATGACAAATTTTCTAACACGCTCCCACATGTCAAAGCAGCTTCACAACCGCTACCGCAAAGAAGATGTCTCTTGGTAAACCTTGTATAATATGAATTGCCATGTCATCTCGCTTCGACTTGTTTCTCGATCCTCTTCAGAGTATTCAGTCTTTTGAAGACTAAAATGGTGGGACGGAGGTGTTGCATCGTGATTTGTGGTCTTGACTTGTCGAGGTATGAAGGGTCCATCCTGAATGGATTTAATCATGAGTTTTCCATTAGGTGTGGTCTTGATGTAACAAGCATACTTGTCCATTGAAGATAACCACCTTTTTCCAACATAGGAGGACGGTTTTCAGCACCGGCTGCATGAATATCTTGTTGAGTTGCCATTGATGAAGATATGATCTGATAAAGTTGATGTAGGATCGATTCAACGATAAAGGAGTTGTGGTTGATTCAACGATAAAGGAGTTCTGATAAAGTTCCTTTTCGTCGAGCAAGTTTTATAACACCCTAAGCAGTGAACCTAATCGCTGTAGTGTAGTATTAGGGTAAGCCACGGGTATTGATATCGTTCTCAGGAATAAAGGTCGTGTAGGGTCAAGTGTATAATTGATTTAAGCATAAAGGTGAGGGATGATTATTTTTTATATTTTTATATTTTATGAATCTCGGTGTGAAGGGTGGTGAAATTAGTTGCTGTCAACCATTCCCAAAAGATAATAACTAAATCAAGGGTCTACCTGAACGGAAGCGTATTCACTTATGATGTATTACTCCTTGCTAGCTATCCAATTCTACCTACTGAATTGTCAACGCCTATTGATGGTTGAATTGTCACGTCCTTATTCTTAACGCTTGTGTTTTCTGTCCAGGTGTGCATTCCTAACCAAGTCACCTTAAGTGTAGTAAACTAAATCCACTAAGTCATTCATAAACTAACTTTTGAGGTTAACTTTGGTTTAGTAAACGAAACCACTAAGTCATTCATAAACTATCCAAGATTTATCAAGTATTAAACACAACGACAGCCTAGTCGCACTCCTGCCAATTATATTAAGATAAGACAACCAATCAAACAAAGAGATGAGGATGCAAGAATTATAAACTAAACCAATTAGACTCATTGAAATTGTCACACCCTTAATGATGAAGATAGACACAAGCATCACTAAGAAATCAATAAGATCTAATTAATTACATACAAGTTTCATACAATCATAAGTAAACACTAGGTGAATTAGCCAAACATAATTAATGAAGAGCAAGCAACAACCATGATAATTGAAGACATACCATAGGATTGGATAATCAAACAAACCATTACACGATGTTTATAGAGTGTTTGAAACCCTTTAAGTTGCTGGAAAAACACCTACCTAAACCCTAGAATCGGACTTAGGGTTTAGGGCTTACAAAAAGTGAAGTTATTATGTTATATTTATAGGCGATTTTCTCAGTAAGAAGATGACGGCCACACTTTATAGAGTGACGGCATCACGACCATTTTTTAACCAAACTGATTTTCTCGTTTCGTCGCTGTGGCTTTTGAATCACCTAAATCCGAGTTCAGATGCAAAAGTTATGGACAATATCGCAAATACTGCGCTGCATGTTGCAATGGCACGGCGTCACCTTATGGTTGTGACGCCACGGCCATCTTCTCGACGCTCTGATCAATTCTAGGCCTCAGTTGTGACGCCCTACTCTTTTAAAACCTGATGCCGTCATTTGATAATTAGCAATTTGGCTACTGAGTCGTCACAAAATATGCACGACGGCGTCACACTTAGAACCTGACGCCTTCGCCAGCCCAGCAGCCTGATGTTCTGATTCTTGACTTTGGCCATTTTCTTCGATATTCGTGACCTTTTCGTCTGAATAAGTGTCATTCCAAAGAATTTGCCTTCAAGAGACCTACAAAGTGAAAAGAAACGAAATTAGGTAGTAACGGATACAAAAGTGATCAATTAAGGGCTTAAATGACCTCTCGAAATGGTACATTTTAAATCCTTATCAAGAAGCTAATTTTATCTTCTATTTTTCTCACTTTGGAATTTTGGATGCAAACTTCAATAGTTTCATCATTTCTTTTAAATTTTTTTTGGAGTATGTTATTGAATGCTTGTGTTCTAATGATCACATGCCTTAAATTCATATCTAATCATTAGATTTTAATCCACATTTTGGGTCAAGCATTCATTACAATGCATTATTTTTCTATAAATAGGATTCCCAAAATGCTTGCATATTCATCACTCTCAACCTCACAAACAAACATCATCATGTTATCCAAAAGAACTTCCAACATAGATAAATCACCTAGTGCAAACAACCCCTTTCAAGAGATCCAAAACTTTGTCCTCCCACCTTCCAAAATACCACCACCCAAATCTAGAAAAACCGCACGGATTATCATCCGGCCTTGTTGCTTAGCAAAACCATCTTCAAATGGTTCATCACCAACCACTCATTCAACACAAGATGCTTCCATTATAGCACCTCCTTCATCACCAACAAGTACACCACCTTCATCACCCATCAAATCACCACCTAAGGTCACTTTTTGGAACTCCTTAAGACTCCAACAAGATCTCAACAAACAAAGCAAAAAGAACTAGTCTTTTTGACACCTCCCACTTCTCCAAACACAATTTTCAAAGACCTTGAAACCTCACCACCTTTAGCTCCCATTATGTTACAAGAACATCTAGGTTCTTTTTCACCAACACTACTAAAAATTCCGGACTTTGATCCGTATTTTCCAACTTTTCCACCACAACTTCCGCATCTTACAAATCAAAGTCACCCGGAAAACTTCCGCACTCATTACCCACATCACTTACATTGTGAACATTGCCAATCCACTAGGGATATTGCTATAGTGATTAGGGAAGAAATGCGAGTCATACTTAACTTCATCCTTGATCGCATCAACATCATTACTCATCAAAACCTCCATCCATAACTTTACGCAAGCATGGAAGGAATCATTTTTATTACTTTTAGTATTTTTCTTTTGAATCATTTTTCAAGAACAAGTCTTGTTCTTACTTTTACATGCTTGTATGTGGCATAAGTACCACTACATTTTGTTGTTTTATTACAAGGCCTTGTTTACATACCTTGGCTCCCAATCTTGATTCTCGTAAATCACAAGATTATTTATGCATGTTACTACTAACCCTTTCTTTGTAGGAATTTTTTTTCCTCACTTGACGCCCCATTCTAGGGGGAGTTACCGTCAAGGGGGAGTTAGCGATACGTGGGCTATTTTTCCACATTTTATTTCTTTCATGTTAGCTTTTTGTTTCGACAAAAAGGGAGAAGAAGTAAAACTTAGGCTTTCAAAACATACATCTAATCTTAAGTTTTACTCATCATAACATTATGTTTTGTCATCAACAAAAAAGGGGAGATTATTAATACAAATAAACCAGAAAACGTTAATTAATATTTAGCGATCTCTCTTTGTGTTTTGTTGATAACGAATATAATGTTATCTGTTAATACAAATAAGCCGTAAAAACATTTATTTATATTTTACGATCTTCTAATGTTTTGTCGATAACAAAAGTAAAATCATTTTAACAAAACAAATAAAATACGTAAATGGTTTGAGCTAATAGTTTTCGAACACACTTACGTTTTCACATAAAACACTAAAACAAGTATAAGTGATTTTATGATTACATATGTACAACAACTAGTGTTTACATATTTGGGTAAAATATACACATAACTAGTATGTAGTATAGTGGGTAATATAAATGGGTAGAAATTTAAGTATCATAACCCATTGACCAAATACATTGAATGTAGTTGGGTACAACCCAAAGTCCATGACCCATATCCATGGAGCTTGACCCATAACCCATTGCATGACATCATGCTTATGTCATATATGGATAATATCTATAACCCATGGTATTGACCCATACCCATTTGACTAGGTGCATTGCACTCATGAGATACATTGTATCTAATAAAAGACCCATGGATCAACCCATAACCCATGACCCATAACCCATAACCCATAACCAAAATACCCATGGGCAAAGAGGAGCGTCCCACGGATCCCTAGCTTTGCACTAGACGGATCCCTTAAGGGAGGGATCCGTGGGATCCGGGGAATAGTAGGCATTTTCTCTCTATAAATAGTGAGCCATTTCTTTATTGTACCTCACCCCTTTCTCACATACCTCTTGCTGCTAAAAATCTCTAACCCCCAGATCCATTGATCTATGTTTGTAGTTTTGTTTTTGTGTGATCCTCTAGGTTCCTTAAAGGCAAGATCACCACCTTTGAAGTCAAGCAAGCTCAAGTCCATGAGTTGCCATGCTGCCTCATCATCAAGACTACCAAGTCCTCTTTGTTGATGGTTCTTTTCTTTCTTCTAAGAAGTGTAGTATTGAAGACATTAGTGAAAGATGTCTCAAGTGTCAAGACGAAGACATTAGTGAAAGGTGTCAATCGTCCGTATCGTAGGCATTAGTGAAGGGTGCCTAGAAGTCAAGTCACAAGACATTAGTGAAGGGTGTCTTGAAGATCTAGTCAAAGGCATTAGTGAAAGGTGCCTAAGATGTACATTCGATATGGTGTGATTTGATGTACAAGATAGATTAGCATTGGGTCAAAGGATATTGTTATCCTTGTTGAAATTATAAGGAGTAGATCTCCTTTGGGGTTAGTTAATTGGTGTAGTGTTGGGTAGTAGTTCCGCCATTGTAATGGAACTCGGTACTTAGCCTAGTACCGGATAAAGGGTAGGCGACGTTGTGGTACGGTGGTTCACTTGTATGAAAGAACCTTGTAGTTAGCCTAGTACCGGAAAAAGAGTAGGCAACGTTGTGAAGGTTTCTCCACCATAAGGAGTCGGTGTTGTGTAGAGATTATGAACTCTCGAGTAGGTGACTCGGGGAGTGGAGTAGGGCAAGGAAGGTGTCCTTGTAGCCGAACCACTATAAATACTCCGTTGTGGTTTTGTGCTTCTTACACTTTATCTTCTCATTACATATTTATATTTCTATATGTTTGTTTATGAACATCCAACACACATCCAAATAGATTGACATAAGTCGATCTAAATAGTTTAAAATGAGTTTTTATTGGAAAAACTATTCAACCCCCCCCCCCCCTTCTAGTTTTCCACAATTGGTATCAGAGTTTCGTTACCAAGTTTCTTAAAGTATATTGTACTTTAAAAACTTGATACGATCCATGGTTAATTGAAAACTACAAAGAAGGTTTTTCATAAAAACAAACACCATGTCTTTTAAAACTCTTTGTTTGGATGTTGATTAGATGACAACATTTTTCTTATTATTTATTCTTCATTTAATTGCACTAATCCTCTTTGTCATATTGCTTAGTCAAAGATCATACCTACCAAGCCATAGGAATCGCTTGGTAACAAGAATACCTTAACTAAGAAGGTATCTTAAACACAAAGGAGCCGGAATTGTCTAACATATTTGTTGTGTCATTTAAAGACATTCCTAAGTGCATTAGAGGTATGACTTTCTACTTATCTCTAAATGACATTAGCTTGATAATTAAGTATGCCTACATATATATTTATATGATTATCTTTTGTGCATATACATGTATTACATGTAGCTTCATTAGGAAGCCTTTTTCACATAACGTGTTATTTTCTCGTCTAAAGTCGTGGTATATAAAACTTGTGTTTTATTTCACTTAATCCAAAAATCATATCTTTCTAATATTAAAACAAAACACAAATCTCAAAAATTCCTCCTTCCCCATAAATAAACCATTCGTTGCCCACTATATCAAATCCCCACTTTTTCAAATCTTCCATTTTCAAAAAATTACCTCTCATTCAAAACTTCATCTTCCTCTCATCTCATCTCATCTCAAACCAAAACCAAAAAGGTTCGTCATCAACATGGTTTACATCGCCCTCGTACTCATCGCCTTAACACTCATCGCTTTCGTGTTCCCTATGATGAAGTTCACATACCTGAGAAATATACTTTGTGTTGTTAATTCACATTGGGGTTACATACCCAATCCTTTGTATCATTCTTAGCATTAAAATGAAATATTATTAATAGTCTAGTTTATCTAGGTTATTATTATCATAACATTTCTTTTGATTTATATCTTTCGTATTCTTTCATGATACATTAGAAACCATGAATGCATGCTAAAAGAAAATGTAGGCTATAACACATATCTTGGTAATAAACTATTAAACTTATGTTTTTATCAAAAATCTGCTTCTGTTACTACAGATCCACGGATCCCGGCAAGTATACTAGCCGGATCCCTTATTGAAGGGAGCCGGAACCGTCCTTCTTGGATAACAGATTTTTCCATGCAACATAAAACCACTTTCCTAAAAGAAATATTCTACTAGAATGTCAAACATTAAGTTAGTTAAATGTCATTGTTAATAAACATCTTGTAAAAACGTTAAGTAATCATTGTTTTACCCGTACACACATCCTATTAACTTGTCTTTCCTATAGGTTTCGCTATGTCGCATGAATATGAGTTTGATTTTTCACTCACTAGCGTCTACACTCCTAAGATCTCCCTTGAGCCCAACACACTTGGCAATCATGTTCGTGGGTTCAATAATCTTGAAACCCGTCACTTCCACGAAGGACGTATTGTCGACACTCCTCTACAATACGAAGAAGGAATCAATACCTTCTTCCGAGCCATAGGATTGGAATGTCTTCTCGAAATTAACGAGAAAATATGTCCAAAGTTTGTATTGGAATTCTTCCGTCAAGTCGAACTCATTCGTAACGAGGATCGTTCTCTATCCCTTTGGTTTTGGATCAAAAACCAAAAGTTTATTTTAACCCTTGGGCAATTTGCTCAAATTCTCTGAATTCCAAATCTTGGACAATGTGCCTTCACCGAAGATTGGTCTCTTGATTCTCTTTTCAACTTTCGTGAAGAAAATAGTCCATATTGTTCACACATACCTTTCCCGCAAGACTTGACTCGCACAATATGCAAACCTCGACCCTATTACTCCGATCCAAACATTATCTATACAAAGGATATCCGAGAAGAGTACAAGGCTCTCGCACTCATCCTACGTGAAAATGTTTTGAGTCTTAGGGGAAATCGAGAAATCCTTCCCGCTTGTTGTGCTCACATAATGTATTGTTTGCTAAAACAACAACCATACAATTCGGCCTACTTTTCAAGGCGAATTGTAAATCTTCAAGTCTCCAAGAACAAACTCATCCCTTATGGAATGTTCTTGACGCGCCTTTATCATAACATCATGTACTTCCACTCTCAATTTCAAAGTCCGTTGAATGTATTGTGAACAAGATGTTGGAACCTCTAAACACATCTCTCATGAAGACTTTCTTCCTTCCTGAATCGGCAAATACTCATCAACCATTTGATGATCCTTCTAGCGAAAATGCTCAAGGAACTTAGTAATCTTTCAAATAGGATCAATCCTTAGTATTCATGCTTTATCAATGTAATCCAATTTCTTTCATGAAATAAAACATTTTACATTTGATATCTTAGTGTTAGAACCTCCTTAACTAACCTTGAAATATAATGCATTGTCAATATCATTGCATACCTTAGTAAAGTTGCTCAGGCGTATAGACTAATCAGGTTGGCTAGACGGATCCCTACTCTTAGGGAACCGTAGGATCCGGAAACGAAAATGCAATTGCAATCATTGTATTTCAAACATGTCTTTAGAACACTTCACACCAAGTTAGACATAGTGCCTTAAGGAAAATTGAGTCCTTATCAAGTTAAGTAGATCTTTCGTAATCACACATAACTCATCTAGATCACACTCAAGATGCTTGTAGATCTACCGTTTCACTTAAACCCATTACTCTTCCGCTCTCAAGCTCACTCATCATCTCTCACATGATCCCTCACATCTAGCCTTGAAAATCTTTTAATTATGGCAAAATTGATCATAATCATCGTTACCTCAAAATTTTTCGAAATTGATCAAATTCTAGTTTTTCCATCTTAAGCCTTTAGGATATTCTCCAAAACATTATCCTAGGTCACTATCTGATCTCTAGGATCATTTAAGCTCCATTTGACACTCTCAAAATCTTTAGTGTCATCTTTGTTCATTCATTGGTACTCATGAAAGTCCCAATTTCTTCCATAAAAGGCAATCATTAGCTACATCACTCATTACCCTCAAGTACTTAAGCACCTCTTCACTTAAGACACTTAGATAAACTGAAACACTCAAGAAGAAATAGGCATTAGACCTTAGAAACATCATTGGTATCTTTTCTTAGCTGCTGATAGACGGATCCCTAGGATTAGCCTAGGCGGATCCCTTGTTGGAGGGAACCGTGGGATCCGTATGACGCACTCAATGCCAACTCTAGCTAAAACAATCATTTCAAGCTCATCTTACTAACTTAAACACTCCATCTCATCTTAAATGAGTTTCTAGATCAGTACAACTCTGAAGTTGACTCTTGTGCATGTTAATCATCACATTTCAATGAACTTTAGTGGCTTAAGTCTTGAATGCACTTGTGATGAGTGTCTAAATACTCGTCATTTTTGTACAATCTAAACTGCAAAATAATCTGAAAACACTCAGAAATGCATTAAAATGATGAAAATATCACAAACAAGTGTTTTATGTGTTTTAAATGCAAAAATATCAAAATCAGATGGAAAATGATTCAAGTTTGCAAAATTGGCAGTTTTAGTCCCCCAAGTTTTAAAAATTGTCAAATCTAGTCCCTGGAATTCAAAAATGTGGAATTTTATCATTCAAGGTCCCTGAAATATTCTAAGTTTGTCAAAAATGGTCCTTGAATGATTCTTTGGTCAAATGGCGGAAAAGGTCCCTAAAGTTTGAAAGATTGCAAAAGTAGTCCTTAGATGTTTTAAAATGGAATTTTATGCAAAAAGGGTCCTTGTACTATCAAAGTTTGTAAAAATTGGTCCTTGTGATAAGTTTGAAAAGTTGGCAAGATCAGTCCTTCAAGTTTGTAATTTGCAATTCTAGTCCTTGTGTTAACAAAGCCAAACCGGACCCTTATTAATATTTCAAACCCAAATCCAATCCAAATCAGCTGGCCCAATCCTTAGCCCAAATCCCACTTGACCCCCCCCCCCTTTTCACTAATATCGGTCAAAATAAGTCAAACGAAGAGAAAACCGCCCTCCACTGTAGCTCTCCCTCTCTACCTCTGATATCCCAAAACCAGTCATGGTTTTCCACCTTTTTCTCAACCCCCCCCCTTACCTTGTCCCCTCCACTTCCACTAACACCCAAATATCCCATTGATTGAAACCAACTCATTAATTCTCAAACCCTAAATGAGAAAATGCCAAAAACACAAATGGACGTTTTGATGTTTCAGAGATCCAATGGCTCGGTGGTGGAAAGATTCAGAGGTCAATGAGAATGCAAGTCTATAAAGAGGAGCTATGGCAATGTAAAATATATCTAGTGTAACTTTAATTTTTAATGCTTTTAGCATTTTAAGAATTCTAGTGTAATTTTAAAGCTTTCAAGTAATGTTCTAGCTATTTCAGTGTATTATTAAGCTTTTTCAATTATCAAATTCAAGGTTTAATCACATTTCAAGTTTATGCAAAATTTCAAGTTTATGCAAAATCTCATATGCTTCAAATGTTGTTTTTAGTTGTTTGTATGGACTGAGTTAGCTCACATAAGCTCCTAGATAGCTTTTCTAAGCTATTAGAAACCTTAAAATTCAGTTTAGTAGTTAAAATAGAAAATCACCAAAAATACCAATTAAATAGTTTAAAAATCAAAAATCAGTTGGAAATGGTGTACACAGCTGGAGCAGGGTAAATCATGGATGGACTTGGGTTAGAAGCTTAGTGGTAAGCTATAGGGGTGTTCGTCCTTGATCTCGTTTGCTGGATACCCATTTGTAAGCTTTTTGACCAATTTGGCATTTCACTGTTGTAATTCTTCATTAGCTTTAATCTCTCTGCTTTCATTGTTTATTAGATATAGTTAAGTGTGTTTAAGCCATAAAATCAGTTGGTTGTTCTAATTACTTTGCAGTTTATGTGTTATTTTGACAGTTAAAACTGCATCTTGGTCAATTCTTAGTTTGATGTTGTAATGGGTGTTGTTTAATGATTAATTAGTCCTAATAAGTAGTTATATAAGGTCTGAAATCAGTTTCATGGTTTAACTTTGTGATCTGCTTTGAAAAGGTTCCATATCGACACTTAAAGGGTGTTTGATTTGCCTATTTAAACTGTAATGGTTTTGTTGGTATTGTTGGTGTGTGCTTGTTTTGTGTCTTATACACACCTGATAACTCATATCAGTCATATAAACCGCTTCTTGTTCTTGAAAGTCAATATAATCTTTGATCCAATATTTTGCTCACTGTTGGATTTTAAAAAGTCGATCATTATTTGTGTAAGAAAGTTGTTAGTATTGATCAAATCAGTCTTATATCACCTTTTACAAACATAATCGCTTAGGATCATTAAATTTCATTTTAGTCAATCTCTTGGTTTTACAAAAAGTCAAAATTATTGGTCGTTTTTGATTAAACTAGATAATTTCACTGTGCTTAATAATCGTTTTAGCTTAAAAGCTCTTAGGTATTAAAGTCTAGTTGTTAAAACAAAAATATAAAATGCTAGTTCTCTGTTCATCGCCTTTTAAGTGCTTATTTCCCCGCTTTTGGGTACCTAGTCTGAAAAGTGCCCGCACGCAGTGAATGACACCATTTTGAAAAGCTTGCACGAGCTTAAATTTGGTCTTAGATTGTGATACTTGGTCTTTGAGAGCCCACCAAGCATCATTGAGGTCTCAAGCCTTGTTTTTCATTTGAAGCTTGTTGGTAGGTCGCTATTAGCTTATACTTTGTCCCATTTATGGGTTGATCATTAGAGCTTATTGCTTTTTTCCTAGCTTTTCAGGTGCTTATCTGATCTTTTAGCTTCATTTCAGTTCATATAGCTTGTTTGCATCTTATTTGAGCTTTTGTTTTTGACCTTTTTTTGAGCTTATCTCCAAAATAAGCTCATTGGGTTAACCGTTGGCTTAAGCTACTCAAACTGCTTATTTTTTATTTGTAAAAATTTTGTGTTTGTTAAAGTTTCATTATATCAGTAGTAAAGTAGTTTTCAAAAAGAAAATCCAGAAAAATATCAAGTTAAAATAGGATATAAGCATTTAATAGATTTTAGCTTTTGATTTTTCTTTTAGCTTATTAATAAGCAAATCTTGTTTTTATACTTTCTTAGTATTCTCATCATCATATAGTATTTTTAGAAAAAAGTTTCATAATTTTCCTAATCTTTTTAGTATTTATTAGAATTTTAAATAGTTAAAAATTAATTAGTAAAAAAATAATTAAAAAGCATAAAAAATATATTTTAGTTTTAAAATTAGTTTTATAATATTTTAGATTTTTCTGAATCATAATTTTATTTTTCTAGCCTTATTTTATATTTTCTTCTATTTTAGGTCATTTTTAAATAGTTAAAATAGTTTTTAATTAATAATATTAATTAAAAGTTATAAAAATAATTTCTTTTTCTAATAATTTTCTTTTTATTTTAGGTTTCCAAAATGTCATTTTTATATTTTTAGGTCTTTATTTCTTAGATTTCACTTTTTATTTTGTAATGATACTTAGTTTTAAACGTGACGCTTAACGCTTGTTTATCCGATTGTTGTTTTCCAATTCGCTTCCAATATCATTCCAAGCAATCAGAGTGTAATTCTCAATCCAAACTTTACTGATCACTATCCTTAGTGATCATTCTATCCTCTGAGTTTGTTTTAACACACCATTGAGTCTCCGTGGGACTTAACGACCCGGGCATTCATTATATTCTCCGACTATCAGTATTTGTGTTTTTAAGCAGTTTTAAGCTTCACGGTTATCCATTCAAGTGGCTAGCTTGTGTGAGGTAGTTTGACAGTTAGCACAGATCAAATTTTGCCGGCCGGGAGGTTTAGCTGTGTTTAGCCATTTTCGACCCATTCTTGCACAACCCATCATTTGTAAAAGTTTTTGTAAAGTTATAAAATATCAAAAGTTCATTACACTTTTCCTAAAGTGTTAGAAACACCAAACAAAAATAAAAAACAAAACAATCGAAGCGCTTTCTATCTTGTATTGTCTTTAAGGTGATTTAAACAAGTATGCATTTGTTAAACGAGACGATACCAAAAATATTGTCCAAAAGTTTTAAACCCAACAGCACAAATCATTACCTACGCTTTCGTACTTATTTATACATAAAAATCAACCACCGCAAATCAAGGCAAGACACCTACTAACCGGGTGTGACCATAATAAGTTCCCAACATCAGATTTAAACTTGCCTTTGTGTCACTTGCATTTGGTGTACCTTTTCAAAGAAGCCATTTCATTTGTGATTATTGGTTAAGTTCACTTGTCGTTTTGCCTCATTTGTTTTGAAAACTGATTTTATACTTAGTGCATGCGCACTCGTTCTTCCAGTTCTACAAGTCCACTTTCAGAATTTGGAAAGATTCCTCAGACGAGAGGACGTTCAGCCCGCCCAGGATCGAACGCCTACCACCACCACCTCCTGTCGAAATGGCAGAAGACAAACCCATGAATGAGCTTCTCCAAGCACCCATCAAGGGTTACGGAGATGCATTGTTTGTACCATCGCTATCATACTTTCGAGCTCAAAACCGGGTTGCTCAATTTAGTAACCCAAAGCCAATTCTATGGTTTTGAGCGGGATGATCCTCATGCACACATTCGATGGTTTAACAAGATTGTATCTACCATCAAGTACAAGAATGTCCCACATGAAGCCATCAAGCTTCTTCTGTTCCCATTTTCTAGAGGACAAGCTCGAATTGGCTTGAGAAACAACCCCTCGTCTATAGAGACATGGAAGATCTTGTCACCAAGTTCGTTAACGAATTCTATCCTCCATCCCGAACCTCAAGTCTTAAGAATGATAAATTTGAATTCAGAGATTTGATGAATCATTCGGGAGGCATGGGATCGTTACAAGAGTTGCTTCGAAGTGTCCGTCATGGTTTTACCGAGTTAATGCAAATGGATACTTTCTACAATGGTCTCAATCGTGACAAATCAAGACTTTTGAATGCTCCGCGGAGGTAATTTCCTGAGCAAGACTACAAAGAAGCCTTGCAAATCATTGAGACCAAATCTTGGTCCGCCCTTTCCGAAGCTAAGACATATCATCTCATGCTGCCGGACTTCTTCTTCATCTCCCGAGTACATCTAGCACCGATGCTAAGATTGACAAACTCACAGACATTGTTTAGGCTTTGGTTCTTGCTAACAAAAGAAAGTGACCTTCACGACACCAAACAACATGGTGAAGTGAAGAAAGTTGAGAGTTGTGTTACTTGTGGTGGTCCTCATGCATACTACAATTGTACTGCCACCGATGGTAGTCCATTTGAAGCCAATGCTCTAGCCGGTAGTTCACAGCAAGGAGGTAATCAATACCGCCCTCAAAATGAACCACACTACCGTACAACACTAAACCAGGACCACCCGGTTTTAACCAATCATAACATGCAAAACCGAATCAAAACCAACCTGAATGAACCAAGGTTATCAAACCAAGGTAATTTCTATCCTGACCCAATCAAGGTTTCCAACATCAAGGGAACTCTCAATCAAAATTTCTAATCGAAGGAATCAATTTCTGAATATGAATCCTAATCAAGGGAATTTTGGCTATAATCAAAACATACGGCCTCAAATTATCCCTCCATTTCTCCTCCGCATTGTTCCTCCAGACACATCCATGAGTTACTGAAGTAATTCATGAAGTCCCAAGATGAAATGAACAAAGAGTTGTTGGCCATTGCTGATCTTAAAGTCTTTAAATGATCAACCCTCGGCTCAGAAAACTTCCGAGCAACACGATCTTAACCCGAGGGGCATGCAAAGGCGATCACAACCAGAGTGTGTGTTTCATATGATGGACTCGCTGTCCTACTACCTCTCTTCTTCTTTCTCCAAAGGTAGTGGAAAGTGAACCTCCAACACAACAATGGACCTACGCTCCAATGCCCCTCCACCTGTGGGCAATGAGTCAAATTACCAAGGAAACAACGGACAAAGTGCATTATTCAAGCCCAATGGCACGCGACATCGCCCCACGGTAGTCCAACTCAAGTTGTCCAGAACCCAAGTCAAATCAAGGAGTTGTTTTTGAACCTCCTGTAGCTCCTCTTGAGAATCAGAAATCCAAATCTTCTATTCCTTACCCATCACGCTTGAATGAGCAAAGCTCACGAGAAAGCTACCATCAATGGACAAATTTTTCCAAATTTTCCAAGAGTTACATTTGACATAAGCTTTATGGATGCTATCATGTTGATGCCCAAGTTTGCATCAACTCTCAAACACATGTTAAGCAATAAGGAAAAGTTGTTTGAAATGGCAAAAACTCCTCTTAACGAACCGCCCGCAGCTATTCTCAAGAAGCTTCCTGAAAAGCTTGGAGATCCTGGAAAATTTCTCTTACCTTGTGTATTTCCCAGAATGGTTGAATGCTTTGCCTTAGCAGTATTTTGGTGCAAGCATCAAACTGATGCCTTATTCAGTAAGTGGAAGAAACTCTTCCGAACTTACTCCCATGATGACTCTCGAGCTTGCAGATCGTTTCATATCCCGGCCCTTCTGCATTGCAGAGGACGTATTTGTGAAAGTAGGAAAGTTCCATTTTCCAAGCTTAATTTGTGGTTGATTGATGCCGACATCGGTTCCTCTCATTGTTGGTCGAGGATTCCGAGACAGGCCGCTCTCTATAGATGTATTGAGCAGAAATCGCCATTACGTGTTGGTATTGATGCGCTCCAGAACGCATCAAGCTTTATCATTTCAAGCCTGCCACTTGTGAATGGGCAACCGCAATGCTTAAACGGCTCAAGAACGAACTCAATGAAGATTTGGAGTATGTTTCCGTGGGTCGTTATGTCCCAGCGAGCTATGCAATGGATTATCGAACGTATAGTGATCGGGAGATTTGAACGGAAAAAGGGATTTGAATTATGATTATAACTAAGGAAAAGCCAACAAATTACAACGGCTTAAATGCAAATTAAAGGAAATTAAAAAGATAAAAAATATTAAATAAACGCTATCACTATATTTAAAAAAGTGAGATCTAAGAAATAAAAGTCCTAAAAATATGAAAATGATATTTTTACAATCCTAATGATAAAAGAAAATATTTAGAAAAAGAAAATTATTTTTATAACTAATTATCTAATTATTATTAATTAAAAACTAATTTTAACTATTAAATAATAACTTAAAATACAAGAAAATATGAAACAAAGCTAGAAAAATAAAATTTTGACTTAGAAAAATCTAAAATAACAAAATAGAATTTTCAAAACTATTTTTGTAATTTTCTGATTATTTTTCTATTTTCTAGGAATTTTAAACTATTAAAAACTACTTAAATTATTTAAAAATACAAATTTAACTAAGAAAAATCTAGAAAAATACTTTTTTGGCTTTTTATATTTATCTAAACTTAATAAAAATGAAAAATTATTTTTTTGAAGCTTTTCTTAAATGTTTTGTATTAAAAGCTATTTAAAAATGCTTAAAAACTAAATAAAATGCAGAAAAATAGCAAATCAACTTGGAAAAATCTGAAAATTTCGGGAAAACTCTAAAATAATATAAGGAATCTGAGAAAAATGAAAAAACAGGCACTTATGTGTGGAATTATGGAACTGAAGACCAAGGGCTTATTGAAATAAGCACTTTGATAAGCAAATGAAATCCAAAGGCTACCAAACTGATAAAGAAGCTATAATAAGCTAAATGTACCCTAATGCAACTAAAAACAACAAGTTCTAACCACTGGATTACAAGTCTAACAGATTTGATATAATTGAACTTATAAGCCAAACAGATTCTCCTCGAAGCTACTTTAAGCACAAAATAAGCAACACAATAAGCTATAAGTGAAAACTACCAATTGTAAACTAAAGTAGACCTGGGTGAGAGTGCCTAAACCAAAATTCAGATCATGAGAAGCTTCTATGAGCCCTGTGCATAAGCTGCACAACTGAGAAAAGCTCAATGTACTGAAGCTCACGGAGCAGGGACTTAGGTCCGTTCACAAGCTTGTTTGAAGCTTATAGAAAAATGACAAAAATCCACAAAAATGCAGATAAGTAAGGATACCGCTTGAACTTTTAAGAATGCCAAGCCTACTTGTTAAGACCCAAAGATGAGATCATAAAAATCCTTCCAACTGAGCCCAAAACAGTTTTCATTATTTTGACTTTTGAAGAAATTGAGAAACTTTGACTTAGATGAACTTTGATTCCATTTTTTTCACTGAGATTGATGTTAAATGATGTTATAAACCTAATGCAAGCAATATTGATGATTTCTAAACACAAATCACTGATCCGGCTAATCCTAAAACTCCAACAAGTATAAAGAAGACCGATTTAAGTAAATGTTGACTTTTGTGGTAAGGTGCAACCCCAACTAGAATAAAATGTGCTTAATTGAGCTTAAGACACATGAAACAACAAGAAGCAATCACTGAACAAGTCTTTAAGATAGATAGATCAGTAAATCCAAAACACTACTATCATCAACTGTTATGCAATAAAAAATGATCAAAACACTGATCCAACTGATATTAATGATCAAACCAAGTCTGATTATCCTAAATACGCTATTTTGAACAGATTTGCAACTAGCTTTTAACTCCAAATAAAAAATAATGCAAAGAAACTTTAAAATTCACTTACAATGGTCCTAGCCACTATGGTGAAATGTTAACCAGAGTACCAACTAACCTATCTAATTCCTACCCTAGCTCAATATCAACCCAATTCCATACGCTCACCCATTGACCCAACTATGCCAATTATGCCCTGTTTGATTCTTTGACCAGTATCCAACTATGCTTAAAACTTGAATGTGAGCTTGTGAAAAGCTGTAATAAGCTTATACAAGCTTATTTGAGCTTTGAAATAAACCACCAAACACTTGTAGAAAAGTTTTGAAGTTTTAGTTGCAGCATTACATTGACTTGAAACTTGCATTATAAATAGAAACTGAAATTGATGCTTGAAAGTAGTCTTAATACACTTAAACATCAAATGATACAATTTAACAAAGATTACAAGTTTTACACTAAGTTAAAGCTTTTAATAATAAACGACATTAAAGTTAAATAAAACTAGTAGTATATTCTTCTTGCTTCTCTCTTTGCTTCTTTATATCCCAATCTCTTGTTCTCTCTTCCGAGTGGATCCCAGCAACAATATGAGCCCTTTGATGAGTTGGATCAATCTTGGCCCTTATGCATTTTGGCTTCACCTGGTTTTGATATCGTGGACAGAAAGAAAATGCATTAAATGCATTGGGATGGGAGTGAGCGGGGAGACAATATGTAGCGGCCAGCGCTCGGAGTGAGGGGTTGCGGCATAACTCGGGAAGACAGGATCATAGGGGGGCGGGTTTGTTTATTTTAAAACGTGGGTTGGGTTGTCGGTGGGTATTTGGACCGGGTTGGTGGTTTGGGCCAAGGGGGTTTGTTTTGGGCTTGGGTAATTAAATAGGGTCCTTTATTTATAGACATAATAAATATAGGGACCAAAAATGTAAAGCTCTAATTCCCAGGGACCAAACATGTAAATTATGAAGATTGAGTCAAAGGGTTGGTCTTACAAACTTAATAGTACAGGCTATTTAATTTTTTTTGAAATTCCAAGGATTAATTTTGACCATTTCTAAAACCAGGAACTAAAAACTGTAATTTCTCGCTACTTTTAGATTTCACCAAAGGATAAATATGATAATTTATGTTTTCAAAAGGACCTTTGGTGACTTTTCTTTTAAAATAAATGCCTAGGGACTGATTTTGCCATTTTCTGAAAGCCGGGACCGAACTGCCAATTATGCAAACTTTGCTCGATCTGATTTTGAACATTTTGCATCTGAAACATATAAAATGCATTTTTAAGATATTTTCATAATTTTGATGCATTTCTGAGATTTTAACCGTTTGCAGCCCGATTTGACTAAAATGATGAGTATTTACACACTCATCAATCCCCCATTCAAACTATTGCTAGTCCCTAGCAATCTTTATTTGAGAAAAACTTAATGGATTTGAATCTCTTTACCAGCCATTACTCTGGAGTAGCCAATGTTTCAGTTCAAGTAAGAACCATGGTACACCGATAACCATGTGATTTTTGAGCAAACCACCAGCTTCCAACGGATTTGATTTGTCTTTACCAGAAGTCGCACTTTCTGGACTAGCCAACTCTTAGATAAATTATCAATATTATCTTTTGTGAGTCGATTACCAATTATGGTTTTTCCACTGCCTTTACCACAAGCCAACTCTTAAGAATAACTCTTTCACTTTTAGATATGGTGAGTTGAGAACCATACAATTTGGGTATTGCAAGGTTAGATAAACGATTTGAAATCTTTACCAAGAGCTGCGTTTGCTTGGATTACAATCCTTTGTCTATTAGACACATGGACGATAACCAATTGAGTAAGTGCAAAATTGTTCTTAAAACAGAAAAAAAAAAAAAAAAAAAAAAATCCGGGAATTGGTATAATTATATGATAAAATTCGTGAGAATTCCCCCCCACACTAGAAATAATATTGCCCTCAATATTCAAAGTACCGGCGGTTATGCCGAAACAAAGAACGTAAAAGGAAATACTACGGCCATTATTTAGAAAAAGATTTTTTTTTTTTTAAATGACGGGGCAACCCCAATACCCGCTGTGGTAGAAAGTAGAAAGAAGTCGGAAATATGGGTGAAAACCATATGGCATGCTATCGTTTTTGATTCCCGAGTCGCCAGCTGACTCGACCCCCGTGATTCATTGGTTCATGGGGAAGCACAGTGGAAGAAATCAATCTCCACCGGACTATCCAAGATGTTCGATAAACATCAAGCACGCGAAAGTTCCACACCGACGAGATATACAGAGAAAAGACCCGCCTACGATGATAAACAAAATGCCGGCTTCAAGATAGTAACCTCAATTCCGAAGGAGCAGCAGAGGAAGTCACAATCATAAGTGAGGAACTGAAGGAAGATGTTTATAACAATTAGGATCCATTCATTATCCTCAAATGTAGACATATCGGAAGGAAGGATGATGGTAGTATCATCAATAAGCAAACTCTACATAGAGTACACCTTCCTCCTCGAGCCAATATCATCCAAGATCAAAATAGAAATGATCATATATTCCCGAGGGAGATATGTCATGAGAGAGTTCACCGGAGAACTCGAAGAGAATCATTGGAATAAAGCCCCGTTCTGTGAGATGCTCGGCTCGGCCCCATTCGTAGTCACCATCCAACAACGGGATAGGAGATGAAGTCGACTCTTAAGAGGGTGTTTGGGAGT